>CAWUFW010002394.1:1200000-1800000 GCA_963921515.1 Calotriton arnoldi | reverse complement strand
GAAACAGTGATATTGTGATTAAAATGTACATTCAGCATCAATTTGGGGTATAAGCTGGGGCGAAGCTTCGGGGAAGGGGGTTGTTTGGGATGGAATACCCCCCGAATAAATGCATTCTTGATTTTGTAGTTGGGTCTTGGGGGCCGAAGTTGGGTGCCATCTCTGTGTGGTTTTTCTGGTCATAAGCCAAGAAAGACGAAACTGTGACCTTTGATGTAAATGGGAGAATGTGTGAGAGACAGAGATGCCCATCTAGTGGCTGAATTTCAAAATGTGAAACAAGGTAACTTGTAACCCACACCGGCTTCCATGCTTGTCCAAATTGTGTGATCCTAGGCACATATTTTATTTCACACAGCCTCCTTTTTCTTTATTAGTTCATGATGTGCGCTGCACAGGCACCTTTTATATTTGAATTAATCGACCGTAAGGTTGCTCCATCTATAAGAATCTAGGCCACATTTAGGGCTTACATTACTATTGACTTGCCTCTTAGGGCCAGATGTCGACCCTTCCATTTTGCAAGTCGCAAATTGCGTTGTTTGGGAATCGCAAACAGTGTCTGAGACACTGTTGTACATTCCATTTACCGAGTCGCCAAATGACGCAATTTGCAACTTGCAAAATGGAAGGGTCGTACATCTGGCACAAAGTTCTTTAATGGCATTGTTGTTGGAGGGTGAGCCATGGATGTTTCTAAATACTATCACTTTTAATCCATGTCTGTTTATGCAGTGATATAAACTGATGTACTATGGTAAAACTCTTCTGCGTGTTGAAGAAATACCCTTTTTTTTTAATTTTAAAGATAATGTATCAAATTTTTACATTCTGTTTGTTGCACAACATAAATGCCAAAAGTTTTCATGCCTTGGCTCCTGCACGGACTCTTAGAGCCAAGCCAGGCCAACGCAGTCTCGTCCGCCTGCTTCCACACGCTACGCCTGCTTCGGAAGATTTTCAAGTGGATCCCAACAGAGTCCAAGAAAACGGTCACCCATGCACTAGTCAGCAGCAGACTTGACTACAGCAATGCACTCTACGCCGGCACCACCCAGAAACTCCTAAAGAAACTGCAGAACATTCAGAACGCCTACGCCAGACTCATCCTGAACATCACCCACCGCAGCCACATCACCAGTCACCTGAGAGAACTCCACTCGCTCCCGATCAACAAAAGAATCACCTTTAAGCTCCTCACACATGCCTTTAAAGCCCTCCACAATGCTGGTCCTGCATACCTCAACCACCACCTCTTGTTCTACACACCCACCAGACATCTCCACCCGACTGACCCTGTCCACCATCCCACGGATCCGCAAGACCTCGACTTGAAGAAGATCCTTCTCCTACCTCGCTGCGAAGACCTGGAACTCCTTGCCTCTACATCTCAGGCAATCACCATCACTGTCTCAATTCAGGAAGGACTTCAAGACCTGGCTCTTCGACTGAACCGCAGATTCACCCTTCCCCCCAAAGCGCCTTGAGACCCTTACGGGCGAGTAGTCGCGCATTACAAGAAACCTGATTGATTGAGGCGCTTGGCACAGCTTGCCCTATAAATCTGCCTGCGTCCTCCTCTATTTGTGACTCAGGCGTAGTACATGGGGCCATCAGTCACTTGATAGAGTGATTTGGTAAAGGCAAAGACTGGAAACATGGTGCCCTGTCCACATGCACCGATTTGACAACTCTACCATCAAGGCTTTTTGTAGCAGAGACTAAGAATAGTGCGTGCAGTAAAAATTAATTTAAGGTAAGTGATCTTGCAGCAGGAACTCCAGGCTGCTGTGTTGTATCGGACTGTAGTTATGAGTTCCCAGGAGAATTACCAGGGCCACGTGAGGTGGGTGTGGGCCTAGTTTCAGTGGGAGTGTTTGGGGTGTGACACCCCACAAATGCATTCTTGGTTTGGTAGTTTGGTCTGGGGGCCCTGAGTTGGGGCAACTATGTCTGTGTTGGTTTTTCTCATCATTCTCATTTCACTAAGAAACCTGAACTTGTTCAGTTTTTTGGATCGGAATCTTAAATATATATAGCGACTGGTTTAGCAAAACAAGTAGTAAATCTTTACCCACAGAAGTAATCCTTGAATGGGTGCAAATTTAGTACTTTTTGAGATTGACAAACATTGGCAGTAGTAGGCCTAGAAAACTGTGCCAGTCTCAGGTTTCAAGGCATACTACTGGCAATCAAACACCCAAAATGTGATGGGATGAATGCTTGCGAATAGTCTAACAAGTGGCAATCGCTCAGGTAGTGTTCCAACCTATCGTATTTCACCCACTGTGCCACTTTAGACATAAACGCACCTAATGCAAATCAGTACTGACCCTATTCCTGATGGAAACAGTCTATGCCGAACCTTGATCATCTCACCCCTCCACCCTGCATCGCACTGCTTTTTTTAGTTGGCAAAATTTGAGTTTCACACGATGACACCCCCCCTCCCTACCAATCTCTCTGAAGCTACACCCCCTCAGAAAAAGTCTCTAAATCACACCCTGACCCCCCAACGCCTCCAAAAACAGACACATTTTAAAATACCCTTGAACATAGAAAATACAGAACACCTCCAGTTGTAAAACCAAGACACACGTGTTGTGGGGTGGCGGAGGAACCTTCGGGTGTGAAGCTCTTGGTAGAGGCCACCTGCCACGTCCTCTGCGCCGCGCTGAACGCATCCCTGGGCCGCTCTCCTGCCTCCCCTCGGTTTCTGAAGCTCTTGGTAGAAGCCACCTGCGCCGCGCTGAACTCATCACTGCGCCGCTCTCCTGCCTCCCCTCGGTTTCTGAAGCTCTTGGTAGAGGCCACCTGCGCCGCGCTGAACTCATCACTGCGCCGCTCTCCTGCCTCCAGGGCCGGACTGGCCGTAGCGGGCACCTGGCATTTCCCCGGTGGGCCGCTAGGGTGCGGGCCGGTTTTGGGCCCCTGGGGGGCCGTTTTTGTTACAGGGCCGTTTTTGCAGTATAGCTGCAATATCGGCCCCTGTAACAAAATCGGCCGAAACCGGCCCTGGCAAAGTGCTCCGCCGCACCTCCAACCCCCCTGGGGGCCCGCCGAGCACTTTGGCAGGGCCGGTTTGGGTTCCCAGTCCGGCCCTGCCTGCCTCCCCTCGGTTTCTTCACATTCCCGGCACACCTTCATCGCGCTCAGGTCAGTCGGGTCTCCTCCTTCATTTCTCTTTTTTGCAGACAATTGCGTCCTCTTGGAGTAGCAATGTGATGAAGCTTTCATCCACAGCCTCGCACCTCATGCTCTACATTGAATAAGTATCCGGATTCCAGCGCCTTGAAGGTTTATGCATTGCAGGTGTTATGTTTTGATGGACCACACCAATGATGGTCTGCTGATGGGTGTGTAAATTACTGGTGTGTGTGCTTCATTTCTACAAGTGTCGTGCTCACTTGGTTGTGGCCCGAGCCGGCACACAACAACAGGTGCCTAGAAAATTAAATTAAGATAACATGGTAAAAAAAAAAAAGGGGGGGGCTGAGGCCAAGACGTTCACCGAAGCACCCGGACTATGTAGCTGAAAAACCCGTCTATCCAATGAGGGTCTGTTCGCTTTATAGCGCTGAAACGTGCACTCTGGCAGGGGCGGCCCTCGGGAAGGAAGGTTAACCGGGCCCAGTGAGGGAGGCTACAGAGACCCAGGCCACGATAGCATTGTATATTACATACGTATTCCATTGTTGTTAGTGCTCGGTTCTCTAACCTGTTGGTGTACTACTGTAATATGTATTTACCTGTAGAGCGCTGTGAGGCTGGTTTGCTCTGCGCTATATAAGAACTACAAACAAACGGATAATAACACGTCCCTTCGGCGCGCCCGGCCCCTCCGGCCTGCGGAGAGCGGGGGCGGCGCCTGCGGCCCCTGGCTGTCAGGAGACGGCCAGTTTACGTCTCCCGTCTCAGCACAGGAAAAGGATGCACTCTCGGGCCATGTGCGGCCTGAGATAAGCACACGGCTTTCAGTACTCGAGCCTTATCAGCCCTTCCTGCTTCTGCGCTGCGCAGACCTGGCCTCGGCGGCAGTGACCAGGGCCTCCTCCGAGACCCAGCAGCCGCCAGGAGCACCCCGAGGCAGGCCGCCGCCGTGGGCCCTTATTCCATGGACACCCCGAAACATCCACCGCGCCCAGAACGTCACTCCAAAGGTGCTTAGAGCCGCCAGGTGACGCGTGGACTATTCTTTCTGGAGAGCAAGGCCCGTTTTCGTTTGTAAATTATTCAACGAATTGTTATAGGCCAACGATTAATTGCCCCCCTTCGACGTAAGATATGCCCAGGTGCACCAGTACATGCAGCGGATGTACCAGGAGAAAACCAGGAACGGACGGCCATGCCCGATAAGCGTGAAGTCTGCAGCAGCACAGTACCTGACCCGGGCGAAAAATCATTTTTTACATCCCACAAACATATTTTTCCATAAAATGACATAACTACAACTCCTCTACCAGCACAAAAATGCTAAACTTTAGGATAGGGAAATGCTTTTTTCATATCTCGCCTACAAATAGCTTTGTCGAATACCTATTGTGTACACTACCAATGTTTAAAGCGTCAGCACATTATCATTGCTTGGCTTTCTTGCCGATCTCATTTGCTTGCTTCTTATCCAATAGCTTTCCTTCCTCCACTTGTGTTTCTCCCTCCCCTGGAGCACTGCCTCCTTACCATCCTTTTGGTTTGGTGACTTAGATTCTGGGATCTATTTTTTTTCCTTCTACTTTTCCTTTCTCTTTCCCTGTTGCACTCACTCTAGCTCAGATAGAGAAAACAGGCCCTCCCTAAATTACATGTAGGTCCAAGAGGAGGGAGGAAGGGAACCAAGGAAAGAAAAAGAACCTCTATACCGACCTATTCAATTTATTACATGACCAGAAAAGTTCTATGTTACTTTTACTACTTTTCCAAACAAATTACTGTCATTCAGTCCACATTTATACCATACCACACATTTCATAGAACATACAAGTTAAAAAAGTTTCGACCCTGTGGAGGGTCCAAAAATGGTTGCATAAGAGTTGATGAAGATGTTATCAAAAAACCCAGCTCAAAAATATTATGCTCCAAGGGACCACTTCTCAAAAGACAATTATGGTAAATGTGGACTGAATGACAGTAATTTGTTGGTAGTGGATGATGAGAGTCAGTTTTATCTTTAGTCTGTGTTCGCTTTGGGATGTCTTATGTTAAAATAATGGATTGATATTCAAAAACAATTATTTGTGAAAATTTAGCCCATCTTATGTGTTATAAATGTATGTACCTTTGCAATTTATTTGTATAAAAAATTATATAATCAAAGAAATAACTTGTATAATAAAATGTTTTGGAAAAGTAGTAAAAGTCTGATGAGTTATCTATGTAATTAGGATATATATCCAATTAGATGCATATTATGAGGGTATGATGTTAACATAGAACCTTTCTGGTCGTGTAATAAATTGAATAGGTCGGTATAGAGGTTCTTTTTCTTTCCTCACTCTAGCTCAGCTCATACGTTGCTTCCACCCTGCTAGGTTACACTTTTTTTTCACTCCTATCTCCTCTGCTCCCCCATCCCTCTCTATTCACTGTTCCTCTACGCTGAGCAACAGCATTCTGCCTATTTTATGGTTTAAATCTTTTTATTGATTTTGAAAAGACAAGCGTTACAATAGCTGCCACCTACATCCACCGGCCGTTGGGGAACATTCGTATGAGATGGAAATAAAGGTAGAAAAGGAAAAGAATAGAAGAGAGAAGGGAGGGTAGAGAGGTCTATCCCCTATAGGTGTGTGTGTGGTGCAACAGGCAAGGGTCACCCAGATGGTCTGGGCTGGATAGCCATCTATTATCCTTAATCCGTTGGGGAGGGGGTCCCAGTGAGGCGGAGCACTCTAAGGTACTTCGGGCAAGTAAGCTCAGTAAATTTGTTGGACAAGAATTCTATAGTGGTACCCCATGTTTTATCAAATTTAGGGAGGGAACGTGTGAGGCCCGCTGTGATCTTTTCCATCCCCAGTATTTCCCATAACTTATATAGCCAATCCAGACAGGTGGGAATCTCCGCTGTGCCCCATCTAGCCAGTAGTGCCTGTTTGGCCGCTCCCAACGCCTGAGTAATTGCTCCACCCCGGCTAGATCTGAGAGGGTACATCCGGGCATTCAGGAGTCCCAAAAGTATGTATGAGGGGAATTTAGGTAAATCAGTATGGTATATGTCATCTATATTCCAGAGAATTACCTCCCAGTAGTCCTGTATCTTCGGGCATGACCACAGGATATGAGTGAGCGTGCCCTGCAAACTGCACTGCCGCCGGCATTGCCCATTCCCACCCGGTTTCCATTTGATAATTCTCGCTGGCGTGTAATACCAGTAATGTGCAATTTTCAAAAACATCTCCTTCCCTGCTGTGCTGCATGAGGTAGCTCGGGCCCTATGTATGATGTCGTGCCATTCCTTGGGGGAGAACTCGCGTTCCAATTCAGATTCCCACCTACGCTGCGCCGGGGACTTACTAGCCTGTCTGGGGGTGTTTAAGAAAGCATAAATATCGGACAGCAGCCGTTTATCAGACGTTCTAGTAACGTACCACTTCTCAAACTTTGTTAAAAAGTGACCTGCATTTGGTTTTATCTGTGGTTGGCTTCCCCAATGACGGAGAGCCAGGTATTGCCAATATGCCTTCCGAGGGATCCCAAAGCCGTCCGTGAGGCTTGTGAAGTCCATTACCCCGTTTTTGTCAAAGAGGTCCCCAATGCATTTACAACTGGCCTCTTGCCAATGGAGATATCCCTCCCCTGTGTGGGCCGGTCGGAAGTCAGGGCTGCCTATAAATAGGGTCAAAGGAGACACCGGAGTCGAGAGGCCGTATGGTACCTGTACCCAATCCCACACTCCCAATGTGGCCCTTAGGACCGGTGACACATACACTCCACTGGGGCGGTGTTTTCGGGGGAGCCACGGGACCTTCCAAATGTGCATGCCCGCTATCGAGCGGTCTATAAAACACCAGTGCTTTTCCGACTCTAGCTTATACCACTCAAGCATGTATTTAAGTTGTGCTGCCTGAAAGTAATGTTCCAAACATGGGACAGCCAAGCCCCTGTCCTCCTGCTTCAGATATGTCAAATTACGGGCTAGTCTTGCTTTCTTACCTCCCCAAACAAAGTTGTTAAGGCGTTGCATCTGAGACAACATATTGGGCGGTGGTCTGAGTGGCAACGTCTGCATCACATAGAGGATCCGCGGGAGAGTAGTCATTTTAACTGCAGCCAGTCTACCCAGCCAGGACAGGAGGTGCCTTTTCCAATTAGAGAGCTCATTCCTCACCCCAGCCAATAGAATAGCATAGTTCACTTGGGCCGTCTTGACCAGGGTGGGGGGAACAGCTGCAAACCTAGGTACTGGACACCATCTGTAGCCCATTTAAATGGGAACTGTACCGCTAGGGCCTGTTCTGCTTGAGGGAGGGTCAGGCTCAGAGCTTGAGTTTTAAGGTTAACATCCATAAAACTCAAGCTCTGAACCTGACCCTCCCTGCCTATTTTATTATATTTCGGACGTCCCAGCAGCTGCAATTTGCTGCTGGGCTAATCCTCTCAGCAGCTTTTCATATTATTTTTTACTTTAGCGGTCCAAGATGACCGTACGCCATCTTGGAATGGTGCATTAAAAAAAGAAAAAAATGGCAGCCGTAACATATGTGCACATGCCTGGCGATCCATGCGTGAGTACGTCACCACGTTTGGGTCACTGGTGCATTATGATGCATACATGCATGTGCGTGATGACTCGTGAACCTATACATCTTCATTCTGTTTTTTTTTTTTGCAGATGCTGTTAAACAATGGCAATAGCCTTTTATTTTCTTTTTGGTGACGCTTGACCGCTTCTGCAAAAAAACTAAAGCCAAACGGTGAGACCTTTTGCCTTTGCCAATGCTTGATATAAGTTAGTAATTCAAACACACAACACTTTGATACATTATTTTGACTAACCATAAAGACAACAAGCTTTTGCATTTGTCAGCAAGGTGCAAATAGATGTCCTTTTGTGTAGAAGCTGCTCCCAAACTCTGCATAACGTGAAAGAATGCCGTGTCTCAGTGTGTTAGTCAGCATTGCCGGAGTAGAAGTGGAGTGCAACATTATATAAAATATACTAGTGCTGTTCTGCAAGTGGATGGTTGGAAAAAACTGGTGCGCATGACCCAGAGCAGCAAGGGGCAATTGTCGGCATACAGGTAGGCACAATACATTTGTCAAACCTTGCTACAATTTGAAGAGTCATATACTTCGGATTGGGCCTTGCCTTCAGACTCTGCAAGCTGCCCCTCAGTCTGATTGGTCCTGAAAGCAGTCTGCTTACAGAGAGCTTTCGAGGTTCCCCCAGTTGGCCATCAGCCACTACAGATAGTACTTGGAGACCAGCACTCGAAGACAACGTTTTCACCCTCAGTCCTTAACTCTAGTCACCACTAGGCCATGGACCCGAAAATGCACACTGTTAGGCTCTGCTGAGCAACGGAAATCGCAAGATGTTTGAAAGTCAAGATTTAAAATGTTTGATGCTTTCCGACTTGCACTTGTCAACAAACTTAACCAAATGACTGCGGCTTTTACCCGATTCCTTTGTTATTTGTTGTATCTGCTGTTATTTGTTCTCTTTGCTGTTTTTTGCTCCCTCTCTTCCCGACGCTTTTTTATCCTGTTCAATCCAACTAACAGACTCATGTCTACTGCTCAAAATTAACTCCTATTTCTCTACACTAATCCACCACTAAACCTTTTGGGTTCCGCAGTAGCATGCTACTTGCCGAAAAGTGTTTCAACGCCTTGCCAGAGGTAGTGAGCGCTATATAAATACAATTACATTGTAGTTGGATCTGGGCTTTCTGGCCACCAAAATGACATGTGCTACTTTATCAGGAAAGAACAAACATTCTTGCTGGCACCGCTCAAATTGCAGGTGTGCAGCCGCAGCATTCCAACACTGGGGTGAAGGTCCTGGCCATGTTGCTATGACAGCAGGTCTGCTCTGCACATGAGAGGAAGGGGTTGCAGAGTATCGAGGTCCAACCAATCACGTAGCGGATCCTCCAAGTCCAGATTACAATCAGCTGTTCTCGATCCTCCCACACCTTCTGCAGTACTTTTGACAGAAGCAGGATTGGCAGAAATACATACAGGTCCCTGAGGCCAGTTAAACGGCAAGGCATCCCCCAGGGAACTATTCTGAGGGGCGTGTAGGGGACAAAATGGAGGACACTTCCGGTTCTGGGCTGTGGTGAAGACATCCACAAAAAGAAACTTGAATCTGGAGAGGATCACCTCCATCACTTCGGGGTGTAGCTCTGACTCGTGGTCCTATAGTGAGAGGCGACAGCGCATCCACCATCACATTCAGGGAGCCTGCTAGGTGAGCACTACCAAGAAAATGCTGTTGTTGAGTCCACTGACAATCATGAATCACTTTCCAAAATAGGACCCACAAATCCATGTCATCCTTTAAGTGGATACAATGGCTGACAGAATCTGGATGGTACTTCCTGAGACAGAAGGGAGAAACAGCATAATTGGAACATGGACCACCTGCAACTTAAGCACATTTACATACAGGAGCTGCTCTGACATTGGTGTAGTATTATGTAAGTAGAACATGTTAAATAGAATGTTTGGTTAAAGTTCTCTATTCGAAAGCTTTATGTGAATTAATTTGAATGTTTTGGGCAGCTGTAGTGTCCAGGAGCAGTTGAGGAGACCTGCTGTGAACAGAGGTAGTTCTGAATAAAGGAGCAATTTAGTCAACACTGCATGACACGTCAATTTTTAACGGACAATGGGGTTCAATTTAAGTTAGAGGAGATCAAAAATTTCTTGAAATGTGCTGGTATTGAACAAAGGTTCACTGCACTTTATCATCCCAGTGGTAATGGTGTGGTTGAGAGAGCAAACACAGTGATTAAAGGTATTGTAAAATCGGCAAATAATGGTATGAAAAACTGGGATATGGAGTTGAAGAGAATGCTTTTGGCTTACAGAGTAACCCTACATGATTCTATTGATGAATGCCCATTTGTTTTAATGAGAGGACGGATTCCACATTCAAAAGTTAATCCTGGATGGATGAATAGAGGTAAATTGTTGAGTTGGGATATAGAAGAAGTAAGAGATCGCATCCTAGCTTTCCAAAGTAATATTAAGTTGTATTTGGATTCCAAACATGGTGTACATGAGGTAAATCTTAAAGTTGGACTACTGGTCAGATTTAAATTGGTCAGAAAAGTTGCCAAAGGTAAAAGTAAATTTAGTTCTCCTAGGAAAGTTGTTAGAGTAACCAACAATACTGTGGAGTTAGATGATGGAAGCACTAGCCATGAGTCACATCGCTTTAGCTAAATAGTGCAATGAATGTGCAGAGCGAACTACTAGTTATGATATTAGACCTACAAGAAATGTTTGGGGGTTAAATGCTTTCCAGAGTGATTGTACCAATTTGGATGATATGCATACTCCGAATTCAAATAATTTACTGGATTCTTCTGATTTAGGAGAACACGACTCAGAAGAACTGATTCTCCTTATGTTGGAGAAAGAAATATTAAAAGAAGCACATATGGAAGATGTATTAGGAGTAAAAAAAAATTGACATTTATGATTGTGGGTAACCTTTTATTGTATCCAACTATTATTTAATCATTTTTACTGTTTATTCCTTTTAGTAAAAGACAGCCCACCAAAGAGGTTTCAGAGGTCTATCCATCAATACAGATTCAGATTAACAGAGTGGGAGATTGGCATGTGAGACACAAGACTCACCTGACGCTAGAGCAATTGAAGGATCCTAATCTGTTTTTGTGTGTGCGGCACCAACAGGACCCACAAGGTCATGACGCCAAGCAGACGCAAGGCCTGCAGATCTGGGAAACAAGTCTGAATCGGAAATCTCAGAACCATCTCCAGAATATCCAGCATTTTCTGAAGGAGAAGAGGCTTTCATCCGGCCGGGTCATGTCCAGTACCACTGCATGAATGTTATCCTCTGCATGGAAGAGAGGCTGGTCTTGATCAAATCAAATCATGGGACATTTATTCAGCGCACAAATCACTCGAAAGTCTCATGGCGCTTGCAGACAGCTCTGAGAGCTTGCTAATTTAGTTGTCGAACAGCCATGTCTTTAACTTCCTGCGAAAGCAGTTGTGATCTGTGATAGTGCGTAAGTTTGAGGGCAGTTTGTTCCAAAAAGCTGGGGCAAGAAAAGAAAAGGACCTTCCTCCATTTCTAGTGGTGCGGAATCTGAGTGGTGTAAGAAATAATTCCTTACTAGATCTCAGGGTCCTACAAGGCTTGTACCAACGTAGCTTTTTGGCCCAATACCCTGGGCCTGTTCCGTACATGTTTTTGTGTGTTAAACAAAGAATCTTGAAGCGAATTCGGTTTCTGACTGGGAGCCAGTGTAGGGATGTCAGGCTGGGGGCCGAAGGGGATCTAGGCGGAAGATTGAGAACCAGCCTGGCCGCGGTGTTCTGGAGAATCTGAAGCCTTGTAAGAAGGCCTTCGTTAATTGAAGACAGCAGGGCATTGCCGTAGTCCATGCGGTTGATAATCAGTCCCTGAACTAGTGGTTTTCTGGCCTCCATCGGAATCCATTTAAAAACCTTGCGTAAACTACGCATCACGCCAAAACAGGAGCCAATTATATGGTTAATCTGGCTTTTCATTGACAATTGATTGTCCATATGGAATCCTAAATTCCGTACCGACTGTTTTGGAATTGGACAGGGGCCATTGATGGTATTGATGGTAAAGCACAAGACGTGGTTAAAAGTCATCATCTGCTGAAGGTGGTCCCTAACCAGCACCAGGGACCAACATTTGCCAGTTGTCCAAGTACAGAGAGACATGGCCTTTTGACTTTAGTAAGTGACGCCATCATAATTGCCATAACTCTGGTAAAGATGCATTGATGCACTCGTCAATCTGAACAGTAGGACTGTGAACTGATAGTGCTGGGATCCCACCATGAACCCCAGGTAACACCTGAGGGTGGGAAGATACAAAAGATGGAAATAGACACCCTGAAGATCCAGGTACACTAACTAGTCATTTGCATTCAGGGTGAATAGGACTTGGCTCAGAGACAGCATTGTAAAATTGTCCTGCTGAATGAACAAATTAAAATTTGAAAGGCCCAGGATTGGTCTCAGACATTCGTCCTTTTTGGGGACAAAGTAAAGGGAAAAGAAACTTTGTTCCTTTCTACTAGAGGCACCTCTTCTATGGCCCCATTTTTTAGCACGGTAAGGACTTCTGCCTCCAAAATTGAGGAGTGTGCTACAGAACAGTGTAGGAGGACGGTCTGGCGGAACGGAAAGGAAGAGCAGGGCATAGCACTCCACCACATCGGAATGCACCACCAGCAACATGGAAAACTTGACCTTCAAACTCATTACCGCCAACTACGCCCTGAGTAGCAACCTCGTCTACTGCCCCCCCTGAACCATGCACCAACTTCAGCAGCATCATCACGCACTCCGTCGCCCCGCCCTCTTGATCCTAGATTCCAGCATCTTCATCATCCTCTGTGACCTCAACTACTACCTGGAGGACCTCACCAATCCCATCACGACCAACCTCCTAGAGGATCTGTCCAACTTCAGACTCACCCAGCAAGTGGAAGGCCCAACAAACGCCACCGGACACCAACTGGACCTCATCTTCCCCAGCTTCAGCTGCATCACAGTAGAAAAGCCCACACCGATCACCTGTTCCAACCACACCCTTGCCAATTTAAGCATACTCATTCCACACCACTGCAGAAGTTCCATTGCTAAATGTTATTTTATATTGATTTGTATAATGCAATAATCACCCAAGAGGGTATCAAGGTATGTAGATGTGTGGTCTCCAAGGTGCTTAAATGAGGAGCCAGGTCTTCAGCTTCTTGCAGAACTCAAGAAGTGAGGAGGAGGCTCTAGGTCGTTCCATGTTTTGGGTGCAATGTAGGAGAATAACTGACCTCCAGTTTTGCTTTTGGGGATGCAGGGAATGTGTGCGAGTGAGGCAGAGCATAGGTGTCTGGTGGGTTGGTAAATCTTCATGACAGGACAAACAGAATCTCAGAAGCATCCTGGTCTTTTAAATCCACCAGCCTCAACACAACAACCTCCCTGAATCCATCTCCAACTTATATGCCTGTATCACCGCCTGCGCAGACAACCTGAATCCTCTCAAAGCCAACAAAACCATGAGAAGCAGACCGCAAGCAAGCTGGCACATGGAAGAGCTCAGGCTCACCAATCGCCACTGCAAGTCACTTTAACTCATATGTAGACAAAGTCAGTACGACACTGACAATAACAACCAAAAAACCGCCTTCAGACGCTACCATCAAATGAGTGCCACCAAACGCACTGAGCGCATCAAAAGCAGCACCGACAGCGCCAAGGAAATTTTTGCCATAGTTAAAGACCTCACCTCTCTGACAGCAAGCTCCACCCACGTAACCCCCTCTTAGGCCTCTATACCGGGCTGTCCCTATTCTTCAGCAACAATCACCAGCATCTACAACAACTTTGAGCCCCAACCAGCCTGTTTCAACCAACACCCAGAGGACCACCCTGACCAACTGGCACAGCATTACCACTCAAGAAACCGCAACAACCATGAAGTCTATACAATTCGAAGCACCCTCGGACCCCTGCCCTCACCACATCTTCATCAAAAGGACTGGACTTGATCAGCGCAGTCCTCACCCCGATCCTGAACGACTCAATCACAGGAACCTACCAGGATGTCTGGAAACAAGCCACAGTACTTCTCCTTCCCAAGAACCCCCCAGCAGACTAGAAGAAGTTAGCCAACTACCGACCTATCTCCCAGCTACCTTACCCGGGATAAGTCATGGAGAAGGTGAACACCAAATGCCTAGCCACCCACCTCAATGACAACAACCTCTACGATGCCATTTAATCATGATTCAGGCTCAACCACCACAGATGACATCTGGACGATCATGGACACAGGTGACACCATGGACCTCTCCTGCCTCATCCTTATCCAACAACTGCACAAAGTCGGCATCAAAGGACTTGCACTTCAATAGATTTGCTCCATCCTGACAGGCCGCACCCAGTTGGTCAGCCTGGCCCCCTTTTCCTTAGACAACATCAAACTAATCTGCCAAGTCCCACAAGGATCCTCACTCAGCCACATCTTGTTCAACGCCTACATAATCCTACTCGCCAGCGTCATCTGCGTCCATGGAACCAACATCATATCCTACGCTGACAACACCCAGCTCATACTCACCCTCCCAGACAAAGACGGCAAACACCTGGACCAATTTCTTTGCATGACCTAAGACGTCAGATGGATTAAAACCAACTGCCTCCAGTTCAACAGAGACAAGCTTGAAGTAATAATCTTCGGCAAAGACACCTTGCTGTAGTACTCCACCTGGTGGCTTGCCGAACTCGGACCCACACCCCTCCCGGTAACCCGCGCAAAGAGCCTCAGAAAAGTAATTGACAACTAATTCATCATGACCGGCCAAGTGAATACCGTATCTATCTCTTGCTTCCACACACTCAAGATGCTAAGAAAATCTTCAAATGGCTCCCCACCAACACTCGTAGAAACCATCACCCAAACCCTCATCACCAGCAAGTTGGGCTACGGCAACGCATTCTATGCCAGAATCAACTCTCAACTGACCAGAAGACTCCAGACCATACAAAATTCAGTTGTCAGCCTCACCCTCAACCTCCCACCCCACACTCACAACACCCTGTAGCTCAAAGAGCTCTACTGGCTCTCAGTCCATATACGAGCATTCTTTAAATTCCTCACGCACACATACTTATACAACAAACCTAGCAGACATCTCCGCTCAGCCGGACTTGTACTTGCACTCCCACTCTCCCCGCATAGACAGACCCAGATCTGGCAGCTGTGCCTTCTCCTACCTGCCACCTAGAGCCTGGAATGATCTACTCCTCCACATCAGAGCTGCCTCCTCAGTACCTGAATTCCCGCAAGAAACTGAAGACCTGCCTCTTCACATAGCCCCAGCCCTGGCTCGGCCGAAACAGCCTCTGCTTCAGCGCCAGGATACCCTTCCAGGTGATTTGTGCGTTATACAAATACACATAACATAACATTAGCAGGAAGTCCCAACAATCTATCTTATCACCTTTCAATTGGTGGAAAAAACTAAAGACTCTTGCTTCCAACAGAAGATGATGATGATGATGTGAGGGGACAGTCAGAGGTTTTGAGGCAGCAGAGCTGGCAGACAATGGTGGAGGCTGCTGATGGTGGTGGTTTCTTCCCCTAGATCCACCTCTACCCCTAAAAGAACCGTTATGGCTGCTGGGGTATCTGGACATGCTGAGAAGAAGCACAAGAGTAGGCTTTCTCTCCAAACTGCAGCTCACCATGGAAGAGAAGAATTCAGTGGAATGTGTCCAGGCCATACTTCAAGATATGTCAGAGCCATTAGTGACCAAGTACTCAAAAGGCTTTTTCATATGGTCTGGCAAGATGATCACTCTATGAATCATCAATTCCCACAAGGCATGCACATATTGACACCAGAGTCAGGTGCCACTAGGACTGTAGAAGTCAAGTTTGCCAGAAGCAAAGACTTTTCGCCCACAGAGACACTATCAAATGGTGCTGTAGGGACAGTATTCAGGATCTGTTTCAATAACTACTTTGGACTACCAGACTTTGAGGACAGGCGAGAGAACAAAGTGGGGATCATCGGAAGCAGACCGTTGACATCGGGCAGTCTCTCTGAACTGATGGGCCTGAAAAAGTTCTCTCATGCAGGCATGACAGAATCCAAGAGGACTTAATTGAATGGAAAAAAAGACTCCACCACTGCAGAAGTGTCATAATGTTAGACTTCCACTCTGCAGGGGGCAAGGTCTATTCCAAGGCTTCAGTTGTTTTATGTACTAGATTTGTAAAGAGTAAACTTCCTCTGAGACCAGGACAGAAAGGTTAGGGATGTCACCTTCTGGTAAGGTATATAGGCCACCTGCATTTTTAAAGTTCAGATATAAGCTAGCATCAGGATTTTTACTGGGAAGAAAGTTATCAGCTTCCGATTCATCATCCTCTGTTCAGCCATAATCTTTATCAGGCATTGTGAGTGTGACTGACTTGAGAATATCCTCCATCTTAGCAAATCTAAGAGCCACAGGGAGGTGCTCTACTAAGGGAACATCATTAAAATGTTCCCTCGCCACATGGATAATGACTTCCGACACTGACGTCTTCAAGAGTGGTGTCGTAGGTAGGTGCTCTACTAAGGGAACATCATTAAGTTCACCTTAGATTTTTCCCTCGCCACATGGATAAGGACTTCTGAGCTAGGAGCTTCAAGAGTGGTGTCGTAGACAGCTTCCCATGTGACATCGGCATTGCGCTGAGGGAAGCTCGGACCAAATGGGGGGCTGCGCCTTGGTAGGCTTTGCCTTCTTTTCAGGTGCTGGAGTCCATGGAGGTGCAGCATTGAGATCAGAGTTGCTGCAGATGCCATGCTTGCTGGAAAGTGCTACCCCTTAAGAAACGCCCAGAGGATATAAGGTATAAGCGCCAAGCGAAACAAATTCAGTACAGGAAGACAGAAGGCCTCGACCTGTGCGGGGTTAGACGATGGACAGAAAATTCAGTCACATCTGTTTCAACATTGTGATCTTGTCCGACGATGAGGACGAGTCTTGCATCAGGGGAACAGTGTTGAAACTCAGAGAGAGAAGAGGATTTGTCCTTCCTATTGTGCATTTTTTCGTGGTAAGATCCTTTTGGAGCTCATTTCCTGATAGGCGACTTACTTGGTGTAAAGGAGATTGCTTAAGAGTCTCACTAGGGCCCGCCACACATATTATCGGGGGTGACTTTAATGATGTGAGTGATCCCTCTTTAGATCGCACTCAAACACGACCCGGGTCGCATGAGCCTACAGTGCTGGCAAAGTTCCAAGCTACCCTTGGGTTAATTGACCTATGGAGAAGACACCATCCGAACACACATGCTTACTCTTATTTCTCTGGGGCTCACAGGGTGTTTTCGAGGCTGGACTACCTCTTTGCTCCAGCGGGAGAGATTGAACAAATAGAGGAGATGGAATACTTAGCTAGGGGTATCTCTGATCATTCACCGCTCTTCTTAAGGGTGGGAGGGAGGAGGGGCGGCCAAGGAGTGACTTGGAGATTGAATGCATGGGCCTTGAAAGATAAAAGGGTCGCTAAAGAACTCAGGGTGGAAACCGAGCTTCATTTCAAGGAAAACGACGGCTCGGTGCAGTCGGCAGTCATTTTATGGGAAGCATGCAAAGCGGTGCTACGAGACAGAGCCCAGAATATTATTGCACATAAAAAACAGCGGGAAACCCAAGAGATTGTGGCTTTGGAACGCAGGCTGGTGAGTCTTGAAGGTGGTGGAACCTCCACGCTGAGTGAACATACCCTCTGCCAAATTGAAATTACTAAAAGGGAGTACCAGGCACTGGTCACCCAAGAGGCAAGAGCCCACCAGCTCGCAGTCCAGCACCGATTATATGAGACGGGGGGGATAGGGCGGGTAAACTACTGGCCTGGTTAGGCAGGAAGGAAGTGGATTCGAGGTGGGTCATGTCCATCACGGAAAAAGGCCATACTTACACTACACCCCAAGACATAGCGGGGGCTTTTGCTCGGTACTACACAGCACTCTACGAAGCTAGATCACAAGCGAGTGAGACACAAATAATTAATTGCCTTGACGAAATTGAGCTTCCTCAACTCTCTCAGGTGGAGAGGGATAGGCTTGAGGAAGACATAACCCTGGAAGAAGTAACAGAGGCCATTGGCCGCCAGAAGTCGGGGAAAACCCCGGGCCTGAATGGACTCCCAGGGGAATTTTTTAAACTCCACAGTAACCTCCTGGCCCCACATTTACTTAAGATGTTTCAGACATCAAAAGAACATGGGACTCTCTCACCGGACCTTAAAACGGCTACGGTGGTGGTAATACATAAAGCGGGGAAACCCCCCGATGACTGTGGGTCCTATCGACCCATCTCGCTACTTAATATAGAAACAAAGATCCTGGCCACTATCCTCGCGATGCGTCTCTTAACAGTTATCACCCCTTTGATACACAGAGACCAGTCTGGATTTATGCCAAAGCGGGCCACAAGCTACAACCTGCGGCGCGTGGCTAATTGGATGGATGCTGTTCGAGGCCGGGAGGGGGCCCATCTGCTCCTTTCCCTTGACGCCGAGAAGGCGTTTGATACCATCCACTAGCCCTTTATGAAATGTACTCTGGAGAAATTCGGATTTGGTCCAGGGTTTAGGGAATGGTTGGCGCTTCTATACAATGCGCCCAAAGCTAAGGTTCGGGTTAATGGGGCTACCTCAACGACCTGGTCGATTCAAAGGGGCACTAGACAGGGCTGCCCCCTCTCCCCCTTACTTTTTGCCCTCATATTGAAACCATTGGCCTGTGTTGTTAGAGCCTACCCTAGGCTGGGTGGTTTTGTAGACGAATCCCAACTTCTGGATGAAGAACGCATATCTTTATATGCGGACGACATCCTACTGTACGCTACGAACCCGACTGAGACACTCCCTAAAATCCTGCAAATTTTTGAAGAATATGGGTGACATGCAGAGTATAAGATCAATTGGAGTAAATCCACCCTGTACCCGGTGGGAGGGGTGGTGGAACCCCAGACTTACCCGAGTTGTCTACGATGGTCGACAGAGGGGTTTGCCTACCTTGGCCTCAACATCACCACAGATGCAGCTGTTAGCTTAGAACGTAACATCAGATGGGTCCTTTTAAACTTTCAGGAAGATGTCAGAAGATGGAGGAAGCTCCCACTGACGATCATGGGGAGGGCCGCTATATATAAAATGATTACACTCCCCCAGTTGCTTTACGTGTTGCAAAACACTTACTGTAAGATACCAAAAACCGTGTTTAGAAGTATAGACAGTGAACTACGCCTGCTTTTATGGGATGGGGTCCATCCACGAATCACACTCCAAACGCTACAGAGAAACCCATATAATGGGGGTTTGGCCCTACCAGATATTAGGGCATACTACAGAGCGTCCCATCTCATTGTAATCAATGAATGGATACACGCTCCCGGTGATCATCCGACGTATAAACTGGAACGGCTGCAATTTAGAGAGCGCACACACTTACATTATATATATGGGGGCAAGGGAAGTAGCCGGTTGCTGCAAGCTACCCAAAGAGCAATGGAGGCGTGGAAAAGAGCTCAGCAGCTAATTAAATGGGACGGAAAACCCACTAGAGAGACCCCTCCCCTGTGGGAGGGAACTAGACTAGCTGAAATTGGAAAACTGAGAGGCTTCAGACAGTGGGATTTAATAGGCATTTCCAAAATTGGGGATGTCTTGGAGAAAGGCACATTAGCCTCATTTACCACACTACAAGCCACATATCAGCTCCACGACACTCAAGCCTATACATATCTCCGACTGAAACATGCTTGGGTGGCGGAGGGATTGGACAGGGAGACGCTGCCGGAATAGGCCCCGCTGGAAGGTCGACTTCTGCAAGAGGAGATTCCAGTCAAAGCCATTTTGTTTACATATAGAACACTAATCAACAATACGCCTGATAAACTGGGTCCACTGCGAGCTAGATGGGAGCTTACCACTGGCCCAATGGATGACAATGATTGGGAGGCCGCTCTAATGCATCCACGCGAAGTGGCAATTAAACTAAGGTTGCGTCTCATACAATATAAAATTTTACATCGGACCTACTTTGATAGAGTAAGGCTTCATCAAATAGGGAGAGCAGCAACCCAGGACTGTCTTAGATGCCGCACAACGTGCGGAACATTTATACACACCCTCTGGGAATGTAACAGGATTCAAGCGGGGAAGATTGTGAGAGAGCTTAACAATATACTGGAAGTCCCACTTGAGTTGGAACCGAAGTTTCTCCTCCTGGGAATCCCCACAGATGTGGATCTCCCACGACACAAACTCACATTGGCCAATTTGGGACTGGTGGTAGCTAAGCGGGATATAGCTAGATACTGGGGTGCCCAACAATTGCCTACACTTCATGAATGGAGAACAAGTCTTGATCTGTATATGGTTGCGGAACAAGTGACATACAAGGCTAGGGGCTGCCCTCGGAAATTCCGGAAGATATGGGCTCATTGGATAACATATTATGGTTTGGAGGTAGGGGAGGAGGAGGAAAAAACGGGAATGATATCGGGAAGATCGGGAGAAGAGAGCCTTAAATATTGTAATGTTTGACCCTACTGTTGATGTCTGTGAATAATATAATTGTGACCCTCTCTGCTCGTATGCAGCTGGAGTTTGAGCCCATTTACATGCTCACCTTCAGAAGACATGTTGCTATATTATTTGCCCTTCGAAATTGCTATAGACTGACATTTAAGCTGTATCGTGTATTCATGATTTGTTTGTTGTTAAGTTCAACCTATATAACAAAAATAAAAACATTAAAAATTTTTTTTTAAAAAAGAGTCTCACTAGGGGCTTTAGCCTGAAGCAGCTTGCCCTTCTACTTCCTGACTTCAAATGCATGGAGGCACAAGAATCACAGAGTGCTGTATCATGCTTAGATCCGAGACACCACTTGCAGTTGTCATGTGGATTCAAAAAGGACATTTTCTTGTGGCATCTAAAACCAGGCTTAAAACCTCAAAGTTTTGGAGATATCTGACCTAGTTGCAATTTAATGCTGAGGAATTTTATTGGTGAGACGGAGAGAGACAGAGAGAGCTTGAGATTCACATCTATGAGTTACAGAAAACAGGAACCCACACAAGTTGCACCTACGATACTCCAGTGTAGTCATGTCCGGACCCGGAGTCAAGTCTGGAGCTGCATGTCACCACCTAGCAGCACTAGGGAGCTATTGCTTGGGAAAACTTTCCAGACCAGTCTAAAGCCTAAGGGGATAATTCATACAGCGAGCAGTCGGCAGGAAGATATATCCATTAGAAACAGTTTAGTGGTGTATTGAATATATGACACACAGTTTTATCCAGGATCAATTTATACTGAGGAGCATGATTCTACAAAAAAATAGAATACACTTTACGACACACTTTAAAAATATTAAAGGCCTTGCTTTGGTACACAGCTGTTTAATCAAATTCAAATACCTGCTCCACACTGACCACTTCAAAATCTCTAGCCTTTCCCCCTGGACCACTATTGTAACTAGGTCTTCATGGGATTGTGCAAAATGGGCTTGGCTGCACTCTGGTGTGTAAGAATTGTTGCTGGACAGAGACATTGTAAGCACATCATCCCAGGCTTGCCAGACGCTACCTTTGTATTACATACTAGATTAAGTTGAAACATTTTTGGATCACACTTCCCACAACACCCCTTACAAAATTCTGCTTACCTAGAGGTCCAGCTAACATGCTCAACAAACTCCACTGAACCAGAGCTGCCAAAGTCATGGCACGAGGATTAAAAACACACATATTTACCCAGGTGGTGCCTCCTTGAAAACGGTAATACCTAGCTCTCTACCCTTGACCACCACCCGAGCCCTGGAGCCCTCACCCATTTATCTTATATATTTTGGGTTTTCTATTGTTCTCCACAGCAAGCAGCTATTTCAGAGCTTATGGCAGACAGGAACCACGAGGGTGGCAAATGTCCAAGAAAGTCTGGGTGATGCAGTTTCCAGTGATCTGTGGCACATCATTAATCATGGGAAGATGAGCAACGTTTTGAGGAGCAAGGTTAGCCAGTGGGTCGGATTGCTGGTTTTATGCTTCTTGCCCTGGGGAGGGGTCAGAGGACAGGAGGGATTGTGAAGAGCCTTGAGAAACAAAAATCAGCATAGAGTAAACTGGACGGTCTTTTTCATTTTCCCGTATGGAGATAGGGTGGGGTAGAGATGGGCACGTGGGGGTGTGAACAACAAGCATTTCGAGGTGATGGAGTACAAGCTAGATGTAGAGTTAACTGGCTGGTCATAAGCATCTCGGTGAGGAACTGGTGGCCAGTTCAGAAGACTTGGCAGGGTCCAATTGACCAAACTTCATAAAGCTTTGCACTGGCTCTGCACTACTCGGGTGTACACAGCCTCAACGTCAAGGCAGGGCTTGGATCAATCCTACATTCACTAGGAGCGGCACTTGGCCTTCCCAAGCCCATTCCAAGGAAAGATAACTGTGTCTTCATTTGGGGTAACGGTTATCTGGCAGTTGTTATGAGGTGGGGCTGGCAGTGAGCATGAAGTGGAGGAAAAGCATAGGAATGTTGGGAGACCAAAAATGATGACTGACTACTCCATTTCCTCTCCCACATTGCTGGTTTCAAAGTTTAAGTGCCACTCTGGGACACCAAGACAGGACCACTATGCAGGGCGTTTTTTCTAGCATTCCTCGAGGAGGCCAGTCCAAATCTACTAATGTTCCTCATACTCAAACAAGAATTCTATAACCAAATAAACACAATCTTGGTTCACACCACCAAAAACACTCCCTTCCTTTTCTGGCCAGCCAGTTGATCTAATATCGCCGTAGCTGCCCCCAATGTGATTATACGCGGATTCCACCATCCCACTGTTTGTTCAAGTGCTAATTAACAATGTTCGGAACTTTATTTTTGAATTATATTGTCAACTTGCATTGCCTTTGTGAACCGGTAGAGCACAGATGACAAATTGTGACGTAAAATAGTGATTTTTGTTTTCATAACTTTGGGGCCGTTTGAGGAATCGCCATGAAAAAGTGCGATTTTCCATTTTATGTCTAAGAGGTTCTTTGATGCAGAAAAAAGCAGCTGTTCAGAATGACACCAAACGTACCGCTAAGTTAGAACTCAAACTATGAGCTTTTTGTTGGTTTGGGGTAAATCTGTTCAGCAGTTCATTAATTAGCGTTTCAAGAAGTGCTAGGCTTGAGCATGAAGTGTCTGGATTTTAGAGATATCTTGACAGTTTGAAAAGCCATATTTTTTATTGCCTGTAACTTTAGCACTGTTTGACAAATCTGCGTGAAATTTAGCAAATGCTTAGCATGTTTAGCCTACTCTTTATGTTAACATTTGTGCAGATTCAGGCAATTTTAAAAAGGGAGGGTCAAAATGTGCTCACTTGCTAACTAAGGCATCATTTGAAAAATCCAGAGGAAATTCAACATATATTTAGCATGTTTAATCTTCTGCGAGAACGGCAAGTTTTGTGCAGATCCATCATGGGGGAGCGGCAGAGTTAAAAGGGAACAAAAATGATTTTTAATGTGCTAATAGCTTTGTTCCTCTGTAATAAATCTGCATGAAATTTGTCAGTCACTTGGCAGGTTGGGTCCATTGCAGGAATCACAGGTTTCATGCAGATCCAAGAAGGGGGTAACAGAGTTTAGTGGTGTTGGGGAGGGGGGCAAAAATCATTTATTTTTCTAATACCATTGACACAGTTTTAAAAATATGCAAAAGAAACAATTGATGGACGGAATGCTGGACAATGCAAGCATTCACCCCCAGTCACAAGGATCTGGGTTCAATCCATCATTCTTTTGCTCACCACACCACCCCAGTTTGGACCCAGCCAAATTGCAAATCAGTCTTGACCCTGTTCCTTGTGGGAACAGTCCAGCCCAAACTGCCAAGCCACACAAGGAACAGGGTCAAGACTGATTTGCATATGGCTGGGTCCAAACTGGGGTGGTGTGGTGAGCAAAAGAAATTTTTCTCCGCCAAAATTGAGTCGGCTACCAATAAAAGTAAAGAAATATTTAAGATCGTAAAGGAGTTCTCTTCGCCAAGTGCAGTGGAGAGACCTTTTACCCCTACTGAAGCATGGACGAACCTTATGGCTTCTTACTTTTACGAAAAGATTAAAAATATTCAGGACTCTTTCCCCGGGCAGTCCCCGGCTCAGGGTGACTGCCTGGAATGTCTCCTCCCTCGTATCCATGGCAGAGATCTGTCCTTTTCACAGTTTCCGCCTATTTCTTTGGATAAATCTTTAGAATTGATGAAATCTCTAAAATCCGGTTCACCTTCTGATCCGTGCCGGGCAAAAGTTCTGGCATCTATAGCGGAGATAATTAATCCAGCGGTGAATAGAATCTTGAATGCTTCACTTCAGTCGGGCAAGTCCCTGACAGGTGGAAGAAGGCAAAGATTCTTCCCCTACTGAAAAAGCCCCTTTCTGATCCTGAGATTGCCTCTAACTATAGACCAATATCCCTCCTTCCTTTTTTCACTAAGACCTTGGAAAAATATGTGCATTTTGTCACCTCCGCCTATGTCGAAACTAAGTCCGTGCTCCATCAAAGTCAGTCTGGCTTTAGGGCCGGTTTGAGCACGGAAACGGCACTTCTGGAAGTTTCCGAGGTTATTAAAGAAACCTCGGACAAAGGCGGTAAGGCCGTATTGATACTATTGGATCTATCGGCGGCTTTTGATACCGTGTCTCACGACCGACTCCTGCAGAGACTCCAGGAGTGCGGCTTCGGGGGCACGGTACTCCAATGGTTCACCTCTTTCTTACAAAACCGTCAGCAAGCGGTTTGGTCTCCACCTTTGCTGCACCCATCCCCCATATGCAGGCGGGGGTCCCACAGGGCTCGATCTTAAGTCCGACACTTTTTAATCTTTATATGACGCCCTTAGCTTTTTTGGCAGAGACCCACGGAGCAAAAATAGTGTCATATGCGGACGACACTCAGTTGCTCTTTACCTGCGACAAAGACTATGTCTTTAGAGGGGACTTGATTAACACCTGTCTATCGGAGGTGTTTTCCTGGCTACAAAGGAACCAACTGAAGTGCAACACTGAGAAATCAGAGATCATTTTTTTTGGTTCCTCCCCTTGCGAGGTGTGGCGTGACTGGTGGCCGGCCGATATGTCCCCTCCTACATCCCCAGTCAAGATAGTCAAAAATCTAGGGGTCAAAATGGATGACAACCTGTCCATGAAAAATCAGGTTCAAACTGTAGCAGGGGCATGCTTCGGCATGCTCAAAATGCTCAAGCAGTTTCTGCCCCTTCTCCCAGTCAGTCACAGGAAAACTGTAGTCCAGGCTTTGATAGTATCTAGGCTGGACTATGTGAACGTTTTGTACACGGGACTACCTGAATATTTACTCTCTCGTCTTCAGGTGGCTCAGAATGCTGCGGCCAGGGCGATTCTTATGCTCGGCCCCAGAACACGGATGTCACCCCATCTGAAAGCTCTGCACTGGCTGCTGATCCGTAAGCGAATCAGTTTTAAAACGGGCGTTCTAGCCTTTAAAGCTCTTCACGGTACAGGTGCCTCTTATATCAGGAAAAGAGTACAGTTCTACTATCCTAGCCGTACTCTGAGGTCATCCTCTTTGCAGCAGGCTATCATCCCCAAGTTCACCCGCGCTCGAACAGGAGGCCGCTCCTTCCAGGTGCATGCAGCCAAACTGTGGAACAGCCTACCTTTGGGCCTCAGACAGATGCAGGATCTTTTTACTTTTAGAAAGGCTCTGAAAACCTGGCTATTTCAGCAATAGGCTTCCTTTGGAGCAGCGTCTCCCGTCCGCCCCGCCTAGATGTCGTCAGCGCCGGGACACTCAACTGAGTAGCTGTGCGCTTTACAAATACCCAGCTAACATAACATAACAATGAAGGATTTAACCCAGATCCTTGTGACTGGGGGTGAATGTTTGCATTGTCTAGCATTCCGTCCATCAATTGTTTCTTTTGCAACAGTTTTAAAAATATGCACGAGTGCGGCTGGCACAAATCGGGGGTGGAGAGGCGAGGGGATATAAAAAAAAATTATTAGAAGGAAAACATGTACCAACTCGGGAACCAGGAGGCACCCAGGCTGCCCTGACAAATCACAACGCTGCATTGCAGCGTTGTGATTGGTCTGAGTATCGTGGTTCGACGCTCAGCCAGGAACAGGGAGCCTGGGCATGTTCTCCATGCAGACTGTAATACAGTCTGTGTGGAGAACAGGGTAAGTGCGCATGACTGTATGGCCGGCCCCTGAGGGCCGGCCAAACAGTCATGTGCACTTAGTGAGTAGGCAAACCACTCCTCCCCAGCCATGCTCTGTCATCAGAACAGCCCCGCCCACCCCAGCTGCATGAACAAATAAAATGATAATAACGTTCATTTATTATCATTTTATTTTTCAATTGTTACACTGCTTAAAAACAGTGGGGCCACGCTCCTCTGCCTTATCGGAGGAGCCGCCACTATGCACAACAATTGGCAGATACCATGTTCAGCTTACTAGTGGGGGCAGTGAGGCACTTAAAGGGGAGGTCAAAAAAGCAGCTGTTCCCATTGTAATTCTATAGGAATCTTTGATTTATTCTACAGAAAAACACTGAAGGCAATTTTAGCAAACTTGGAATTCAGGTAAAACCTTATGCAGAGAAAAGCAGTTGTGTGGTTTGGAGTAAACCTGTTCAGTAGTTTTCAAAAAGTTAGCTTTACAATAATGTCATCAAGCATTTTGAGTCTGTGATACTAAATATAGTCTGGGATTCCGTTAAAACAGGGCCCATAAATAAAATGCTCAACCAGGCTACATGCCAGACCCTATGGCCAATGCGTGCCAGGCATGTTTGAAGACCATGCACAGAAGGGGCTGGCAGTCTGCAGCAGAGCAGCAAAGGAACACTTTTTTGCCCCTCCCTGGAAATTTGTTCCCGGTTGATGGATTAGCAAAAAATTCCATATACAAGCTAAACATGCTAAGGCTCTACCAAATTTCACACAAATCTATGATATGGCTCCAAAGATATTAGCAAATAAAATATTTTTTCACCCCCCGCTTTAACCTTCCCTGCTTTGTTCGATCTGCCTGAAACTTGAGATTCCTACTCTGAACTCAATTTACTAACAGCCTATCAAATGTCATGCTGATTCGTTACCCAGTGCTAAGGTTATTTGTAACGGAACACTTTTTTCACCTTCACTCCTCCAAATTTTACTGTGGCCCTCCTTAATGGATTTTCATGAAACATAATGTATTAATAGTAAGTTAAACATTCCAAGGGCCAGCAAAATTTCATGCATATCTGTGATAAGGCACCAAAGTTAATAGCAGATCGAAGAGTTTGTTAAGCCCCTTATATTTCCCTCTCCCCGGTTGATCTTCATAAACGTGGCATACGAAAAGAAAAATAAACATGCTAAAGGTTTGCCAAATTTCATGATCAAGTGTAAAACAGTATCCCAGTGTTTGGTAAATGAATATTTTTTTTTTGCTCCCTCTTGTAAATGTGCCCTGACTTGATGAAACAGCGCAAATTAATAAAAAAATATACGCAAGCTAAACATGCTGAATATCTACCACATTTCATCCAGATTTGTCAAACAGTACATATATAAGTATATACGCAAATCAATATTCATTACACTAGCAGTGATAGTGCCAGTGCAGTTATGGTCGAGTCAGAGTTTCCATAGGAAAGCATTTTTTGTTTTCTTAAAAACTTTGGTGTCGTTCTACGAATCTGTATGGAACTTTATAAAACAAAAGTTCATCCACTTTGGGTCTTTTCAGGAAAGTTTTGTGCAGATTCGTCAAGCGGGGGGCAAAGTCTCAAAAGTGTGATTTTCCATTTTTATTTCCATAGGCTCTTCAATACAGAAGAAACTGCTGAACAGAATTATCCCAAACTTTAAACAAATGAAAGTAAAAATGTACTTAAAGATTATGCTTTTTTTTGGTTGGTATAAATCCATTCAGTAGTTTTTGAGAAATCAGCGTTAAGGAGGTGCTAGTGTTAGACATAAAGAGGTTACATTTTAGGTATATTTGGACCATTAGTTTATGGATATCCATGGATCTGTGGATATCAATGATTCCAGAAATGAAAAAAATACACGAATATGATTGGTCAGGGAAGTTGTTTCTCCCATCAGCCATTTTTTATTGGTAGATCTGTACCCATAATGATTGGCTGTCCACAACACTAATAGAAAATGTTGCAGCCACCATTACAGGGCTCGGCGACATGGTTGCAAAGTCCTTAATAAATGTAGGAAAGGGTACATAAGTGGGCAGTGTGAGCACACCTTGAACCCCGCAGTTTATTACGGGGGCTCAAAGGGACCCAACCCCTCTTTGATCAAAATGAAAAACCCAAATTTGGTCATGGGATCTGCAGATCAAAAAATAAATTAAAAAGCACATACCAGATTAGGATAATTTGTCTCCCTGAATATAACCTATTGATTACATTTTTGAAAATTCATCATTGGTGGCAAATATCTAACATGAAAGTGCATTACCCTCTAGGGAGGTTTTTTACCTCTCAAGCGGAATTCTCACAGGGTTTTTGAAATTAGAATACCAAAGAAAACGTGTGTTACCTAGATCTTATTGGTTAATTCCATTTTCTTTACATTGCTTACTTCCAACCACCAAAAATCTTTTTCTTGTGGAATTTTACTTACTGAAACAACTTGTGTATACCATTCAATTTTCACGAGTAAGTCACACAAATTTTATTAGCATTCAGTTGCATACTCGTTATACCATTATTGATTAACATTTGGCAGGTTCATAGTAATGTGAGAATTATGTGGGTACTATTAAACACACAGCAAATTACTCTTTTTAAAAAAAACATTTTTATTGAGATTTTCGTTTTCTATTCCTTTCAGTAAAATAAAATTAACTTGTTTATGTCTGTTGGGAAGAAGGCTCACGTACATCCAGACATACATGCTTTTGATATCAATATTACTCCACAAAAGCTGGGGTGCCTCAAGGCTCTATCATCTCGCCCATGCTTTTCAACATCTACATGAAGTCATTACCAGTACTGATCAATCAATTTCAACTCACTTGCTATAACTATGCAGATGACACGCAAATACTCCTTCAACTGGAATGCCCAAAAGACATTGGAAACGCGCCAATTTTCAGTTGTCTCAGAGCCGTGGGTCAATGGATGACTTGGAGCCATCTCAAATTGAATGCTTCCAAAACGGAAATACTCACGTGTGGCGATTGGAAACATTATGACCCACTCGCCGCCTGGCCTGATGCTCTGGGAACACCACCTAAAGTATCCTAGGAAGTAAGAAACCTCGGAATGACCATGGACTCAAAGCTATCGAAGAATGCCCAAGTGGACAAACTAGCAAGATCAAGCTATGTTACTATAAAAACTCTACGACGAATCTTCCCCCATTTGGGATTCCCACACAAGGTCTAAGCGACCATCTCCCTTGTTCTGTCCAAACTCGATTACGCCAATAGCCTCTACCATGGATCACCTTTAACGACTATGAAAAGACTACAACGGATTCAGAACTCGGCTGCCAGACTACTCTTGCATATCAAACCGCGAGACCACATCTCCCCTGCCTTGAAAGCCCTGCATTGAAAGCCCTGCATTGGTTACCAGTTGCCAGAAGATCCACATTCAAGCTGCTTTGTATCACCCAAACAGCCATACATGGAATGGGACCGCTCTTCATCAGGAATAAAATCACCAAACACATTTATCATAGGAACCTCCGCTCTAGAGTGGCACCTCGCCTCAAAATCCCAAGATACAAGAAAAAAACCATGGGTGGCACATCCTTCTCTGTTCAAGCAGCCAAAATATGGAACTCTTTACCCCCCAACATAAGATCCACCGACAACCACCGTATCTTCAGAAAACTACTCAAGAATTGGCTCTTCCCGACATAAGCACCATACGCAAACAGACATATACAGCATATCCCTCTGTATATAAGCATTTATGTGTACTATAGATATGTACCTATATATGTGTATTGCTTTGTATTAACATGTATAATAATTATGTTTTAACAATAAATAAATAAATAAGTGCAACACTTGAAAGCCAGAGTTTCTCGAATGCATCTTTAATCTACTTATACTTACTTCCTTTATGCATCTATATACCTTCCATGTACTTGGATCTATATATTTACTACTTTCCTCCCCCAAAATATATATATATATTATATGCACTACCCGTTTTCTCACCCTATACCTCTATCAATATCTTTAATCTACATATACTTACTTTCTTTATGCATCCATAAACTTTCCCTGTACTTATGGATCTATATATTTATTACTTTTCTCCTAAAGAAAGCATATTCAATGCCCTACCCTATTTCTCACCCTATACCTCTCTCAATATATCTTCTACCTCAACTCTGACTCATCTCAAACCTCTTTCTACTACTCTTTCCAATGCACTAGCCTATTTCTCACCCTATACCTCTATCAATATATCCACTACCGCCACTCTCTCATTCATCCCAAACCCCATACCACTACTATGATCCCCAAAATAGCCCCTTCTAGACTCTCCCCTACACTCTACCCCTCCTTGCACCACCTGACACCTCTTTTACTATACTGATCCCCCAAAACAAGCCTTTCTAAACTCTTCCCTCTGACTCTTCCCCTCCACATCCCTTTTTACTCATCCCAAGCCTCCCACTACTGCTATGACCTAAAAAAAAGTCTAAAGCCTTCACTCTTCTATCCCTCCACTATTCTTTTCAATCGAAATAACAGACTAACATGTCCACTTTTCATATTTCACTATACTAATTCACCACTAATCCTTTATGGGTTCCAGAGTAGCGTGCTACTCGCCGAAAAAAGCACTTCAACACCTCATTAGGAGTAGCAAGCGCTATATAAATGCAAACCTTTTCCCTCTTCTATCCCTCCGCTATCCTTCTAAATCCAAATAACTGACTAATATCCACCACTCAAATTACTTTCATACTTCAGTAAATTAGTTGGATGAGAGGCAATATATAGACACAAACAATCTAGTACACAAGAACACATCAATAACAGGCATTTGCAAATAATCGTTTCTGGCCTTTTTTATTCTCAGATGTGCTTCATAAGATAGAACCAGCCAACGCGATTTTTCTTTCCTCTTTATTATCTCTTTTTTCTTTAAATTTACTTTCTTCTCATATGTTTATAATGCTTTTCGTGGTCTCCAAATCAACATTCTAAATTACACTCATATTGTATGCCATTACAGCCCTGAAGAAGCCCATGCTTGGGCGAAACGCGTTGGCTGGTTCTATCTTATGAAGCACATCTGAGAATAAAAAAGACCAGAAACGATTATTTGCAAATGCCTGTTATTGATGTGTTCTTGTGTACTAGATTGTTTGTGTCTATATATTGCCTCTCATCCAACTAATTTACATAGTTATATTTATGGTCTACAAGCAGTAGATCATTTGAGGTGGGCAATATTTTTTACAACTAGTGACTAGTCCTGGTGGTGCAGTCATCTATGACCCAGCTGCTTCTTCTCCTTTCTTTCTACTTTCATACTTCACTATACAAATTCACCACTAATCCTTTATGGGTTCTGGAGTAGCGTGCTACTCCTTTATGGGTTCCGGAGTAGCGTGCTACTCGCCGAAAAACGCTTCAACACCCCATTAGGGGTAACAAGCGATATCTATATATATATGCAAACCTTTGTCCCTCTTCTATCCCTCTGCTACCCTTCTCAATCCAAATAACTGACTAACATCCACCACTCAAATTACTTTCATATTTCACTATACTAATTCAACACTAATCCTTTAATGGGTTCCGGAGTAGCGTGCTACTCGCCCCAAAAAAAAAAAAACGCCTCAACACCCCATCAGGGGTAACAAGTGCTATATAAATGCAAACCTTTTCCCTCTTCTATCCCGCCGCTATCCTTCTCAATCCAAATAACTGATTAATATCCACCACTCAAATTACTTTCATATTTCTCTATACTAATTCACCACTAATCCTTATGGGTTCCGGAGTAGCGTGCTACTCGCCGAAAAAGCGCTTTGACGCCTCATCAGGGGTAGTAAGCGCTATATAAATGCAATTACAATACAATACATCCTGCCAGACTTCTTACAATTATTTATCGCATACCTACATCAATTTGGTTATTGAGCGCGACTCGGACTTCATAGCTATTGAAATTCCTTTAACTATAATGTCTGTTTTCCGTTCAAGGCGGACATTCATCTTGTGTAAATAATAGTTTTTTAGTGAGTATCTGTCAGAAGTCCAGATCTTCTACCAGTTTCTCATCTCGCCTCCGCCATGCACCATTCCACCACATCTAACCAGCCAATTCTTAGCGGTTTGGGGGCTTAGTCAGTGCATAGAACATCGTCTTCGTGCTAGCAGTAGAGTAAAATAAAATAATTACCGCCTTATTTTGTTTTTTGTCTTGCTTGCCCATATACCCAGCAAACAAACCTGCAAAACACCAATGTGCTACCATAATTTTTGACTAGGACTCATTTACAGGAGGCAAAGGAGCAAGACGTTACCCCTTTTTGGGTCTGGCATTAGCCAAGACCTTTTGACTTTAGTAAAATTATATATAAAATGCACTTAATTATAGGGGCTGTCAGCCAGCCCCCTTCATCCATCCACTTGCCTATTCAGACCCTCCAGGATTTTGTGATTTACCAAACAAATTGCGAAATCGGCAGTTTTGTAAAAAGGCTGCACATTTTACAAAACTGCCTGTGAAATTTGAAGGAATGCGACCCTCCTTGTATTGGTAGAAGGTGGATCACACAGCAGGCTGGCAAGGGGGTGTGTTTATTTACTTATCACCTGCCCTGCCTGCTGTTCATTCCTCTCAGATCAGGGCGACCTAGGATGACCGACTCCCACTTGCCTTGCCGCCGGGACGACACGAGAGGAGCCTGCTGCACCTGGAGACCGAGGGGCACCACCACAGGTAGGTTATCCCTGGTACCGGCCTCCTGCAATAGGATGTGTTCATTTCCTCACCTGGGGCCCTGGGCGGGGAAATGGGAGGCTGTTTTGGGCCTGCCGCACACGGGGCTCGGGCAGCCAGCCCGGGGCCATTTTCTTTTTGCACTTTTTTGGGCCCATTGGTCACGGGCGGTGGGCCCAGGGGGCATTTCTATTTTTTTAGATTCTTTTAGGCCTGCCGCCCACTGGTCACAAGCGGCGGATCCGGGGGGGCATTTCTTTTTTCCCCCCAATGTTTTGGGGCCTGCTGTCCAATGGGCACAGGCGGAGGGCCCAGGGGCATATTTTATGTTTAGGGCCCGCCGCAACTGGCATTTCTTTTTTTTTTTAACACTGTTTTGGGCCCGCCGCCCACAGGGCACAGGTGGGGGGGCCCGTGGATAATTCTTTTTAGATTGTTTAGGGTCTGCATCCCGCTGGTCACTGGCCCGGAGAGGGGCATATTTTAAATGTTTTGTGCCTGCCACACAAGGGGCACCTGGTGGGTGAATAGCTCGGCCCACCGCACACGGGGCATTTATTTTCATCAAGTTCCCTAAAACTTAATAGAAATACATGCCCCCTGAGCCCCCGAGTGCCCCGTGGGCAGCAGGCCCAAATCATTTATAAAAATAAATGCTCCCTGGACTTGCCGCCCACAGGGCACCTGGAGGTCTCAGGGAGCATGCATTTTTTAACATGGTGAGGGTCTGCTGCCCACAGGATACGCGGAGGGCCCAGGGGAGTTATGTTTTAATTTAGGACATGATACATACAGTAGATAAACTTGGCAGCATAAATACTGTACACAATACTTTGGTGTAAACTTTCATGTTGTAAAATACATCATAAAACTAAGATCTCTGCGTTTGGTGCTGAAAATATTGCAAAATAAAGTGCTGCAAAATTGTCTCAAAATTCCCATGTGTGTGCCGCAAAATTTGCTAATCCATGCCGCAATATCCCGGGGGTCTGTCTATTGTTGTGTCATTACATTTTAATTCAACCCACAAGAGCACATAGCATGGCTCAATCGGTAAGCCCACTTCAGCCATCGGCTAACTTCACAGAGGCTGACAGGATTCTACTTTCACAAGGAGATCATCTGATAAAAATGTAGTTTCCTTAATGCTAGGGGTTACTATGGAAATGCGCATTTAAGACCAACATTTTTTTTTTCTTTTATGCGTTTTTATTTATTTTGGCAACGGCTTAGCAGCTTCACTAACAATTACATTTAGCGACGCAACAAAAAAAGCACTTGCAAAGCCAAATAAAAATCTGAGTGCCAAACCCATGCCGATTTGCTTTGCCATTGCTTTTTTCAAACTGGGTTCCAACTGACAAAACCATTCTTATCCATATAATACTTCAAGGTGACTATACACATGTAAACCATCCCTCAATCACTTTCAAATGAATTCAATTTCAAACTCAATGTAATTCCATCACTTAAAACCAAGTGCCAAAAAGAATGATAGCTTAAAACATCCCTCAATAACTCATTTGGCAGCCTGGTCACCAAACCAGTGGTCTTGAAATATAGTAAAGCATTTTCACTTTCTGGAAATAATCATAGAATGTAAAAGTGCAAGATTGACTGCAAACGGTTTGAAAAAAGACTCAGAATGGAAGAGAGATGTAATTAAGTTTTGAATAAAGCCCTCTTAGGAAATATATTTTAGACGTCTATAAACAGACAGGTTCTCACGGATCAAGCTTGACAATGTAGTTTCTTAAGTTTTGCAAAGAGGCTTATGAAAATCTCCCGTGCTCAAAATAGCCTGTCTGATGGGTTGCATTACTGTGCCGGGCCCATGTTAAACAAGCTTGAACAAGACACGGAAAGAATATTTCGTTAATCTGTAATGACGGAATGTAACTGGTTTTTCCAGGGACAACTTTACATCTACAAGTCACGTGCCTATAGTTGTATAGAATTGTAAAAACATTTGTATAACCAAAAGGCAAAACGTTGAAACTTCGCCAACAGAACTATTTCTCAATGAAAGCCAATATCTTTACAGAGGCATTGTTCGAAACATTACCATAAGTAAACAGTACGAACATATGGCACACTATACAGATCATGTAAAGATTTGAGCAAAGCGATGTCTTCTTATTAACAAGCATCTAAAAACTATGAACAAATATGATCCCATGAAGAAGCGAGGAACACGCGTGTACTACAGAACATACACCTTACTCATTGGGTATCACTGGGTTGGTTTATTTAACACAGGTGCTTATATTCATTCGTGGTATAGGTTAAACCGATCCGTGTTTAGAATTAGAGAAAACACAGAAGTCGAGGACAGGCAGACATGAAACAAATAGTACAATATGAAAGGGTAAACTATACAAAACCAAATCAAGACCTCCATGTTTAATTGGACTCTCAAGGTAAACATTCCTTGCTTTATGGGTGGATAAAGCAATGGCACCGAGCAGTGCTGGTGGAGAGACTGGAATAGTGCAGGATCATAAGCCATCAGTCCTTTCCCTGCAGTACATCTGTGTGCCAAGGAAGAGTTTTACTATCCTCTTCTGTTATCACCAACTCTGCTTCACATGCTCACTGCATGCCAGAAGATGTCCAGCTTTTATTGTAAGTACAGATTTAGTTTTAGACTGGGTCATTATATAACCACACACAAGCAGGAGCTAGACGTGCTGCAATAAGCATTAAAAAAAAAGTCTTTTATGGTCAGGTGCAATCGACGTTACTTTAAATACCACTATGGAGGATACATTAATAGGGTGGACACTGCTAGGGCTCGCCGACCATATCCTAGGACCTTTACTGATTGTGTGCGAAAGTGCATCTAGAAGGGGAACCAGGTGGGAGTTAGGTGGGGGGCAGGAGAGTTGCATGACTGGGATGTGATGAGAACATTAGGCCAATTGAATGCCAGGCAATAGTAGACAGAGTAAGTCATACTAGGTTAGCAACTCCAGACATGGCGTATGTTGAATGAACAAAGTTGGAGCCTACTGTGTTTAGGCAACAAGTAGCCGGTTTGTGGCATTCAGTGACGTTCACACCAAAACCCAATAAAATGTGTTTAAAAAATAAATACATGGAAGATACATTAACAACCCTAGGATAAAATGTATGGAATTAACAGCTGCACACTACCTTAAGTTTTTGATATAGAAAGGTTTTATGTTATGAATGCTTCCTGCCAACCGAGCTTCTTTAGCACAGAAACAAAAAGAGGTCCATACTGAATGCAGTGTAGACCAGCTTTCTTTTGAAAAAAGTAAAGAAAAAAAGTAACAATTCTCAGTCCTTTCAGCACTTATGAGAACCTGATGGAAGGGCTGGTGGGCAGGGGAACAAGATGGGGTGGTGGTGGGAGAGAGGAGCATGGAGCACACAGGGGAGGAAGGAAAGGGCAAAAGGGAGCAATGAGAGGGGCAGGCAGTGGGGGGGAGACTAGGAGGGAACAAGGAGTGAGATGGTGGAGCAGGGAGGCAGACGGGGCGGTGAACAAATAGCAGAAATAGGAGCACACAAAGGAAAAAAGTAGGAGACACGCAAGAGGATGAATAGGCCAGCAGGAGAGTAAAAAGGCTGGGAAATAGTCCCTCGTGGAATTCAATACAAGCATTGCATTGAAGGTGTAAAGATACACTCCAACAGTCAAGAGCATTAGGAGAGAGAGAAAAAGTCACCTGGTCTGAGCCGAGGGCTGACTGATAATGTGTAAAGCCAATAGCTAAAATAAAGCCAATGTTTGAAAGGAGCGTACATAAGGCCCACATTAAGAATATTGTGCAAAATGTCTGTTTGACAACTAAGATGTCAACCCAGACCTGAAAATGGCTTTTGTGAGTAAAGGTCTATCCTTATGCCAAGCCAACCCTGGCAGCACACGCGTTGAGTTAATATGCAGTGGCTTTCTACATAGTCAAGGAGATCTTGTATATTACTACATTTCTCTAAAAACCCACCTGATTTTTTTTTTAATTACAGGAGAGTTATGGCTAAGAACTCGGAAGAAAAAATGTTAAGAAAATTCCTAAAAATTCCTTTACATTGCTTCAGTTAAAGGAATTTTATGTTACAAATCCCATTAAAATTCACCAATTTTGGCAAGCATTGCATAATTCGCCCAACGCCATAACGCATGACCTCACATGTGGTCGTAGATATCACCACAAATGGCATGGTTGGAATCACTGATGAAAACCATCATCGTCGACATCAATAGATCGTCGACATCAATAGAACCAATATGGATTGACAGGGCAGAATAATTCAAAACTAATAATAGTAACCTATTAAAAAACGCAACATCTCTTGGAATGGCAATTTTAATTTTAGCAGGCTCTAGATTGAAGGTGAAAATGTTAGAAAAATAGAAATCAATATTGTTCTACCAAACTGACTAAGAATACAAAGAGTGCAGTTAAACCCACTGCTGGAATAGGGGAAAGTGATGGAGTCCTAAGAGGCCTATTTTGGAATTTCTGAAAGTGGCGTCGGTGTAGGGTGTGCCTAATGGTGAATATTTAGACCGAAGGTCCATACTCCAGGATTTCATTGATTACAATCTTTGCCTATGGTAAGGCTGCTTGCGAGCACAGACGAGCCTTCATTCAGAGTAGTAAACAAAAAGTTGGTTGTAGCGCTACATCTTCAAGGACATACTGTACATATCTCGGTGGTACGCCAATTAGATTCTATATGAACAAAACAGCTTTGTGTAAGATGCGCTCCATAGCTGTAACCTCAAAATTGTTACTCTCGAAAACACCTTATGTATCACACGAACAATTACCATCTTTTCAAGATTACCTGCGGTGCATAAAAGTTAAAAAATAAAATAACTTTTTAAAATCCTTCTCTGGGTGGGAGAAATTGGGCAAAACTATATACTGTGCACGAGAGAGAGGAATTGGGCACTGATATACATTGTGCAAAACATGCAGCAGTTTCTATAATTTGGTATTCAAGAAGGTGATAACCTTAGCACTTCTTTCACTACAGGCCACTGCTCTTTGGTTACATTTAATAAGTTATAAGATGGAAACTAGCTTTCAGCTATGCTGAGCAAATATATTTGGAGGCTGCAAAGCAGCCACTGTGGATATTTATAATCACGAATGACACCACTACTGTTTAAACAAAGATGGAAAACTATAACGGGGTTACAAGTGGAAAAACACCATACAATAGTTAAAAATATATATATATTCACTGCCATGTAAGAGCCATTTAATGGCAAGGATGACAAATGGTCCCCATACAAACAACCTTATGAATTGAAATGCTTTACATATTGTTTTCATTTTTTTGTGTCTTTTACGTAACCATAAGTCTAGACAACGTTACTTGCTGTAATAGTGCTGCATGTTTCTTTTTTACAAATCTTGATTGTAATCCGTGCAGATCGCTTTCTGAGTCACCCCGTTCAGTCACCTACACTGGAAGGGAAGCTGAGCTCGGGGGTCGGAGACACGGGAGGGAGCCTGATGTGTCAGCCGGAGGAAGAGGAAAGCAGAGCCCTTAACAGAAGGGATGATTCCTTCATGCCTGGGTCCGATGATCGCCAAGACCCGTCAGACACAGGACTACACTCAGCAGGGGCACACTGAATCCAAATACTAGGGAGCCAGGACATTACAGAAAACTGCTGGGGGTGAAACCGCTCCTGCTTGTAACGTTTCCCGTGGAAAGAATTCGAAACTTTGGCTGAGGTCCCTGCACAACACACTTACTGGCCGCGCACAGGGTGACAACTTCCTGTTTATAAGGGGACAGGAGGGACTGTGACTCTTCAGGAAAGCCCTACCGCCAGTATTCCAACACAGGCGGGATGAAACATGACCTCACCGAGGAAATGAGCCATTTAAGGAGTTTTGTCCCTAGGTTGACTCACCCTTTCCATGTTGTTGCAATCTTTATTTTTTACAGACATCTGCAAGCACGCTCACCCCATTAATCAGATTTTTATCGCTACACAATGACAATCTTTACTCCACAACTCAACAATTGTACTAAGGTGAGCACGGCTGCAGAGACCTACTGTGATTAAGGTGGTGAAGCAGGAAGACCTTCACAGAAGATAAAAGGTAACACATTCCTGACCGATCTGTGGAGGTAAAAGACTCATAGGAAACTTTCAGTCTGTGGCTGGTAATGATAGACCTTCCAACGTTGGAAACATGTTTCTAGTGAGAGAGGGGCGTGATCAGGAGTGGGAGGAAGAGTCTTTAAGCTCATCACCGCCTAGCCAACAATGAAGGGGGCTTAGAGCACAGCACCGCCCGAGCAGATCTTTCCCCAAAACCAAACAACGAAGGCTGCTGCCGATGTCCGAGGAAGGTTGTAAGACCCCTGATGGACATCAGCTACCCAGAGCATCCAAACACGAGCTGGAAACCCGTTCTCTGCAGGAGTGTCCAGCTCACGGTGTGCACCCCATGTGATAATGGGAGACTATGTGAAGAGAGCCGATGTTGTGTGCCGCACAGTGGCACCATGTGAGGTGGCCGGTCTGTAATGGATTTACAGCCAGCACTCACAATCTGAGCTGTACAGGAACCATAGGAAAACTCTCAATCTCTGGGTGGTATTAGAGTAATTGGAAACATTTAATCTGAGCGGTAAGGGAGCCATTGGCATCATAATTTGAGGGTTGTAATGGAATTGTGGGCAACACTCACAACCTGTAGCCAGTAATGGGGTCTTGGGCGACTCTCACAGTGTTTCAGTGTTAAAAGAGCTATAGGCAATACTTGCAATATGAGAGAGAGAGTGTGTGTGTGTGTTTGTACTATAGAATGCATACAATATGTTGGATCCATGGCAACAGTCTCAATCAATGGGAGGTAAGGAACTTCAGTGCAATTCTTACTCATTTTTAATCGTTGCTCATATTCTCTCAGCACTTGCAGATTTTTATATCCTGGAGAAGCAAGCTAGTCCGTGTATAGTTTTAATCTATTATCTTGAAGTTTGTTCTCTTTTATACACACGAATCCCGACATGTTTTCTTTCTTTTCTTTCTAATGCTTTTTAACTCGATCAATGGCTTTGATGTCTTATGTATCTTGGTGGTATGTTCCACCCTTTTATGATTTTAATAGAAATCAAATAAAAGTATTTTCGATCAGTGCAATTCTTAGATTTTGTAGATGAAAATGAGAATCCTGGGAAAGACCATCTGTGAGCAGTCAGGGCATTTGGCAGCTCTCGTAATCTTTGTGCGGCAGTGAAGCACTGGTAACAGTCACAATAACACAGCCCAGTACAACACACACAACCTACGGGATACAAAGCCCTAGAAAACATTTTGTGAGGGCGAAAAAGAAGATCTGTGGCCAGCACTTACATTTAGTTGAGGACAATTGAGTTAAGGAGGAGTCTGAGGTGGATTCATAATTGAGGTCTCACTAATACCCCAGAAAATAAAAAATGAAAACGCGCAATACTCTATGCTTCTGCTCATCAACTTTTGCCAGTCTTTACTCCATGGTACTAGCGTGCCAGTGATGGTAAATTAGAAACACAGCCACCAAAAAGTATCTGAAAACTCCATTCCAATTGGGAATCGTGGGGTATAGTGAAAAACAGTGATGTGTAAGGTAATCGAGAAATGAGGATCAATATAAGGCCACAAACCTTAAGGGCTTGGAGTTCTGGGCCATGAGCACACCCCATAGACATGCAGTAGAGTCTAAATGCAGAAATCATGGAAGACTGTGGCAGTAAACACAGGGCAGCCGTCCCAGATGGCGTAAGGGGGCTGCTTCAACAAGCAAGCACATATAAGTAAATCCTTTTCCTGCTGGTGACTGTGTGCTACAGAGGGAGGATATGTTGGTTGGTTGTGGTACCAAAGGATTTGTTATCTTTCTCGGTCCGTCAAACCTGCCATCAGCAGCACGTCTAGCCTCTGCAGATATCACTCCCGGTTAATGTTAAGGAACAAATTCCTAGCATGACCTGGCTGCTGTGAGCCTCTTGGAGGCTTTCTGGCTGTAGGTAGCTTTTAAACTAGGCATGCCACTCTTCTAAAGCTCGTACAAAAGCTTGAGAAATGGTCCAAATTCCTTTGAGGAACAGAAAGACCATTTATCTAATGCAGTTATTCAGGGCAAATCCACCCCCTTTCAGCCCAAGAAGGGAATGCACATGATTGACAATGATAAAGCAGCTACTGCAAATCTTCAAATGAATGCACCCCTTGCCTCACCGGCAGCTTGACGCGGTCAGAGTACATGCCCTTCTAATTGGCACCTGGGCACGGATTCTGAGAAACACACTGGGCCTATAATTGCTCCTCATCAACTACTCCATCATACCCCGCAGTCGCTTGCCTTTCTTGTTCAAAGGTTTCCAAAGCCACTTTTCTTAAATAGTCCGTCTTAGTGTGAATCTGCAGGTTTGAACTGCCCGGATAATGCAGGCAGTTGAAAAACATGGACATTACATTTTTTGTTGCCTGGTTAGAAACTTTCCAGGGTTGGATTGAGATTAAAAATCGGACGGGCACGCTAAAAAAAAGTGGCCCACATTTGCATATTGCCTCTCCGCAAAACACTGCTTCGGCGAAATGTTATTAAAAAAAGGGGGGAGGGGGGTGTTAAAAGAAATGCACGGATTTGTTTACACTGGTGAAACACCTGAAAACAAGTGAGGCCACTTTTGCTCAGGCCCCCTGCCCCGCTCAATATGCAGATATTAATGGGCCGGCCCAGCGAGAGAAAGGGAGTGACACCTCTGCCCGTTGATAAAAGGGAGGTAATGGACGCCCATCCGCTTCCAGAAAGGTCACTCAGGGCCCCACTGGGCCGCTGGCGGCATCGAACAACGCAGAAACCGTCCAAATTGGCCCCCCAGGCTGCTCAAAAAAGCAGCCCACAGCTGGAATTCGGATACCGGCCTCTGGGGCATTGCCCGAGTGCCCGCGTTACCAATCCGATGCTGAAACTTTCCAATGAAACATAACAGACACCAGGGAAGGCAACACCCATTAAAAACCTGCATTTCATAAAACAGCATGATGTGCTCGATTGGAAGCAAACCAGAGAAGCGTAAACAATACAGGTGCCTGTGCATGAAAAGTCAGTCATGTATGAGGAAATAAAGAAGAAACCACAAAAATAATTCAAAGTCTGAAAAAATCCATCGCAGTGCATCAAAGATATTTGCTTCAAAACTGCCACAGATTTCAGTACAATTTTACTTTTTTCCTTCGAGTCCAAGAGACTCACTATGTCTGATGGGGCATAGTGTGGAAATGAAATTAGTTGTTTTGCTCACTTAAAAAAAAAACCACACACACAGAGCTTGAAAAAAACAAAACATGCGCGCAGCAAAGCTTGGTCGGTCCAAAGACTTTGCACCCCCATACGTCTGCTCAACCACATCCCAAGACAGGTCAGGTTCATTTCTCTCAGTCCCTATCAATGAAGCTTATCCTAGGTGGAAACTGGGTCTTTTAGAAACATATAGTCCCCAGAATTACAGGGATTAGGGGTATTAGTCACTGTGGCACCTATACATCCCCGGCCTCCTTCTTCTAGATGTCAGAAACCAGCCGAAAGAGTTAGCGAGACCAAAAGTAATCTAGACTATAGAGTACATCGAGGGGGATGTTTTCAGACAGCTCAGAAATAGCAGGTAAATCAAGGAGGAGCTGAGGAGTAGGAGGGGTGGGCCTTCCGGGCATATTGTGAATCGAGGCCAATCAGAAAGTCAGAATCACAGAAAATGATACTTCCAGGGTGGCATAATAAGCACCAGAGGAAGAACCACGTTGCCTCACAACTTTCTTGGATGCATGGTCTCCACTGGCATTTACGTTTGTTCACTGACCCGGTTTCTAAACTTTTGTTTTCCTCCCCTTCCCTATGTGTCTTTTTAATCTTTCTCTTTAGTTACTGACCCAATTCCGAACATTACGTAATCTTCCAGTTGTGATTTTGTGGTGAGCTCTGGTACTATACAAGTTATTTCTAAACACCCTATAGCCGTTTGTCTTCTTGCTGTTTCTCTCCTGGTGTTCCCGGTACACCCTGGTGTAGTCAATAGTTTTTTCCCTGGCACAGTGGTTTTTAGACTTCAGCAGACCCCAATGGATCACAACTGGAAGCCAAAGCCATTTCTACCATTTGAACCTCAACAATAACACACAAAGAATGAACAAACAAGTACACACTAAATGAACTCAGTAGATCTACTTTCCTTTACAACTTCATATTTAGATATGAGAGTGCCTACTCAACGCCAAAAGACCCAGGATGCATTCACAAAACAGGTACTCATGGGAAATCAGAGCTCTCCGCAGAAGCGGTGGGACAGAAGTTGTAACTGGATTGACAGTTCTTACACAGACTCAATAAACCTTGGTGTGGACAAACCTGGAGGGCATGCATGGTCTGTGTGTCAAAAGGTGACAAAGACAGAAATTACATAAAAACTGTAAGAACAGACATGCATTATGCCAGAGTACATGTTTTTTTACTGGGAAGTGGCACTCTGCCTGGGGAAGTATTTCAGCTTTGATGAAATTGCTGGCCTCTCCCCTTTCTAAAACAGTAAGTGCAGGTGTCTGGAGTCTGTAAGTGCCTCACCATGTAAAGTCATGGAGGTGAGAGGAAGGGCCTTTTGGGCAGTCTACCTGTGTATACATGCATAGACCACTGAGAAGTAAAAACACTGGCCCTTTAAGTGTGTAAAAGTATATGATTCCGAGCTATACAATCATAAGGAACTCAACACTGTTTTTAGTCAGAAGCTGATTACTAGCTCAGGTAGGAGCACGTTTGAATGAGAACCTTGACTGTGCGCATTTACATCTGCTCCGTCCTAAACTAGCAATCAGTTTCTGACTAAAACGCTTTTAAAATCTTACGATTGTTTAACATATCTTAATTGGTTTTTATTAGTGCATGTATCAACTACATTGGGGAGGAAATACAGTAGACTTCTATGACGTATTATTATTATTATTTTTTCTCGGAGTTTTATATAGCGCAAACTTGACCCGAAGATATCAGGCATCAGAGCGCTTTACATGAGCACCAGTTGCGTTACAGACGGACACATTAATTATTGTTAGGCACGGGAAGATTAAGTGATTTGCCCAGAATCACAGGATTTTGAGCGTCATTGCCGAGACTCGAACCCGGTTCCCCAGATTTGAGATAGACCTCCCTAGCCGTTAGGCCAGATCCTCTCCCCAATATTGTTACTCAAAAAAGCCTACCCTTGTAGGAAGAACCATATTTATATAGTTATTTAACTCAAAATGTCTGTGATTAAGGACAGAAAATAATGGTTAATGGTCATTTGGACCTATAGACCCCCTGAATGGGCCACCACACCCCAGGGGTCTACGGACCACAGGTCGAGACCCACTGCCCTGGAGCTTTAAGTAAGACCTTTCAGAGCGGTTACATCTTTGTGGAGGGATACTTACTCTGTTACAGAGAGACAGTACGGTACAATTTAACCTCATTCCTGTATGTATTCTCCTACCTTCTAATTACTGAAGCACTAGAGCGAGGAAGTCCCACCCTGATCTAACCATAAGGCCAGTGTATACAGAAAGAAGAACAGTGTTTCCACTATATTTCCCTCTATCTCTCTTCCTAACACCCATTAACCCCTAAGGAGATTGTGTTGGCTGCAGCTTGTAGTTACAGTGAGCCAGCTCATTAGTTTCCTTAGAGAGGAGGATTATGATCTGAGGTCACAAATTTCCCCCACTGTTTCAGGGTTCAGACACTAGATTGGGGGCATTTACTAGGCACTCATGCTGAGAGCTGCTTTAGATTACTTTAGACTGGGGATGGGCAGGACGTGGAGGGGAAAGCAGAGGTAAAGTAAAAAGAGTATATTGGATATGCACACTCTTCTATTCTCCGAAAAAGAATTTATAAAGCATTCAACTAGTTCGGGACATCGGAATAGTAGAGTGAAAAATGGACAAGCGTGACATTTTGTCTGATTTACTGAATGTTAACCGAAAAAGAGCAAACTCTTTTTCAAGTGAAAGACTCAAATCAGTTGTAAAATTAAATGAGGGGCTACATACCTGGGGACAAAAATGTACAGCTCAAATTCGCTTTTGACACAGTTAATGGAAAACAACAAAATTCTCTAGAGGGAGGATGGGAAAACAAACCTCCTTCGGTAATTATGCATTGGGATTTAAGACAACCCAAATTCACCACTTTTATAACATTTACCAAAGACAGTCACAGAAAAAAAGCTTGCTTGGCCTACCTTGTCTCAGAGCTAAAACGTGGAAACAAGTCCTCATATTTACATCGTATTCTTCCCCAACTCTTACATTACTGGAGCGGTGACATGTGCTTACTTCAGAATAGTGGCTACAGTAAGCACTGTGAACTTTTCTAGCATGATGTATCAAACCCTCAAAATCTACAGAAAACAGTTACCAGCCTATGATGTTGTTGGGTTTGGTGCAATTTGGCTTCCTTTTTGATGTCAGACCTAAGATCTTATCACAATGTGGCTGGCAGCCGGATCGGACAAAAAGACAGTCAATAGGACAAGGGTTACACATTTAGGTTTGGGGGGGGTGTCTCCGTTTGTTGTAGGAGAGGGAATTTTGCAGAAGAGCTTAATACTCTTTAGAAGAGCCCCACTGAGTGGCAGTCATTGCAGAATGAATGCTAGACTAACTACTTCAAATGCATGAAATTGTGCATGTCTACATTTAAGCTATAAAAGATTGAAAGTGCTGCAGGAACTGATCCTCATGGCCTAAATATCTTCACACTTCTCTCTCGTTTCATATCAAACATTGACTTATCCTAGTGTGACAGCGATATCCTGCCTCAATTCCAGTCTTGAGTAGCTGGGTTGATCCCAATTTTCTTGGGTACAAGAATGATCATTAATGCTGTGTTTGAGAAAGATTGTGAGCATCCGTACGAGGTCCAGGCTCGGGTGATCTTGCTGGAGTGTTTCACAAACAATGGCAATTCGTTTGAATGTCTGAGTCCTAAATTGCATCAACATATTTCACACCCAGAACATATGACTCACTCTTCATCAACTCCATGGCTAACGACAAAACTTTATCTATCAAATCCAAGTGGTGCACCCTCATGGAAATCCACTTAGTTCAATGCAACATAGGTAGAACTCATTCACCCTACTCTTACTAATACTATTGCATTCTATTTACAATCTTAATTACAAAGAATTCACAAGGCCAAGAATTTGTCAACGGAGGTATTTAAGACCACAAAACAAAGAAATATCCCCTGCTTCTCGTTTAGGCCCCCAATGCTTCCAGAAACATCAATCTTGTGAGTGGACCATCAGACAGGGGAGAGGCTTTGAAAGAGACCAAACTCACCGCCTCCCTCCCCCGATCCACCCAGCCAACCCTCACAGCCGGATGTTCCGTTCGCTCCTTTTATGAGATTGCTGTGGAGGAGGAAAAAGGATTATAAATCACACAAGTCTGACTGTGTCCCAGATACGTAAGCTATTTCAGTGTACCTATAGTGTGCAGCGAGGATCTGGCACCTATCCTCATGGGGTTTATAAATAGATTATTTGGAACAGGGGTGGCTTTGCACTTTCTGAAACAGGTATGGGACTTTCCACGTGGAGATATCATGGAAGAAATACGGGGGGGGGTGTGTGCTGTACGGATATTCATTGGTGCTTGGACGGGTCTTTGACTATTGCATCGTGGACTTGTATCAGTTTGGCTTATGACCAGTTGAGCTTGGGTCCAGATGTGGGAACTACTGCCCCCGTTTCCAATAACTGCCTCTTGTGTTCTATCAACTCTGTGTACTGTTGCTGCATGCTTCAAAGTCATTGCACCACCTCAAACATTACCCTACTGTTAAACATTCGCAAACACTGCAGCAAGAATTTCTTAAAACTAACAAAACAGTGGGGACATAACAGAGCTGGTGGTGTCCAAGAAGAACAATAGGAAAAGCAGTCCTGGATGTCTATACATCCATTTTAACACACTAAAAGGTGACCATTTATCTTAATGCTCCTGGATTCGACGGCTGATTCATCACCCCTGACCACTCCATCCATTTAAATAGGATTTGGAAATAGTGGGGTGACGATGCAAACAGGATAGTGGTTCAGTTAATTTCTGGGCAATGGGCGGGATAGAATGTATGTAATCCCTATGGTTCCTGTGAATTATAACTTCCTTCGGTCTCATGTGTGTCAGAAGTTCTGTTTACATTTATTTCCAGCACCTCCATCAGTTGTTGCTATCTTTAGGAGTCTGTTTCCTTAATTATGCTGATGATAGTCCGATACCTTTCCACAGTAGGCAACCTCAAATCAGCACCTGACGATAGTAGGTGGATTCTTGTCGACGATTCAGCCTTGGATTAACAATCATTGCCTCAGCACAAATTAAATGAAAACAATCTTGTTATGAGGTCCATAACCAATACTAAAGAAAGTAAGGCCCCCTACTAGAATATGAAAGTAGTAAACATAGTCATTACCCTAAATATAAAGTAAACACCTTTGGGGTCATTTTTGATTCTCAAATGACCATGTAAAACGCAAGTCATCATAAATATTGAATCATCTAAAGCAGGGGTCTCACTTGAGCTACAATTATTAGTGTTGCAATAGTGAATACATCAGACAAGAGTACATTAGTGGCTACCTCGTACACGATTACCAGAAGGTATCACTTTGGGCATTAGGTAGGGTTGCCAGCAGTAATGTAAAATAGACTATCATTTCGGAATGCCTCTACATAGGTCTTTCGGAACAGTCATAACTGCAATGCCCTGGCACCAAGGTAATGTTAGTAATAAGTTGCTCCAACGCCACATGATTTATTACTCAAACATCAGCTTTAAATATATTTTGGATATTAAACCATTTTTCTCCGATGAGCAGCTTAGGAGTCCTGAAACTAGCCACATTTACGTTTTGAATGCAGGCTTCTCAATTTTGGTATACATATATGAATTCAACAAAGAAAACGTTTCTAATTTAGTAGGCTGGGCTGCAGACAGGAGAGCTCCTTACAAGTAGCTGGAGCTCTATCATTAGCTCACGAGCTACTCGTTGGAGACGCATGATGGAATTACTACCTAAAACTGGCAAGAAGCACTGGCTCCTTATTAAAACAAGATGGAAAATAAATTGTCAGGAGCAGTATAAGCTCCAAAATTGATTCTTGCAAGGCTTTTTGGGACAAAATCCAATATACAAAAGCTATAGATACTGCAAATCACGCTTGTAGTGTTTAATTTGTAAAATAAAAAAAAATGCTGGTGCCCAAACTTTTCTTAACAGGTCGCTACCCTCTTCCACCACTGGCATGTCTCGCTGCCTGCATGGAGAAAACAGGAGTGACCCTGAAAAACGAGACTAAACTGGGCATTTGATTGCCCACAATATTTTGTTCACAAGCAGAATTTTTTGCTGACTTTTTTTGGGGTGAAAACATAAAAATATAAGCCACAACACTCTTTGGGCAGAACAACTACATGCATATCAGTCTTTACATGATAAAAGTATTTATGATTCTCTCAGGCCAATACTGTGTGGCAGCAGTCCCCAGACAGATTACCCGCTATAAACTCAGTTCTATTTCTTTACTCCCCTTTTAGTAACCATTAAAAGCTGAGGGATGCCATTAGGAAAGAACATCTTGCTCGAGTTCTGTTTGTTCATAGAATGATGGGGGCGTGCCATTGTCTCAACAAGCTGCTCAACACTGTTCCATATACTAGTATCCTTGATTCTGCGCTCCATGTCTCTCTGCGCGGCACCAAGAGACAGCTATGTTACCGGGCATCCGCCTTACAGACATCAGAGATCAGTACTTCTATGAGATCTACAAGCAGATGTCCTGGTCCCCAAATTAAAACTTCACTGGCTTCCTAGACAGGCGAGAGTTACAGATAAACTGTTAATTCTGGTCCAAGCAGGCAACAGCTTCTAGCTACTTAGAAAGCAGACTTAGGATTTACCCCACGCTTCCTCCCAAGACTGTGATGGTCTAGAAGCAATTTGCTTTCAGTTCATCCTCAAACTGAAAAAGTTTGTGCAAGCAGTTTCTGCTCAGGGGTGTGTTTTATGGAGTGCAGTGCTATAGCTGCTGGGAGATCTGCTTGCGGCTATACAAGCATCAGATGATGATGACCAATTCAATATTATTTCATTTAAATCAACATTCATATTCTAAAATCCTTAATGCACAGGCGTGCTCAGATGTTGATGTGCACATTTCTGTTTTTCTTGGTTGGATCACGGTTGTACGATTCAGAACACTTTGGAGTAGAATGATGCGCCGCCTGACGCTCTTGAACAGCGGATCCATTTCACAGAGCAACATAGCCTACCATGCCTGAGTGCAACAAACTACTGGAAACCCCCAAACCCATTGCATGGCAGAAGAACTGGTCCCATCAGGGTGTCACTCCTAGTCTGAAAACACAGTGTAGGGCATAGAAGCTGGATTTATCCTTCCACAACTGCAAGCAGACTTGTGTGCTACTGTGGGTCCGGTCAGCTGACCAAGGAACCTACAACATTTTCTGAGCCCAGTTGGTCATGAGGACGGAGCTCACCCATGGATTGCAAATGGATCTGGGGGTGGGAGTGGAAAAGGAGTGCCAATGGGTAACTCACAAGTACTAGCATTCCCAAAGAAATGAAACATGTTTGACTGAGGTGACTGATTCTGAGGTGCTGCTGGACGCAATGCTCGGCAAAATGTGTGGAACAAACTGCCAGCGAAGACTGCACGCACAGGAGAAGCTAGGGGAAACGAAAATCAGCCTATTAGTCACCAACAGAGATTTGATAAAATCAGACTGCTTTGAACATGAACATGCTTATGCGCTGCAAGGAAACGATGCACTAGTGAGATGGATATTGGAGAAGACCTGCTACCGTGGGGGTTTTGAATGACTTGAGTCCATATGCACGTCCAGGTTGCACCTGAACAGTTTTGCACAGATTGTGTGGTCTTGTTACACTCAGTGGGATGGCTCTTCCCAGTGCGGAGGCGTTTCTCTCCAGGAGATTAAGGAAACGAAAGGTGAGGTTCTCAATCCCAGCAGGGAGTGTTCCATGGCAAGTAAACTCTGAGCCCTGTCTGATCATCCTAGCATTCTTCCATTCTGCACCCAGTAACCAGACTGACCAAGTCTGAGTTCAGATTGTGGTCTTTGAAAGAAGGGTGAAATTGATGAACTTTGTGCCTGTTTCTAACAATACTCTGTGGCAAATGTTGGAAACAGGACAACAGATATACTTATTGGATACGCGATGGCAGTTTTATTTACTGCATAATGGTAATCTAAATCCCTGATCAAAAAAAAAAAAAGGTGGTCCACCATATGGAAAGAGGTGGCATGCAGGGTGAACATGAATCTGAACATACATCCGAATTTGCCTGGCTGATCCACCAAACCTGACATATGGCCAGAGCCAATGTGGTAATGGTGGTTTCTTTGTGAAGGGAAGCAAACACAGGAACCTATTAAGAAGGCTTACAAATCTCTAGCGCTCTGGTGGGTCTAATAACGGCAGCGAAAACTACTATTGTCTGTATTGAATGTGGCTCGATCCCATTAAATATACAGATAATTGTTAGTTCATGGCAAATAAATTAAGCACAGTCCATATAAATTTATTTGCCATTCTCTCACCATTGAAACAAGTATCGTGAATGGGAAGGGCATCTATTTAAAGATGCAGAGATTAACTAAACAAAAAGCTTTTCACTTTTTTGCACAAACAAAATTGGATGGATTCCTATCTCAGCTAATACAGCAAATGAACTTTCTCGAACTATGGACTACTTAAGGGTGCACACAGTTCCTGAAAGGGTTTTCAGATCCGAAATATCTGTATAACAAGCAGAAGAAGCAAAGCATGTTGGATTGTAAATGCAGTGTGTTGCATCTGGACTGTATTACACGGTCTACGTAGAGTGGAATCCTCATTGGGGCATCTACAGATATCAGCTGAAGACCTGACAACCAGATCAGTCATACCCAAGAAATGCAAAGTAGTAGTCACTGCCTTGCCGCCTTATCACGATCACGCAATCATGAGTGGTTTGAATGGATGTTTGCCATCTTGAAGCAGACCGGCACTAGAGTAAGTTTGCCTCTATCCATCTTAGAACAGACCTGAAGCAAGGTGCTCAGTTCTACCTCTGGAGCAGTGGTGTTTTGCGGTAGCCAATGTTTGACGGTCTGACCATCACGGAGCTACTTCACACGTAGAACAGATACCCCCGCATCAATGGTGAAAGGATACATTGACAAATTACAATCTATACAAACCTCTTGGAAATAAGCTGCATCTCCCCTCGAGTGGCATAGGATTACAATATGCCCAGCCTTTTTATACAGAAAACTGAGTTGAAAATTATGCAATGAAAATGTAAAATAGGATGCAAGCAAGAAAATATCAACATCTATGTCGGCTTGCAGTATGGCTTCATAGGGGGTGTGTGATTCACCATGGGAAGAAAAGTGCTCATCTGGTGGCTATGTTCTGTCACGCTAGAGCTATTTCAGGTTATTGAGGAAAAAAGGAAGACATACAAGGTCTCTTGTGGATCTCTTGGGCTCAGCTTCTCGTGGCCTGAAGAGATACAGAAATGGATCAAAAACATGGGTTGGTGGCTTTATCAAGCCATCCACAACACTGTGATGTGTAGCAAGGAAACCCATGTGTGTCTGCCAATAGCACGCCCGCACTGCTCTCCAAGTAGGGTGTCCTATACATGGAGGTAGGAACTGTTGTCTGGCATCTAAAGATGTTTCAAGTGGTCATGGACAGCCCACTAGGGATAATCTGGTAAAGGTTCTTCTTTGCTCTTCTGTAGTCTTCTGATTTACTTTCATTTTTCGGTACCACTGTTTTGCAGAAAAACAGAAATTGATAGTACTCTTAGCTTCTTTATGAACCAAACATGGATCTACCTTTGATCAGGGTCAAAAACTGGGTGGACAATACTGGAAAGGCATTACACGCTGGTCACCGCACTGTTACCTGAGGGAGAGGAAGTTGAATTGATGGAATTCAAAATTTTGTAGATACACAAACCACCTGTGGTTCCCCATTAACACAGAGAAACCTTTCAGCAACACTACTGTATTTTGGGGGGCAGGGGACGCCCCTCTTTTGGGAAAATCCCCATGAGTGAGGTATGCAGTGCTAATCTGGTGTTTCTTATTAATGCCTTAACAGGTCCTTTAATTCAGCCAAATACAGGGTGCTACAGAAGACCTCTGGAACTGATCCTTGAAAGAAGTGTTGGTATACTTGTTTTCTAGATTTAGATAAAACATGCACCCACAATTCTACAGAGGGCTGCATCCTTGATGTGTGGTTCGTGAACATACTTGGAGCTGCCTCAAATGGATGAAATGGCCACTACATGCAGCTGACTGATCCTTCGGTTGGGTATTCCCAAGTTGGCGGTGGTTGGATGTATAATCTGATGCAGAACCATTAATGTTGGAATCATTGACCAAAACACTTTGGCAACTTAGGCACGGGATAGGCCTCTGTTGAGCTGCAGCCTTCAATATGGATCAGCAGACATTATCATCATTAGTCGGCAAGCCAATTAGGTGTTTCTCCTATTCTATTCTTCTGCCAATACGATGCAGCAAATATTTCTTTCATTGATAATATTGTCCCCCTGACCATACTCTTCTGACAGGAAAATAAATTTAACAGCGGGAACAGGTTTATAGATCATAACCACAACAGAAGAGACAATAGTCCCTCACAGACCCAATTAACATTGTATTCTAAACTGCAGTCACGTGGGCCAAGATAAATAAAAGCAATGCCTGCTGGCTCTACTGTCTTGATTAAATCAATCATGAGCCCCTGGATTCGAGGATACAGGAGCTGGTGTTGATGAACATTAAGACACAGCAGACTCGGGGGGCTTGCAGAAGATCATCAGCGTGGGATGACATGCATGGTAACGGAGAAGCATCGATTATACTACCAAGAACTGATACATGAATACCTTCATACACAATATTACAAAAGTGCTCTAATGCAATTGTCCGAAGCTTGATGGCATCATATAAAACAAACACCAATAAAGCTACCAGTTTGCATAGTGAAGTGGTTGTCCCATCTTTAGCAGTAGCCACAGTCGGGTACAGCCTGCGCAGCAGCAGCAGCAGTGAAGCATTTCCTCACAGCAACACAAGTATTGGAGCAGCAATAGTGACACGTTCCCCTACAGACAGAGGACAGACACAAAACAAGCAGAAACAGTGCAAGCTTACTGAATTACGCTTACTAGCACCACTACAAGGGGCAGCTGAAAACCACCCAAAACGTAGCAAGCAACCAATGTATTCTCACAGACGAATTCCCAGGATGGTCTAAGAGTGCTCAAAGGGCACTGAGCCCCTTTTAGTGCCACATTGATAAGCTTCATTTATCCAAAAGAGACTGTCCATATCAGAGGTGAGTAACAGTGGTACGTGTGGCTGGAAGAGTAGTGCTGAAGAGAGTGGCTTATGCTTCCAAGAAACAAGGCTTCTGCTGTAACGGGGAAGCCTTAATGTGTAGAAAACAGACTACGACACCTTGTTTACACCGGTGTACACTGCGCTTTGTATGAGCCAGAATGGAAGCACTTTCTTACCTCAAGGGCATGAAAAGCTTCCTCTAAATGTATGCCTCATGGGGGATGGACCCTGACGGCGAAAGCGGTTGTCAGTTTTCACTCCGAGTGCTGCTCTCGCCTTTTAGGCTTTAGAGTCGGACCATGAGGCTCCATTTACTGCAGGTCAGCAGCTGAGGAGGGTAAGAGGGGCAGCATTTGTGTTCTGGATGGTGGTGGTGCTCCGGAGGCGGATGACCTGACACTGAAGCAGCATCAAAGGCAGGGCTGGTACGTCCTCTGGCACCTAGCGTTGCGCATGATGGTGATGAGTTGCAATGCATGGAGTCTGCGCCCGGGGCCAACTGGTCAGAGGGATGCACGCATATGGTTCCAGATGAGAGCCTAGCTGCCAGTATTGGCTTACCCAGGGCTGGTGCATGATCGAGAGCCAAGGCAGTCTGTTCGGTTGGGGTGGGGATGAGCAGGGGAGCACTCCCCATGGAGATCGGTTGGAGTTAACAGACTCAACTGAGGCGGAGCTGCAGTTTGCAGGCAGTGAGTGACGCAGACTAAAGACATCATGACAGAAAGTGAAATTAGAAAAGAGAAGAAAACAATGTCAGCCAGCATCTTGTAAAAAGAAGAGGAATGAATATGATTTGGCCTCTGCAACAAATTCAGGGGAACTATTAGACAACTCTAAAGTAGTAATGCTGCAGTGGACAAAATACTACAGAAACTAGACATGGAGGAAAAAGCAACAGTGACTGACAATGGCAAGAATGGAGACTACGTCAAAGAAGTGGGGATTCACAGTTCAACAGGCGGCAGGCAGAATGGAGCGTGTGGCGAGTGACTTGCAAATTCAAGCCGCCTTCCACTACTGCTAGACAACAGAGTGGAGGCTCTGGAGAACCATAGACAAGTGGTCCAGATACAAAGGCTGGTGCTGAGCTTACCAGATATTTCTCCAGACCAAACAGTGTTGAGGCAACTCAGATTCTTCATGGATCAACTCACCCTGCCAGCCACAAAGGAAGAAGCTTTGTAAAGAAGGTGTTAAGATTATTTTAAAGAACTCTGTATCGCAAGGACACTATTGGAGGTGGGACAATTATTATAAACCTTGCTGATCAGGAGCTCAAGGACCCTATCTTAAAGAAGATGGCATGTTTATAGGACGCTCTGCATACTGGAGATAGACAAACATCTCTTCTTTTCTGGCCTAAGTACAGGGCCACAAGGAAAGAGCAAAAAACTCTAACAGAATCGAATCAGAAACGTCTGATAAATTTGGGGTCACTGCTCATTTAAAGGTGTTCTTGGCAGGCAATACCTTAATCTTCATCCACACTAAGTCAGCATAAACATTCTTAGACGTAGACAAGTACAGCTGAACTTTGCTCCAGCTGACGCTGCTGCTGGTGGTGGTTGCTGGACAGGGTGTATCGCAACAGAAACCAACATCGCCTGATCCCTACAATGGGCTTTGAAGCCAAATGGGGAGAATAATAGGGTACTTTATGGACTCTGTCTCAAAGGGAGTTGAAAAACACAAGTGTTCTCCCTCCTCGCTGCTTCCTGCAGTCTCCTTCTCCCCTAATTCCCTTTTTGCCCTCTCTCCCCTCCCTCATTTTTTCTCCCTTATTTCCATTCTTCCGTTTCACTCACCTACATATTTTCCTAATGGAGGGTTTGATATTGCCTTACTGTTGGTTATGGAGTAAGTAACTTAAAAGGATCGTGTTTTGTGTTGTGACTTGCGAGAGCTACTTTCTTTACTGTGGAACACATTGCTATGTCACTCACTTTTAGTTTTTGCCTACCAGACAGTTTTAGCTGTCTGGTTGCTAAAGGCCTTTTGTGGGTTATACCAAGAACTTATAGTTGGCTTAGAGCCTGCCCTATTCTTCCATCTTTTGGCTTTATTGTCACTCATTTGCTAGCTTATTTTTCCATGGGTTTCCTGCCTCTTATGTTTGTCCCCCTACCTACACCCCCCTAACACAGCCTCTTTGCCACCCTTTTGATTGACTGACTTGTATCCTTCCACTGCTCACTTTAAGAGAACGACTTTAAAAAAAATTAAAAAAAATTAGGCACTCCATGATAGTTTGTGTTTTCCAGCTCTCCCCCCTACCAAATACCCGCCTGTGTGACATGTTTCTTTCTCCCTTGTGTGCTTTGCTTCCCCCACCAGCCCCCCCACGCTTGGTCTTGCTCACTCCGTGTGTTGTTTTCCCCCTCCTATATCTACTCTTCGCTCCGCTGTGTGCCCACCTCTCAATGCATTGCCCTCCCCTCCTTTTTTATTTCCATATATATTTTATTTTTATTTACTGCGCCAAGTAGCTCTGCCTTTTTGCGTCAGCAAATAAAAAACAAATGAATAAAATTGAGTCCACATCTTCCAGTGCATGCGTATTGATGATGATGCAGGTGTCAGTAATGCATGCTGCGTACACGCTTTGCATGCATTGCGACACATTTTTACTTTTTTTGTTTGTTTTTGCTGATGCTGCATGACAGCATCGGAAAAAAGTATTGCTAAAGTCAGTAGGCCCCAAAGTTGTCACTTATTGGCTCTGCCAATGCTTGCTCTCAGTTCCTTTCACCCTAAACATTTTAAATAACAAATATTTAAGCCTACCTATGCAATCCATAGTCAATTTTATTTTAAAGGGAACCAAGAAGTTACTCTGAAGAGGAAAGAAGCCACAGTGTAAGCATTAAATAGGCAGGGCAGCATTCTGACTGAATAAATGAAGTGGAAATATAGGTTATATGGGCAGTTCCCAGCCTGCAATACCAACGTGCTTAATCCATGACTTGTTAGGACAACAGGTAGATCAGACAAGAAGCGCTCTCTATAGTTCCCCATGGATGTGGACGTACCCAGAGAAACTGCAAACTCCCTCTCAATGCTCATGGAAAAGAGGTCTTAGAAGAGACATTGGTAGACAACAGTTCACCTCTATGCATGCCAGGAAAAACGAATTTACTATTTAAATCCCAACCCGACAATATTTCGGTAAAGTGTGTTGGGTGTCTGTGGAGGGCAGTCACTAAGTCACTGGTAGTTTTGACGGGGGAGGAGGAGATACGCAACCGGTGTGAGCATCAACACATATTTTATATTTAAACAATCAGAGTGGCCAATACTGTCAAATGTGATAGGCCTTCCCGAAATGGACACCAGTTACGGGGATTTATATATCTGAACGGCAATCAGTTGAAGACTTCAGGGCAAAGTTCGAAACAATCATCTAGAAATAAAAGGCTTCCAACAGAGCCAATGTAGCACACAGCCCAAAACACAGTAAATATCATGCGATGTCATGATCCTAAAAACAGTCAGCTTTACAACGCTACCGCCACAAACCAGTAAGATAAAAAAAAAACCTTCTCATTGATCAACAAGGATGACAAGTTAAGAGTCCACACTTTGCAAACTTCAGACCTGCTCTCTGGCATATTTTCTTTACCTGTTCAATCATTTTTTTGAATACAGGTACTGATGGCTATGAACTTGGAGGCGACTTCTGATGCAATCAATCAAACTATAAGGTCAGATCAACGCCATGCTCAGTAATTATCCACTCAACTAGACCGGTTACACCCTTTTATCTTTGGGATTTAAAATGATCTACAGTGGCGAAAGGTATCATGTTAAAGCATGTTAAAATGTGGAAATAAAAAAAAATGTCCTAAGACACACCGAGAACTCTTTCAAGCAAAATATCTCCTTATTGGCTTGTAGCAAGGAACAACAAACCTATCTGAGTTCAGAGTATGGCATATGTCCTTTTTTGCTGTTCCGTTCTGTGTTTTTATAGAGAGGGCAATGAGACAACTGAGTAACCAAGGATACATTGAGACACCACACATGGACCGTGAGTAAAGAGCAAGTGAGCAATGGAGGCAGTTTAAGCTTTTTCTGAGGTTGTAATTTGAGTAAATGAAATGTCAGAAATGTCAGAAGAGAGATATATGTTCTCTCCCACTAAGAACTAGATACCAGAGCAGCATTTTGAACCAACCGGGCATTCTTTCCAAGGCTGTTAAGACAACTACTATGGTCGAGGTAATAGTACATAACACAAATGAGTGACAGCAGGAAATAGCATTCCAACTGACAAACTGGACACATATATCATCCAACTAAAAGTTTTTCTAGAGATCAGTTCTGGAGCTTGAGTGGCTGTTCTTTCTGAACTTCTCAGAGTAACAGAGGGATTGTCCTCAGTTTGGTTACCTTTACGAAACATCCGACAAGCATGTTCCCAATAGCAATTGTTCCACTACCAACCAACACTGTAACCCATCTACAAACAAAAATACTCCACATAAGATCAGAAAGGACTCACACAGAGTATTGTATAGAAATGACTCAGAGTACTGTATCCAGTTCCGGAGGTGCATCTCTGGCAAGATCATGAAAAACTGGAGATCTGCTATTGCAATTGTGTAGTCAGGGTTAAATCTAGGGCTTTACAAAAAGAGGCTTGACAATTATATACGTATGCTGTGGTTAAAGAGGGGCTCAGCATATAGAGAGTTATTCAAAGTCATAAAGGTATGTATGTATGTATATGTTATTTCTATAGTACAAACCTAAACAAAAGGCAGTGGAGCATTATACATTGTCAAAAGTAAGCAGGTAACAGGAGTGGAAGCTGGGTTGTGGAGGTTAATGTGTTGTGGTGTAGTGTTCTTTAAAGAGGCAAATCTTCAACTGTTTCCCAAATTGGAGCAACGTTGGGGAGGTCATGATGCATATGGAGATGTTGTTCCAGACCCTCGGTGCATAATTTGAAAAGGCCTATTGTTTTTTTTCTTTTTTAATCTGCAGTCTGATAGTGACCTGGCTGTGGGTGTGCCTAGTTCTAGTTCCACCAGAGATGGTGAGTTTATCAGCAAGATAAGCAGGGGTGCTGGTTGTGATGTCTTTGGAAATGTTGCAGCTGGTTTTGAAGATGGTGCGGGCTAGCAAAGGTAACCAATGGGGTTCCATCAGGATGGGGCTGAAGTGATCACATTTCTTCAGGCCACGGGTAAGACATGCTGCAGCATGTAAGTTGCCCGTAAGGGGTGCCCGTGAGGTGTCTGGGAGGCCATGGAGTAGGGCATTACCACCACCCAGAGGCGAGAGGACAATGGCTTGAACAGGAGTTCTGAAGTAGTTTTCTGGGAGGAAGGGTTTGCCTTTCTCAAGAAAGAGAAGCTGGTACCAGGTTATCATTATTATTTTGGCAATGAGTTCCTTGAAGGAGAGGTTGGAGTCCAAGGTGAATCCAAGTGATTTAGCATTTGGTGAGAGTTGGGGTTCGAAGCTTTGAAGGTTCATGTAATTGAGCCAAGTTTGCACTATATCTGGTTTATTGTTCTTGGCAAATAATAGGAATTCTGTCTTGGTTGGGCTGAGCTTCAGGTAGGCGCGGGACATCCAAGTCAGGATGACGTGCAAGCAGTGTTTGAAGTGCTAGATGGCTGAAGCAGAGGAACTGTTAAGTAGAGTTGTGAATCATCTGCATGTTTGTTAATCTTGATGCTGTTATCTTGTCCAGCAATACGTCCATCAATTGTTTCTTTTGCATTTGTCGCCCTAAGTGGGAAGGGTATGCCCAGACGTGGGTCCCGTGCTCACTACACCACTGGATTCAAGCTAGCCTGGCTGATGAAGGGTGATGCCCTGAAACCGGTCCCAGGATGCTTGTTTCCGGTCCAGGGAGGACCTGGCTTGGCAGTTCGGGCTGGACTGTTCCCACAAGGAACAGGGTCAAGACTGATTTGCATATGGCTGGGTCCAAACTGGGGTGGTGTGGTGAGCAAAAGAATGATGGATTTAACCCAGATCCTTGTGACTGGGGGTGAATGTTTGCATTGTCCAGCATTCCGTCCATCAATTGTTTCTTTCGCAATTATCTGTGAGTAGAGCATCATTTGGCTCCACCTAAAGTTTGAAGTTGACAGGAGAAAGTTTGGTACGCTGGGAGACCACACATGTGATAGGGATCTTTTAAGGCCTGGAGATGCCCTTGGGAAAAAAATGGTGTTGGTTGGAAATGTATTAGGAGAACCAGTGAAGTACATTGCCATTGGTGACACAAGATTTTGTCTGAGGGTGGGATGGTCAACTGTCGAAGGCAGCTGAGAGGCCCAGCACAATAAGAAGGCAGATTATATGAATTGTAAATCAGAAACATTTTCGGCTTAAGAACCTCGACTAGAGGTCATAATAGAAGACTGAAGAAATAGGAAAATTGGGACTGACATTAGATAACAACTTTCAAGCTAAAGAAAGTGATTGCAGAGCCATGCTCGAAAGCAAAACAGTAAAATAATCCAAACAGACCTGGTACAGAAACAGGGCAAGAGAAAAAAAAAATGGGAAGCCGGAGACCATGCATTGACCTCAGGTGGAAAAAGGGAATTCTTGATAGGCTTGTTAATTCTTCCTGCTGGGATGAAATATGTCAACTGCTCTGAACGTGATAAATACACTACTTCTACCACATAAGTAATACATGCGCAGCGGCACAATTTACGGGTAAATTAACGAACAGAGACAAATACCATAGGTGGCTTGTAAATTAACATCAGACAGCTACTGTGTCATGCTGTTATTTAAAGTCCACTCAGTCAAAACCATTAAAAATGTATAATGTATATCAAAGTCTATCAGTTATACCTCCATACGGACGCTGATGATATTCAAAAATATATCCAACTAGTTCACAACAACAAAACCCTTCCTCAGGTGCTGACTGCCTCAACCTCATAACTACTGGCTTTGCTTTAATGGCTCCAAAGCAGAGATTCTGCTTCTCTAGCATATATTTATTTCAGCTTGGCAAGCATTTTAGTACCATCTCCTTCGATAGCTAGGCATCCATCATTTGGTTAGCCCCATCCGCAGTATCCAAGGCCAGAAACCCGTGCGCCACTTTCAACAATAGCTTCTCCTTATCCTCTCAAATCTTGGACACCTCTTTGGATAACTGCACGCCGTGCAAAACACTATTGGTTTATCGGTTGTGTCCGAACAAATATATCCACTGTCTAGCAAATCTTGCCAAGTAAATCACAACTAGATGAGATCCTCTCCTGCTTAAGCTTTTTAAACAGACTTATAAACATAAAATAAAAAAGTGTAACACACTGAAGGTCCAATTGCATAGTGTTTATCCAGATGTGTTCGCGTGCCTTCATCTAGAAGTGCATGATTGAGTACTGTGGGTGCAAAAGCAGAGGCGCTCGCTCAGTCCGCTACAAGCCCGCAACAACACCCAGTTCTCCTTGCTCAGTAGCATCAATCCCCTCCCAATGAAGGTGGCCACGTCCTGTTCCTAGACCTGGATCCCATCCACCTCGATCACTGACTCCTGCATTCCTTTCAAATTTGGTAACCAAGAAACAACAAGCGAAAGAAAGTCACTCCGCCCTGCCAGCGCAGTCAGAGGAGGTCCGTGGTAATGAATAGATGTCAGAGAGCAGCGGCCCAAGTGATGCATTAAGTACTAACTGTCAGAGGCAGAACAGGGGCAGCTACCTACATTTTACCAGGAGCCACAGATTAAACAAACATTCCTCCAGGCAGACCGCCTCTCCGCTTCATGTCAGAGCTCCGCTTTCAAGGGCAACAACCACCCAGCAGGTGTAACCGTCTGCCTCAGAGATCAGTTTTACACAAACATGTTCTCCTTCTGCTGTACAAGGTGAAGTTCTTCTGAAAAGCTCCTGCAGCCTTGCTTAACCAGTCAAGCAGCAGGGTTTGCGGAAAGTTCAATTATAATTGAGGAACCTAGTGCTTGGCTTACAGGAACCAAACTGGCCACACTGTGTAGCTCAGAAAGTGAAACATGGGTGTGGAAATGCACTTTTATGCCTAACTTTGGTTTCTATGGAGTCATTGGTAATTTTCACCCTTTCCTACTAACCAATATTCGTACACTTTTGCACACTGTCAGACATTATGCATGAACAATTGAATAGAGCAATTAGTTTGTTTAAAAAAAAAAAATATAGATATATATATATGTGTATTCGAGAATACAGAAATGCCACCCCTCCGGTAGAAAATCACGAACCACTCCGGATGCAGTAACAAGGTATTGATTTAATACGACAGGAAAAATATTATGCGTTTCAACCACACAAGGGTTCTTGGTCACATGTATATATATTTATTTGCAGGGCCTGAAATATTACTGAGAAAGGTGCAGCCAAGGAATGGTAGGTGTGCCAAATACCAGGGCTGCCGGGCAGTGGCGCCCAACAACCTTAAAATATGGTAGGGTGCGATGCCCAAAAAACTCACCATATATGTTGAACTTGCTGGCACACAGGCTCTAGCTGCATTCTCACTTTGTCTTGGTGCTCTCCTCAGCGGCGACTCCAGCAGGAAAGGGAAGAACTTCCTCCCTTGTGCACCGTGAATCCAACCTGCAGCTCCAGGATTGGTTGGAGCAGGCTAACCCAGCGCTCATTTTGAGGCTGGGGGCCTGTGGCTGCAATCCCCTGGCTGTTTTCTCAGCCCTGGTATTGCTAGCTCTGAAGTGCGCATATGAGACGGCTGGCCAATATGACATGTGCACTGGCAGAGGCTGAAGTAATCGTGCAACTGCACGAATAAGCCACGCACTGTAACAGCACGAGCCCGCAAAATATTATAATAAAATGGTATTTATTACAATTTTAATAATGTGTGTACCTGCTGCTCTAGCAGCAGGCGGGGCAACGCTCCTCCACCATTACAGAGGAACCACCGCTGCTGCCCAGTCTTGATTCGTCTTATGCATCTTTCTTCCCCAACCCTGCCTTTTAATCTATTTTTTTAGGTTCCTTTTCATCTCTTTCTTCCTTTGTCACGGTATTCCTATCTTCCTCTTTTCTTCTGCCATTTCTTCCATTTTTATTGAGCTATGGATCACAGTCTGATGGTGAAAACTCAGTACCGGTCTCGAAAAATGTGTGCTGGTGCCCAGGGCAGGCTTTGCATTCTGTTTCGAAAAGATTCCCAAATGCAAATAATTCTCGGTTTACATTGTATAAGGTTCACTTTGTAGGGAAATTTCATCGCCGCAAAAATGGCCTGATTCACAGAAGCTTCCTTGATAATGCCGAAATGTACACATTGTAGATTTACACCCAGGAATTGTGTATATTTCCGAATTGTCAGGGATTCAAAGTAGCTAGCAAGAGAACACAAGGTGGGCTTTATAAATCATATATTTCATGTGCACTCCTATTCGCCTTGCACACTCAAGAGGATTTTCCACTTGGTGGAAATTCTACTTTGATTAAATGTGGTGAAAATATTAATTTGTACAAATAAATTGTTTTTGCAATTTATTTTCTCCAACTGGGCTCTATTATTCATAGGGCGCACTTTCCCTGTTTGCGCCCGGCACACCTTAAAACAGGTGCGCCGGGCGCAAACAGGGAAAGTGCACCATATTACATTGAATGTGCTGGCCCGAACTTGCGCTGTCCCCAGGGCAGCACATTCAAGTGAAAAACGGAGCGGCTTTTAAAGCAGCTGCTCCATGCTTCACAGTGCAGACAGAAAACTGCCTGCACTTTTAAGCGGGGTGAGAGATCCCCTTGCAGGCGGGTGCGGTGAGTGACGGCACCCACCTGCAAGGGAATATCTGGGGGGTCCATAGGGCCGCGTTTCCCCCCCTCCAGAGGGCTGCCATCAGGGGGTGCACTAACAGTGCAGCACCTTTTAGTTCGCCTCCTGACAGCTTCTTTGCCTCTGCGTCCGCGTCTATAATACGGTGCCGGGGCAGAGGCAAAGAGATTTCCTCATTGCATGTGAGGGAACAAACACCCTGTGGTGATAGCGCCGGCGCTATTTGTATTACAGAAAGGGCCGCACAAGTGTCTGCCGCCCTTTCTGGAATACCAAAGGGCCCTGGGGGCGCACAAAGCGGGTGCACATTGGACATTGCCCGTTGCACCCCCCAGGGCACTTTCCATAATACAGCCCTGGGAAAGCAATTTTTCATCTAGAGATACGTTTTTCCTTGCATCCGCATGGACTGTGGGGCGTACTCTCCTTGTTCAACACTGTAAAAGCATCGCACCAGTGTTTCGAAAAAGTAAAGTTGCATATATTTCAAAGTCGGACACTAACTGCAAGAGGTGTGTAGATATTCAAAACTTCAGAATGGTGGGCCCAATTGAAAGGCACATGTTTGACATCTAAAACTACAAGTATGATGGTGAAAATCAACCATAATTTGCAATCGTAAAATTCATGCATGTTATTTTGAACTGATAACACTAATCATAAATATAGTGTAAAAACACAGCTTCCTTTGATTGATGCACAATTAAACTTATTTTCTTCCAGTGACAGAGCAAGATTGGCCACCCACCTGCATAAGCAGCAACTGCCGAACTCTGCTATGAACATGCAGGGATGCAAGTTGGATAGCAAGCCTGAAGAAGTGCTAAGGAGCGACACACGTGCCTGGTGAGGTATGATCACTAGTTGATATGAAGAAATAAAACAATATAGGCAGAGGAAATCACCGAGAAGGAATGCTTTTAGTGAAATAGGCAAGACCCATTAGAGAGGATGAATAAGAGGCTGCACTTCAATTAAAGTAGTGTGGTATTTCCTCCTTTGTCTCTTAGTTGAGGTTTGCTGAAATGTAGCCTACGTCAAGAGGGAGTGGAATTGTCTCCAGCTTTACAAGATGCTCCGCATATTAAAAATGAGGGCATTAGATCTCCTGAGAAACGGCCACTTGCAAGACCAAAATACGGAGAGTGAAAGATGCTCTAACAAGTGGCTGAGAGGGACACCTCTCACTTGTTTCTAGAGCCGGCTTCAACTAAGCGTGCAGACTATGCACAGCCCATAGACATTTCCAGTGTCTCCTCTACTCCAAATGTTTGATGCTCCACTATGCAGTCGAGGTGAAAGCTGTGACAAAGTCACTGGCCATGGTGGGGAAGAGAGGGGGCAACTTAGCATGCCTATACCTGAGCCCACACGATAAATGGAAACATCTATTTAAAGACCAATATGACCCAAGTATCCCTGAAGTACTCCTGGATCCCTGTGGATCTGGCTGAGTTCGATGTAGACCATGCAGGAGGCGATGAAAGACACATTTCAAATCCTTTCAAGATATAAAAGAATGCAATGTTCAGAAAAAGGTTATTACATCATAACATTGTACAAACTAAACAATGATATACCAAGGTGCATAAATTATTAACAGCTGCTGAGAACAGGAGGGCAGCAGCAGCAGCTAAAAGTAGAGATTTGTACCACAGAGTTGATCCACCCACAGAGGGGGTGGGAAGGAATAAAAAAACCATTGTTTTAAAAAGAGAACACTTACCTGGGCCGGCCAACCGCCGCCTCTCCTTCGTCCTCTTCTTTCTGTCTCCGCCGGCAGCAGGAAGCAACAGGAAGCACCCGGGCTCCCCATAGCCAATTACAACGCTGCAATGCAGTGTGTGATTGGTCTGAGCGCCGAACCACTGTGCTCAGATGGGGACTGGGAGGCTTTGCATGTTCCTTATCAGGCTGTGCAAAGCCAGCCTGGTGGGGAAGATGCAAAGTGCGCAGGACTGTTCGGCCGGCCTCAGAGGGCCAGCCAAGCAGTGATGTGCGCTTAAGGTGTGCAAACCACTCCTCTTCCTGCTCTGGCCAGCCCCAACCAGCCCTGAGAGCCACTGACTTCAATAGGAAAAATAAAATGATAATAACAATACGTTATTATCATTTTATTTTTCGTTTTGAGCAGTGGGGTGACGCTCCTCCGCCTTAGTGGAGGAGCCGCCACTGTACAAGAATGCGCTGTAAGTAACATAAGTTGTAGGTAGACAGAAGAGTCCAATAAGTTACAGTTTTTATTACAGTGATGTTTTAGGCTATGTGTTACTTTGGGTGCAATGGTTAAAAAAATAACCAAAAAAGCACTCCTGACTGCTTGTCTAGAAGTCAAATATAGCAATAATCGGTGCTCAGGGGGTTTCCTAGGCCGTTAGGCCCCGGTGCAGCTGCACCTGCTGCACCATTCAAATCGTGGCCCTAGTGACACCAAGGTAACTGCACTTGTGGCTGCGTGTTTAGTTGTAAAATATAGCAGCAATTGGTCTTCAGTGGGTTTCCTCGACCTTTTGGCCCCTGTCCCACAGCGCCATTCAAATTGTGGCCCTAATGCCTGCAAGGTAACTGCGCTTGTGGCTGCTTGTTTAGTAGTAACATACAGCAACAATCAGTGTTCAGTGGGTTTCCTGGAGCTTTTCGCCCCTGTGCCATTGCAGCTGCTGCACTATTCACATCATGGCCCTGTCGTGCCTGCACGGTAACTGCACTCGTGGCTGCTTGTTCAGTAGTAACATATAGCAACAATCGGTGTTCAGTGGGTTTCCTAGAACTGTTGGCTCCTGTGCCACTGCACCTGCTGCACCATTCTAATCATGACCCTAGTGGCTGCAAGGACAAATGAGGAAATCGTTTATATTCAGTAATATATGTGTTCCGAAAAAGGCACGTTGCAGACTGACTATATAATTATTGTGTAGCTAAACAAACACAAAAGCCTTCATAAAAAGTGCCTTTGAGTTTATCCAACTCTCCAAAACGAGTTGCCACAGATGTCATAAATAAAGCATATGCTTTACACATAAAAGTGAAAACCGAGCATTGCTAAATTGTGTTACAATGTGGCTGGCTCTTTCTTCTGCAAAGATCTTATCCTGTGCTTGACAGGGAATGGGCTATAAACAGTGTAAATTGCCCAAGCTCACCATATGTTAGGCTAACGCCGAGACTGAAATGCAGTTTAGAACTTTGTTCCTAAAAAGGCAGTTTCACAAATTAAATGGTCTCACCAAAGAAGAGGAGTTTTGCAAAAAACGAGCAAATGTTTTGTGCAACTGAAGAAAGAGATATCTTTTGAGATGGCTATGTCTAAAATATGGGTGGTCTTCCAATTGCTCTTGTTTCGATGATCAGACAAGTCTGCATCAGTCCGCCCTAGAGTACACTCTTACAGAGTGTGTTGGGTACAGGTTAGAGAAGGGAGAGTCAAGGGGAATCTAGGGAAGACTGCACCCAGAGGAGGTGAACTGCCATTACTGAGATACAGCCCTGTAGCTGCTCCTCCAGAATTTGAAAGAGGGACAGAGGTATGGTCCTGCACTCATGGGTATGGTGCACCTCCAGTGTCGTGGCAACTTCCCAGTATGGCTGCTGCAGTTTGATGTCTTGAAAAGCTAGCTCGCAAAGCGGTTGTCTGCTTTTTCACGTGCCTTCTGCGTTTCAGGTGGGATTGAGGACGTGTTCAATAACCGGGTGTGGGCAGGTATCCTATGCTTTTTCTTGAGGCACGATTCTCCACTCTCTGACTTGGTGGTGCCATTCCTCTCAACTGTACCCACAGAGTGGACCTGGGCTACAACACAGGGTGGATGAGTCCGGAGCTGGGATTGCGATAAAGACTGCCACAGCGCAGTAGACAATGACTTCCTAGTGCAAGAGTGGTTCTTAACAGAGATTAGAGTGGTTCTTGCCCAGGAAAGGAATTGCTCAAGCAGTGCAATGGGCATACAGCACAGCGACCAGACAGTCACATCTGCCCAATCCTATGATGGAATTATGGTTTAGAGTCCTACCCCTGTGTGGAGACCAGGAGCTGGATCTTACTCAAAAGCATACAGTCTTTCCAGACCAGAAGAGTGTCTAATTCAGCTGCTGCGAAAAACTGTGACACGAAACACACTGCTTAAAAGCAGACCACTGTGGCATGAGATAACCAAGCTGAAGAAAGAAGAGCCAAGAGATAAAAAAAATGCAAAGACAAAGATCTAAGAGGTCTTGGGTCTACATTAGTGGAAGCAGAAGATTCTGATGTTCAAATCCATATACTTGGTGCGATAAAGAGATCAGACATGAATACACATAAGAAAACGTAGGAAGAGTAGGCATGCAGCCTATGAGCACTATACGCGACACCGGCAGTTTAGCAAGCAGCTTCCAGTCCTGCCACTAGTTTTCATGTTACCCTCAAAAAGATGAAAATGGGAACGAGCCAGCACAAAGCGTTATTATGTTACGTAAATTTCAAAAGTGTGCTATCATCAAAAATCTGGGCCATTGGCATGGTCAGTTCTAAGGAACACAACTGCCATTTTAACTACAAATCAAGGTAGCCTTTAATTGTTTCCTAAACCACTTATGAGTTTGCATGTAGGGGCAGCATAGGGGTAGGCATTCTAAATTTTTGGGGACATTGCAGAAAAATAACGTGGAAAAATATTGTACAATATACTTTTCATATTATACACGCTGACCTAAATCTTTATGATAGGGCTTCAGTGCTTACAAAAATACACTCACATTTGTAGCATTAAAAGCTTCACTCCAAATACCTCAATGTAGAGTTAACTTATAGTCAATAAGCACATTTCCCAAAAATCATTATTTGGAAGGGAAGCTCACTATTTTTGGACAGAACATTGTTCAGAGACATTACGTGCTCTTAGTTTACTTATCCCCAGACTACAATGCAAGTCACTGGACGGCACCCCATTTGTCGCACCAATCTCCCTTTTAAAATGATAAATGTTAGATGGTCTGCACAAATACTAGCACAACGATCTCAAAGCAGGCACTAACGAGGAAGAATAAGCAGGCAATGTTTCAGGAAGAGGGGGGAAACTCGCAGAACAACTGAAAACCACCCACTGAAAAGATCTCGTTTTGGAACCAGCAAGCTGGCCCTAGTAAATGAATCACTGATAACATCAAAACCTGAAAACCTGGCTTGGCTACAGGACGTCAACGAACGAAGTGTTCCTGGAATGAAGACTCCTCGTTTCTGGGTCTCGAGAACATGCCACCACTTGCCCCGAATAGGGCGAGGAACAAAACAGTCTCGAAAAGTTTCTCGCAGCGAAAAGGGAAAAAAAAAAAAAGGGTAAATTGTTAAATTACCGGATGATTCTTACAAAGAGCTGCACTCCTACAATAGCAAATAAGCCATGTCCTAAATCCCCATACTTGATGGTGGGGTCACTGGTGTCTGAGGGGCCACCGAAGCCTTGACTGGCACCCCCGCCTTACCAGCGACTATGTGTTAGTTAATAAAGAGGATAGGTGGTGTTCTAAGGTTTCCTGCGAATTATGTGCCCACACACTGGTGCAGAGACGGCTAACCAGATTTACTTACTTTTGTTGTGGCCAGCTCCGCCATACTGTCAAGAGGATTTGTAATTAAAAGCAAAGCTTGACTACAGAGGGCCCAAGTCAAGGTAAGCACTGAGGGCTTCCAGTAATCTTTATAAGGGTGTGAATATTTGAGCACGGTGTCTCGAGTACGCAGAAAGACAACAGAATTGGCAAAATAAGAGGTGTTAATTGTCACTGATATTAATGACGCAAGCTAATCTACTTTACTGCTATTGATCACCAGCAGCCGGGCTTCAAATGCTAAAGTATAGATGCATCAGACAAAAGACTGTGGTTCACTGTACATCAATCCAATATAGTGCCAACCGGGAGCTTGTAAATATGTGGAATAGGACGGACGAAGCACAAAGAAGCCGCCAACACAGCCAAAAAAAAACAGAAACCAGGTGGGGGAAGCCAGTGGACCTGACAGGCGGGTGTGGCGCAATGTCTGAGGCAGGCTTCACTGTTCATAGTACAGGCCCACACTGCCAGGGGGGAGAACAGCTTTTCAGTGCCCGGGTCTGTCCCTGGAAAGCTTGTGCCAATCGATCCACGTGAAACAAATGATTATTTCCTGCAACCTCAATGCTCTTCATTTCATCTGACACAAACTAAACTAGTATCTGCTGTTTGCTTCCCAATGACAGTTTAAAAGCACAGAATTTTCAGTACTGAAACACTTTAACTAAGACTTAAAGTTAGTAACCGGGAAAAGATGGCCTAGACATCGAGGTTTTCAGATAGTTTTTATTTTCCCCCTTCACTTCTCACATTCTTCAAGCCTCTCGTACCCGTGCTCTCAACTTTCTTTTACAACTCGACAATTGAGGAGGCCTTCTTTACTCTAAATTCTTCTGCTTCAGTTTGTAACCAGTTCGTTTGCAACCTGTAATTTGCTGCTCACTCTTCAGATACCTTGCTTCCCACCTACTTGTATACATATGTGTCTGTGTGTGTGTGTATGTGTATATACATAACATATTTATAGCATGCCCACCTCTGCTCGTAGGAAACTCGACTGCAGCCATTTCTCCTACTCCAGCCCATTCTGCCCCACATTCTTGGTCGCAGCACATACTCTGTGCTGGACTCGGAGGGGCTTTCTCCTCAAGTCAATACAGCTTCTATTCTAAGCGAAGCTCATTTTCTTCTGCTGCGGCATTTTGTAAACATGTGTCCACAAGAAGGGTTGTGGGAATTTAATAAAAATCCTGTTTTCCAAAGTTATCTGAGCAGCTTTGGTAGAGAGCGGTGTCCTACCCCCAAAAACTTTGACACTGTAGGAGATGCAATGGAGTCTTCCATTGCTGTGCTTCGCTCTCAAGAAAGGGTTCTCAGGCAGTAAGACTACACAACAGCATCCTAGTCACTCTTGAGATGCTGTGTACAGACCCTCTGTCACAACATACACTGAAAAAAGCCAAATCTCCTGGACTTGGCAGCAAATATTATGCTTAAATGTGAGGCATGAAACGGTACAAATAAAAAAGAGTAGAAGGTCTAAGCTTGTAGGAAACCGATTGCCACCAACTACATACTCAAAGTGGGAATTTGACAAAATAATATGCCTGATGTCTTGATCGAGGTTCAAGGACATGAAAAGCATCCACTCTCGCTGCCATACGCGTCATCTCAATACATTTTCCACGCACAAGAAACTGATGACTTTCAGATCCAACCAATTTCTACCTGCACTCAATGAACAAGAGCATCCCGCCCTTGGATGGAAAGAAAAACATTTCTCTCCGCCCATCCCTATCCACAGGGCTCCCACAGGGAAAAGTGCCTCTAGCTATCCCGAAGTACTCCATTCATTATATTCAAATGTCTCTGGTGTCCTCTGCCCTCAAGGTTCAACCAGTGCTGGTGTCCGCCACAATATCAACCGTCTATTGCGCTCAGAGAATAGGATAAGATGCGCACTATTGAACCTCAACTTCTACAACATAAATAAGTTATGGTTTGTATTCCAGGGGAGATTTGAATGTTTGAAAACTACAAAACATGCAACTCAAGAACATCTAGGTGTAAAAAAACAGTTTCTTAGTTAACAAAAACCATAAACAAAACATACATTTGACATTACCAACAAACAAAATAAAAAAAAATAGAAGAACATCACATCAGCCCCCCCTCACCCCATTACATCCCTCCCTATAAAAGCAGATAGAAGCCCACCCTGTCTAATATCCTGAAAAGTGCATGGTGCATTACCACAGTCCCCCAGCAGGGCCTCCCCAGGATGCCTAGGGCAATGGTGTTTGGCGGGGGCTCGAGTGCCCATGGATCAGACCCTACTGCTTCCCTTCACCACCTAGACTGAGATGTCACTGAGAGGGGCTAGTCTGATTAATGGCAGGTGGGGCCAGAATATTCAGGGTGATAAAGTGCGTATCCATATGCCACTCGAGAACATCTAAATTATATAAGGTATTCTTTAACGAAGAGATCTTTGACCAAAATGATATAAATCACAGTATTGATATGTCAGATGAAGCAACCTATTTTACGTGGTATGTCACTGACCTTGTGACAAGCAGAAGCACCAAACATATCTTAAGGGCAGTTTAGTAGCATTACTTCAGGTGTGCTTCAAACAGCAGAGGTCATTCCACACGGCTGATGAGTGACAACTACTGCCTGAACTGTGCTACGTGCAATATTCGAGTAAATAGCATGCTGGAACTTGTTGAAAGCAAACCCATTAATCTTCTCTGCTGTTTTAATTGGTTTGGCAGAAGGCTGAAACGCCTTTAAGCCATCAAGCTTGTTGGAAATCTCACAAAGTCATTTGACATCCGACAGATCTTATGTGATCGAGGTTCAACGAGTTGGAAGGCAGTCAGGGTCAAAATACTACCCGGAAACATTCTCGCCTAGAAGAGGACCTCACAGGGGAGACGCTAAGCTTTAAATCAGAATGAAGCAAATCTATGGAAGATATGAGGGCCAGTGTCCTCTTTCATGTCTTGTTGACACTTCATTTAGAACTTCCTTATCCACTGACAGGGCACTACAGTCTTTTAAAAAGAACTGTGAGAACAGATTACTAAACCCAGTTAAACTGTTCTTTGGCACTCACAGACGATTCTCCCTCAGATATACTGTGGGTATGCAAGGTTCAGGAAGCACACGTTGGATACTTATTATTCTATCACAGTACACCATACTGCTGCCATCGATCAATCTTCGGCTATCCCACACAGGCAAATACAATTATATTGACTCTAGATATCTGTGGATAAACATTAGATCAGGGATTCTACATAGTGTGGACCCGACTCCAAAAAGCTGTGGAATGCTTTTAGAGTTGGTGGCCAATCCAGATTACAGACAGATCCAAGTATGGTTAGTGACAATATATGCAAGATCTCCTAAGGAATCAACACCAGGTAGAACAGCAAGCAGTAACAATGAGGAACATGGAAACTACCAATGGCAAGCTAGACAAATGTTGGCTACAATCATGCACACCTCAAACTACTCCTTTTTACAAAGATATATTGTAATGTAGTCAGTTTGTTAAGCATATTTGCTCAACTTGGCAGAGACCGTTTCCAGTGAGGTTGAAACCAAAAGCTATGTGACAATTCCAAATATCAAGGAGCATTCCAAATATCCAAACATAGTTAGAATAAACATTGCTCCATTTTTTTCCTTTTCATATTCTTTATCAGCTTGGACACGTCTTCTTTCTTGTATACATTCAGGGCGACAATCACTGGTAGAAATGTGAATGATAACCCCTAAGGAAAGAAGTCTGCAATATTGTTTCGCCAAACAAGACCATGCACTGTTATCAAGACCGGAAGATCAGGCTGCAGTTCTGCAAAAAGGCATGATACAATAGGGTTAGGTATATTTACATTACAACGTTAAGGTATACAAAATGACAATAGGCTACAGTAGGAAACTTTGTATTCCAACCCGTATCTTCACTATCATACGTTACATACAACTGCCAGCGCTGTCTTCTGTTCTCAATCCATTTCCAGGATACCCACTAGCTATGAGAAGCTGTTGTCCGAGTGTAGACGGTGACCGGATCCTTCCAGTCTCTAGCTAGAGTATAAGTGTACTTGCCTAGACATTTATCAAGATGCCGATGCTCATTCAGAGGTGAGACGGCACTATCAAACGGTGACTACTCCAGAAAAGGACAGTGAGGGTACTGATGAACACCTGTGTACACAGTTCCAAAAGATGAACAAGATTACTTAATGATAGTATTGTAACTGAGGTAGGAAATGACAAGCGTATTTGGCATTGTGGGGTGGTGGTTGTACTACTTCGGATCTACCTTGAGTGTGCCTTAATCAATTATTCAGCAGAGGTTACACATGGCTCCTAATCTTGCCAGACGTTTTTTTTCTTTCTTCAAAGCTTTATTTATTTATCATGACTTGAAATCACCATATTACATTTTGATGAGAGCATGAAACAAATATAGGACATCGTTCACTCAATTGCATCTAACCAGTGTTCATTTTCTCTGGATGCGAGGCCCTTCTGTCTCCCTCTCATGCTTCGAGTCATGGCCCTTTCTAACAAAGCAACCCAGAACATAAAAGAAAGAAAACTACCCAAACAATGTTGTAACCAAGCTGCCCCTAGACAGGCCCACAATATTGCTTTATCGGCTTTTGTCTGGTGCTCTAACCTCAGATCCCTAATGCCTAGAAGAACTTCCTCGATAGAGGTCGGAATGGGATAGCCAAGCATTTCCTTAATATGAGTGAGAATCTACTCCCAGAAAGGGCGAATAGGCGGGCAGTCCCACCATATATGGCGAAAGTCCCCGAGTAAGCCACATCCGCGCCAGCAGAGATCGGAAGAGCTAGGGAAAATCTTTTTGAGTTTAGTGGGGTAGAGGTACCAATCATAAAGGGTCTTGTAGTGGGCCTCTCTTAGACTCACTGAGTGATTACTCTTGGTTATATCCAACCACAAATGCTTCCACTCCTCTTCTGAGATCTCTCCCAATTATTTGCTCCCAGAAGGACATGCACCACGGGCTCGCTACATGTACTGCCGCCAGCAAAAGACCCTAGAGAAAGTATATCGCTCCCTTCATGGTGCTCGCCTTCTGAACCCATCGTTCTATCAGGGTATGTTCTCTGGTGGCGGCTTCCTTCACCCAGGGTTGGGATACCCAATGTTTGAGTTGGAGGTAATGAAAATGCTCACTGCTTGGGACCTGGAATTCTCTTTGGCAACTTTCGAACGCAAGTACATCGAAGTTGTGGAACATGTCTGAAACCATCCGGCATCCCCCCTCCCGCCACATATCGAATGGACCTTCTTGCATAGCTGGCGGGAAGTCGGGGTTGAAATGAATGGGGGTATACGGTGAAGGAAAGGACGTCAACCCCCCTCCCTCGTTACTTGATCCCAGACCCTAAGCGTGGTGTGTGTCGGGGTGCTAATGTATGCATTGGCCGGTCTCTCTTTTTTCGATCTCCAGGGAATATCCCAAATCGTCCTGCCCATTATCGCCCTATCCATGTGTAACCAATGCTTATCGGATTCTCTCATGGACCACTCTCCACCAACACCCTCAATTGGGCCGCCTTGAAATATAATGAGAAATCTGGTAAAGCCACTCCCCCCCCCTCCTTCTTTGGGCATCTTAAAATATGGAATGATAAACGTGCTCTTACCCCTTGCCATATGAATTTGGTGATTAGAGAACGTAACTTGGGTAAAAGATCACGGTCGACCAGGAGTGCCAGGAACAAGTAGAGCAGTTTTGGGAGCAATGTCATTTTAACTGCGTTTATCCGTCCTAACCAGGAGATGTATAGTGCCTTCCACCGTTCGAGATCCTGTCGCATTTGGGTCAACATTGGGGGATAGTTGGCTTTGTAGAGATCTTCCACCCTCAGAGTGAGTCGAATACCTAGGTACTGAATGGAGCGTTTCGTCCACTGAAAGGAGGACTGGCCCTGAAGATGCAGGGCTTCACCCTCCGGTATCGTAAGGTTCAGTATGAAGGATTTCGACGTATTTACCTTGAAACCCGCTACAGCTTCAAATTTATCTAGTTCTATCTGCAATGCTTGTAGTGAGGGGCCCGGGTTTGTAAGCGTCATTAAAATATCATCAGCAAAGAGCGAGACCATGTGTACCGTGCCCCCGAATTGTATGCCTCTGATCTCTGGGTTTGCTCTGAACTGAACTGCCAAGGGTTCGATGCTAAGAGCGAACAACAGAGGGGACAGCGGGCACCCCTGTCTTGTACCCCTGCTCAGGGTGAATGGAGGCAACTGCGACCCAATGAACTGTACTCTTGATTGTGGATGTTTATAGTTAGCCCATACCATGTTAATGAAGCTTTGACCGAATCCAAATTTTTGCATGGTCAGAAATAGGAAAGACCAATCCACCCTGTCAAAGGCCTTCTCTGCGTCTAGGCCCACCAATAGCGCCAGAATTTTGAATTTGGCAACATTTTCGATTAAATGAATAGTCCTTCGAATGTTGTCGTGTGTTTGTCTACCTTTTATGAAGCCCGATTGGTCAGGGTGGATTAGTTTGGGCATTAAGGTGTCTAGTCTCGAGGCTAATATGGCAGAGAAGAGTTTGGCATCTAGGTTTAGCAGCGTAATGGGTCAATAAGACGCACAGTTGTGTGGATTTTTCCCCGGTTTGGGAATCACAGTGACCACAGCCTCAGCCATAGAATTTGAGACTGTTGAGTCTTCTGCTATTGTATTAAATAACGCGGTGAGGTGTGGTGTAAGTTGACGCGAATATTTTATAAAATTGAGCCATAAGCCCATCAGGCCATGGTGATTTGTGCAATTTGAGTTTGGAAATTGCTTTCCTCACTTCCTCTTCAGTGATAGGCCCATTTAACCGATCATTCTCTGCTGGCGTTATCTGGGGGAGCTCTAGTGAATCTAAGTATTGCTGTTGCAAGGTAGCATCTGGCTGTGTACCCGTGTAGAGATCCCTGTAGAACCCACCGAAAATGCGTGCTTTGACGTTGTCTTTATGGGCTAGGGTTCCGTCCCTATCTCGTATGCTCCCTATGTATTCACGCCCCCTTTTCTCGCGTAGCTGTCTAGCTAGATGGGTCCCCACTTTGCCTCCCTGCGCATAGGATATTTGCTGGAGCCTTAACAGCGTGTATTCCGCCCTGTTTGTGTAAATCGCTTTGATTTTCCCCTTCAATGCTGTGAGTTGTCGTTTCAGTGCTTGTGATGGTGTTTTCTTATGGTCCCTTTCTACTTTCTCCAATTCCTCCTCCAGTGCTAATCGTTCCTTAGCCCTCCGCTTGTTTAGAATGGAGTTCAGGTCTATGCATTTACCTCTGAGGACTGCCTTGAAAGCATCCCAGTTAATCTGGGCTGAAGTGGCCTGAGGGAGCTTGAGCTCAAAGAACTCGGAGATGGATTTCCTCAGCTCGTCTCTCATAAGTCTGTCCCTGGTCACTGGAACTGGAAAGTACCATCTGTGCGTGTTGGCCCCGTTGTGCCCCCCAAGACAGACTGATAGTAACTAAGCTGTGATATGAAATCGTGATTGGGAGTATTTTTGTTGCTTCTAAGGAACCTAGAAGGGATTGGCTTATAAAAATGCGATCTAGTCTGGAGTATGTCGAGTGTACATGCGAAAAGAAGGTATAATCTTTAGTGGTTGGATAGAGCGTTCGCCATGCGTCCCGTAAGCCCAAAGCGTGTATTTTCTGCGTGGTTCCATTGGAAAAGATGCTTGTGACCGCCCTCTGAGGGTGTGTGCTATCCATCTCGGCTTGCCATGTCAAATTAAAGTCGCCCATAAGTATCGTTGAACCCTCCGCAAACTCGCCTATCTGGTCTAGGAGTGAGGTCATGAACACTGTTTGCCCTGTATTGGGGACATATACGGAGATAAACGTGCAATGTCTGCCTCTCAATTTCCCCTTTACCATTATTATTTTGCCCTCCCTATCTGTCTTAATAGCCTCAGTTTGGAATTTCGTCGAGCTGTGAAACAGCAGGGCAACTCCCTTTTGTTTGGAATTAGCAGACGTTCTATAGATTAAGGGATAGCTTTTATGGCGGAGTCGCATCTCTTCAGTTTTTTTAAGGTGGGTTTCCTGCAACGCGACCACTTCGAACTCGTGGTCCTTAAGGTATTTCCAGATTTTTTGCCTTTTAAGGGGCAAATTCATGCCTTTTATGTTCCATGAGGCTATTGAGACCATTTTATAAACCTCCGAGCACTGTCACTCCCATGTCCTCCCCTGCAAACCACCGAACTCCCATCGTCCTCCCCCGGTTGTTGTTTACCTTCACCCCTTCCAACAGTGAAGAGCGATCTTGCACTCCCCACTTGTAGAGATTGTCTAACTGTCCCTTGATCCCACCATCAGGTACTCTCCCCCCCCCTCCCCATTTAGAAAAAGAAAACGAAACTCCCCACAAACCCTACGCCAGACAGCCAACGGGCTTCCAGCCAGCTCCGTATTGATAGGAAATGGTATGGTACCGGGAGCCCGGGCCGCGCCCAGAGCCCCAACCGCTGGATGATTTCTGCATAGAGTTCCATTTGTAGAAAAATCCTTAGTATTAAGGTCCATTCGTGACGACGGTGCGCAAAATCTATTCGGCTGCGTTACGCCTGCTTCCATCTTTCTTCTCTTTGTATCTCCATCTCCTAGAGCACAGCGCAGAATTTCTCCTTGCTGTTGTGCGACAGTTCTAAGTTCTCATTTCACGCTGGGTTTCCCTTTTGTGATGGCGCGCCATTGTTGTCTTCGCCTTGTCGTCGCATCCGAGCCTTTCGAAGGCCCTTGTCTGGTTTCATCTTCGGGGAACGGGAGCCCCAAAATGCGAAGACCCTCTTCTAGACTTGAGACATGTTGAGGTTTGTTGTCGAGTTCAAAAGCGAGGCCTAATGGGAATGTCCATCTGTAGCGTATATTATCCTCTCCGAGTTTGGCTGTGATCAGCCTTAGTTGTTGCCTACGTGTCAGTGTGGAGGGTGCCAGGTCCTGAAACAGCAGGCACTTGTATCCCTGGAACGAGGTCTCCTCTTTTTTCCTTGTGGCTTGCAGTATCGTTTCTTTTGTTTTAAACGACTGTAGCTTGACGAGCACATCCCTTGTGCGATGACGGTCGCCCGTCTGCTGATTTCCGACGCAGTGAACCCTATCTATTTTAATCTTCCTCTGGCGCGGACGATTTCTGCAACGAGCCCCTCAACAAAGGCCTCCAAGTCCGGCCCCTCTGCGCCCTCCTCCAGGTCTCTTATACGAATGTTCTCCCTCCGAGACCGGTTTTCTAGATCTTCCGCCTTCAGGATGGCCTGTTGAAGCTGCATCTGGAGCTCTTGTTGTTTCTCCTGTATCCTGCTGGTGCCTAGGTCTTGTGTGTGTTCCTCCACTTCAAGGACTCGGGCCCCCACAGCATCCATATCTTGTTGAAGGGTTGACATGCGTTCGTAGAGGTCTGTCTTCAGCTGTTCCATTGAGGCCCGCAGATCTTGTTTGATCTCTGCGCATAATTCAGACTTGAAATCTCTGAGGGAGGCCAGCAGGTCCTCTCTGGAGATTGCCATTGTGCTTGTCTGTCCACTTTTGTCTTGGTCTTGCCTCTTTTCTGTGACAGCAAAATATGTGGAAACCCTTTTGCGCCGGGAAACCCTTTTTGGGTAGCTGTTGCGCATTATAAGTTTAATCAATAAATAAATAAATAAATAAATGTGGAGACCTTGTTTGCCGCTTTTTTGGCGGCATATGTGCAGCTCAGAGAGCCCTCCTTGCTAGAGCAGGTTGGTGCCCTTCGGTATATGGCTTCATTGTAGGGAAGAAATCTGTGGTACTGACCGACTCTTGTGTGGAAGCCAGATCGATAGGGTCTTGCTTCACCTGCAGTCTGCGGCAGCCATCTTAATGTCAGGCGTATGAAGTGGCACTGCGATCACTTCTTCATATACAGCGCATTTGCTAAGTAAAGAAGGGAGTCAGGGTATTTACACTAATTCCTCCAGCATGTGTCTGTGACTCCATCCAGAATACTAAGGCCCCCGTTGTTGCCAAACATTTATTTTGTAGGCGCCATCTTAACGTCAGGCAAATGATGTTACTCTGTGGTCATTTCGCCTCGGTCATCGTTTTTATTGTTGAGGGTAGGGATGCAGCGCGTCTCCACCAGCCCCCTGGTCAAGCTACTGTGTCTCTTTCCAACAGCTCACTGCCCCCACTTCTGCCCATCAGTCACTGTTAGTCTCCATCATAGAGTCAGGCAGGCCCTCTCAGCCCCATCGAGGCCTCCGGCAGTCTGGGCCCCGGTATCTAAAAGTCCATGGGGGGGGGCCCCTCCCGGGCTGCCCCCGCACCCTGTATTGCCGGTCTCATGGGCCTCGCCTACCTCTGCTGCCTCGATGAGCCGGACGTGCACTCTCCTAGCGTGAAATCCCCGCTCCAGAGCCAGGAGTCCCCGCAGCAGATCAAGCACGGCGCCGCCGGGATGGAGACCCCACCAGGCTAACCTCCTCCGCTGCTCCATTCCCGCGAGAGTCTGCCGGTGCTCCACTTTCCTTCTGGGCGTCGTGGCGGGCTCCCAAGCTCACTCTCCCTGGAAGCCTCTCGCGGGCGCCGCCTCCGTCGCCATCTTAGTCCCGCGGGCGGCACTAGGCCTGATTCTAGACGGCTCAAAATCTGACGATCGCGCTGGAATCTTCTCGGCCACAGACCCTCCGCCACTTCTTACGCATGTCCTGGACCTGATCCGGTATGTTTTGGAGTTCTATACATATGATAGCGCTCTCCGATCGGTACGGGTCTCCGGAGCTGGAGTGGATTACGTCCACCCAGCCATCTTGCCTGGCCACGCCCCCTTGCCAGACGTTTTGTGATCACTGCAGAGGTATTTTGGGCAAGTGACCGATTTAATCAAATATAATGTGAATAAAAGTTGAGCCCAAGGCATCTACTCTTGCTTATTGCTTGAACAGATCGAAATTTTCCAATTATTAACAATTCACATTTCATGTTGATGATCTGGTGAGGAATTTCCTGAGAAAAGTCCAGTATGAGCAATCAACTTCATTCTTTGTAGATAGTTTTTAAATGTATTTTACTATAGCACCCATTTCCCCATTGCTATCTTTTACCAGTTGGGAAGCTAGTATGAATGGCGACGTTCCATGCAAGTGCTAGTCATATAAACTAGAAAGGACAACAAACTAAGCTTACCCTTGGCTGCCTGCACAGTGGAGTTCAGTGACCGCACCCAGTATAAGTCTCAAGACGAGCTAGCTTTCTTGAGCCCGTGATCCCATTAGTTGCCAGAGTAATGCTACTGCTTCTCTTGAACACTACCTCCCACTTTCAGAGAACACTTCTGTGTAAGTAGAAACCATATTCTTGTATTCCTGTAATCTAGGTTTTTGAGAATAAAACATTTACGAGACACAGGAAGCACTGGGTATTTTAACTCTGAATTTCCAAGATGGTGCTTCACGTGGTGTAAGAAATTCATACACTGATTTACCTGGCTGAGCTGGGTGTTCCACCCTATCTACGCTCTATTATCAAAAGACACCATGAGCGAAATTTCGCTCAGGTTCATTGTGGTAGGTTGCGGGAAGTAACCCAGCCATTCTCAGTCAATAGAGGTGTAAGGCAAGGCTGCGTCCTTGCACCAACACTCTTCACGCTGTTTATAAATGACCTCATCGCCCACCTGAATCTATGTGACAATGGTGTCCCAAGATTAGATAACATGAAGGTGCCAGCTCTAATGTTCGCAGACGACACTTCTTCTTTCCAAGTCGCCCATGGGCATCCAGAAGATCTTAGACAAATGTAGTCATTTCTGTGTACAGAGTGGGTTGGAATTAAATGTGGACAAAAGAAAGTATATGGTATTTAATCCATGCCGCTCAACACAACCTAATACAACCTTAAAGGGCACCCCACTTAAGTGGGTCCATACTTCTAAGTACTTGGGGCTTACCCTTACTGAACGGATGGATTGGACAGCACATATTTCCAAACAAAGAGTTAAAATGGACCGAAACATTGGTGGGTTGCTGAAGGTTTTACGGGGGTCCTTTTACAGACCTGTCTCCCCGGTAATGCAGATTTACACACTCATACTCTACGGTGCGGAGCTCGGAGGCCACAAGCCTGCTCACGTCTTGGTTCTTGTAGAGAACCAACTTCTGAGACAGCTGTTGAACCTTCCAGTTAGCACTCCACTGATCCCACTAAGGTTGGATATGGGGGTATACCAGTCAAACACACACAAACAAGGGGGAGAGGACAACTTCCTACCCCAAACTCCCTACGCAATCATCATCCACACAAAAGAGAGGTAGGAATGGAAATCTAACTTTTTATTTAGTTAGAGTGGCATGTGCTAGGTGTGGAAAAACTGCCCTCCCCCACAAATTGTGTCATGCTTCATCATAGGCCTTGCTAACTGACACCCCCGCGCAGTCCAATGCCTGGGGTGGAGCAAAAGGAAGGGGAAGACAATACAAACATAAAAATAAAGGGATCAAAAATTAAATGTGCAGACTGAGAACTTAAAACTAGCTCGGGTATATCCGCTGCTGCGCTTTATTCCTGGACTACCCGGCCAGGGATGAAAGAAAAGATAGGATGGTGGTGAGTGGGATTATTAGTAGCCCTTCTCCCCTCCTTACTGCAAACTCGTCAACATGTTTCAGCCGGTTATGTTTGCCCTCAAAAGGGTCTATTTGGCTTTCTTCAGGACCTCTGATCCCATGTAAACCCCTTCTATCCTACCTTGATTCTGTAGGTTTTTTTGGGGTAATTCCCTTCGATTAAGGGATTATACAATCACACACTTCAGTCGTATCGAGTTTCATAGTCGTGTGCGCTCGAAATGGCGTGGGAGCGAAAGCAGCTCCCTGTAGTCACACATTCGTCAAGGTGAGACCGCTGCTCCGGCAATGCCCTCTTTACGCTGCGTCAGACCAGTTTCAGAAGGGATTGCCATTAGGCCCCTATTGTACAGGAGAAGAGTCTGGGTTACCCCGGAGCTGTCCTATTGCCGTGGGCTGGAAGAGATACTTGGCATGGAGGGGGCAGGGGATCTACCTTGGATCAAACATGTCAGGGATATTCTGCGATGTATGGGGAAATACAGAATCTGTGTTAATCCTGAGGAGACCTGTAGCCAAATGTCTAAATCAGAACTCAAAGCGAGCTACAAGAACAATAAACTAGGCACTCTCTTAATGAGCCCAACTCTGGGTGTATTGACCAATGACTTTATACAACACAAGGATTATTTCAAAGCCGAAGAGTTTCTTAATGAAACAGAACCAAGCTTGGTTAGAAAGCTCTATGTTCAGTGTAGACATGGGTGCCTCCCCCTGCGCACATACACATGCAGATGGGCTTGCACAGATAAAGCAGAGGAGCAGGACTGCCCGCCCTGCGGTATGGATGATGGAACTATGGTGCATGCCCTCTTCTTCTGCCCAGAGTATAGGCTGGCAAGGGCAAAATGGTTAATCCCTATTTGTAGGAATCTGTGGACCGTCCAGAGGGAAGAGGCGTACAGAATTCTCAAACAGACACCAGTCAAAATATTGTATTTGCAGTCTCAAAGTACTTATTTGCAATGTAGTGCGTAAGGCGCAAACACGTTTCGCTGCCTGCTATAGATAACATCCTATAGTTATGTGTTTTGCACTATGCTAATGAAATACAACATTTTGATTAAGCATGCAATGTTGTGTTATTTTAGTGAATGCCTATGGATAGCACTGAGACATGCATTTTTAAATTGTAAAACGTTTATTAATCGGTGCAACCGATTTTAACATTCCTCTTTTTATGATTCTTTTATAATGAATATAGCCTTTCATCGTTTTGTATTGTATCATGTTTTAAATATACATTTGATTGTCTTTTATGGCACAACACCGAAATAAAGAGTACTGACTTGACTTGCCAGATTTCGTTCCACTGCATTTCGTTTTTACAAATGCCTAGGTTTGATTTTCTTTTGATCTACGGCCTGGAGTCACATCTTAAGTAGTAAATTCCCACAGAAGCCTTTGCATACCTCTCTCACTTTCATATCATTAAAAACAACACCCTGCAGCCCGTTAGAATTGGCTCTAACAATGCTTGGTGGAATGTACTGCTATGACACTGGTCTGGAACTTGCCTTATTCTTGGTGCTAGCAAACTCTTGGCGCACTGCTATGCCTGGTTCCACACCCAGAAACATGTTAAACCGGCACAAGGGTCTGTTCAGACTTTCAGTGATTTAAATTAGACAATATGGTCGGCTCCATTATAAAACTTTCTCCATGACCGAGCCAATCTTATTTTATTACCAGTAAAAAAAGAAAACAAAAGAGAAAATAGATCTGATCGGTCCCTCCTATATTTCTTGTATTTTTGTGGCTGCTGTGCTGCAGCTCGCCCATTAATGGCAGCTGCACATTACATTATCTTGTTTTTTTCCTAACAGTCCCTCACTGAAATCCGTTAATAACTTGTTGTCCCTTATACTGCCTTCCACGGCCATCGATTTCAATATATTGTTTATTTAGGGAAAATCTTTCGAGCATGTTAAACAAATATTCCTCCCAGCAGGCACTGGTTTTTAGGTCGAGCCTAGAGTAGCGCGCAAGCGCTGCTTCTGGCGAAGACTTTATGTAGTGGGGTTTTCAAAGCTGACCACACGCTCGTGCACAATGGCCTTTTCTGTGCGGTTACGCGCACGTTTCAGGCACGATGCACGAGCGTGTGGTCAGCTCTGCACGCTGCCGCGCTCGCTCGCCCCCGCTCCTCTCTGATCTGGCACGGGTCAGTGCCACGCTGTGCTGCGTGTACAACGGCTGCTTGTTTTTCAGGTTCTTGTACTTTGGCGGTGTGTGCACAGGAAACCAAATATTTACAGCGAAGTAATGCTCCAAAGCGAAAGCTGGAGGCCGCATCGGAAGTTTTACGCTGCTAGCATCGCGTTCCCCGCGCTGTCTCCGCCCGCTGATCCCCGGCCCCCCACCTTGCTTCCTGGTTTACCCTGCCAGCGCATTCAAGCCATGGCACGCACCATGCGGCCCCTCATGTCCCAGGTTAGCCCTTCTCTTCCTCATTCCTCACCTTTTAGTCGTTTCGTTGTCTGTGCACGAGTAAGAGGCGCCCGAAGTTTCACTCCGGCTTAGCAACGACTCCCGTGACACCGAGAGGCTGAGGTGAAGCGATTGTGACGGAGAGCTGGGGCATTTCACAACCTCCGGCTCCTCTGCAGTCTCGCACAGCACCAGCGGGCATGTTTCCTTGCGCCTGTCACTGGCTTCACCTTGTTCACTGTGTCTTAGCACAACAACAGTACGAGTGCAAGAAACAGTAGGCACCAGTTCGCAGCACATGCACCTGTTTTTGGGGGGCCATGGAGTAAGAAATTAGACATATGCGTTTAGGCTGAAACCGTTTTCAGGCTTTGACAAAAGATGAATAGCAGCCCAACCCCCCCCCCCCCCCGAGGATCCCTCATTTACAGATTTATGGACCACCATTTAGAGATTTATTAAAATGGCCTCTCGGGCGCAGAGCTGCCGGTGGCTCTGGAGAGGGGTCGTAAACAAAGTTAAGAGTTTCCAGTTGTCCCCGTTTCATCTCTGTTTGTGTCTTTTCGACCAGGATGTTTATGTTTCTCAGCCGTACGGTCAAATGCCTTTCTCCTCACACCCAAGGTCATTTTAATACGAATTCCAAGGGGCATGCCAATAGGATAAAATTGCCCCTAATCTTTCAGCAGCTCGTCATCTGATCCGCGAGCCCACTGGGGTTTATTACTATGTGTCTGCAGCAGAACAGATGGGGCTGGGGCAGTGGAAAGGGAGTCTTTTTCGGCATTCTTCTGAGAGCATTTCTTCATTTCGGACAATATCCGCTTAGCCCTCTTTTGTAAATAAAGTTTAAAATAAATATGTTGCGGTGGGAACTGGCAGAAGTTTTTATTCACCAGCATTTTTGATGTAACTTTAGGTTACTTTCCTACTATGTGACCTCACAAGTAACGCTGAGTCTTCGGAGACTATTTTTAACTAAAGTATCAATTACTGCTCCGTGACATGCTCAAGGTATCGATGGTACTGAAATAAACCCGCCAACACGTTCCATTATGTGCTGCCCGTTTGCCGAGCTCTACTCCTTTCCTTTCACACTCAAGGGACATGCCTTATTACAGTATAAATATCCTATTGAATGAGATGTGAACGTACTATTTTGGTGTCAAAGAGTAGTGGCCCACAGGTTTTCTGATTTACTTGCAAGGGTCTTAGGTCGGTGACATACTCATTGCTGAGCATTTATAGATGTTCTATCTGTGGTATGCTTGCTAACTGGACTGTCAGTGCTGTGTTGGACTTGAGAGTAATGTTCTGATATGTTCTTTGTTATCAAAAATATTTCTTTATCGTCACCCTCAGGGGTGACAGTGCTGCATTCTGCAAATGCTTGTTGATTAATAATTCTTTGTCAATATATCACACTTGTGATTTCATGAAATAAAGGTTGATAACACAAAGAGAATAACAGAGATGCATTACAAAACAAGCATTGGCATAGCCAATAGGTCTCGCTTTTGGGACATTATAAGTGTTTAGCCATGCAACGGTTGATGTTGTTGCACCAAGGATATTGTGCTGCATAACTAAATACTTATAAGGTCCCAAAAGCGAGACCTATTGGCTATGCCAATGCTTGTTAAAGGAGGGAATGAATGGCTTGGTTTATAAGTATGAACTGTGTCAAGACACAAATGTCATCGACACCTTCACGTTGACAGGTAAGGCCTCAGTTCCACCCCTGATCAGGCCTGGGCGCACTTGTGGAATGCAGTCGTGCACCAGTTCAGGCGTCCTGTTTGTCAGAACCTAGCACAGCCTAGCAGCAAGGGGCTCTGGGGAGGCCTGCAGGTGTCTCCAACCAGTAGAGCAGGTTCTAAAACCCCCATTATTGCTAATGGCACCAAAACGAGCGGGAGATGTACCGGTGCACCCTCCACACAGAGCGATTTTATCTCCACACTCTGGGCTGTTTGACAGGTTACCAGGTGATGAAGGCCCGCTCAGCTTCATTCTAGGCCAACCGATAAACAGAAGCAAAGCAACAATTTCGAGACCTTGTGTAGCATCTCTTTCGCTTCGTTTGGTATGCAGGCGTTATTAGCCACACGTGTGTAGACCAGTGTAGAAGCCATGCACCCCCTGAGACGCACCTCAGATGGCGTCGCAAGGGCGCCATGGTCCCCAACGCAACCAAGCAGAAAGGGCCGTCTCGTGTTGGGTCATAAGAGAGAACCATAAGTTGGGTAGAGTGGGCTCCGGTTCCACTATACCGCTGTCCTAGTGACAGCGGCTCTCCAGGTGCCGCTGCCATCCGCCTTCAGTGCCTGTCCTCATGCGAAGTGGTGGTGCTGTAGGGAAGACTTCCAATCTGGAAGATCACCAGTTTCAGGGGAATCTTTTTTTCACTAATTATTCTCCAATGTTTATTGGGTTCAACAAATGCTTCACTTTAACTCCTGCTGCATATTATAGGAAAGCTTCAGCTGACAAGAATGTGAGAGACAAATAAGTAGTTGAGCCACACACACAATAAAAGTATCCAATGGAGCATGGGCACCCATTCAACAAAATGCCAGTCACAGCAGGAATGCTTCACTCACTCTTTGACCCCAATGACCTACACTCTCAACCTTCTCAGATCTGCTGCTGGGTTCAGGGGAATGGCAGAGTGGAAGCAACAGTAAGTAAAGAGGGCTTGAGAGCTCCTACCGCCCTGTTTCATTTTATTAAGTTTACGAACCCACTGCTCAATCACATATACATAAGCAGAACTGTAGAAAGACACTGTAGTGTACATTTTAAAGGACAATCATACATAAGGAAGGCACTTATCAAAGAGAATATATTAAAAACAGCGCTGCAAGAATTCAATCTACAATCTGTCCAGTAGCGCAAATAAGAAAATAGTTCAGTACGTTGTTACAGGAGTACAGTCAAGAAGCAGACCTGTTCAAGTCCTGAAGTGGAGGAAAATGGGTAATTTAGTGCGGAAATAAGAGTTCTTTCATTTCTCTCGAACACGATGTGTGAGGGGAGCATTCTCAAGTCCAGACGAATGTTATTTCAAATCGTGTGTGCTTCACCAGAAAAGGACTGAAGTAGAGTTTTTTTATTTCTGAATTTCAAACACCAGTTTTTTGTTTCTGGAATTTCTTTATTCCATAGGATAGGCCCCTTTTTCGCTAAATAACTTTTGGAGTATAGCCTTATAAGTTATACATGCACCCTAGGAATGCAGCATTTGTCCATTGGAAGTCAGTTCAGAGATTTCACGACAGGCGAGATTTGTCCAGTTTATGATTTACCTCGCTGAAGAGTTTAGTGCAATTTTTAGGGGCAGCAGTAATCTAGATTTAGCTATGCCAGTGAGTAAGGGTGTTCCACTGTCCAGTGCGGCGACAACTAGAGAATGGGCTGTTATTTGTACATCCTGTTCAGGGATCATATATTTTTATTGTGGAAAGTGTACACAACTGCATTTTTACCAATGTTGTTACTATGATCAGTTAACGAGCATCTGTTGTAGAGTCCAAAACTTTAAAACTCAAAGACTTGATTTATTTACAATCATTGTTCTGTTCTCCAAAGGGATTGACTTTAGATCCATTCTTGGGCAGTGTCAATTGTCGTTAGGTAAAATTGAGAGTAGTTCAGTTTTTTGTCTGCATGGAGCTGAGTAAGTGTTAGAAGAGGTAGGTCTGAATTATTTCAAGTCCTTTCTTTATGTGCATCGTCTTCAGATCACATTTTAAGGTATAGCTGAGTGTTGTCAGTGTATGGATTTAAGCTTAGGATACTTTCTCTGATTGCATCATTGAGGGGGTAAACATAAATGTTAAAGAGTGAAGGAGCTAGAGTAGAGCTTTATGGTACAACCTGAGTAGATGGAGAATGATCTCAGAAAGATCCCATCCAAACCATACGGCAAGACTTTCCAAGGTAAGACTTTCACTATTTCAGAAATGTAACTCTCATCCCCATCCTTTTCAGGGGAATGTGGAGTACAGTATTGTAGACAACTGTTCCGAAGGCTGATGTGAGGTCTAGGAGAACTAAAAGGCAGTATTCTCCTTGGCATAGTACCTTCAAGATTTAATCTATGATGGAGAGGGTTGCAGTTTCAATGCTACATTCTTCACTAAAACCTGGCTTGTTTCACTCAAGTAAGCTGAAATGTGGTCTGTATTTTATTGGTTTGCTGACCTCACTTTCCAGTGTCCCAAGAAAGGAAGCCCATTGCTGGCCTACAGTTGCTCTGCTTTTCAGTGTCTGCAAAGGACTATTTAGTAAAGGTCGGATTTGGCTTTTTTAGGAAGCCAAGGATAATACTTTGTTCCAGAGAGCCATTTAAGAAGCTGGTGGAGTAAGGAAACTTATAGGTTCACAAGGCTCTCTCTCAGAGGATCTCCATTGATAGTCATAAGCACTGAATAGTCCCACCCACGTTCGGGGATCCCGGAGCACTTCTTTACAATATGTGTTCTTAAGTGTAGATGTTCACCTATGTTCAGTAAGGCCTGGAGAAACACTTAATACATTATTGTTTTGCAGCCTATATGTAAAGTTAGATTATAAATATATATACACACACATATTTCAGGCAAATTAACTGCAAAGGTGTTATTTTGAGTCAGAAGTGGATGGTAGACATCTTGGATTTGATATTCTGACTTTTTCCACAGGTCTAGATTGTCTGGACGTCGATTTTCTCCTATGTCCTGACGTCAACAGACTCCTTGACGTCAAACTAATACTGCGCCTCCACGTTGTGGTATATTTGACGTCGACCTCCTGTATCTGACATCTAATGCCATCTCTTCTTTGACACCGACCCAGCCCTTGATGGCGAACATGTAGGGCCTGTATGTTTTCTCTACGGCAGTCTCCTCGACGTTGACCTGGAACGACGTCGTTTTTGATGTTAACTTCTCTTTTTGGATCTCCCATGCCTGGAGTTTTCAGAGGAAGGTGGAAGAGCTCTGTAAGAAGACTGACCCTCTCCACGCTCCATTGACGTCCCACCTTCAGATTGGGCCTGTTGCTGCCTGTGTCGCTCCTCTGCTCCATGGAGGCAAATCTTCTCCCTTTCCCTCACGGTGCATCTGGAAAACGTCTTGCAGTGTGAACACCTGTCAGGAAGTGACTTTCAGGAAGGCAGTTTCAGGATGGCAGATGATGCAGACATCATGAGGGTCTAACTTGGCCTTCTTTGTTCCACAGGCAGGATACTTGTCAAATAAAGAGGGCATTGTATTTGACTAAGGAAAAGAAATTGTCAGAAAATGACAGAAACCTACTGGAACAGATGAAATCCGTCAAATTAATCAGTTGTCAAAAATTTCCTAGTGAGATTTTTGAGGAAAATAAAGCCAAAAAGGTAGAGCTAGATGCTCCAAAATCTAGTCATCAGGAGCTGGGAACAAGATCTGAAGCAACTGCTGCATGCTGGGCATGCCGGGATACTGGTGGACTCTGGACACTTAAAAGGTGCAGACGCTCTTTTCACATTTACATAACGGCATCTTATAGGGTTACACTGTCCTCTCTTCCTTCATCTTTCTCCTTTTTAAAGGGTTTGTATAAGAGATTTTAAGCAGTCAAATAACACTTTTCCAGTTAATTTGCCTGAAATTTATATAAATATATTTATCACCCTGTTTTAAATGCAGTCTGAAGAAACTGGCCAATGTAGCCTAACTTATAGGCTGCAAAACATTAGTGTCTTAATAGTTTCTCCAGGACTTACTGAAGAAAGCCAAACATCTACACTTAAGGAGACATATTATAAAGAAGTGCTCTGGGATACCGGCACGTTTGCGGGACTATTCATTGCTTATGACTACAATGGCCATTACCCTGAGAGAGAGTTGGAGTAAGAAACCAATCCTTTATTGTGAGGCAAGAATATAGTCTTCATGATGAAAAGACAGTCTTGATTCTTATGTTAGAGAGATATATGCACAAGTTCAAAGGAATACCATTTGCTCCAACTTTTCCCTTTCAATTCAGTGTTGGGGTGTTAGGCTGTGTTATTTGGATAATGGGTCTGGCATTTTATGTATTGCCAGGAAGCAACTGACAAATGGCTCGCTTTTGGTTTTTGAGGCATTTGGACCGGTCAAAAAGGTTGGCTTTGTGATTTTGTTCACCATGTCATAAAGCTTTTTTTGTCTATTCTTTCCCTCATCTAATTCTTGTGACGTCGGCTTTTGCCTCGGGTATGTTTTTTAAAAAATTTGATTTCCAGGCCAATCGGATATCGTTTAAGTTGGAGATCGATGGTCTTTGACTCCAGACCGCGTCTCAACTTCCATGCTGTTTTCTTTCTTAATTAATCTAATTGGAGAATTACAGTGCCAATTTTTATATTTCGTTTGAAAACCAATGGTCCCATTTCAGTGAGGAATGCTAAAGCAATAGTGTTATAATTACTGGTAGTTTGTATCTTCCTTCTGTCGGCAAGAGATCAGGTTGCTAGCAGAACTCTGGCATAGATTACCAGATTTTATGAATTTTAGGTTTCTGTATTTTAGGACGGCACATATGGGCTGCCCATTAATGGAAGAGGGGGAAAAAGGGACTTCAAACGGAATATGTAAGGGATTTGACCACTCAACTATTAATGGGTTTTCAATATAACCTGACTGTTGTACGTTCCCTCCATATAATATTGTTGAATGGAAATATGGCAGTTGTGCTTAAGTATCCCTTTATTCATTTGTAACAAAGGCTCTCGGAGAACATCAATAAAAATATATTTTTAACAACTTGCCTGTTAGCGACAACAAGATCCAGAGTGGTTCCCTTAGTTGTGAGTGGGGTAGGCTACATACTGTTTGAGATTCCAGGGTTCAGTTGACAGTAAAATGGGAGGCAAACATTCTCGGTTTTTGCTCTTACCCTTGGTGTTAAAGGTAATGACGTGGTTCTTCGCCTCATAATCTGTGCGCAGATGTTGGATACTACCTGCTGATTTTTAACCATTAAAAATACATTTTATGGTCGTCTTTTTACAGAAGGGGTCAGTGCTTAATTTGCAAATAAATAATAAGTGTCAGGGTCCTCGTCAAGAGGCCACTGCAGCTTGCACCACCCATTACCCTTGCAAGCACTGCCAATGACAGTAACAACACAAGTACTAACCATCACGCTCATGCAAGTGTGACAATTCAGACTATTCCAGGCCCCCAAAGTTATAAGAACGGCTTGGGTGGCAGTTTTTAGTCATTTTAATGTATATTGAATCAATAAACATATTGTTGTTGTGCTCATCTATAAATCAGACAGTGCCATCTTGTGGCCGACTGTCATCAGTGCCAGTGCTGACAATTAAGTGCGAGTGGCGAGCACCGAACACCACTGTCTCAAATTAAGCACTTGATGCGATATCGACAAAAGGACAGCGAGCACTTTGTTGTGCAAAGGGCGTGCTGAGTAAATTACTGCAGTGTTATTCCTATGTAGAGTCTCCTTATGTTTGATCATTTTACTTAATCTGTTATACATATGACATGAAACCTCCATATCTTTGACAAATGTCTTATCAACTTAGAACAGGTCCAATAAGCCCGTCAAGTGCGACTCAAAAAAGCAAAATTTAAAAAATGGTCCTAGGACAATAAATGACAGGACAAAATTCATTTTTGAGTAGTCTGCAGGGCACCAGGAGGAACGTTTGAAGGTGGAGAATGGCTGTGTTATGGTTTCAAAGATAAGTATTTTGTTAATCCTGAAAAGAAAGGAGAAAAAAATACCCCACCTTAGTAACTAGCTCATAAAATAAAGCACAGACTTGGCCCAGGTTTTAAGTTCCACAGACATTCATTTCATAGCTGGTCACCTCAAAGCAAATGCTTTGATTTACAAAACTATAATGTGCTAGGAAACGGGGCAGAAACATTCATTTACAACCACTATTTCGGTTCACACATCATAAGAAAGAGATTACCAGGAAAAGAGTTAAACGGAAGACGTTTCTGCCATTGTGTAGGTGAAGGTATCTGCACAGTGCTGACAGCTGTGCCATCTTGTACTTTTTCTGGGCAGCCCAGTATTTTCTGCCTTAGTGAACATGGCCATTTACCAGTACATGGAGGGCCTTCCCTGTGTTCCTTAAACATTCTCAGTACAGCACCAGGACCTGCTGATTTAGCAAAGGTGAACCTCACTCATGATACAGAGTGGAAACAGCGGCTCAGGGACACTGGCCATTCCACCGTCATCCACCACTGGTGAGAAGGAGTGGTGTGCCTGGGGCCTGGATGTGGCATCACTAGTGGGCGCAGTGTAGACATACTGGATGCATGGTGGTTCCTTGCACAGGGTAAGGGCATTCTAGCTTCCCCGTCCGTGGAACAGCACATAGGACTGAGCCACCAAAGAGCAGTTTCCTCATTGGTTAGTTTCTGACTGCAATATTTGTTTATCAGAGAGATCTGGTCAAAAGACTGATCAAAGCTGGTATTGCTACTTGACAGATATGCATGTAGATCTGTCCGGAGACGAGCCTATCTCCTGACCAAATGCACATTCTATTGCCGTCTGTGCTCTTCCTCTTTATGCTCTGCTGAGGATGGTCACTCAGGTGAGTCTGTCTCGTCTCCTTTAGACTGCAATTTTCTTGACCTTTTGCTTTCGGATCTTGATGAAAGACCTGGAGGAAAGCTTACAGGGGATGCAGACTACTTTGGTTAATAGGGGTTATGACCTGGCAATGCCTTCAGTTTCTTAAAAAAATAACCCCCTTGAGAAAGTAGGTTGAATTAGTCTGCATTTCTGGAGAGGCTTGTCTGCCTCTATACAGAGGGATGTCTGACCTGGAACAAGTCTCAAAGTTGCTAATTTTCCCCACAGTGCGGGGAACAAGCTCCTGGTGCTCTGTAGGAGGCCTTACTACTCGGAACCGTCCTGGAAACAGAGGACGCTGTAGCTGTACTGTCCAGTGCATAAAAGGGAACTGACCCATAACCAGAACAAGGGCTAAGGCCAAGTTAAGTAACGCATACAAGGAGGGAGTTTTGAGGAAGCGAACTACCGAGAAGTTACTAGCACTTTAAACCCCAACTGGCAGGACCAAACTGAAGACAAATGCTTTGCAAGAGGTGAGGAAATACATACACCCCACAACTGTAGTATGGGCAGTCTAAACTGGACGGACCCACCCAGTACAATTCCCCGAGTGACTCTGTATCATTGCTTATGTGCCTAAGAGTTCACCCTTGTTGCCGGAGGTAGGTTCTGGAGAGATTATGGTTCAAAGACACAACTGGACTGAAAACGTAAGCTTCCTTCCTTAATTACTGGGAACAAGAAAGTCCAGTGGATAGCCAATGTCCAATGAGAGCCTCTACAGCAATTCAAAAATTCCACAAGGCTTGGCTATTCACCAGATAAGAGCCCCTAATGTTTGGTACCTGGGGGCGCTGTAGGTGCTAGCCCATTTTCAGCACTATCAAAAGTGACTCCAACCATTACCATGATCATTGGTGCTTTTGTCTCCCTCTGATCAAGTTTTTTTGTACAGTTCTCAGCAACAAGCATCAGGAGCTGGCTCTTGTCCCATGAAGATCTCTTTCCAGACCTCCTCACCCGAGGTGTAGGCGGAGCCATTTTCGTTGACAGGGGCAGAGAGACTGAGTAACGAAGATTGTGCTGGAATGCACCCTGAATTTTTGGGCTGGATGAGCATGGGTGTTGAGCCCGGAAATTTATTGACTTTGGCTTTACGGAGTTTGGGCAGCAGTCCATTCACTGAAGTACCACTGGCTGTGGAGCAGTCCAGTTCGCCAGTAATTTTAGCTCAAGAAGTGGAGTGGATGCAGTGACACCAGAGCAGCATTTGGCCAGCACAAGCCAGTACCACCATCTTCCTCGTGGCTGAGAAGCCAGACACTTGGGGGGCATAGAGTGGATTGGTGTATCAGGTGTTTGGCCTATTTGATGGAATCTTGCAAGGCTGTAAAGCTGAGAAGTTTTATTTAGGTGGATGTTAAGGCATGCTGCAAGAACTTACATGCCCTGTTTATGTTAGTGCTCTGGGAAGTCCACCAATTAGTCCACTGAGACGGCTCACTAGAAGATCTTTGAGACTTGAGGTAATCGCACTGAACAAATAACAGACCGACCAGAAGGGTATAGCAGTGGTGATTCACAGATTTCATTTGGGAGTGTTGTGAGTTGAGCAATTTACGTGATTTTTAGAGGAGTATAATATGCTGGTTATGTGCAGGGAGACATTTTGATTTTATCCTGTAGAGCCCGTGAGAAACACTGTACAGATACCACAGTATTTAAGACTGTTAAACGTCTAGATTGTGAGTTTGTGAGACTCTAAAATTGTGAGACCACAAGCAAGAGAAATGAGGAGATTTCAAGTATGCCATCATCTAAGAACCCAATGAGACCTAAGACTTCACACTTGCAAGCTAAATTAAAGTCAGCTGTTTGGGCCAGTAAGAGGAGACTTCCCTCAGAGGAGGATGGATCCAATATGGTTGAAACCTTTAGTAATTTAAGGGGAGGGTATTGTCTGAGCAAATAGATAATGTTAAGGAAATACCTATGACTCTAGTTAAATCTATAAAAGACTTAGGGCCCGATTCTGATGCGGGTTGGAAAAGCTTCCCGACCGATGCCCTGATTCTGATGCGGTTAGGAAGGCCTCCTAACGGCATTTGCTCCTTCCAAATCGGATCGGGAACGTGTCTTCCCGACCGAGTTCCCAATTCTGATGCGGTTAGGAACAAATGTTCCCATTGAAGTCAATGGGAGTTCAACCAAATCGTATCTGGAAACATCCGGATGCACCCTACTCTGCCGGTTGGACTTTCCCGATCCGAGTGGGTCGGAAACCATTTCCCAACCGATTCGGTCGGGAAGCTTTTCCAACCCGCATCAGAATCGGGCCCTTGGCTGGAAAACACTTAAAGGGTAATAATAATATTAAAATAATTTTAAAAAAAGTGGAGTGACTATTAAAATCCTTGCCTCAATCTCAGCTTCAATCTCAATCACCTTTGATTGATAATGAGGGGGAGAACCCTGCCATGAACTTGCCTAATTTGATGAGTATTTCATTCACCCAGATATTGGTAGATTTTGTTGTGGAATTCATTATCCACATTTATCGCGGTCTCATTGACCGACTGGAGGTCATGGATGATAATAAAATATTTGGGGATGTCTGTGATTGAGGACTTGAATCAACCTTACTGCAATAGAGACTGCTCTATAACTTAGCGGGTGAAAAGAAGCTTATAGTCCCAGGGACGAAAAAAAATCGGAATATGTCAACATTTTCTAATTTTGTTACACCGGTCTTGGCATCGTCATCTTTGCTGGATGTATTACTTTTACTGCAGAAACCCTGCATGGGATTTTCGAGGCATTAGTATTAAATAATTCTGCCATGATGATCAATACAGGGTTTTTTAATGCAATTTTGTTTTAACTTAAACAAATATACTTGTGTATGCCTTTGCTAGTGAAACCAGTAAAGAAACTCTCATTTAGTTCAACAGCGCTATACTCTTTGGATACAGATGTAAATCCAACTCAAAGCCTGTTTGTTTACATATAACATAGACCAAAGTTAATACAAAAATTGAGATGTTTTATCCTATAGATGTCAATGCACAATATCCAACAGATTCAACAGATATCAACGGGTAAATAAAAGATGAAAGGGAACAATAGTGAAGCAAGAGGGATAGAAAAACAGTATGCAACTGGGCCAAAAGTAGGAGCGGGAGTAAATGGGGAATTTGGAAAACGGCACTCCCACTTCAAAAAAGGAGGTAGATCCAATTACCATAAAACAGACAGAAAAGGCAGAACACACCATGAGAAAAAGGTTCTGAAAAAGAAGATGTGGAGGGAATAAAAGTAGGCAAAAATGGTACCATGCATACGTCTATATCGCGGCCAACAAATCTCTGGTGAATAGATTACAGGTTGTACAGAATACGGCGGCGCGCTTGGTCACTAATATGCCTCTCAGAACTTCTTCCCTTCCCCTCCTACAACAACTCCACTGGCTGCCCGTCCACCAGAGAATTATATTCAAAGTGTGCTGTATTGTCCATAAAGCCTTAAATGACAAAGGACCTAGCTACTTAGCTCAGAAACCCATTCCCTACCAGCCGATCACAGTATTACGCTCAGGTATGAAAGATCTTCTTGCTATTCCCCATGTGAAAAAATCGCGCTCAGGAGGCAAAGCCTTCTCTTATAGGGCCCTATGGCTGTGGAACTCATTACCCCATACTTGAGCTTCAGGAAACGCCTGAAAACTGAACTCTTTGTGGTTTAATTGTCTGTAGCCCTGGCATTGCACTACGGCAGCACGGAGATACCCCTCCGGGGGTGATTCCTGCGCTATATAAGCTTCTAAAATAAATAAATATATCTAGTTAAACTCAATTAAGTATCACCCAGATACTGAATGACCATTCAAAAGAAGAAGCGGTAGAATTAGGTATTTACAGGTATTCCCCGGGAAAAAGATGCATCAATGACCAAAGGGAGAACAGCTGTAGATTTGGCCAGAATGGAGAGAAAGGTAAGTGGAAATACGCAGTGGCTAGGAAATTTAGACCATTGAATCTGTCAACTACATTGCAGATATTTCATCATTGCCACTCCTTAAATGATTTAAAATAGGTTTGATTTGTACAAAAAAAAAAAAGGAAGAAGGAGAACTGAAAGTTACAAACCTCTGTCTGTATTCCCAGTTCGAAGGGGTCAATAAAAGCTGATCATTAATTTAACTCACGAGGAATTATATTAGTGCCAGTACAAGAGTTAAAAATTGTGAATCCTCAAGCCAACTAATTTTTAAACAATCATGCAGGTCTAAGCTTTAATCCAATATGCTTACGCCTTAGGGAAAAAGTATCTGGGCTAACCAAAAGAACATTTGTGAGCCAGGATAGGGGACATTTAACAATTATGATGCCACGGTTAGAGTTGAAACTCAAAAAAACTACCCAAAGTTAGTAAACTGTTTTTCTAGTCTGAGCTTAGATTGGAAAAATGAGGCAGATGTCTTTTAGCTATATAATGTGGATTAGGGAAAAGGATCTTTACACAACCTTGCTCTTCTCTCTTGGAATGTTCATGGTTTGCGTAAATTGATAAGACAGGGTGCAGGAAAAAACTGCCAAGTAATTATGATAGAATTTGTTTCCAAGAGACCTGGCTGTGCGAAGAAGTACAAATGACTGAAGTGTTTGTTCAAAATATTATGTATGCATTACTGAACAATCTTGGGCGGGCTTCAGGTGGTTTTATATGCCTAATTTCTACAAGGAATGTGTTGTTGGAATGTACGCCAAGTTATAATGAAGTATGACTGGATATTAATTAGTCAAATCAATCTACACCCAAACTCTGCATGTATTAATGCTGTTTTAGTAGTAAATGTCTATATAGTTTTGGCAGATAAAATATACAACGAAAAAACATGAAGAGAATTTTAAAGAAGAATTGAATGACATATTGAATAAATATCCCCCAGTTTAATTGCAATAGTTGGAAATTTCAATCGTCATCTTAGTCCAGTAAAGGTGGATCTGAACTTCGTCTACACTGGGTATGGTTTGTCTAATGGATATTTCTGCACTGACATTCCTGCAGCCCAAACATTTTTCAATAGTTATCAGAGATGTTCAATAGACTATATTTTTATACAAGCATGTTTTTGATTGATTATGGACTTTCATCCAACAAGTGCCACTATGAAATTGAAGATACCAAAAACACAAGAACAAATTTTGCCTCTGAAACAAAAACCCCAGGAGACTTACTACACCCAGAAGAGAAGATTCAGAAATACTTTTGCATTTCCTAAAAGATATAGTGCTGGACAATCTGGCAAAGGCTGAGATTGGTATAATCTGTTGGTATTAAACCATAATAAAGGGAGTGGTTAAGTGGTTGAATGTGAAAACAAGGAAAATGATCAATGTAGGAAATTTCAGAAAATGAAGTGTTTTAAATGAGGTTGAGCGTTTCGATATTCAGTGCCAAACTGCAAAGAGTCAATTTACAAAACTTAAAACAGAGAGCTGCATGGTTGAATGATGCTTTGGATAATGAAGCCTATAGATCATGGACATAAGCATATCAGAGCCTGGCTATGAGTAAAATAATGGATGCATTATAATAATCGTTGGGATCATATGCTATCAGCTATCTGCTCCAAGGTCATCAATGGATCAAGCCATAAGAGTAGAGGCAAATTTAACATCATGGTGATACACAGCAATGCTCTAAACCCTACAGTTGTGGAATAAGCTTGACTTATCTCCCCATTCTAAAAATCACAATGCTCTGTTTGCTAGAAATCGTGGTCAGTGAATTAATGTGGGTTCAGGAAGAAAACAGCTCAGAGCCAAGGATATTCTTTGTTTCCAAAAGCATTACATTTAACTTCCCTACTATATTTAAGCTGGAACGATGCAGGATGATCAAACTGGAATCAAGGGAAGATGATTGATCAGAAGTATCTGACTACGAAGAATTCAGCAATATTTAGGTCATCATTGCAAGATGTTACAGCTTATCCCTATATTTCCCATCTGCCTAATCTTGAGATGAGGCAAGACATTTTAAAATGTAGGATTGGTTTAAATGATCTCTATACATCTCCAGAGATTCCAAGGCTATTAAAAAGAAAGATATGGGAATTGCTGCTATGGTTTAAGAGGAAAATGCTCCAAACCAATCAATCTAAATTTACTGGTACATAAGGAGTCGCTTTTTTGAAACTGATCAAAAACAAGTGTGGTATCAAATCTCGTACACCACCCCAAACATTTTTAGTAGATGTGCATTTTGAGATGTAACATGTGCTCTAGGAAGGTTTTCAAAAGTGTATAAAAAGAATTGAAAATTTGTAATTATATTTATTCATGATTTTAAATTACATTATGCTACATTTTATCACATTGAGTTGTATTTGTTGATTGGAAATGTTTAACAGACTATTGTCTAAATAAACCAAGTTATGAACTGAACGGATCTACACTAGCGGTCTCCATGTGTAAGTGAGTTTGTACACCTGTAGGTGACCCTATCAGCTCTAGTACCAGTGCCACCCTTGTCAAGGACTTTCAGAGTCTGGGATTCCCACTGACCTGGCACTACAGCATTGACTTTAGACCAGTTCTTTTCCATCAGAAAACTGTGCGTGGGAAACTTAGTTCACTTTCAGAAGGTGGGTTTTGTTTGTTGAAATCATTTTTGTACTTTGTAACTTTTTGGCCAATTTGGGGATGCACAGGTGCAAATCCAAGAAGTTGTCTTCCCTTGCACTTAGAGCTACCGATAAACTACAAGCACGGGTATATCATGGCTTACTTAATACACTCTAACCCTCGGTTGGCAACTTTGTTCTTTTAACAGGGGACTGAGAAGAAAATCAAAATATAGGGTGGGGACCGAGGTATTTCGGACTACAACCAAAAGCTCACAATCCTTCCCTAATAGGTTGACAATGTCTATGGACCAAATGTTATGTGATTTTAATTTTAAGTGATTTACTTTGTGCCATGAAAGTTTGATTTTTTGCTTCGGCCCAAAAAGTTGCTAGTGTTTTTTGGCTTGCTTAGTTATTTATCATTGTAATCATTCTACGTATGAATTATGGAAATAAAGCAATTCTTTTTTAAATATATAGCTCTCACTGGGCATTGAGTTTATTGTATGTGATAACCCATTCTGTGTCTGAGCTCCTAACCTATTACAACTCAACCCATGCTACGGCTTAAGAGTCAAGAGGATCCCACCTGTAACCAACCAGTACCCACTTTGTTAACTGCCCAGTAACCACCGTCAAATCCTGGAGCCAGAGAAAAGGACTTAGTCACAAGTGATAGCTGATAAGGTGAACAAGAAGTATGGAGTCTGAAGACAATTATGACAAAAGGTATCGGAAAACAAGCTTTGGCAAAGTCTTACTGGATTTTTAGCTATGCTGCAGAACATTGCGGTTGCTGTGCAGCATGGCTCACAAAAAAATGTAAAAAAGGTGAGATGATGCAGAGACCGTGTCATTTTGTAGGCAAGGGCATGTTTCAACACATGTGCATGCACCTCAATAGGATATTGGCTTTTTTTGTTTTTATTTACCAATCGGAGATGGACTGGTAAATATAAAAAAAGTAACCAAAGCGCCTTTTTGTGAAAAGAAAAATTAAAACAGATTAAAAGGTTGCAGGAGTGTTTTGGGGAGGGGTGAAGCAGCAAAGCAGGAGGAGAAGAGTCAGAGAACACAGGAGCAAAGGGAGAAACACACATGCAAAAAGGAATGTGGAGCGTAGGGTACACCACACGGGCAAGAGTGAGAACACGGGGGTAGAAAAGCACGAGGAACACAGCTGGAACACAGATGCACTCTCATGGAGTATTTGAAGATAAAGAAAAAAGTTGTTTCCTAACAGCGTGCAGAGGAAGCATGCCAGCCAACCATTGAGCTGGTAAAGAGTCTATGCTCCAGGGGAGGGTCAAACACAAGATGGAAAAGCTGGGATAAGGAAAGCCATCGAATTGAAAGGATGCAAATGAGTGACATTAAAGCTAACCAACAGTAAGCAATGGGCGGGCTGTAAACCCCTGTATGTTCTTGGTAAACCTACAATGTGTCTTTCGGCAACCAGACAGTTGTGCTGTCTGGTAGGTTCGACCTAAAAATGAGGTAAATAAATACACGTTGTCACATTTCCATCCGACATCCAGTATGGAACCAGGTGACGATTCCCCTGGATACCTCGCGTGACGAAAACAGTCCAGTCACACAAAGCAACCATCTGTGTGAACAAGCTATTCTGCATGTTTATTTTATTTGCATACTTAATCCTAACTTGACGCCGGGGGTGCTATTCTTCTAGGATCATTCAAACATGTCTACCATATTTTTACATTACAATTCGAAGTAAAACGAATGCACGTTCTAAAGCTCGGATTGAATAATTAAAATACAGAACACTGCATTTTATCCCTAAATTAAATGAAAACATTTGAGAAGGAGAAGCTAAAACAATTTTCAAGAGTCAGAAAGGCTGCAAAGCTTTCAGGCGCGAGTAGTTAAAAAATGACTATGTTTTCGTGATATATGAATTCCTTGGACAACCATTCATCAAGGCCTGTGTTTACCAGAGCGGCCGAGTCCCACAAGCCGAGCGCCATGTCATTCCCCTTTGACTGATTAATTAACCAATCAGAGGACATTTTTCACCGGCAGGCAGCGGGGTTTATTCCTGCTAATGTTCGGTCTCCGATGGCGACACATTAAAGCCAAGTCGGCTCTTTTAGTCCGCTGAAGTGACCAAAGGGAAAGCAGGAGAGATAAATCAACGGCGCTGCCCTCAGCTCCACTCCAGGCCCTAACAAAACCCCAAGGAGCAAACAGCTACAGGCAGGCGACGCCACCGACGGAAGGAGGGGAGGCCCAAACTTCCTCACACCAAGAAGATAGTTCTACTCGCTTGATGAACAGGGCGCTGTGGCACTGGTAAAGAGTCGATATGATTTACTTCTACCTTCCTTCATCAACAGTCCCGCTGTGGCACAGTGCTACATAGAAAAAAACTGATGGCAATTTGTTTCATTGCAAGAAAACTTCATCTGCGTTAGGCTGTTTTCTCGAACGCATTCTAGAGTAGGTTGCGATGTACAGACATGCACAACTATTGATCAAAACTTCCAGCTAAACTCCAATAATCTCAAAGTTCTTACCTAAAATAGCCAACGCCATGAAAGAAGTGTTACAGCCAATGCTGCCGACTGTGGAACTCGGGAACCAGGTTCCAGTCTCGGCGCCCGCTCATCATGTGATTCTGGGCAAATCCCTTAATCTCCTCATGCCTATAAACAATGCATGTGACCTTGTGTATGTAAATGGTGCTCATGTAAAGCGTTACAATACCTTTGGGTCGAGATGGCGCAGTATTTTTAAAACTGCAGAAGAATGCACTACAAGATAAAAACAAAGAGCTTTAATATAAGAAAAGACAAATTGATACACATTTACTGGCTGATTTGTACAGGGTGAAACCAGAAAACCTGGATAAATCCCAGCTTCCCTGCTTAAATTGTGTGATCTTAGGCAAATATTTTATTTCACCAAAACTTTTTTCTTCATTATCGCGTATGAAACCACTTCCAAATATGCGAGTTCACACTACCAGCACTTCTCAGCACTGCAGCAACATTTAATAGGAGAGAACCGGCACTTCTGAGGAGCAAACAGTTACTCTAAAGAGCGAGTCCCTGCACTTCTGTATTTCCATTTAAAGCACTGCAGGAAGTGGAAACAACTGTCAGTCTTCACTTACACATTTGAACACAACTGGCTCTAGACAGCCGCAGACAGCACCTTGGCGAGTCTGTAAAACGCAGCCTACTAGTTGTGCCACTGGAATTCAAGTGCTGTTCGCAGTTGCAGAAGGGTGGGCACGCCACGGTGGGCGTCTTTGCGTGGCATTCATCTGTTGTGTTTCACTGAGTGGTGCCAGAGGCTGTGCCTCCGCAGGCAGGCCTGCCAGTCAGCCAGCTTCTCCCCGAGCCCTCAGTCTGGTGACGGGCATTTTCTCCAGTGATAAGGCTGCTTCAGGAAACACAGCTGGATGGAGGAAGGAAATTCCGAGGAAGGGGCAAAAAAAAAGAAAAAAAATGAGGGAGCGTTCCAGGAAGTTCAACCAGATAGGAACTAGTGGAATGTGTTTTTCTCTCCCTCCAGCAAACAGTCATGCAAAAAAGCAAGTTAGAATATAGGACAAAAGAGAAAAGAAAAAAAAGCTGTCCGCCTTTGTCCGCAGTTGGTCCCCACACGGCAGCCCCCGGGAGAGCCGCATGATATTTAATGCAATATTCTTGATCGCTTCATTGTTTCCATGAAAAACTGCAGAGGTTTCCAATGTAGGGGCACTCCACCACTGTTCGCAAACTAACCACAGGGGGAGGGCAGAGGGCGGGGGAAGCATGCATAAAGGTGTATGCGTAAGAACGTGCAGAAGTTTGGGTTGTTTGTGGGTAGTAATTCCACCGAAAGATACCTACGCCGCCTGTAAGGAGGACTGGCTATACAGAACCATACAACCAGGCAGGACTGGCATTAATAAAGAGTATACAGAACCGTACAACCAGGCAGGACTGGCATTAATAAAGAGTATACAGAACCGTACAACCAGGCAGGACTGGCATTTATAAAGAGTATACAGAACCGTACAACCAGGGAGGACTGGCATTAATAAAGAGTATACAAAACCGTACAACCAGGGAGGACTGGCATTAATAAAGAGTATACAGAACCGTACAACCAGGGAGGACTGGCATTTATAAAGAGTATACAGAACCGTACAACCAGGGAGGACTGGCATTTATAAAGAGTATACAGAACCGTACAACCAGGGAGGACTGGCATTTATAGAGAGTATACAGAACCATACAACCAGGCAGGACTGGCATTAATAAAGAGTATACAGAACCGTACAACCAGGGAGGACTGGCATTTATAAAGAGTATACAGAACCGTACAACAAGGGAGGACTGGCATTTATAGAGAGTATACAGAACCATACAACCAGGCAGGACTGGCATTAATAAAGAGTATACAGAACCGTACAACCAGGGAGGACTGGCATTAATAAAGAGTATACAGAACCGTACAACCAGGGAGGACTGGCATTTATAAAGAGTATACAGAACCGTACAACCAGGGAGGACTGGCATTTATAAAGAGTATACAGAACCGTACAACAAGGGAGGACTGGCATTTATAGAGAGTATACAGAACCGTACAACCAGGGAGGACTGGCATTTATAAAGAGTATACAGAACCGTACAACCAGGGAGGACTGGCATTAATAAAGAGTATACAGAACCGTACAACCAGGGAGGACTGGCATTTATAAAGAGTATGCAGAACCGTACAACCAGGCAGGACTGGCATTTATAAAGAGTATACAGAACCGTACAACAAGGGAGGACTGGCATTTATAGAGAGTATACAGAACCGTACAACCAGGGAGGACTGGCATTAATAAAGAGTATACAGAACCGTACAACCAGGCAGGATTGGCATTTATAAAGAGTATACAGAACCGTACAACCAGGGAGGACTGGCATTAATAAAGAGTATACAGAACCGTACAACCAGGGAGGACTGGCATTTATAAAGAGTATACAGAACCGTACAACCAGGGAGGACTGGCATTTATAAAGAGTATACAGAACCGTACAACCAGGGAGGACTGGCATTTATAAAGAGTATACAGAACCGTACAACCAGGGAGGACTGGCATTTATAGAGAGTATACAGAACCGTACAACCAGGCAGGACTGGCATTAATAAAGAGTATACAGAACCGTACAACCAGGCAGGACTGGCATTTATAAAGAGTATACAGAACCGTACAACCAGGGAGGACTGGCATTAATAAAGAGTATACAGAACCGTACAACCAGGCAGGATTGGCATTTATAAAGAGTATACAGAACCGTACAACCAGGGAGGACTGGCATTCATAAAGAGTATACAGAACCGTACAACCAGGAAGGACTGGCATTTATAAAGAGTATACAGAACCGTACAACCAGGCAGGACTGGCATTAATAAAGAGTATACAGAACCGAACAACCAGGGAGGACTGGCATTTATAAAGAGTATACAGAACCGTACAACCAGGGAGGACTGGCATTAATAAAGAGTATACAGAACCGTACAACCAGGGAGGACTGGCATTTATAGAGAGTATACAGAACCGTACAACCAGGCAGGACTGGCATTTATAAAGAGTATACAGAACCGTACAACCAGGGAGGACTGGCATTTATAAAGAGTATACAGAACCGTACAACCAGGCAGGATTGGCATTTATAGAGAGTATACAGAACCGTACAACCAGGCAGGACTGGCATTTATAAAGAGTATACAGAACCGTACAACCAGGCAGGATTGGCATTTATAGAGAGTATACAGAACCGTACAACCAGGCAGGACTGGCATTTATAAAGAGTATACAGAACCGTACAACCAGGCAGGACTGGCATTTATAAAGAGTATACAGAACCGTACAACCAGGGAGGACTGGCATTTATAAAGAGTATACAGAACCGTACAACCAGGCAGGATTGGCATTTATAGAGAGTATACAGAACCGTACAACCAGGCAGGACTGGCATTTATAGAGAGTATACAGAACCGTACAACCAGGCAGGACTGGCATTTATAAAGAGTATACAGAACCGTACAACCAGGGAGGACTGGCATTAATAAAGAGTATACAGAACCGTACAACCAGGGAGGACTGGCATTTATAAAGAGTATACAGAACCGTACAACCAGGGAGGACTGGCATTTATAAAGAGTATACAGAACCGTACAACCAGGCAGGACTGGCATTAATAAAGAGTATACAGAACCGTACAACCAGGGAGGACTGGCATTTATAAAGAGTATGCAGAACCGTACAACCAGGGAGGACTGGCATTTATAAAGAGTATACAGAACCGTACAACCAGGGAGGACTGGCATTTATAAAGAGTATGCAGAACCGTACAACCAGGCAGGATTGGCATTTATAAAGAGTATGCAGAACCGTACAACCAGGGAGGACTGGCATTTATAAAGAGTATACAGAACCGTACAACCAGGGAGGACTGGCATTTATAAAGAGTATACAGAACCGTACAACCAGGCAGGATTGGCATTTATAAAGAGAATGCAGAACCGTACAACCAGGGAGGACTGGCATTTATAAAGAGTATACAGAACCGTACAACCAGGGAGGACTGGCATTTCTAAAGAGTATGCAGAACCGTACAACCAGGGAGGACTGGCATTTATAAAGAGTATACAGAACCGTACAACCAGGGAGGACTGGCATTTATAAAGAGTATACAGAACCGTACAACCAGGCAGGATTGGCATTTATAAAGAGTATACAGAACCGTACAACCAGGGAGGACTGGCATTTATAAAGAGTATACAGAACCGTACAACCAGGGAGGACTGGCATTTATAAAGAGTATACAGAACCGTACAACCAGGGAGGACTGGCATTTATAAAGAGTATACAGAACCGTACAACCAGGGAGGACTGGCATTTATAAAGAGTATACAGAACCGTACAACCAGGGAGGACTGGCATTTATAAAGAGTATACAGAACCGTACAACAAGGGAGGACTGGCATTTATAAAGAGTATACAGAACCGTACAACCAGGGAGGACTGGCATTAATAAAGAGTATACAGAACCGTACAACCAGGGAGGACTGGCATTTATAAAGAGTATACAGAACCGTACAACAAGGGAGGACTGGCATTTATAAAGAGTATACAGAACCGTACAACCAGGGAGGACTGGCATTTATAAAGAGTATACAGAACCGTACAACAAGGGAGGACTGGCATTTATAAAGAGTATACAGAACCGTACAACCAGGGAGGACTGGCATTAATAAAGAGTATACAGAACCGTACAACCAGGGAGGACTGGCATTTATAAAGAGTATACAGAACCGTACAACCAGGCAGGACTGGCATTTATAAAGAGTATACAGAACCGTACAACCAGGCAGGACTGGCATTTATAAAGAGTATACAGAACCGTACAACCAGGGAGGACTGGCATTTATAAAGAGTATACAGAACCGTACAACCAGGGAGGACTGGCATTTATAAAGAGTATACAGAACCGTACAACCAGGGAGGACTGGCATTTATAAAGAGTATACAGAACCGTACAACCAGGGAGGACTGGCATTAATAAAGAGTATACAGAACCGTACAACCAGGGAGGACTGGCATTTATAAAGAGTATACAGAACCGAACAACCAGGCAGGACTGGCATTTATAAAGAGTATACAGAACCGTACAACCAGGCAGGACTGGCATTTATAAAGAGTATGCAGAACCGTACAACCAGGGAGGACTGGCATTTATAGAGAGTATACAGAACCGTACAACCAGGCAGGACTGGCATTTATAAAGAGTATACAGAACCGTACAACCAGGCAGGATTGGCATTTATAAAGAGTATACAGAACCGTACAACCAGGGAGGACTGGCATTAATAAAGAGTATACAGAACCGTACAACCAGGCAGGATTGGCATTTATAAAGAGTATACAGAACCGTACAACCAGGCAGGACTGGCATTAATAAAGAGTATACAGAACCGTACAACCAGGGAGGACTGGCATTAATAAAGAGTATACAGAACCGTACAACCAGGCAGGATTGGCATTTATAAAGAGTATACAGAACCGTACAACCAGGGAGGACTGGCATTAATAAAGAGTATACAGAACCGTACAACCAGGCAGGATTGGCATTTATAAAGAGTATACAGAACCGTACAACCAGGCAGGACTGGCATTAATAAAGAGTATACAGAACCGTACAACCAGGGAGGACTGGCATTTATAAAGAGTATACAGAACCGTACAACCAGGGAGGACTGGCATTTATAAGAGTATACAGAACCGTACAACCAGGGAGGACTGGCATTAATAAAGAGTATACAGAACCGTACAACCAGGGAGGACTGGCATTAATAAAGAGTATACAGAACCGTACAACCAGGGAGGACTGGCATTTATAAAGAGTATACAGAACCGTATAACCAGGCAGGATTGGCATTAATAAAGAGTATACAGAACCGTACAACCAGGCAGGATTGGCATTTATAAAGAGTATACAGAACCGTACAACCAGGGAGGACTGGCATTAATAAAGAGTATACAGAACCGTACAACCAGGGAGGACTGGCATTTATAAAGAGTATGCAGAACCGTACAACCAGGCAGGATTGGCATTTATAAAGAGTATACAGAACCGTACAACCAGGGAGGACTGGCATTTATAAAGAGTATACAGAACCGTACAACCAGGCAGGATTGGCATTTATAAAGAGTATACAGAACCGTACAACCAGGGAGGACTGGCATTTATAAAGAGTATACAGAACCGTACAACCAGGCAGGATTGGCATTTATAAAGAGTATACAGAACCGTACAACCAGGGAGGACTGGCATTTATAAAGAGTATGCAGAACCGTACAACCAGGGAGGACTGGCATTTATAAAGAGTATACAGAACCGTACAACCAGGCAGGACTGGCATTTATAAAGAGTATGCAGAACCGTACAACCAGGCAGGACTGGCATTTATAAAGAGTATGCAGAACCGTACAACCAGGCAGGATTGGCATTTATAAAGAGTATGCAGAATCGTACAACCAGGCAGGACTGGCATTTATAAAGAGTATACAGAACCGTACAACCAGGCAGGATTGGCATTTATAAAGAGTATACAGAACTGTACAACCAGGGAGGACTGGCATTTATAAAGAGTATACAGAACCGTACAACCAGGGAGGACTGGCATTTATAAAGAGTATACAGAACCGTACAACCAGGGAGGACTGGTATTTATAAAGAGTATACAGAACCGTACAACCAGGGAGGACTGGCATTTATAAAGAGTATACAGAACCGTACAACCAGGGAGGACTGGCATTTATAAAGAGTATACAGAACCGTACAACCAGGCAGGACTGGCATTTATAAAGAGTATACAGAACCGTACAACCAGGGAGGACTGGCATTTATAAAGAGTATACAGAACCGTACAACCAGGCAGGACTGGCATTTATAAAGAGTATACAGAACCGTACAACCAGGCAGGACTGGCATTTATAAAGAGTATGCAGAACCGTACAACCAGGCAGGATTGGCATTTATAAAGAGTATGCAGAATCGTACAACCAGGCAGGACTGGCATTTATAAAGAGTATGCAGAACCGTACAACCAGGGAGGACTGGCATTTATAAAGAGTATGCAGAACCGTACAACCAGGGAGGACTGGCATTTATAAAGAGTATACAGAACCGTACAACCAGGGAGAACTGGCATTTATAAAGAGTATGCAGAACCGTACAACCAGGCAGGATTGGCATTTATAAAGAGTATACAGAACCGTACAACCAGGGAGGACTGGCATTTATAAAGAGTATACAGAACCGTACAACCAGGGAGGACTGGCATTTATAAAGAGTATACAGAACCGTACAACCAGGGAGGACTGGCATTTATAAAGAGTATACAGAACCGTACAACCAGGCAGGACTGGCATTAATAAAGAGTATACAGAACCGTACAACCAGGCAGGACTGGCATTTATAAAGAGTATACAGAACCGTACAACCAGGGAGGACTGGCATTTATAAAAAGTATACAGAACCGTACAACCAGGCAGGATTGGCATTTATAAAGAGTATACAGAATCGTACAACCAGGCAGGACTGGCATTTATAAAGAGTATGCAGAACCGTACAACCAGGCAGGATTGGCATTTATAAAGAGTATGCAGAACCGTACAACCAGGCAGGACTGGCATTTATAAAGAGTATACAGAACCGTACAACCAGGGAGGACTGGCATTTATAAAGAGTATACAGAACCGTACAACCAGGGAGGACTGGCATTTATAAAGAGTATACAGAACCTTACAACCAGGGAGGACTGGCATTTATAAAGAGTATACAGAACCGTACAACCAGGGAGGACTGGCATTTATAAAGAGTATACCGAACCGTACAACCAGGGAGGACTGGCATTTATAGAGAGTATACAGAACCGTACAACCAGGGAGGACTGGCATTTATAGAGAGTATACAGAACCGTACAACCAGGCAGGACTGGCATTTATAAAGAGTATACAGAACCGTACAACCAGGGAGGACTGGCATCTATAAAGAGTATACAGAACCGTACAACCAGGGAGGACTGGCATTTATAGAGAGTATACAGAACCATACAACCAGGCAGGACTGGCATTTATAAAGAGTATACAGAACCGTACAACCAGGGAGGACTGGCATCTATAAAGAGTATACAGAACCATACAACCAGGGAGGACTGGCATTTATAGAGAGTATACAGAACCGTACAACCAGGCAGGACTGGCATTAATAAAGAGTATACAGAACCGTACAACCAGGCAGGACTGGCATTTATAAAGAGTATACAGAACCGTACAACCAGGGAGGACTGGCATTTATAGAGAGTATACAGAACCGTACAACCAGGCAGGACTGGCATTAATAAAGAGTATACAGAACCGTACAACCAGGGAGGACTGGCATTTATAGAGAGTATACAGAACCGTACAACCAGGCAGGACTGGCATTAATAAAGAGTATACAGAACCGTACAACCAGGCAGGACTGGCATTAATAAAGAGTATACAGAACCGTACAACCAGGCAGGACTGGCATTAATAAAGAGTATACAGAACCGTACAACCAGGGAGGACTGGCATTTATAGAGAGTATACAGAACCGTACAACCAGGGAGGACTGGCATTAATAAAGAGTATACAGAACCGTACAACCAGGGAGGACTGGCATTTATAGAGAGTATACAGAACCGTACAACCAGGCAGGACTGGCATTAATAAAGAGTATACAGAACCGTACAACCAGGCAGGACTGGCATTAATAAAGAGTATACAGAACCGTACAACCAGGCAGGACTGGCATTTATAAAGAGTATACAGAACCGTACAACCAGGGAGGACTGGCATTAATAAAGAGTATACAGAACCGTACAACCAGGGAGGACTGGCATTAATAAAGAGTATACAGAACCGTACAACCAGGGAGGACTGGCATTAATAAAGAGTATACAGAACCGTACAACCAGGGAGGACTGGCATTTATAAAGAGTATACAGAACCGTACAACCAGGGAGGACTGGCATTAATAAAGAGTATACAGAACCGTACAACCAGGGAGGACTGGCATTTATAAAGAGTATACAGAACCGTACAACCAGGGAGGACTGGCATTAATAAAGAGTATACAGAACCGTACAACCAGGGAGGACTGGCATTTATAAAGAGTATACAGAACCGTACAACCAGGGAGGACTGGCATTAATAAAGAGTATACAGAACCGTACAACCAGGGAGGACTGGCATTAATAAAGAGTATACAGAACCGTACAACCAGGGAGGACTGGCATTTATAGAGAGTATACAGAACCGTACAACCAGGCAGGACTGGCATTTATAAAGAGTATACAGAACCGTACAACCAGGGAGGACTGGCATTAATAAAGAGTATACAGAACCGTACAACCAGGGAGGACTGGCATTAATAAAGAGTATACAGAACCGTACAACCAGGGAGGACTGGCATTTATAGAGAGTATACAGAACCGTACAACCAGGCAGGACTGGCATTTATAAAGAGTATACAGAACCGTACAACCAGGGAGGACTGGCATTTATAAAGAGTATACAGAACCGTACAACCAGGCAGGATTGGCATTTATAAAGAGTATGCAGAACCGTACAACCAGGGAGGACTGGCATTTATAAAGAGTATACAGAACCGTACAACCAGGGAGGACTGGCATTTATAAAGAGTATGCAGAACCGTACAACCAGGGAGGACTGGCATTTATAAAGAGTATACAGAACCGTACAACCAGGGAGGACTGGCATTTATAAAGAGTATGCAGAACCGTACAACCAGGCAGGATTGGCATTTATAAAGAGTATGCAGAACCGTACAACCAGGGAGGACTGGCATTTATAAAGAGTATACAGAACCGTACAACCAGGGAGGACTGGCATTTATAAAGAGTATACAGAACCGTACAACCAGGGAGGACTGGCATTTATAGAGAGTATACAGAACCGTACAACCAGGCAGGATTGGCATTTATAAAGAGTATACAGAACCGTACAACCAGTTAGGACTGGCATTTATAAAGAGTATACAGAACCGTACAACCAGGCAGGACTGGCATTTATAAAGAGTATACAGAACCGTACAACCAGGGAGGACTGGCATTTATAAAGAGTATGCAGAACCGTACAACCAGGGAGGACTGGCATTTATAAAGAGTATACAGAACCGTACAACCAGGGAGGACTGGCATTTATAAAGAGTATACAGAACCCTACAACCAGGCAGGATTGGCATTTATAAAGAGTATACAGAACCGTACAACCAGGGAGGACTGGCATTTATAAAGAGTATACAGAACCGTACAACCAGGGAGGACTGGCATTTATAAAGAGTATACAGAACCGTACAACCAGGGAGGACTGGCATTTATAAAGAGTATACAGAACCGTACAACCAGGGAGGACTGGCATTTATAAAGAGTATACAGAACCGTACAACCTGGGAGGACTGGCATTTATAAAGAGTATACAGAACCGTACAACCAGGCAGGACTGGCATTTATAAAGAGTATACAGAACCGTACAACCAGGCAGGACTGGCATTTATAAAGAGTATACAGAACCGTACAACCAGGCAGGACTGGCATTTATAAAGAGTATACAGAACCGTACAACCAGGGAGGACTGGCATTTATAAAGAGTATACAGAACCGTACAACCAGGGAGGACTGGCATTAATAAAGAGTATACAGAACCGTACAACCAGGGAGGACTGGCATTTATAAAGAGTATACAGAACCGAACAACCAGGCAGGACTGGCATTTATAAAGAGTATACAGAACCGTACAACCAGGCAGGATTGGCATTTATAAAGAGTATGCAGAACCGTACAACCAGGGAGGACTGGCATTTATAAAGAGTATACAGAACCGTACAACCAGGCAGGACTGGCATTTATAAAGAGTATACAGAACCGTACAACCAGGGAGGACTGGCATTTATAAAGAGTATACAGAACCGTACAACCAGGGAGGACTGGCATCTATAAAGAGTATACAGAACCGTACAACCAGGGAGGACTGGCATTTATAAAGAGTATACAGAACCGTACAACCAGGGAGGACTGGCATTTATAAAGAGTATACAGAACCGCACAACCAGGGAGGACTGGCATTAATAAAGAGTATACAGAACCGTACAACCAGGGAGGACTGGCATTTATAGAGAGTATACAGAACCGTACAACCAGGCAGAACTGGCATTTATAAAGAGTATACAGAACCGTACAACCAGGCAGGACTGGCATTTATAAAGAGTATGCAGAACCGTACAACCAGGGAGGACTGGCATTTATAAAGAGTATACAGAACCGTACAACCAGGCAGGACTGGCATTTATAAAGAGTATACAGAACCGTACAACCAGGGAGGACTGGCATTTATAAAGAGTATGCAGAACCGTACAACCAGGGAGGACTGGCATTCATAAAGAGTATACAGAACCGTACAACCAGGCAGGATTGGCATTTATAAAGAGTATACAGAACCGTACAACCAGGGAGGACTGGCATTTATAAAGAGTATACAGAACCGTACAACCAGGGAGGACTGGCATTTATAAAGAGTATACAGAACCGTACAACCAGGGAGGACTGGCATTTATAAAGAGTATACAGAACCGTACAACCAGGGAGGACTGGCATTTATAAAGAGTATACAGAACCGTACAACCAGGGAGGACTGGCATTTATAAAGAGTATACAGAACCGTACAACCAGGGAGGACTGGCATTAATAAAGAGTATACAGAACCGTACAACCAGGGAGGACTGGCATTTATAAAGAGTATAAAGAACCGTACAACAAGGGAGGACTGGCATTTATAAAGAGTATACAGAACCGTACAACCAGGGAGGACTGGCATTAATAAAGAGTATACAGAACCGTACAACCAGGGAGGACTGGCATTTATAAAGAGTATACAGAACCGTACAACCAGGCAGGACTGGCATTTATAAAGAGTATACAGAACCGTACAACCAGGGAGGACTGGCATTTATAAAGAGTATACAGAACCGAACAACCAGGCAGGACTGGCATTTATAAAGAGTATACAGAACCGTACAACCAGGCAGGATTGGCATTTATAAAGAGTATACAGAACCGTACAACCAGGGAGGACTGGCATCTATAAAGAGTATACAGAACCGTACAACCAGGGAGGACTGGCATTTATAAAGAGTATACAGAACCGTACAACCAGGGAGGACTGGCACTTATAAAGAGTATACAGAACCGTACAACCAGGCAGGACTGGCATTAATAAAGAGTATACAGAACCGTACAACCAGGGAGGACTGGCATTTATAAAGAGTATACAGAACCGTACAACCAGGCAGGACTGGCATTAATAAAGAGTATACAGAACCGTACAACCAGGGAGGACTGGCATTTATAAAGAGTATACAGAACCGTACAACCAGGGAGGACTGGCATTTATAAAGAGTATACAGAACCGTACAACCAGGGAGGACTGGCATTAATAAAGAGTATACAGAACCGTACAACCAGGGAGGACTGGCATTAATAAAGAGTATACAGAACCGTACAACCAGGGAGGACTGGCATTTATAAAGAGTATACAGAACCGTACAACCAGGCAGGATTGGCATTTATAAAGAGTATACAGAACCGTACAACCAGGGAGGACTGGCATTAATAAAGAGTATACAGAACCGTACAACCAGGGAGGACTGGCATTTATAAAGAGTATGCAGAACCGTACAACCAGGCAGGACTGGCATTTATAAAGAGTATACAGAACCGTACAACCAGGGAGGACTGGCATTTATAAAGAGTATACAGAACCGTACAACCAGGCAGGATTGGCATTTATATAGAGTATACAGAACCGTACAACCAGGGAGGACTGGCATTTATAAAGAGTATACAGAACCGTACAACCAGGCAGGACTGGCATTTATAAAGAGTATACAGAACCGTACAACCAGGGAGGACTGGCATTTATAAAGAGTATACAGAACCGTACAACCAGGGAGGACTGGCATTTATAAAGAGTATACAGAACCGTACAACCAGGCAGGACTGGCATTTATAAAGAGTATACAGAACCGTACAACCAGGCAGGACTGGCATTTATAAAGAGTATGCAGAACCGTACAACCAGGCAGGATTGGCATTTATAAAGAGTATGCAGAATCGTACAACCAGGCAGGACTGGCATTTATAAAGAGTATACAGAACCGTACAACCAGGGAGGACTGGCATTTATAAAGAGTATGCAGAACCGTACAACCAGGGAGGACTGGCATTTATAAAGAGTATACAGAACCGTACAACCAGGGAGGACTGGCATTTATAAAGAGTATACAGAACCGTACAACCAGGCAGGATTGGCATTTATAAAGAGTATACAGAACCGTACAACCAGGGAGGACTGGCATTTATAAAGAGTATACAGAACCGTACAACCAGGGAGGACTGGCATTTATAAAGAGTATACAGAACCGTACAACCAGGGAGGACTGGCATTTATAAAGAGTATACAGAACCGTACAACCAGGCAGGACTGGCATTAATAAAGAGTATACAGAACCGTACAACCAGGCAGGACTGGCATTAATAAAGAGTATACAGAACCGTACAACCAGGGAGGACTGGCATTTATAAAGAGTATACAGAACCGTACAACCAGGGAGGACTGGCATTTATAAAGAGTATACAGAACCGTACAACCAGGCAGGACTGGCATTTATAAAGAGTATACAGAACCGTACAACCAGGGAGGACTGGCATTTATAAAGAGTATACAGAACCGTACAACCAGGCAGGATTGGCATTTATAAAGAGTATACAGAACCGTACAACCAGGCAGGACTGGCATTTATAAAGAGTATGCAGAACCGTACAACCAGGCAGGATTGGCATTTATAAAGAGTATGCAGAACCGTACAACCAGGCAGGACTGGCATTTATAAAGAGTATGCAGAACCGTACAACCAGGGAGGACTGGCATTTATAAAGAGTATGCAGAACCGTACAACCAGGGAGGACTGGCATTTATAAAGAGTATACAGAACCGTACAACCAGGGAGGACTGGCATTTATAAAGAGTATACAGAACCGTACAACCAGGCAGGATTGGCATTTATAAAGAGTATACAGAACCGTACAACCAGGGAGGACTGGCATTTATAAAGAGTATACAGAACCGTACAACCAGGGAGGACTGGCATTTATAAAGAGTATACAGAACCGTACAACCAGGGAGGACTGGCATTTATAAAGAGTATACAGAACCGTACAACCAGGCAGGACTGGCATTAATAAAGAGTATACAGAACCGTACAACCAGGGAGGACTGGCATTTATAAAGAGTATACAGAACCGTACAACCAGGCAGGACTGGCATTTATAAAGAGTATACAGAACCGTACAACCAGGCAGGACTGGCATTTATAAAGAGTATACAGAACCGTACAACCAGGGAGGACTGGCATTTATAAAAAGTATACAGAACCGTACAACCAGGCAGGATTGGCATTTATAAAGAGTATGCAGAACCGTACAACCAGGCAGGATTGGCATTTATAAAGAGTATGCAGAATCGTACAACCAGGCAGGACTGGCATTTATAAAGAGTATGCAGAACCGTACAACCAGGGAGGACTGGCATTTATAAAGAGTATACAGAACCGTACAACCAGGGAGGACTGGCATTTATAAAGAGTATACAGAACCGTACAACCAGGGAGGACTGGCATTTATAAAGAGTATACAGAACCGTACAACCAGGGAGGACTGGCATTTATAAAGAGTATACAGAACCGTACAACCAGGGAGGACTGGCATTTATAAAGAGTATACAGAACCGTACAACCAGGGAGGACTGGCATTTATAAAGAGTATACCGAACCGTACAACCAGGGAGGACTGGCATTTATAAAGAGTATACAGAACCGTACAACCAGGGAGGACTGGCATTAATAAAGAGTATACAGAACCGTACAACCAGGGAGGACTGGCATTTATAAAGAGTATACAGAACCGTACAACCAGGGAGGACTGGCATTTATAAGAAGTATGCAGAACCATACAACCAGGGAGGACTGGCGTTTATAAGGAACATGCAGACATGGCTCACACCTCTTTTTAGAAAAGGGCGTCCGCGGTCCGAACAGAACGTGAGACATAAAATACAGTGCGAGGCGGCAAACGCGCACATGCTGGTTGGATATGGTAGAAGGGGAATGACCTGCACATGTCAGTGCATTGGAGGGGTGGCACGGCTGAGCACACAGTGCACTGGATGGGTGGTATAGTGGAGCACATAGTGCACTGGAGGGGTGGCACGGCTGAGCACACAGTGCACTGGAGGGGTGGTATGGATGAAAACAGTGCACTGAAGGGGTGGTACGGTGGAGCACACAGTGCACTGGAGGGGTGGTATAGTGTAGCACACAGTGCACTGGAGGGGTGGTATAGTGGAGCACACAGTGCACTGGAGGGGTGGTATAGTGGAGCACACAGTGCACTGGAGGGGTGGCACGGCTGAGCACACAGTGCACTGGAGGGGTGGTAAGGCTGAGCACACAGTGCACTGGAGGAGGGTATATTGGAGCACACAGCACACTGGAGAGGTGGTACGGTTCAGCACACAGTGCACTGGAGGGGTGGTACAGTGGAGCCCACTGCATTGAAGGGGTGGTACAGTTGAACACACTGCACTGGAGGGGTGGTATGGAATGAGCACCCAGTACATTGGATGGGTGATATGGTTGAGCACACAGTGCATAGGAGGGGTGGTATAGCGGAGCACACAGTCCATTGGAGGTGGTATGGTTGAGCACAGTGCACTGGAGGAGTGGCATAGTTAAGCACACAGTGCACTGAAGGGGTGCTACGGTTGAGCACACAGTACACTGGAGGGGTGGTACGGTTGAGCACACAGTGCACTGGAGGGGTGGAGCACACAGTGCATTAGAGGGGCGGTACGGTGGAGCACAGAGTACACTGGAGGATCGGTACGGTTGAGCACAGTGCATTTGAAGGGTGGTACGTTTGAACACAGTGCAGTGGAGGGGTGGTACGGTTGAGCACTCAGTGCACTGGAGGGGTGGTACGTCTGAGCATACAGTGCACTGGAGGGGTGGTACGGTTGAGCAAACAGTGCACTGAAGGGGGTATGGTTGAGCATACAGTGCACCGGAGGGGTGGTATTGTTGAGCACACAGTGCAGAGAAGGGGGGTATGGTTGAGCACACAGTACACTGGAGGGGTGGTACGGTTGAGCACACAGTACACTGGAGGGGTGGTACGGTTGAGCACACAGTACACTGGAGGGGTGGAACGGTGGAGCACACAGTACACTGGAGGGGTGGAACGGTGGAGCACACAGTGCACTGGAGGGGTGGAACGGTGGAGCACAGAGTAAACTGGAGGATCGGTACGGTTGAGCACAGTGCATTTGAAGGGTGGTACGTTTGAACACAGTGCATTGGAGGGGCGGTACAGTTGAGCACACAGTGCATTGGAGGGGTGGTATGGCTGAGCACACAGTGCATTGGAGGGGTGGTACGGTTGAGCAAACAGTACATTGGAGGGGTGGTATGGTCGAGCACACAGTAAACTGGAGGGTGGTATGGTTGAAAACACAGTGCATTGGAGGGATGGTATGGTTGAGCACACAGTGCCCTGGAGGGGGATATGGTTGAGCACACAGTGCATTGAAGGGGTGGTACGGTTGAGCATACAGTGCACTGGAGGGGTGGTATGGTTGAGCATACAGTGCATTGAAGGGGGGTATGGTTGAGCATATGGTTGAGCACAGTGCTGTGGAGGGGTGGTATGGTTGAGCACACAGTGCATTGAAGGGGGTATGGTTGAGCACAGTACATTGGAGGGGTGGTACGGTTGAGCATTCAGTGCACTGGAGGGGTGGTACGTCTGAGCATACAGTGCACTGGAGGGGTGGTACGTCTGAGCATACAGTGCACTGAAGGGGGTATGGTTGAGCATACAGTGCACTGGAGGGGTGGTATTGTTGAGCATACAGTGCACTGGAGGGGTGGTATTGTTGAGCACACAGTGCAGAGAAGGGGGAATGGCTGAGCGCACACAGCATTGAAAGGGGTATGGTTGAGCACATAGTGCACTGGAGGGGTGGTATGGTTGAGCACACAGTGCAGAGAAGGGGGGTATGGTTGAGCACACAGTGCACTGGAGGGGTGGAACGGTGGAGCGCACAGTGCATTAGAGGGGTGGTACGGTGGAGCACAGAGTAAACTGGAGGATCGGTACGGTTGAGCACAGTGCATTTGAAGGGTGGTACGTTTGAACACAGTGCATTGGAGGGGCGGTACAGTTGAGCACACAGTGCATTGGAGGGGTGGTATGGCTGAGCACACAGTGCATTGGAGGGGTGGTACGGTTCAGCAAACAGTACACTGGAGGGATGGTATGGTTGAGAACAGTGCATTGGAGGGGTGATATGGTTGAGAACACAGTGCATTGGAGGGGTGGTATGGTTGAGAACACAGTGCATTGGAGGGGTGGTATGGTCGAGCACACAGTAAACTGGAGGGTGGTATGGTTGAAAACCCAGTGCATTGGAGGGATGGTATGGTTGAACACACAGTTTACTGGAGGGGAGGTATGGTTGAGCACACAGTGCCCTGGAGGGGGATATGTTTGAGCACACAGTGCACTGAAGGGGTGGTATGGTTGAGCATACAGTGCATTGAAGGGGGTATGGTTGAGCACAGTACAGTGGAGGGATGGTACGGTTGAGCATTCAGTGCACTGGAGGGGTGGTACGTCTGAGCATACAGTGCACTGGAGGGGTGGTACGTCTGAGCATACAGTGCACTGGAGGGGTGGTACGTCTGAGCATACAGTGCACTGGAGGGGTGGTTTGGTTGAGCAAACAGTGCACTGAAGGGGGTATGGTTGAGCATACAGTTGAGCATACAGTGCACTGGAGGGGTGGTACGGCTAAGCACACAGTGCACTGGAGCGAGGGTATTGTTGAGCACACAGTGCAGAGAAGGGGGTATGGTTGAGCATACAGTGCACTGGAGGGGTGGAACAGTGGAGCACAACGTGCATTAGAGGGGTGGTACGGTGGAGCACAGAGTAAACTGGAGGATCGGTACGGTTGAGCACAGTGCATTTGAAGGGTGGTACGTTTGAACACAGTGCATTGGAGGGGCGGTACAGTTGAGCACACAGTGCATTGGAGGGGTGGTATGGCTGAGCACACAGTGCATTGGAGGGGTGGTATGGTTGAGCACACAGTGCATAGGAGGGGTGGTATGGTCGAGCACACAGTAAACTGGAGGGTGGTATGGTTGAAAACACAGTTCACTGGAGGGGTGGTATGGTTGAGCACACAGTGCCCTGGAGGGGGGTATAGTTGAGCAAACAGTGCACTGAAGGGATGGTACGGTTGAGCATACAGTGCACTGGAGGGGTGGTACAGTTGAGCATACAGTGCACTGGAGGGGTGGTACAGTTGAGCATACAGTGCACTGGAGGGGTGGTATGGTTGAGCATACAGTGCATTGAATGGGGGTATGGTTGGGCATATGGTTGAGCACAGTGCTGTGGAGGGGCGGTATGGTTGAGCACACAGTGCATTGAAGGGGGTATGGTTGAGCACACAGTGCAGTGGAGGGGTGGTACGGTTGAGCATTCAGTGCACTGGAGGGGTGGTATTATTGAGCACACAGTGCACTTGAAGGGGGGTATGGTTGAGCACACAGTGCATTGACGGGGTATGGTTGAGCACACAGTGCACTGGAGGCGTGGTACGGCTAAGCACACAGTGCACTGGAGGGGGGGTATGGTTGAGCACACAGTGCACTGGAGGGGGGTACATTTAAGCACATAGTGCACTGGAGGGGTGGCACGGCTAAGCACACAGTGCACTGTAGGGAGGGTATGGTTGAGCTCACAGTGCACTGAAGGGGGAATGGCTGAGTACACAGTGCATTGAAAGGGGTATGGTTGAGCACATAGTGCACTGGAGGGGTGGTATGGGTGAGCACACAGTGCACTGGAGGGGTGGTATGGTTGAGCACAGTGCATTATAAAGGTTTATTGATGACCTTTTATTTGTTGATTGCTGTATAATTCTGTCATAGATGGTACTACATTGTGCCAGATAATGTGTTTTCCTGACTCCCTAATTTTGTCGCCCCTGCTACATACTTTGGCTCATGATTGCAGGAGAAATCCAGTGGATCTGCCTATGATCTACTGTTCCTCTTTAGTACTATGTTTAGCACTTCTGGTCAAAACACGTGCTTCACAGCGAAGAATTCCTTGGAATCGAAGCACTTTGAAGAACGCATACTAATTCAGTTTAAAGATTTGAAACCCGCACACTATGGCCTAGACTCGGTGCAGTCTCGCTAGGTGCTTTTCATCTATACTGGAAACAAGAAGAAACCAGGAGCAGGACGTATCAGCGGGCAAGGTCCACCGCGATGACGTCAAAAGTATCCGTGTCAGGAAATGACATCTGTTGCCAAACGGGTTAAACTTTGGAACTTATCTCCTCAAAGGAGGAAGTCTTTGAAGTTACCCAGCTGCTTTTCCTATTATTATTTTTGCTTTGGGTAGCTATTTTGGAAGGCTATGATAAAAACGCCGAAGCATGTTGGCCTTAAAGAAAAATGCCAAAAGACCAACCAGTAAGCAGAATGGTGCATGGTGGCTGCAGACACAGGTTTCTTCCTCTACACCACACACACGAGGACAAACCGACTCAAAAGCCCAAAGGGTGGATTCTGCTCTACAGTCTAACAATGCTCTACAGTCTGAGAAGGCCTCTAGAGGTGGAAGGACACGGGCACGTCCTATTGTAAAGCAGGGCCTTTGGCCGGCTGACTCTTGGCTCCCGGTAGCTCTAGCCACTGAGAGGCAGCTCTTCAGGGCTTTGGGCAGAATATCTGCTCATAATGCAGCTAAGGGGTGACATGCACCCAGGACATATTGTTTAGGACCACGAGCAGCAGTCATTCATGCTTATTTTGTCTACTCATTACAGTCAGAGACCCCGTATATTCTACATGCAATAGAAGGCCATCTTTGTGTAGACGTGATGAGGTCTAATATCAATTATGTAAAATCCTAAAATAAGAGAATTTATCTTGGATTCTCTTAAAATTGAGATTTCAATAACTACGTCCAGTTATTGTCAAAATCGGTATGCAAAGCATTTTGCCAGAGGACTTCAGTGGAGGACGCCTTAGGTGTAGAGTAAACATGGCTAAGCAGGTGACTGTGTCGGCCTGATACCACCCCTTTGTAAGTTTTCTCCACGTAAGTCCTGATCAGTGAAGATGGTAGGTCATTAGGACATTCCAAAAGATTGTTCCCTGCCTTGAGTATCAGTGTGGTGGGAAATTTATTAGAGATGGGGCCCGATGTAGCAGTATCCTGTGCTTCTTGGAAAGCAGCATGCAGCACGGGGGCACTCACGGTCTAACAAGTCTTACAGAACTCCCCAGGACAGCCGTCTTCTCCCAGGATCTGCATGTGGACAAGCTGATATTGCTTTATTTACCTTCTCAGTAGAGATCTTGTTGCCCAATAAAGCACAAACCTCATCCGTCAGTGATGGTATAGTCAGAGTTCCTAAGAATCTGTTCATACCTACACTAGTGTCCAAATGAGTTGAGTCAGTGTCTCATAAAAAGATGCTATGGTTTCTGTGATACCTTCTGGATACGTTAGCAAATTTCTCCGCCGGCGATCATGAAATGCTAGATGGCCAGTTGCAATTCTCTTTGCTTGAGCTGCAAAGGAAGTAACCACCCAGCCTTCTCACTGGTGTCAGTGTTGTTGTTCAAGTTTTATCAAAGTGTTTTCAGATGCTGAAGTAAACAGGGCATTCAAGGCATGTTTTCCTGCCTCAAACCTTTGTGTAAGGTGTAGTGAGGGTTTTGTCTTTATTCCTGTGTTAGCAACTTTATGAGTTCCAGTTTGCGCTGCTTCTCCACTTGCTTTTTCTCTGTTATGACACAGTCCCTCACAATCAGAACCCTCCAAGTTACTTCCCTTGCTGCCCAAGGCTCCTTGATGAAGAGACAGAATGCACATTTTCTTCTTTATATACACTTTTATGGGCATTCAATGTCTGTTTCTTGTCTGGCACACTATATCGGCATATGCCTATATTGTCTGGGGAGTGGGACATGTCCATCTGATAGGTCCAGGAGAATATGAGAATGGCCTGAAATACCCCCCCCGGAAGAACTGTGTGTGTGTGTGTCATCTGGCAAAGTAGGTGTCCCTGCATCAGATAGTAGTCTACATGTGACATAGTGCCAGGAACTGTTGAGAGGAACATATAATCCCTGTCATCAGGGTGTGTGAGACGCCAAACATCTAAATGATCTCCAATAATATCGTCTAGCACAGCTCTGTCCTGCTCATTGTTACTATCTATAATGCCAATTCTATGCAGAATGGAGACAAATGCCAGATTCTAGTCTCCTCGAACCAACATTTTTATTCTGCCCAACTCCACGAAGACTGTGGCTAATTAAGCCAGGAAATCTGCGTTAGCCAGATTAGGAACACAGACAAAACCCTATATTAAACCCCATGTCAGAGTCTGTCCTATCTTAATTTTCATAAAAATATATCTATTACCTGGGTCCATCCAAGGACAAGGTATATCATGTGGCAGTGTTTTCCTGGTCCACACTTCCAATGTAAAAAGGAGTGTTGAGCAGGCACACCGTCCTCAGTTTAAGTGCAGTAACTATCAATCACTCTGCAACATAATCTCTTCCCAGTGTATCCAAGTATAACGACGGGAATGAGTATTTCCTGAAGAAGAGCAATGGCTGCTTTCTAATTGTTGAGGTAGTTAAATATTTTCATATGTTTAATGTAGTTAGTAAAGCCATTAACCTTCAGGAAAATGGGAGTCCGGAGGACAAGACCAGAAAAGAGTTGAGGACTCCTACAGCCTATGTGTGGGAAGCAAACCTACACAAGGGACAGGTGGAAGCTGCAAGAGTTACTCACAAAAGCAAGGAATCAGAAGCATTGTGCACAAGTTAGTGGAGTCTTGTTATGAAAATTGAAAGGAAAGTAGTCTGATGTATTTGTCGGACTCTAACAGTCTCCAGTGTCAGAGGAGTGGAGGTAATAGACACTGAACAGTGGTACTAAGAAGAGTCCTAGCTCTAAACCCAAATTTAGTCACAGTCTACACTCTCTCTGTAGCTAGCAAGAAGAGCTTCATAGCCATATCGCATGATATTTTAAGTTAGGAGGAGAAATCAGGAGGGGCAACCCATAGCAGGTGAAGAAAAAAAATGGGAACAGTATCACCCAGCTTTGTGAAAGAAAACAGAACCACTTCGGTGTAGGTATGTTCCCACTCAACCATCTCAAAAATAACACTGCAGAGATAGAGTGAATACCAATCCTAATCAGTGGATGCATCCATTCTATCCTCTTCTTCATATCATATGAGCCCTGATCAAGAAAAGCAGCAGAAAGAGTAGATATGCACAATCAAATCACAGGCATCCAATGACAGAAATAGTAATTCTACAGACAAAATCATGCCAGTTAGGTCAGCAAGTGTTCCTTCAGTGGCTATCTAGACTTGCCCCTAACCTGGATCAAAGCCTCCACCCACTTTATTTACTTTACTCGGTCGAGGAGTCCGTTCTTAATTTCTCTCGTCTTAGTCGAAGGCTAATAGCCAGAAATGTCTTTTTCTTTATGGATATCTCGTACAACTAATTAGCTATTATATGAATGCATCATTCTCTGTGTAGAAAGGTACTTTCACTTTTTCGAAACTTGGAGAGTAGTACGCATTTGCTGGTGACATAAGAGGCAAGCAATCACCGGCATCAGGCTGTCTGGCATCGGTGAGCACTTAGCACAGAGCCTATGCGTCCTTTGAAATTCCAAGGGTTCCATAAAATTAATGTTCAACAGTTAGGGAAAAATACCTTGTAGGTATGCAATCATGTCTTCCTTCTCAAGGTTTTCTGGAGTTCCATAAAGGTGAATGTTCTCCCTACGAGACTGATCTTCCAGATCTGCAACTTTTTATTGCAGTCACAATACTTTGTCTCCCCCATTCAGGTTGCTTAATAAACTATTTCTCAACATCCTCCAACCTCCTACTTGCAGAGTCCAGCCGCTTGTGAAGAGAAGCAAAATCGGAAAGCATGGACTTGAGTTCAGAAGACGCGTCCCATATCTTAGCATCCGCCTTTTGGTGCCAATCGAAGTGATTTTTTCATTATGTTTTCTAACATGATCTCTGGCACATGGCATAGCTATTTGGCCACTGGCTGCCCAAAAAGATCTTTAGTAGAGAGCAGTTGTTTGAGGTACTTGAAGGACGATTTAGACAAGTTTGACTGTCGAGGAATAGAGGGAGCACATAAATTGTGATTCTGGAAGGGTCAAACTGGCCTATAGGGCAATCACGCTGTGCCTGAAGGGCTGGCCTATCATGTCAGTATGTGGGCCATTTAGCTGGCTCTCTGTGGGCCTGTGTTATGGTCCGGTGGGCCGGATTTTAGTGGTAATTTCCTTGATATTACCACAAACACTGTCTGCAGCAAGCTTTGCATACAGTATCCCATACTTTGGGAAACACGCGAGTGCCTTTACAAGTTCAAAACTGCCCCAATTTCCAAACACGGGCCACTTTTTTAACTAACTCACTAATGTGGGGACTTCTATTTTGATGCCTAGGCCTAATTTCTGCCCCAGTTGGAACTTGGATTCTGGAGGCTCACAGTATGGGAGATATTGTAAAAAAGTGTACACTTGGGTCATACAGTAGCAATACAAGAGGTTGCAATATAATAATGCATGCCAGATTCAAATAGTTGGAGGCTCAGGGACCGCGGCAAACAAGATATTACACTCCTGTCAGTTTATGTACAACATGCACCAGTGGGCCATGTAGTAGTTCCAGGGTCGAAATATATTCAAGCCAGAACACAGAGGATAAGGCTATGGAGCAGTGCGGCCGAGAGCAGTTCCCCTCCTGAACTCACCCATCGTAAATCTCAATACAAAGCAATGTGAGGACTGTACTAGGCTTTTTTTGTAGAGCAGTCTAGGATATTCAAACAGCCCAGCTAATGAAATCCCAAAGGCACCAGTGAGGCACACACTCAGCTGGAGTGCAGAAAGGGCTGATCCATTGCTAAGTCTCTCCCATAAAAGTCCAGTACCAAGCATCCAACCCAAATTCTAAAATAGAGCCCAGAGTGCTCTACACACGGGAAAAGGCAAACCTGTCACAGGACAGCCATATGAATAGGCCCAGCCACTTACAATTGAGCACAAGCCTTCAAAGTTGCAGTTCCACGGCTCTCCATTTCAGTGTAACAATTGGCACCAGGTATCCTTATGCTCCAGGTCATTGGTAGATATGCAGTGTTTACCAAACTGTGGATCGCAAGCCGATTTTTGGTGGAGCGTGAAAGCCCAAGCAATACATAAAGATTAATTTAAATTCTGTATTTATCTTGTCACATTTGTGTGCTTCAAAGACAGAGGTCAAATGTCAGACTATGTGTTCTGACAAAATGCTGCTTATGTTTTTTAACATGGGATTGATGTTTAAAAATTCCTCTCACTTTGCAGTCAGGGCCTCTTCATTTGGTTCTAGGAGCAGTCTCTGCCTCAGCGCCTTGATACCTTCGGCTTTAGCGCCCTTACAAATTTAACTTAATTTCATTACAGAGAAAGTAAAGTGAATTATCTGACAATCTTGCTGGGGTAGAGAGAGTGTGAAATGAAAGGCTGTGGACTATCATTTTTTGTAACACAACAAAATGTAAATACTTGTAAATGAACTATACACCATCCGCAGTTAGGAAAGCAAAAATGAAGAAAACTTTTTGTTATTCTGAAGTGTGATGGAAGCAAAGATTTTAATAGGATCAAAATAAATCGAGACACTATACTTAGTGATGCACAAATGATAAATATGCACTGAACCTTGATTTCCACACATTATCATTTGGGTGAAATATAGTCTTATTAGGAAAACTGTATGTCTGAGCAAATTTAGTGGCAATTTCAATAGAAAGTGTGCTGTCTGTAAATGACAGTGCGCTGCCACACAATGCTTTAATTGCCTGCCTGATGTTCATTAAAGCTAGGTGGGTTCTGAAAGTTTGTTGTTCTTAAAAGTGGGTTGTGGTTCTAAAACGTTTGGGAAGCACTTCTGTAGAGGAAGATGTGCAAGGCTGCAAAGACTGCAGTGCAGCTCCGACCAGTATTCTCCACACAGGAGGGACTACAGCATGGCACAGTGTGAGGGTGGGGGTGGCGGTGCTGGCTCTCATCTGACTTACTCTGCAATTATACGTTGGTGCGCAGAAATTGCACTAATGCTGCCACCAGGATCGCCTCCTCCTTACTCGTGCACATCCCGTACCACTCACCCCTAGGGGTTCCGCCAGGGGCTCGTTGAGCTTCCTTCATCCAGTAGAGATGTTTACAGAACAGCCATTTTGCTCTATGGTTAGCTCTGCCCACCAGAATGCTTCTTGATGGTATACAAATACATGCATTCAAAGTAAAATGTACCAACACAATAATTGCAACTTGAAAGAATCGGATGATGGTTGCAGAGACTTTTACTTTTACAAAATTATCATGCAATTTGGTAATTTTCAAAATAAAATCTTCCCCAAAAATTTGCAAAAGAAAAACAGAGAAAGGTTATAGACAATTTTGCTAAACTACGGTGCAGTTTTTAAAGACAAGTGTATATGCAATTCTCTGAGACATCATTTGAAAAATGTTTGATGCATGCCAATATTTAATAAATATTAACAAGGGAGAAACCGCGTAAAACTATTATGAGCAACATATTACTAAAAAAAAAAAAAGGACGAGGGGCAAGATTCTTTAAGAAACTCACAAAAGTCTTGGTCTGTGACCTTGCACTAATGTAGATACATGACTATCCGGGACTCACAAGAGTTTACAGAAGTAGGCCTGGAAATCAGGCATATTTCTACACCTAGCAAACAATAGTTAATTTTTTTATGGTGTGAGCAAATACACAAACCTATATTTGCTCATGTGAAAATCTGTCGAGTAAGTGTGACTTTTCTTGTTAACACTGTTTTTTTCCCCCAGGGTACAAATATTTTACCTCATAGAGAAACTCCTTACTCCCTGTCCCACCACTGAAAAAGCTTCACACCTGCCTTTGTCAAGAGTACATTGATTACCTTTACTAGGGCAGAAAGGGATTGGAGAGGAGTTGGTGAACACCTTTAAACATGCAAGTATGACAGTGTGGGTGAGTAGATTCGCTTACAAAAAAAAAATCTTCGTGCCTTGTAAATACTTTAATGAGCACAAAGCCAGTTTGTACGTGTATGCCAAGTTAACGCACCTAAATAGCATTGAACATTAGGCCCATAACATTTTGAGTTGTGACCTTCAACTTCAAATGCTCCCCAGGCACCAGACTGGATCCCAAAAACTTTTTTCTAGCAATGCTGACACTCTCGTCACTAGGTGGCACCGTGCAGCTCTGTGCTGAATCCATACTGCTCCGGACGTGATAGAGCAGATTTGCATACAAGCCCCACCCCTACGTCCTTATGTCAGTTTCTTGCTTGTCTCTTTCCACGGCCTCAGATGCTGAGCACATACTACCAGTACGCAGGATATCTAACTTGGGATCTGTTTAGATGTTAAAAAGAGGCTGCTCCACAGAAAAGGGAGGTGGGCAGGCAGGGAGGGATCTGTGTTTATATAGAGCAACCACTTCTGGTGATGAGAAACTCGTACTCCAATGCCGTAGTCCAATGCCATACTCTTACAGACTGATGGGATTAAGGCACAGGTCATTTCCTTACACATAACACTCTGCTAGCTTCAGTCCGACACACTTGGGGAGTAGGGGATGTCTAACATGCTCCAAATGATGCCTTGAGGATGCTTCTGACATACGGTGGGGAGAAATTATTACATCATACTACAATACCATCTCTCCTACATATTTTGCAGAAGTAGACACGACCTGCACCCAGTGGGAGATAAGAGATCAAGAATGGGAAATGGTCATAAAATACCCCAAGATCTTAAGAGGAACCCACGGTTTAAATGTACCCAATTTAATTACCAACACTTAATATACCTCACTCTCAAAAGGATGGCACAAATGTATCCAGGATCTGCAGATACTTGCCCCCAGCGTCATGCATCCATGGCAGCAGTCGCGACTGCTCCTGCAAAGCAGTCGCGACTGCTCCTGCAAAGCAGTCCGGGGGGGGGGTTGTTACCTGCTGGCTGGCTGACCAGCCGCCCCCTCTCTTCCATCCTCTCCCTGGCTTCTGTTCGAACAGGAAGCAGGATAGGCTCCACTAAGCATTGTGATTGGTCTGAGCGCCATGGTTCGGCGCTCAGATGGGGAATGGGAGCCTGGGCTTGTTCTCCACCCAGGCTGCAATGCAGCCTGGGTGGAGAACATGCAAAGTGTGCATGGATGTTTGGCCGGCCCCAGAGGCTGGGCAGACATTCATGCGCACTTAGGAGGGTGCCAACATCCCTCCCCCTGAGCAGCCTAGCCACGCCCCACAAAACTGCCCCAGCACAGAAAAATAAAATGATACTAACATCGCGTTATCATTTTATTTTTCCTTTTTTGCCGTGCTGAAAGGCAGTGGGGTCACCTTAGTGAAGGAGCCGCCCCTGCATGGCGAGCTAAGGTAGTGGCAACCCTAACCGAACTCCTGGCTAGACCGGTCTCCCAGGACTTAACATACTTCATATTAGGAACACCAACCAGACCAAAGCACGCCAAATGCATACTAAGATTTTTACATTTAGCACTGGTACTTGCCAAATGCAATATAGCCATGGCGTGGAAGGCAAGACAGGCACCTACTGTGAAATTGTTGCTGCTAGATGGCCAGAAATGGACTAGGGCTGAAATTGCAGTGATGGTGGGAGGGGTACGGGAACAGGTGCAACAGGGTAAGACACTGTTCTGCTGGTACTGGAAGCCAAACGGATGATACACCCCCATAGAAAGTAAGTGACTTACCTCCATATACAGACCCTTGTATGTGGCTCAGCTGATGTCTAAATACAAAGGATGAGGAGGGAGTGAGGGGAATGTGCCCTGACCTACGCCTTGGTCCTTTCACTGGTCCCTAACATTGAGAAGAGTGTTGTAACACTATGTGAACGTTAACAGTAAATAAGGTATAAGTCAATAACATCCTGTGTTAAGATCTATCACTTCCTTTGGGCCCGAAATTGTTATATGTTATTAGAGTTCAAAATGTATTGGATATGTAACACGAAGGTAAGGAGTAACGTATGCAATGAATAATAGGATTGATTACTGTAGTGGATGACAGAGCTCTGTATATCACAATGACTTAGTAAAACTGAGAGGAATATGCTCCTGAAATCAGCTGTGTAATGTGAAAATGGCAATAAAAACATTCATTAAAAATGAAAAAAAGATCCACCAGAAAGAGAATTACCAAAGGCAAGTAACTTGTTCTTCCGAGGGGTACTTTTAATTGCAAATTCCTCAGCTTAGGATGGATAACAATGATTATCAAAAACAATGGCTCCTGTGGACTAATGGCAAGAAAATCTCAATAAAATAACGCACTATGGCAATGTAATGGGTTATTGTGATGTCAAAAAGAGAAGGAGTCGAACACACCTTAGATTAGTATTTCATTCATAATTCTTGTTTATATAGTTCTGAGAAGCAAAATTACATTCATGACATTTAACAATCAATTGATTGTAGTGAGTGGTGTCCCAGTGAAAAAAAGGAACCTAAACAAATAAACCTAAATAATTTGTGATTAACCTAAATAATTTGTGACATATTCGTGACATATATACAAGGTTTCCTATATTTCATGAAAGCGACCATTGAAAGATATATATTATATAAACCACGCTTTTATACAATGATAAGTGCTGGCTTGTAATGATTCGCTTTGAAAAACTGTCGACGGCGTTTCGACCCTGTGTGCAATGTAGGGTCTCTTCAGGACCTAAGATAGTAGGGACACCTGAAGGAAGGGTTTGCGCAGCCTCGTGTGGAATTTGTGGCACCGTGAGTAAAGTGAAAAGGAAGGATACTCACATGGGACCCGGCCGGGCACCCATGTGAGGGTAGCTGTCGGCTGGCAAAATTCGGTTAGCTGGGGGTCGCGTAACTAGTTAGCATGGAGGAGTCTCGTTCGTTATCGGAATTAACCAGACAAATCGCTCCACCAACTAAGAACGGCCATGCACCACCACCCACAGAATAGAGAAAGAGCTATCAATCTGTCAATCCTTTCCGTGTCCGGGCCGGGTGAGGTTTCCCGTGTAGGATGGATAACAAAGCAGTACCTCCCCAAGTGTATGGCCTGTTGAGAGGACCTGGCTGTCAAGGCAGTAGTGCTTTGTGAACATATGCACTGGCATGCACGTCGCAGCCTGGCAGATGTTAAGGACTGGCACTCTGTGCGCCAACGCAGTAGTCACAGCCTTAGCGCTGGAGGAATGGGCTTTCAGACCTTCCAGTGGCTGCTTCTTGACCATTGCAAAGCAGATCTTAAAGCATAGAACTATCCACTTCAAAAGGGTCCTCTTCTGCACGGGGTTCCCTTTCTTTGGCCCGGAGAACTCCACACAAAAATCTGATCGTCCATACGGTGTTCCTAGGTACAATCAATATAAAATCTTACAGCCCTTTTGGGGTTCATCGGTTGAAGCGTCTCCTCCTCTTTTAAGGGGTGAAGAGGGACAAAAAATGCACGCAGGGTGATAGATTGCCCAACGTGGAAAGGAGTCACAACTTTAGGCAAGAAGGCCGCCTGAGTTCTCAACACTAGTTTGTCTTGAAAAAAGTGGTGTAGGGTAATGACAGCGCCTGAAACTCACTCATGCGACGAGCTGAAGTAAGCACAGTGAGGAAGATAGTCTTCCAAGTGAGGAGACGCAGCATGGAGCTATGAATAGGCTCAAAGGGCGTGCACATGAGAAAAGTTAACATGACATTGAGGTCCTACAGTGGCACCATTAACGGTTTAGGAGGAAATGTGGTAAGCCTTTTATATAAACCTTATTACAACAGGTGATTTAAACAAGGACGGATGGTCCAGCAAACATAAAAGGGGAGGCAAATAACCTTTAATAGTGCCCAATGCAAGGCCTTGGGCCAAAGACTAGAGAGTAGGACATCCTCCACTCCCAGTGGCAGATCAAACGTAGTCAACTGCCACTGTTCAATCTCCATGCCGGGAGGAGTAGATTGGGTAGATTTGGGTAGAGGAACCTGCCCTGTTGATGAGACGGAAGATCCTCCTGAAGTAGCAGACTGATCAAAGGACAGGTGCTCATCACCAGAAGCTCTGGGTACTACACTCTCCTGGCCCAATCCTGAGCCACTAGAAAGACTTGTGTCCGGTCGTTCCCGACTTGTTTCAGAACTCTGCAAGATAAGCAGAGGTAGAAAGGCTTACAGGAGTCCCAAGTTTCATTCTAGACGAGGCGCATCTCCCAGTGAATTTTCACCACAACATGCACAATTTTTGACACTGTGCATTCTTGATGCTGGCACCAAGAATTACCCGGGGTTTTCCCCGCTGCTGAAGATGCCTTGTGCCACGTAGGGATGTAGTCGACATTCGTGGTATGCCAGACGCAGTCTGCTGAACTCGTCTGCTCAGGCATTAGGTAGCGCGCACCGTGAGGCTACAAGCTACCAGGCATCCGATTTTAAACTTATTTTAAATCTGTATAGTTGTGTTTTTAATTTTGCTCTTTGGATTAGTATTGTACTGTGCTCCTACCTGCGTATTTGCACTTTATCTTGCTCTCCTTTGCCGCTGTCCCCGGTCCGTCACGGCTTTGTTGGTGCCGGTTGAACGGAGGGAAGCGACTCCTCCCCCAAATTCCATCACTTCCTGCCTACTCAATCGGGTATTTAGGGCAGATGGGGGCCCGGCCGCGCAGCAGTAGGTAGCGCGCGCCGTGAGGCTACAAGCTACCAGGCATCCGATTTTAAACTTATTTTAAATCTGTATAGTTGTGTTTTTAATTTTGCTCTTTGGATTAGTATTGTACTGTGCTCCTACCTGCGTATTTGCACTTTATCTTGCTCTCCTTTCCCGCTGTCCCCGGTCCGTCACGGCTTTCTTGGTGCCGGTTGAACGGAAGGAAGCGACTCCTCCCCCAAATTCCATCACTTCCTGCCTACTCAATCGGGTATTTAGGGCAGATGGGGGACCGGCCGCGCAGCGGAAGCGCCGCCAGCGCGCCAAAGGCAAGCCTGTCTGCGCCCGTCCGCGACCGGAACGCGGCCACGCCAGCCATGCTGCCGGTTGGGAGGGCGAAGCGGCCATACGTTGGTCTAGGGACGAGCTGTTGTTACACAAAGGTACTGTTTGCCCCGGGGCTCACCAGATTAACCTTGCAATGGATACATTGCCACACAGATGTCGCACATGTGGTCGGGAGTTTAATAACGCTGCAGGCTTGCAGGGGAACAGTAGCACGGGTAGAGCTGCTCCCCAGGGTACAGCGATCAGGCATACTGAAAGAATTAGGGCGTGCCTAGTCAACTGCAGATCTCTGCCCAAACATGCTGATGATGTTTGGCTAGTTTTAGCGGAGAATACTTGGGACGCCATGTTTCTAACAGAAACTAGGCTAAATGCGGACTCTGTGGCAGCAAAAGCTCTTGCCATCCCGCCAGGTTTTAAAATGTGCTATACTAATAGGGAGGGCAAAAAAAGAGGGGGCGGGGTGGCCATTATTTTTAAAGACTCGTGGGAGCTAGTTTCCTCCACCCCACTCTACATGCAGGGCATAGAAGGCCTCAATTTGTGCCTCCAAATTAACCCCTCAACCTCCTTTTCGGGCATTCTTATTTATAGACCGCCTGATTGTGCAGCGAATGTATGCCAGGATCTTTGCAATTATATTGCTCAAAAATCACTAGTACATGCTAATTTTACGGCCCTTGGCGATTTTAATCTGCACGTGAATGACCCCAGCTGTGCACAAGCAGCTCAGCTGGTCTCTTCCTTGGCAGGGGCCAATCTTATGCAACTTGTATCCTCCCCTACGCACAAAGCAGGCCATACCCTAGATTTAGTTTTTTCTAACATCGCGTCTATAGGTATGGAGACTCCCTGCCCATTGGTTTGGTCGGATCACTGTTTGATTCCTTTTTTCGTTAATCTGGCCAAACCCAGTCAGTTTAAGGGCAAGCGCTCCATTATAAAAAGAAATTGGAAAAACTTGACCGCAGCATCCCTAAGGCCGATTCTACAGGAAAATTATTTACTTTTATCTTCAGACCCCAATGCAGATGCCCTCGCTGTAAATCAATGGATCTCCGCGGCTGTGGAGTCCATTGCTCCAGCCAGAGTTGTGAAGTCTCTTAGACACTCCCCCTCTGCACCATGGTTCTCTGACTCACTTAGAGAAGTTAAAAGCAGGTGTAAACGCCTGGAACGCCAGTGGAGAGCGAGCTACTGCGAACTGGCAAAAGCAATTTATAAAAATGCATTGAAGGAACTACATAAGGTGCTAAAAGTAGCCAGGAGAAACCACATAGTCACTAGTATCCACAAGGCAGATCACTCTAGTAAAGAGGTTTTTAAGGTGGTTCAGACCTTTTTCAAGCCTAAAGCATTAGAGACCGAAGTGCAACCTTCCCCTGCTATGTGTGAAAAGATTGCAAGTTTCTTCGACAATAAAATTTCGAAGGTTTATGATTCCTTCTCAACACCAGTAGCAACGGAGAAATCAGATAGGCCGGTGGGAGTTGCGGCGGAACCCTCGCTCACAAATTTCGCGCCAATTTCGCAGCAAGATGCATTGGCAGAAATTCAAAAATTGCAGATCAGGCGCCCCAGATGATCCATGTCCTCCTAAACTTTGGAAAGTGTTGTCTCATTCTCTTATTGGTGCGCTGTCTCATATCTGGAACACTTCCCTTGAATCCGGCGTTTTCCCAGACAATTGGAAACATGCTACCCTTCTCACTCTGAGGAAAAAACCTAATGGAGACCCTGGAGATCTCAATAATTTCATGCCAATTTCATTGCTGCCCACGCCGGGAAAAATATTAGAGAAGTTGGTCCAGCGCCAACTGACTAACTTTATTGAGAGCCAGGGCTCTCTGCATGACACACAATCTGGATTCCGGGCGGGTTTCAGCACGGAGACTGCTCTCCTCGAGGTGGCTGAGTCAGTGAGAGGGTCGCTCGATTCAGGGGCATCAGCGCTGCTGGTGCTCCTGGATCTGTCTGCGGAATTTGACACAGTCGATCATGCCATGTTGGTTTAGAGATTACGGGACATGGGCTTCGGGGGGGTAGGTGTTGGCCTGGCTGAAATCATATCTGAGCGGTCGCACTCAGAGAGTCGCCCTACAACCATTTGAATCAAAGCCTAAACACCTTTGGTGTGGTGTTCCTCAGGGCTCAGCGCTGAGCCCTCTGCTTTTTAATCTGTACCTGGCTCCGCTTTTCTCTCTGATTGCCAACTGGGGGGTGAAGGCGATTTCTTACGCTGACGATACCCAGTTGGTTTTCCCTTTTCAAGAGCAGACGGTAGATGCCTTCAAGAACTTTAAGGGCTGTCTGAGAGATATAGCATTATGGATTAATAAAAACAAGCTAAAACTCAATGCGGGAAAAACAGAGGTGCTGTTTTTTGGAAAGGGCCCAGCGCCAGATTTGTGGTGGCCGTCAGAAATGGGCCCACCCCCTACCCCCGCCACTAATATTAAAAACTTAGGCGTGAAGTGGGAGGCTGATCTCTCCTTTTCGGCTCAAATTCAGCAGGTCTCTGCTACTTGCTTTAGCAAATTGAGAAACCTCCGGAAATTTTTACATTTCCTGCCAGAAGACTGCCGCAAATCCGTAGTCTATGCCACAGTGACATCTAGGCTGGACTACGCAAATGGTTTATATCTTGGCCTTCCTAAATATTTGATTAGACGCCTTCAGATGGTACAGAATGCAGCTGCGAGACTGATCAGACGCATACCTTTTCGGCATCATGTCTCTCCGCATTTACTCGAGCTTCACTGGCTCCCAGTAGCCAAAAGAATCGAATTTAAGGCCATGACTCTGGCCTACCGGGCTCTAAAGGGAAAGTGCCCCGGATACCTTAAACAAAGGCTATGCTGCTATAAGCAAAATCGATCACTGAGGTCAAACTCACAAAATCTGCTTTGTACCCCCCGCTTTGCGAAAGCCCGTCTGGGTGGGAGAGCGTTCTCAGTGAGGACGGCCAAAATGTGGAACGCCCTGCCTGGGAACCTCTGCCAAGCTGATTCAGAGACCTGCTTCAGAAAAGCGCTGAAGACATGGCTCTTTAGGCCTGACTAGGCTTGGGATCAGTGCGTGGACCTCTATGCGCGTAATGCCTGTTAGAGCGCCGGGACACCTCTGGTTGAGGTAGCTGTTTGCGCTTTATAAGTTCCAGTATTATTATTCAAGGACCCTGTCAGGTGGTTCACAATCAGGAAGATGACCTAACTCTCCAACCACAGCCAGAGGTGCAAAGTCTCCTAGTTCAGGGCCCAGGACCCCACTCTGCCTGTGTGTTGCTATAACACATTGCAGTGGTTTTGTACGCGAGAACCTGCACCAGCCTCCCTCTGAAGGATGGTAGGAAGGCTTTCAAGGCCAGGTGAATGGCTTGCAACTCCTGCAAGTTTATATGGAGTCAGGCTTCTATCAGAGACCAGGGTCCTCTGATCTCCACCTCCCCCAGATGACCTCCTCAATCCAGCAGTGAAGCATCTGTCACCACTGTCAGCTCTGGGTGGGCAAGAGAGAGGCGCCTGCCACTGGTCCAACTGAAATCGAGCAGCTAATCTCCTTCAAATGGTATCCAATACGTTTTATTGGTGCTGGGCCCACTGGAACTTCAGATTCCACTGCAGAGGCTGCATATGCCACCTAGCGTATTCGATAAGGAGAATTTAGGAGGCTGAAAGGCCAAAAAGCCTATGAGCACCGAGAATTAGGAGAGAGGCTGAAATATCAGGATCGTAGCCCAAATGTCCAGGACTCATTGCAAAAAAGAGAAGGCCCTGAAATGTATTGAGGAAAGCTCCACTGAAAGGAAGCCTCTACGAAAGAGTCTGGTCCAACTTCAGCTTGTTAACCATGAACCCCAACGAGGTTCGCTGTCGTCCGGAGGTGGTCTACAATTGACTGCGGTGAGTCCGCCTTCAACATCTGTCACTGAGGTAAGTTAAAAGCGGTATCCCCAACCCTCAGAAAATGGTCAGCAAGCACCATTACTTTTGTGAACCTCCAAGGGCCACTGCTTAGGCTAAAGCGGATCATGGCAAACTGAAAGTACTCCTGGTCTACCCTAAACTGCAGATAACGTCTGTGAGGCTGCAGAGCAGATAGATGAATATATGCACCGTGCTGGTCCAAGTACACCAGCTAGTCACTCTGGTCCAGGCAGGATCTCGGTCAGAGTGAGCATTTTTAATTTGTCCTTCCAAAGGAAGGCATTCTGAGGTCGAAGGTGTACAATAGGCGAAAGGCCCGATTCTTCTTTGGCATGAGAAAAGTATGTAAGTAAACCCGTCCCTATTTCCAAGGCCGGAACTCTCTCGATAGCTCCTTTGGAAACTAAAACTTGCACCTCTTGCAATAGAATGGGATGGTGTTCCTTTGAGATACTCTCTGATGTGAGGGGGAGATTTGGCAGAGCAGAAAGAAAGGATACGGCATAGCCATGCTGAGTTATTTGAAAACAATTTTACATATGCCATGGATTGCCATCCTGGGTGAAAGTGTTGGATCCTGCCTCCCCTGTGGTGGTTTCCACAACCAATAGAAAGCTAAAGCGGCTTGGTGGTTGACACAGGTGAAGGAGACTAGGAGGACTTGTGCCCTTGTTGGCCTGCATGTTGCCTGCCAGATCCATGTCCTCATCCTTCAAAGGACTGGGGTGAATGCAGCAGTGGCTAGGGAGACTGAGGCTTCCTATACGCAGCCCCTAGAGTAGTCTCAGAATTTCATTCGCTGGTGAGGAAACTGTTTGGCAGGGGTCAACAGACCAGGGAGCATACTTTGCCTCAACTTTCTTTGAAATGGTTCAAGGTCAAATGTGCTTTCTCACCCAACAGGCATGAACCATCGAAAGGCATATCCATAAGAAAGACGTCCAGAAAATGCTGTTAAGTGCATCCATGCATAGCAGCGGAGCACCACACTGGTGCCAACCACTGTTCCCAGAAAATCAGTAGTATCAAGGAAGCACAAATCACATATATGGCCGCAACAGACCATCCTTAATTGTTTGAGCCAGTGAGGCTCTAACATCACCCGGAACCACCGGCAAGATCTTGCTGGTCAAGTCCCAGAGGGCATGCATTTATCAGGCCAATAAACAGACAGTATTGATTGATCTCAATGCTAGGTTAGCCTAGGAGAACATTCGTTTTCCAAACACCTCAGTCCCCTTGGACTCCAGATGAGTCATGAGAATGAATTGGGGTACATCTTGCTGGGAAAAGCCTGACCAACCAAACTCTCTGGAGTAGGATGTCTAGTGAGAATGAGAAAATCAGGATCAGCAGCCGCCAGGCTGTGGCATCTCTGCACCTCCCTATTCACCAGTGGGAAAAAGTAGGGCTTTGACCAAGTGCCCTTTAAGGTATTAGTTACGACAGACTCGCTGGCAGTAACCCGACTGGAGGCCCCCAGGAATCATTGGGCCAGGAGGTGCGCCATAGGGAGCCGGAAGAACAGCAAATATCTCTAGTATGACCTCCTTAAAGGTGTCTATTTGCTGCACAGTCTCTGATGGCCTGGAAAATTTTGGGTGCAGAGGAATCAATTGTAGAATTAGCTCCGTAACGAGAGATCTGGAGAAAGACCAACTAACATTGGACGCCCTTGTGTCTTTTCTTTCGATAAAGGATGGTAATATAGGGCCAAGTCCAGATTTGCTTTCTTATGCTTGGTTACTAAAGGACTTCAACGGCGAAGCCGACGTTTTACAGGAGTAGCCTTGCGAGCTGGAGCAAGTTTGCACCCTTGACTTGGAGTCGGAGAGGAACATATGCGAGGCCTTCACCGACTTCTTGTGTTCAGCAACGTGCAGCTTCACCTCTTGGTCCTGGATCACCTTTGGGTGCATGAGGGCACACTTGTTGCATGACTGGGTCGTGGCCCGAGCACAAGAGAAACACCTTGCGCGGCTCTGTGATCAACATCTGTTTTCTACAGTCGAGGACTGGTTTGAAACATGTAGCCTTAGGATGAGAGCTCGAGCCGTAGCATACCAGATTGTGCTTGCTTTTCAGGAGTTGTCGGAAGGCTCACAAAATTTGGAGCAGAGCTCTGGCTCCGCATGGGTAAGTGCAGAAAGTAACTAATGTCAGCGCAGACGGGTGGTGCAGATATGCTGCTCCTCTCTGTCATTTCCAGGACGATACAGATTCAACGTAGAGCCACACAATGCCACTTAGGAGCATTGCTAGAGGAAAGTTATCTGGTTCCAGTCTGGTGCCTGGGGAGCATTCTAAGTTGAGGAATTTGCGTTTAGCAATATCCACCAGAAACGAAAGAAAAAAAACAACGGTACAGTTGGAAAATGATGTATGCGGACCTGCGCTATAATCAGAATTCAAGCATAATGTAAGTGCTGGAATATTTGCAGCCCTGCTGTGATCAGAAGCTGGCCTAAATAAATGCCATTCATAAACAGAGCCTCTACATATGCAGATCATGAGAATATTCAAAATACACAAATAGAGTGCTGCCATGTTCTGAATCCTGCTTCATCAGAAAAGTGGTATAACCAAAGCCTTGTCAGAAATCAAACTCTGAATTATTATGAGCTTGATTAATATGAGCATATCAAAGAAGCTCTGATTTAATGAGCAGGCTGCCATAATTTTCCACCTCATGGCTTGGCACTAAATGGTACACGTTTATATCTGTTTACCTGACAAGTACATTTGTTGAACCATCTTGTCCCTTGTAAAAGCAGCTATTTTATAGAATTCCACACTCCTGGTATTACATGGAACAACCTGGATGAATCTACCACAGCACAGATGTGCCATTGGTGGACTATCAAAAAGAGAACACATTAGGCAGAACATCCTACCTACATTGACTAATATGCCATATAGATGTCCATCACCAAGCTCACAACATTAAATCCCACAATGATACACACTTGGTTCCTTTGTCATCACTCACATGCTCCCCTCCCCTGCTGTGAACCTCACACATTGCAACTTAATTTACCAACTCACCTCTCCACCATCTCATTCAACTTGTAACTTAGATTTTGTTCCCTCCTTCTCTTCATCCACATTCCACTTTCACTTCGAACTTTCCCTTTACATTCAATTCTGTCTTCAAGTTGATCCTCACCTTACACATGTCCTACTCCACCTCATCATACACCTTACACATGTCCCACTTCACCCTTACCTTTCATCTCATCCTTCTTCTAGGCCTTATCAATCACCTGACCTTCTTCTCACTCCTCTCCTCTTTCTCTAAACAATCTTCTACCACCAGTACTTCGATTCTCAACACTCCATTTCTGTAGGTGATTCACTGTTGCCCTAACCTTCAATTCTTCCCTTACCTCCTCTACCCAACACCTCTTACCTCATAGCTCTTCTCTTCCAATCCCCCTCATCTTGGCTACCAGCACTATTCTTGCTTCTCTCCTCATCCCTTACAACTCAGGTCTGCTCTCCATGTCATCCCATTCCCATTATTCTCCCCTCCCTCTCGCTTCAACTATCCTCACAGATGCACTCACACCTGCTGAGCCACCCCTCAACCCACAGAATTTCCACATCATAAAAAAACTAACAATATCCATTCTTCAATGCTTCCCTATAACAGAAAATCACTCTAAACCACCATCATAGAGCTGACATCACTACACATTCCCACCATGTATTAGACTTCAGCACTCTTACTTTACTGTCTGGTATTACTCACCTTAAATACTAGAGCCCAGTACTCCTCATCCTAGCTGACAGTTTACCACTAGCAAAATACACCACACTATACAACCGACCGCAGCACAACTTTTCATCCTTGCATCATCAGAAGACAGGGAAATAAAAAGACATTAATGACCTAGTCACCACTACCTTCTTTTACAAGACCCCATATATCATAACATTAGACCATGTTGCACATCTCTAACCATTAAACTACGCTCATCGTTCTTTGTCTCATATACTTCTCATATCCGAAGATAAAACACCACCCATGAAGTAACAAATGCCATTACACCATAGCACATCACACCATACTAATCATTTTGGAGGGAAACCAATATAATCCTCTTAGGCCGAAAAAATATTCTAAGATAAACAATAAGTCTAAAATTATAGACCCCACCAAACAAGACAAGGCTGTGTCAACCTATATTTGTAGGTAGGATTAGACTCTACAAGTACACTCTTCCCTATACCCCCACATCCCACAAACTGCAGACACATGACCACATCACACAACAAAATCTAAAATTATCTAGTACAGGTCTGCTAGCTTAATCCAGTCAATATAGCACAAATTCCCCAGCCATACACAGCTCCACCCTCGGCCCTAGAATACAGTCCCACACAAACAACCTTGCAACAGTCAGACAGCATTTCAATCCCAGGATCTATCAGACAGTCTGCCAGACGGCAAAATGCTATACTACACAAATAAAATAAAAATAACTTTAACATCTCTAAAAGAATATAGCTAGACTGAAGGCAGTTCATTCAGTCTACAAATCCTGCATGGTGTGAGCTACAAGTTCTAGGCAAGGTCTACTGATTGAATGAATATAGATTAAAGTTACTGGGGGTCGCAAGTCTTAATGGGTTTTGTCATTGAAAAGGAGCTTGGACTTGCTAAATGCTCCTGTTTTATGGGACTCACCCGTTCATGTTCTTCGCCGGTTTGCAACTCTCGGAGTAACGGGGTCCAAAGACGTTTACTCACCCTGTCAAATGCACACAGCTTTTAAAGCAGCTCCATTCCAACTGTCAGGGTCACAAATGAATCAATGGCTTAAAAGGAATACGGGTCAGATGAGGGACTAAATGAATGATTATCAAACACAGAAGATATCTGCTATGGACTGAGACCCAACGGCTTCTAGTTGAAGACGTCATAGACAAGTTGTTCTGGAAAGCATATTCCTTATTCTCTTGCGCTATGAGAGGAGCAAGAATAAAGAATGAGACAACTCTCAAAGACAACCGTAGATCAATTGACAAACAGGCCTTCACACTTGTCATTAAGGACATCAGTGTAGATATTTCAGAAAAAGGAAAATCCATTATGCGGTCTTTTGAACAGAAAGCATGCTGAAGATGACGAAATAAGAAACAGAAACACGTCTAGTGCTGTATATTCATATTAAGGTCTGTTCCTTAAGACACTGCTCTGGAAACTGCTTGAGGAAAGCGGAAATTTCATAAAGCACAAATAATACACCATGTAGACAGGCGAGCTTAGGAACAGCGAGAAGTCTGTTGTGGAAAGCAGCAGCGAGAAATCAGTTGGATGATAAAATAGAATGCAATCCAAGATATGACTGGAGATCCAATCTCCATTCCCTTCCCAGAAGAGTCAACAAAATGTAAGCAAAAGGCACATTTTCACCCAAAGTGTGAAACAGGTCAAGCCATGAACTGCTGCAACAGTTTGGGCAACATCGCATTTGTGCACTCTGGAAATGACTTGCAAAATAAAAAGGTTTTTGCTACAGGGTAGAAGTTAAAACCCATAGTAAGGAATATTCTTATTAAAAGGCGAAATACAGGAGTTTACCGCTTCTGTTGTCTTTTCATTCTGGTTCCTACAGCAGTTTTTAGCTCATGATGATTTATTGGGTATTTACACTGTAGGTCAAACAGCCAAATGTATTTGTAAAAGGATACAGATATGTTCATTTTTGAGCCTCTAAGATAAAGTCTTTTGCGAGTACCTCTTTTCCCCAAGACTGCTTAATAATACTGTCTCTTCTGCGATGGGGCTCCACCGCAGAAGGTGATGAGGGGCCTGAGTCTCCTATATCTTACAGGTATTCATTAGCCTTGGGTTCACTGGAGACACTCTGAAGCCCCCCCCCCCATCTCCCTCTCGCACCACAGGGGTTCACTGGGGATTAGAAAGGAGGAGTGAAACAAAACAAAAACAAGAATTGGCATAGCCAATAGGTCTCGCCTTTGGGACCTTATAAGTGTTTAGCCATGCAACAGTTGATGTTGTTGCACCAAGGATATTGTGCTGTATAACTAAACACTTATAAAGGTCCCAAAGGCGAGACCTATTGGCTATGCCAATGCTTGTTCAAATTCGCTATTTGAAGCAGCACTTACTACATGAAGTACTACAAATGCAATGCACTGTATGAATAGAATTCATTATGATGCTAAGTAGTCATCCAGTACAAAAATACACAAGTCAAGATGGGTACGTGGTAATGGAAAAACACTATGAAGCATTCACAAACGATTTTGTGAAAGGACTACGGAACAGGAGGTTTTTAAAACTGAATATTCGAGGTCAGTAAATAATTTCTACATTTTTGCCAGCATTAGCTCTTTGTCTGCACATTAAATGAGGAGGCATCTGTATCTAGGACACAGGCACGTTGTATGCACCTGGAGCAGAGGAAAGTGGGTATCTTGCTCCCTTTTAGCAATAAGAACAGGTTGAAAACCTTGCTGCTCTAGGTCAGAAATAAACTCTGAAATCTAAGGTCAATTCCACAGTCAAACTGCTCTTTTTATTTTTGCAACTTTATAAAATTGGAAAAAAAACCTCTTGTTTTTAAGTGAAAAGATTGGACCAAAGAGGCTGGAGTCTTGTTTAATATAAAGTTAGTCCATGGGACATAAGTGCACTAAATCCAGGAAGAACAGACAAAGAAGGCTATGAAGTATTCATTTCAGTCAGTGAGATATTCCTTGTATCCTTGCTGAGTGCAAGAAAACGGGGCATCCACTATGTGCAAGTCCCGTTATAAAACACAAATAAGCTAACTGTGTATGTATCTTGAATCATTATTACTAGAGTCTGAATTTTCATTTCCACATTCAGATTTGCCTACTTCCTGCCTTCTTCCACGCGTGCTTGTCACAGTAAAAGCAAAACACACTGCTGGCACTGCAATCGTGTGTTTGCTGGCCCGGGAGTGGTGCGTGCGCAGTCGGCTCTTTTTGGAAGCACATACTCGTGCTTGTGGCGCGCCCCTGCTCGCTCCCGCAAGGTGGATGCCGCCACAAGCACGAGTATGTGCTTCCAAAAAGAGCAGAGCGACGGCTAAAGATCCTCCTATGCAGCACATGCGCGCCACATAGGCGAGACCTAAAAATTCACATGAAAACGACAAAATGAGAGCAAAAAAATCCAGTGGAAACTGCGCTAGCAAAAATGACACAGATAATGAAGCAGTCGAAGAAACAAAACATAAAGCGCAACACAATGCAAACAAAAGAAGTGACATTCCCTAGCAGTACCTCCTGAGGGCAGAGGAACACTGCTGCTGTCATATGTGAGATGCGGCCACCCAACATGCAGATTTCCATCCAGCTGAATAATGGCAGCAGTTCATTGTGATGACAGATGTGCCTATTCTACGTCCAAGGGCATCCACGCACTCATTATAAAGTTATAGAATATTCGATTTTGCTGCTGATAACAAGCACTTTTCACAATTATGACAAAGTTACACTGAAATGTTACAAAGCTTCCTTCAGCCTCTAACAGCTTATTACGTGTGGAGGACTACAAACTACTTATTACTGATCTAAATTAAAAAAAAAAATTTTTTAAAAACTGAAGACTCACCTCAGTCGGCTTTCTACTGTTCGGCCGTTTTCCAAATATGCAAGCCAAATCGGTATCACTGCGACACGACAAATCCTTTCCTGAAATTACAGAATTAATTTCCTGTTCATAGAAGAGCTTTTTTATTTGCAAGAGCTTCCAGGTGTGGCATTTACCTTTATTTGTTCTTCATAAGGCAATAAACAAACATAGCAAATAAGGCACTTGGTTTGCTTGGTGGTTTAAAATTGGTTTACACTAAATATAAGACCTGATAAATGCAGTGACACCTATTGGAATAGGACACATTTTTAGCTGCTAGCTTGCAAGACTATATAGCTTAGGTCATTGTAAATACAATGGGGGCTTACGTGAGAATTAAAGATAGCAGCAACCATTCACTCATGGTATAGATGTTTTAAAAAAGGAACCGTCTTTTTCATTTGGTTCACATGGTTTTCTTTCTAGCTTTTCAAACTAAGACATAGAACGCTTGCTGAATGCAGAAACCAGTCCTATTTATAAAGCAGTGATGGGCAGTCTCTCAGACTGTGATGGGTTAGTTAGCTCTACCCTTTTTACGGCAATCTTTAGATTGATGCAGGCTCCTCGGTTTCCCAATTTCTTGCCATTGTTCTCTTAACCTGTTAACGGTGGAGCTATGCTTTTAACAAGACTCAATATTTATCATTCCTATAATTAACGGGGTTTCTGACATGTTTAAGTTCCATTGTTTTGCAGTGCTTAATTACATGCGCCTTGACATAATTCTTGGTGAGCACACCCTTAGCTCAAGAGGCGGAGAAATATTTCACAAATTATTCAAATTTTGATCCACAGTTTTGCTGCTTCACAGAATTAACAAAAATAGATAATCATTAACATAAAACGATCCTTTATTTCTTGAATGAAATAACACTTGATGTATTTCATCACAGTGGGTTAATTGAAGGGGCCACTGCGTTTCTGGAATATCCTTCATCGGGGGCCAAAACGTATTAAAAAGAATGACATATCCATGAAACACAAACACTGAGAAAACCTTTGAAGAACTGCAGTAAAAAGTATGCAGTATAATTGTGATGTATAGTAATTGTAACAAACATAACTCTATAATCAATAATAGTGAGCAAAACTAAGCTGGAATAGTTTAGGAAGAAGGAAGATATGATATTAGGAAGGAATAATCACTCAGAAGCTTAAAATGTGTTGTTGGCTGTAACGAAACATCTGGGGAAAAAAATAGATTTAAAAAAAAAAAAGAGAGTCTGATTGACCAAAGAGCCAAAGAAATGTAAAAAGTGAAACCAATAATGTGAAGAATCAGGATTACGAACAATACACCAAAAAGTGCTAAAGAGAATCCCATGTAGGCTTCAAAAAACCAGAATAGGTAAGCAGAGTATAAATGAGACGTCCAGGACCATATTGGCCTGGTGCCTGTATCTGCAGGTTCTCAACAGGTCCAGTTTTGTTTCTTTGCAATATCACTCTGTATGCTTTCTGAGGGAGGATTTGCATTTCAACTATTCCAGTTAGTTTCGCTCACCGTTATCGATTACTGAGATATGATTGTTATGATCACTATATATCGCAATTACAGTCTTTACTTTTTACATTTTAAAATAGTTCTATAAAGGTTTTTGCTGAGCTTGTGTTTCAGGGACAGGTCGTCCCTTTTGCAAAGTTGTGTCTCCTGATGAAGGGCACTCTCGGAATGCATTGGGACTAATAGACGAAATAAAGAACATTTTAGGGCATTGGTTACCCATCTGTGTTTAATCTCCGAAGAAACAAAACTGTGGGAAAAAGTTTAATCATTTGTGAAATATTGAGCTTTGCAACAGGAGATGCACTTTTGACATAAGGGAGTGCGCACCAAGATTTTTTTTTATTTTTTTAATCAAGATACATGTGATTAAGCACTGCAAAACCAGGTTTATTTGTTTTTGGGCTGAAGGGAACTTTTCTGTATGCATGCAAGAGAATCATCTACTATTGTTATACTACAATTTTATTCAGTGTATATTCATTACTTTGCGAGTGAGGCCTGTTCCACCATCAAAATATTTTAGGTGTTGATGAAAAGGAAACAAGCCCATGCACCATTCCACCGAATTTACTTTGTGTCATAGATATCTTGTTTAACGTGCGTGGTGGTAAAAGCTCTACATCGCGATTAAATGCCTTCTAGACTGTCCTGCCAAATCTATTACAATGGTACCACTGGAGGAAGTAACAAGTGGGTACAAAGACAATAACCACTTCCGATGGCCAAAGCTGTTTTTTTAAGGGCTTTCTGCTAATAACTTCAGACAGAGAGGTAGAAGGGTGTCCTATGGTTTTTGAGGATTATACATCTGCATTGTATAAGGTAAACTGCCTAACTATGGACAATTCTTTCAACATAGGATAACAAGGAAACTTTTTGGCAGTTATCATCACACTTCATTTTGAAACTTGTGATGTGTGTGAAAATGTTAGGCCTTTCCCTTCAAGTTAATATTAAAAGGTGCCCTAGACACAAGTTGGATCCTGCACCTCTTCTGTTTCTTATTTATCAGACAGATTAACCAGGTTTTACCTATACCAATATTTTTTACCAATGCTATTTGGCCAAGCCACAAATTTTGATTTAGCACAAGACGAGGGCTTCCTTGACTATACACGTTTTGCATTAATGGTTGCCATGTGCCCTTGAAAGTAACCCATTGCTGCATAGGGTCCGTTTGAATTTAGACACGAGACAAGGCGAGTGTCTGAGTAAAAAAAGCTGCCAGGATTAAGGAATTCAGCCGCTGGTAATATCAAGATGGACCTAGTGGGTTCCTTTAGTTTTCTTTAAACTAGACCACCCCATCTATTACATTAAGGGCAACTGGTCACACACTACTGCTGGATATGCTCGGGAGTAAACTAGCATTTAGTGTTTTGTCCATGTGGAATTATACGTCCATCAGTACTTTTAGATGGGGGAATTAGCCTAGAACCGCTAAATATGCATGTATGCTCATTACAATCCATACTGCCTGTCACACCTTATCGCATTTACAGGATCTAAAAATGTAAATGCATCCACTCCAACCAAGAGAACACAGAGTAGAAGATCCAGATCATTTGAAATTGTCATTATTTGCAGTAAATGGGTGGATGAAGTATAGTATATATCAATTCAAATGAAAATAAAACTTGCAAATATCTTTATAATAGAAACAAATTGTTAAGTACAGTTTGTAGACAAATGGGTAAAGTGATTACACAACACGCAAAAAAATTGTTATTAATTCAAATGAAATTACAAAGTCGCAAAAAGTTTTGACAGGTTATCATTGTTGTTTCATTAATCTCGACATAGACTCTGTTGTCTGGAGTTAAATCAGGCTCTTCTGGTGACCCCCACCCTTTCCAGATCATAAACCTTGCCCCCGATCTCTGTTATTTGGTCCCGACCCACCTCTGCAACACCTCTATCAGGTCAGCCACAGTTCCAGACACTTGGAAACATACTTTTGAAGTTCCTGTGTTAAAATAACCTTCAGCCATCCCTTACATTTTATGTAAGGGATGGTTGATATCTCTACTGCCTTTTCCAGCTAAAATCTTGGAAAAGGCCATAAATCTCCAACTGTCCCATTCCTGGAATTTAATGACCTCTTGATCCATCCTAGTTCGCCATTTGACCCCTCCACAACTCTGAATCAACTGTAGTGGCTGTCATCAATACCATCAGGATGCTTTTGGACAGAGATCAGAATGCAGCCATGATCCTTTCTGGATCTGTCAGTCGCATTCAACATTGTCTCCCATTCCATCCACCTTTAAACCTACTTGATGTTGGGGTTTGTAAGCAGGCTCTCCACTGGATAGGCTCTATTCTCCTTGGCTAAATTCAAACAATCACCTTTCCTCCTTTTCAATAAACTGCTACCACTAGAAACTGTTGTGTTCTTCAGAGATCTTCGCTTAGTCCTACACTTTTGAACATCTATGTTTACCATCTTGCTGCCTTGATCCACTCTTTTGATTTTGACATGCTCTCTTATGCTGATGACACACAAATCATCACCTCCTTTTCCAAAAACTACAACTCTAGTCAGGCCAATTTCTGGTCATGTAGGCAAGTGCTGCTCTCTGGATGCACGGTCACTGCCTTAAACTTAACATGAAAAGAAGGAGTTGCTTTATTTTTGTTAAAGTGATATCTTTTGGTCTTATGCTTGGTGGCCCCACGACCTAGGATCCCCTGCAGTACATAAAATGGGCATCTGGTTTGACAATGAGTGCTCCTTCTCTAAACACATTGGCCTACACTCAGGCTCTTGTTTCTGTTTGTTTCACACTGAGAAAAATCCTTCCTCTTCTTCCCCTGTAAACTAGAAAACCAGTAGTGCATTTGCGGATCACCAACTGTCTGAATTATGGTAACTCCCTTTTTCTTCGTATTCCGGAGTATGCAGAATTAGATTTCTTCCCATTTTAAACAGGTCCATTGGCTTATTAAGGATTTGGGGCCGGTTCCTGGCTGCTTCAGGGCCTCTCCATTGCTAGTGTTCACACTCTTCCATATTAGCATCTCATTGGCTTATTAAGGATTTGGGGCCGGTTCCTGGCTGCTTCAGGGCCTCTCCATTGCTAGTGTTCACACTCTTCCATATTAGCATCTCTAAAGATGTAAATGGATTTCTAAAGTTGCATTTTTCAGGCCACCTGTGCTTCAACTCCTCCATCCAATTCAACTTGAGATATAATCCTGGCCTGTAAATGGCAACTCTCTACATCTCATATTTACAGTATGGAGAGCGAGCAAAGGGGATTCCACCTGGGCAGCTTACCACTCCACCACACGAAAGAGGGCCAAAGCACAGTAATAAAATACAACAACACTGAAGATAAAATGTGCTCAATACTTGAAGACAGAGCACCACTTAACACTCCAGTAGAAAGGTTTTATAAAACCGCAGGTCAGTCAAAATATCACAACAATGAAAGTTGGTTAGACTTTGAGGTTTAAAAAATTGTTCCCAACTTATCACCAGTAATATGGCAAGGAAAAGGAGAGAGAACAACACCATCCTTGAGTGGCTTACTTAAAGTCATTCTGTGGGGTGCAAAAAAGAAAAGCCGGAAAAGGAATCTTCTTAGGTAACTACTATATTCAATTCACTATATCTTTCTGGGAAAACGATCTCTAAACTTCCTAACATTCAGGAGCTTACAGTTAGCAATAGCAAAGGTTAAACATTGGTGGATGGTACAACTCTACCACAATTGCTTACATTGAGATTACTTGTACTAGATCTGGTAAGATTATCCAATTATATATTAAATCTCTTTTTAGGCTGCAATCCTAATATTTAAGAATTGTGTTGGAGCATCAAGGTGTAGATGCACCACAACAAGTTAAATTACAGCAGAGCGCTCTACTGACCAGCAAGTTACAAGATTCTACATTACAGTCTTCCATACCAACTGACTTGAGATTTCAGAGAGAAAAGAGTATCTACAAATGCTTTAGATTGTTTTGAATCCAGGTTTGATGTCTTGCTCGAGGTGGCCACAAAGGATACACTTGTTCAAACAAGATGTATTAAAATGAACTCCTGCCATACAAACTGCAGCCATATCATTGCTTGGAAGTTTCCAGATGCAACATATAGGGCAGTGCTTCACTGGTTGATTCTGCCATATGCTGCTTCACTTTATTTATTTATTTATTTGCTTATATAGCGCTAGAATCGACCCCCGAAGGGGTATCTCTGCGCTTAGAGCAGACAGTGAGGGCGTAAAGCATCTCCAGCATGAAATCAGCAAGTGTAAAAAAGATTGGTCTTGAGCAACTTCCTGAATTGCAAGTGATCCAGGCACTGCCTTAAGGGCAAGGGGAGCTCATTCCAATAACGAGGACCAAGATGGGATAGAGCTTTTCCTCCTGATCTTGCCTTGTTAACTCGAGGCACCACCAGAAGGTGTTTAGCACTCGAGCGGAGGGATCTTGATGGTATATAGGGCGTAAATTTCTCGGTAAGGTAGGAAGGGCCCAAGTTAAGCAATGACTTATGGATGGTGCAGCAGATTTTAAAATTTAATCCGTTGGCGGATGGGGAGCCAATGCAACTTCAGGAGAAGAGGGCGAGAAGGAGTCCTGGAAGGGACATTGAGGACCAACCGCGCCGCCGTGTTCTGAACTACCTGCAGTCTACTGAGTGAAGCATCATTAGCAGAGACCAGCAGGCCGTTACAATAGTCCAGACGACTCAATACCAGCGCCTGGACCAGGGTTCTCCGGGTAGAGTCAGGCAGCAAGGGGAAAACTCGGCGGAGCAGGCCAATTACATGAAAACAGGAACCAGCTGTCTGAGCGGCATGCTCCTTCAGACTGAGGGCTTGATCTAAACGAACACCCAGATTTTTGACAGTAGACCTGGGGACAGGATGGGGACCCAAGTCGATCGGCCACCAATCTGGGGTCCATAAGAGGGGGGCTTCTCCAAAGAGCATTATCTCCGTTTTGCCCACGTTACACTGGAGGAAATTATTCTTCATCCAGTGCGATATGGCTCTCATCCCATTAGAGAAGGTCAGTTGGACCGCTGAGGTAAATTTATCAAAAGGAAAGAGTAGCTGGGTATCGTCGGCATAAGATATGGGGATGAACCCATGTGTTCTCAAGAGGTTGGCCAAGGGAGCAATATAGATGTTAAATAATGTAGGGCTCAAACAAGAGCCCTGAGGTACTCCCTTGGTCAGATCTATAGGAGCAGAACGATACGGGCCTAGGTTGACAATCTGGGAGCGATCAGACAGAAAGCTCCTCATCCATTGTAAGGCTGATTTTCTTAGCCCAACCTCTTCCAACCTTTTGATCAGAATACTATGGGAAACTGTGTCGAACGCTGCGGATAGGTCCAACAGCACCAGAATCATAGAGTGGCCTTTATCTAGGGTCATCCTGATGTTGTCTGTGACCACTAGTAATGCTGATTCGGTGCTGTATTTGGGCCTAAAGCCAGACTGAGAGGGGTCTAGACATTCTGTCAGTTCGACATAGTTGGAAAAATGGGTATTGACGTGTTTTTCCATTAATTTACTCAGGAACGGGAGGAGTGAAATAGGACGGAGGTTAGAAAGATCCGTCCAAGATGTTTTAGTATTCTTACGAATAGGTCTAACCTGAGCAACCTTCCACTCCAGCGGTACATGTCCCTCCAATAGAGAGAGATTAATAAGAGATTGTATCGAGGGAGACAGGTGTTTAGCCAAAGACGGAATGACTTTAGCTGGAATCTGGTCAGAAGGGGACCCAGACTTTATCTTATGGATCAGTGATTCAACCTCTACCAATGTAATTGCAGGAAAATTCTCTAGCAGCTGTGAATTTGTTAGATTCAAGTGGTCCAAGCCCATAGGAATCTGCTGCATGTCTCCCATTGCGGTGATTTTACCATATATGAGCTCTATCTTTTGTACAAAATAGAGAGCAATATCATTACACAGCAATTGGGAGGGGGCCTCTGAGCTTTCACAAGCCTTAGGGTTAATGAAAGACTGAAGAATCTGATGTAGGGTTTTAGAAGAATTGCCAGCCTCAGCTAATTGAGCTGTTATATGAGTTTTCCGTGCTATCTTTATATTTTTATGATAACTGGATAGAACGGAATAAAACCGACCTCTGTCCGTCTCATTATGAGAAGCACGCCAGATTCTCTCCAGCTTCCTGCAGAGTTGTTTTTGATCTCGCAGCTGAGTCGAGAACCAGACTGCCCGTGGGCGGTTGGAGTGGCTCAAGGAAGATTTCAGAGGTGCAATATGGTCGATGGCTGTTAGAACAGCCGAATTATATTTGGACAATGCTTCCTCAATGCTGTCTAATGTAGAATTATGAGGCTTCAAAAAAACTGTTTGAAAATTTTCTGCAGAGACTTTGCCAAACATAGTGCCAGAATGGTCAACGCTTAGTGCACTAAGACTGCTTTAAATGCCAAGCACACAGCAGTTTCAGCAGGCAAGAGTTGGATTTTGCCCAATTCAACTTCTAGTAACTTTTCATCTGCTGATAGAAATCTCCCTCTAGGACAGTAAAGGGAAATTTAATAAATAGTTTTTTTTTTAATTAAAAAAAATAAAAATACTTAATATAAATGTAAAATAATGTAATTTTTTTCGTTAACCCATAAATAATATTTTACAGCACATTAAATAATGAAATGCAATGTGTATTAAATGTTAAAATATTTAATTAGTTCATATTAATTTTAAAGATTAATGTAAAACATATTCAACTTCACTAACATTTTTATTATTTAATAGTTAGTAAACTTGGTTAAAAGTTATACATTTAATGAATTTAAAAACTTTTAGTATTTTACAATTTTTAAAAAGTGTAATTTATTTTTTTAAACTTGCGTGTATTACATTTTTTTAAAAGCAATCTTATAGTTATACGTGTGTGTGTGTGTGTGTATTTTCATTGCCATCATTATAGCCCCTTTGCAGCCAAAGTTGGCTTCCTTTCCTTATTCAAGACCATTTAGTGGTTCAGTTGAAACGATTCTACTTAGATTAGATGTACCCTATTTTATACCAGAGTTAAGTCATCCGTGGTTACAGGCTTGTAATAACAGAACCAAAAGTTGTGTTATACTAATTTAGAGGGAACATGCAATGCTTCAACTGTTTTTTTTAACAGAAAAACAAGCATCTTACAATGTTTCAACTGTTTTTTTGGAAAAGAAGAACAAGCATCCAACACAGGCCCAGTATGGCTGTATCCATGCAATATTTTAACTTCAATCTAAATTGAACATATGTGTAAATTAACATTCTGACAATATCCTGGAAACCTAGCACAGATACAGCCCTGTGCCACCTATTCTGTAATTCCTGTGCCATAGACGATCTTTTCAACAGAGATATCAAATTGACATAAATCATACATAAAAACATAGCAACCATATACAAAACCCTAAATGTTGACAGGAATACATTTAGAAACTCCCTTTCATACTTCTAAAGGAGACTATTTAGCTCTTATGATGACAAGGGCACGCCATTCTTGATAATTCTTGTTAATACAAATAAACTATTTCCCATACAAGAACTACACGGAAGAAGGATAGAGGAAAGATGTGTAAAAGTGTTTCTACATGAAAAGGATAAAGCAGTGCTCAAAGATGATTCAGGACATCTTGAACACTTCACTCAGACATGTCACAGAACACTGTTTAGGAAGAGCTTACAGGTTAATTAAGAGTACTAAGTTGTGAAGGAATATAACAAGTTTATCTCCATTTGATCTGAGTGGGTCCTGGTCCTGGACTCAAGTAGTTCGATATCCTCTTGCCCTAGGTTTCTGGAACGAGGATAAGTTCTTCTCATGTTACAGATTTAATATTTTCCATCCCTTTTAGTCTTTGTCACTGTCCTATTCTTACTTTTTTGCACTCTTGCAGCTTTGAGCTTGGCCACTTTGCCCCTCTGTATGATCCTGAACTTGGGCACTGAGTTTAGCAACTGCCTCTGTCGCCTACCCTCCTGTAGCTTCACTCTAAAGCCCTTCCAGAAAGTTTTTTTTCACCCATCTCCATGAATGCATGTTTTGACCAGAGTCACTACTTCTAATTTCATTTCTACTAGTTTTTATTTTCTGCTGTTGGTTTTATCCGTGGGCTACTCTGACCACTTCATATCCTACAGCTCAAGCTATTGCTCTATGGCAATGAAAGCTGTTCCACCTCAGGTTTTTGTGATGTAAGCACCTTCATTTACACTGCGTGGGCGAGCACTCCACGTAAACACTGTGCTTCTAACACGAGCCACTCTTGTGACCTGCATCTCACAAAATAGTACAGTAGTGAGCAGTTTTCCTGGAGTTCATATTGGCCATGGTGGCTTCTCAGTGAAGGGGTGGCAGACTCCAAAAAGCACCTGCCAAGTCACTGTAACTGCTGCTTCCCACTGCACATCTGAACACTGCGACCCAAAATATTAGGAGAAAGGAACCGTGATGGCTCACCAGAAGACAGAATCTTATCTTGGATTGGATTTCAAACCTTCATTTTGAAGGTATGTCCTTGCTACAGGGAGGTATGACTTGAGTTTGCACAGTAGCAGCAGATCAAGGTATCTCAAGCAAGCAGTAGCTAAGAACATTAAATGTAGGACAAATTTAACAGCAAAGCGGAGAGAAAGAGACACACAGGCATAGGTCTGTATTTACAAAACAGGATCCCCATCATTAAAACTCCAGTAAAGCATGCAGCAGACATGTTACACAAACATGACTCAATCGCGAGGAGGGATGTACACACTTTCCTGGTACGTGACCAGGTTGACCTCGGGGTTCATCAGGTTCACACGTTAACTTCCATCAGCATATTCAGAAACGCTCAACATTATGAAATGATCTCACCTATGATTTTCTTGGGATGTAATTAGTTAATTAATTGTGAACCCAATAACCTGAGTTACTGTCCGCAACACTGAAGAGCCGAAAGAAAAAAGCATGGCGAAATAAGGATGTTGCTGTCATTAACGAGTGTAAAGTGTAAAATATTGCACAGTCGATAATTTTGACAAAGGGTTAGTATTTTCATTACATCTTCAACTCCTTAGCTGCTGAGGATTTCCACCCCCAGTGCTGAGCCCTTTTTTTTTTATGTTTGAGGCACTTCATGCTTAGTTAGGCCTTCTTCCCATTTTTCCCAAAAAGGTATCCAGGCCAAATTTGTGTAATTTTTACCCCACATCTTGGCGATTTTAACGGAACACATAGACTGTGGATTCCTCTGGAGGAAGGGAGAAAATAGCAAAAACATAGCAACATTGTATTTTTATTGAAAAATGGGGATAAACTGCCCCGCAAGAAAAAAATGGTTGTAGTGCTACAATCACCATCTTCCCAGCTTTCAGGAACAATTAAAGTTGTGAAAGAAAAACATTTACCACAGTTTCTGCATTTGTGTAACTGATAGTCCATTTTTCCTATTTTTGTGATTTAAAACACAAGTTTGTGGTGGGAAATGGTGTGAAACATATGGGTTAACCCTGACAGATGTACATTTCTAAAAACTAGACAAAATTCTGACTTCAGCAAGGGGTCATTGGTGTGGATCGCTCATTATTTTCCCAAAGAAACTAATCTTTGAAATAAAATAAAATTAGTAATTGGTGGCACTTATATCTCTAATTTTTGTGCCCTGATGGCTTATTTACAAAAGTAATATTCTGTTATGGCCATTAGACCCTTCTAGTCGCAGGGATATATAGGGTTTGTTGCTTGTCCAAAAACACTACCCAGAGTCTGAGCTGCAGTTGTAATAATGTTTCATTTTATACCGACCGTGCAGCATATGAAGGAAACTTAGGTGGTTTTTGTTTCAAAGGTGCACTAGATACTGAGCATAGTGGTTATTTGTACAGCTCTGAATTTGGAGTTGCCAATACTTTTGTGTAATTCAGATGGTACACTGGCTTCCATTTGAGTGCCAGAATTGCAGAGTAATCCAATTCGTAATAACAAATGTTCTACTGTTCTGTATTCCCACACTTCTCCCAATAAAAGCGGTACCCCACTTGGGTGGGTGGGTGGTCCCATCACCCACAACATGAAAGGCCCCAAAACTCGGTGTGGAGACATCAAGTTTTTGCCATGAAAAACATTCCTTTTTGGCGATGTGGGCAGCTGTGAACTTTGTGCCTGGGCTCAGCTGCCACCCTGAGAAACCTATGCCGAAACCTTCCTGAAAACCAGACACCTTTGAGGAGTTCAGGGTGGTGTGACCTGCCTGGATCCCACTACGTTTTATAACCTAAATTGGCCTGCAAACCTCAAACTTTGGCTAAAATCATACACTTTACTCACATTTCTGTGAGGAAAAGTTGCAGAATCTGCAGGAATTCAAAAAATTCCTACCACTGAGCATTCCAACACTTCTCCCGATAAAAACAGCACCCCAGATGTGTGGCTGGGCCTAGAGCCTGCGAAAGAATTAATCAAACCAGGGATCTTGTGAAAACCATATGGATTTTGCTTGGTCCCTGGTTTGAAGTCAATGCTTCAGGGGAGCAAGCAATGTGCCAGTGAGTGACAGCGCCACGTCATTATTCAGGCTCGAGAAATAGCTAACCAAACTAATATCACGAGAGCACTGCTGGATACGGCACATTATCATGAACCCTCCCTACCTCCCAGTCCCCGGTGCTGATGAAAATGGCATCTGACAGAGCAAGATGGAAACCCCGACGGTGGGTTATGAAAGCTTTCAACATTTCTCTGTGCAATAACAATGTCTAAAAGCTTTTCTAACTAAGGGGGACTACCGAGGGGTGTCCGAGTTACCCACTTTAACCTCTGAACCATTTATGCAAAGGTTAAAATGGACTCGGATTTGGCTACAAATAGGGCTGAAGACGTGGATTTCATGTCGCAACCTTTGTGAATGATATCCCCTTATTTGCATCAAATCCACTGTTACACCCGTGAAACTGATTAGCAACCGAGCACGGAAAGCGTACTGGAAGCTGCCTGAACACAGATGAGACTCAAAGGCAAGCATTTGATTTGCAGTAACTCCATTCTAAAGCTCAGAGTTGTGAAATTAGATATTAACCTGAAACCTAAACTAGCGCTTGCATCAAAGAGGAACTCCTGCCCATTACTCAAAGAACTTGCACACATCTTAAAAGTGGACAAGCCTTTTCCTGGACTTATTGGGTAAAACCAAGGGCCTTATTACAAGTAGCCTGTTAAACTGCGATCCATGCGCACACAAGTTTATGCAAGTGTCAAGGTACAAGTGATGCCACGTTTATTGCAGCCGGTAATTACCAGGTGCGACCAAGATCGCACCCTGCATTCATTTTCGGCAGGTCAAACCTGTCGGAGATGAACAAGTGGAAAAGTTCCGCTATTAACATGGACACGAGGATTTTAGTACATTAAACACCAAATCCTTATGAAATTCCCCAAAATGTTAGAATAGACAATAACGGTCGTATCCGATAAATTCTGAGCACCTCGGAGTCGCATTTTTAGGTCGAGCCTGGGCAGCAAATGCGCTGCTCTGCGATGCATGCTGTATTCGAGTATGGACTTGAAGCTCCGCCCACTCTCCGTCCAAATTTTTCATTGGCTTGTGTCATTGTCCTTTATAAATGCTGGCTTTTGATTCATTAATTGGCTTGTTAGTCCCTCCTTAGTAACCGCCTTGTCTTCATTTGTAACCTCCCATGAGGACTGGCCCTTTTGCTTCTGTTGTTACACGGTTTGTCTTATTTAGTCTCGAGCACTATTTTCTTTAATGAGTTTCTCTTACTTTTGGCATGACATGGTTTCCTGCAGCCTTCAGCGCTTTCACTTTCCAATGGGGGCCGCTTCTTTGAAATGAAATAAGTCTTGTATTTACAAGAGTTAGAGCTATTGGCATTGTAAATAAAAATGCCTTTTATTTATGTGTTAATTATCAAAACAGATAAATAAAAGGCATTGTCATTTACAATGCCAATAGCTTAAACTTATGCAAATGCGAGACCTTTTGCACTGCAAATGCTTGTTACTGGATCCAATAGTTATCGGACTACATTTAATCAGGCCCTATGTCATTAAAATAGCTGTGCTTTTAAATTTCCAGGTCTTGTGTAAGGCACACTGCGCTACAACCCGGTGCGTTTCTTTAAATGACTGTATCTGCATTTGGTTAGATTAATTTGGGGGGCTAAGAAGCTGAGAAGAGCGGGTTAAATGGCAGTGACAGTCACTCTCTCCACTGATTTTAAGGGTTATTATTGGTAAACTATGGGCACAAGGATTATGCCTAGCCTGAGCATTTTCACCCAGGTATAGTGCCACGCAGTCTGTAGTGCTGTAGCACAGCTGCATCTTAGCTAGCTTCGTACGCATTCTCTGGTGCCTTATGCTTCCTCTCCGCATTTGTTCTTAGAATCAGCTTGTTTGGATAGAAATATGTGAAAGGGCCAGGCACACAGCACATGCAGTTTACTGATTTCCTCAGCTGAAGTGATGGCCCCCAAAAACATGGTCCTAAATGTCAAAAGCAACAACTAGCAACTACACTTAACTGTGCCCACTGCAAAACAGTGCTGGGCCAACAGGAGTGCGATGCAGAAAGATGAGCCCTGAGGACATGTCAAACTTCTCATGTGCACACCAGGTGACACAATGGCTCCACCACCCAGGATAAACTGATCCTACAGAGGGGGAATGCACTGACAGGTTGACTTTGGTCACATTCAACAGCAGATTAAAAGAATTCAGCTGCCCCTGCTCAGCCTCCGGACATGAAGGTGGAGGCTCTGGAGGTTTGGATGAATGGCCTGTAGCTTCAACCGTGACAGGAGGTATGCTCTGAGTAGAATGTGGAGTGGGGGACACAGGGAGAGTCTCAGAAGGTCTGCATACCACACCATTCCTAGTCAATCCAGGGCAAACAGAAGAACATGTGCCCCGTGTTAGCGCACCGTCCTCAACACTTGAAGGATCAAGGGTAGGGCTCCCTGCAATGGAAACTGGAGGGCACAGAACAGCGGGCAATGTGCATTCTTGCAAGTGGAGAACAGATCCACCCGAGGATCCACCACACAGGGCAAAGATGTTCTGAACTACTCCAGGTGGAGACACAACTTGTGGTCAGCTAGATGACGGAAACTCAGGCTGTCAGTTCTAGTTTTAGGCAGCCTTCCAGAGGGTTCCAGAGGGCATGATCGTGTGTGTATGATCTCAGATTCACAGTCTCAGAGCTACTTAGCAGAGAAGACGATACCCCAAGTTTTCATGCTTGATCTCATACAACATCGGTGGCATGTTGTCTGTCAGGATCTGGACATTTTGACCGCAAAGTGATGGCAGGAAGGCTTTGAGAGGCAGGTATGTCGTTGCCAGCTCTAGCAAGTTGATGTGTAACCCTTGCTCGTATGGATACCAGAGGCCTCTGATCTGTTCCTCCAGATGGGCACCCCTTCACCCACACAAAAATGGGGTCATCCATCACAACCATAGCTACTGCAGGTGGTAGGCAAATTTACTTTCTGCATTACATGCTCTCTTGCGCCGACCACCACCGAAGAGCCATTGTGTTGTCCAGGGGTGTCCTTATGATGTCTGTTAGATCACCCCCATGCTGGTACCATTGCTGAAGGAGGCACCACTGGCAAGCCTTCATATGCCAGCATAAGCACATGCTTGGCCAGCAGTTTGCAGAAGGGCAACTGAGCCAGCAGGCGGAGGACCTTCAGGATTGAAATCCATGTCCCCTCCCAAAACATCAAAATACTATACTGAATGTCCCGGATCCTGTGAAACGGGAAAGGCTCTGAGAGGTGTTGTGTCCAGGACTGCTTCTATGAACAGGAGGCACTCAGAGGGATCCAGGTGCATATTGTCACGGCTGATGGAAAAACTCAAGTGGAACAGCAAAGATGCTGTGGGGCTCAGAGAGTCAGATGAGCCTGCTTTGATCAGCCAATCATTATGTTACAGGAATATGAAGAACCTTAATTTGTGCAGATGTGCAGCCATCACCTTGGTAAAGACCCTAGATGTCTATGTCAACTTGAACGGGAGGACCATGAACGGATAGTGGGCGGAATCTATAAAATTGCAAGTACTCCCTGTGCGACTGCAGGATAGGTATATGGAAATAAGTGTCCTTCAGTTCAAGGGACGCCATCCAGTCATGCAGCTCTAGCATTAGAAAAACTTGAGCTAGTTACAGCATCACGAGTTTCTCCTTGTGAAGGAAGTTATTAAAGACCCTGAGATCCAGGAACAGATGCAGACTGCTGTCATTCTTGGGAACAAGAAATTACTGGGAGTAACATCCTTGCCCAACTTCCTGCTCTGGGACCACTTCCAATGCCCCCATTTCTACAGTAGTGCAGCTACCTATTGCTGGAAAATGTGAGTGTGTTCCTCTCACTGGAGGGAGCAGCAAAGGTTTCAGTAGGAAAGGAAGGGTACAGAATCGTTATACAGTCTATAAGACTCACTGGTCAGTCTAATGGCCTGTCAGGCCTTTAGCTGGAACAACACCTTTTCCGCCATGGCCACATGCGTTCCTATGGGGGAAAATTAAAATGTTTTCCATCCACAAGACAGCCATGCATCAGGAGGAATGTCAAGGAAGTTACGAAGGGCAATGCATGAGCTGGAGCTGATGGATGTGTGGAGGGAGACTGGAGATACACCCTTAATATAAGAGTTTACATTCTTCTTGCAAGTATATCACTCCTGTTCTTGGGGATCACAGGCTTTAAGTGTGGACTACTACTAATGCAGAACTAGGGACAATAGGAATAACAAAGCACTCAAAAATAGTAACACACCCACAAGGAAAAGCAAGTGGAGACTTTATGTACCCCTACTAAAAAGTAGCAAATGCACGCAACTTCATAGTGATAAAATCTGAAAATACTAGGACTTTACTGACAAAGGGGAAATGTCACTAAGTACACTCAGATGCTTTCAAGGTAGTAGTCAGAGGCAGATGTATAGCTGCAAGAACGTAATAGGGGCACAACTGGGGCCTAACAAAAGAGAAACTAAAAACATGCCCCAGAACGGCTGAAATGAATCACAGGGAGAGGGAATTCCTCAGCACACAGAGAGGGGACTTGCAGGACAAATACAATTGCTTCTCGTTGAAAGGTCAAAGAGGGCACAGCTAAGTTGGAATTAAGAGACTATAGGAGACAGCTAATAAATATGACAAGCTGTTAGCCACAAGATCGATTGATGCAAACGCTTATAGATGTGAATTATGTCACTCTCACTGCCTGAGTAGTGGTGAATGGTGTGAGCTCTGAAGTGATTCCATTGGGAATGGCAGAATGTAGAAGCTCCTTGTCCCCACCTCTTTTTGCTTTGGTAGTGGCATCTCTTGCATCAAAGATTCCAAATGATATGCAGAAAGAGGATATGCATATTAAAGGGAAACAGCATAAATGTAAATGTAAATCCAGTACTTGTATAGCGCACGAATCACCCCCGAAGGGGTATCTCGGCGCTGGGGGCAGTTGGGAAGATTAAGCGAGCTATTGCCCAGAGTGGCATGGTGCTGAGCAGACCCCTGCCGCCAGAGGCAGGGATCGAACCGTGATCCCCAGCGTCCAGCGTCAGTCGCCCTGGCCGCGGCGCCACACCTCTCCCACATAAGATTCCTCTCTTTGTAGATGATGTCCTGTGACCCTTAAGTCACCTGAAACCTCCTTTCCTAAGGTTGATTCAGACATTGTATAGGGAGATTTCAGTGTTTAAAGAGGACTTAGATCAATCTGAAATATTGAGTGTAGGGTTGAACAGAGAGACATAAGAGCGTAAAGAAAGGATACCACACCTCATGAGAAGATCAAGTACAAAGGCATCCATAGTACTCCCAAGCTCAAGGGACTCTACGGAACTAATTACTCCAAGCAGAGAATAAAAAAGATAATGAGGTGTCACCTTCAATTTATATCATGGGTGGGTGACAGTGGCGTCACTAAAGAAAATGTGTTACCATGCTTATTTTCTTTCAGACACTCCCCAATGACAGCAGCGGCATACCTCTCTGATGTGACAAGGCAGATACTATAGGCATTGGATGAGATGATGAAGAGACACCATCTTATTAGCTTGTTCGTCCTACCCCCGCTGATTCAAGACTCTGATTTAACTCCAAGATTAGAGGGAGATCAGTTTTGGGCAGATGGGGACTGTACTAGGTTAAGGGATCTATTTCAGAAGGGAAAGCTTACGTTTTGACACCGAGTGCTATACAATGATACGGTTTCAGGCTCAAGGGATATAGCACTTTTCGAAAAGCTTTTTCCCCTATTCTCCTCTACAAAGTGCCTGATATCCAAAGTATACTCCCTTTTATTGGACTCGGGAGTAGAGGATGTGTGGCATATATGAAAAGATGGGAACACTTATTAAGTGTAAGCAGCAGACTGCCCACATGGCAGAGACTGTGGGGAGATAAAATGACCCACAGAGTTTAGAATAGGAAAATGATGTACAAGTTACTGCATTTAACCCCATACAAACTGAAACATGTATAGTAATGAAAAATGTGAATGTGGGATGCAGGGGGGTGAACTGCACGTCTAGTGGACGTGCCCAGCGATCACACTTTGCTGGTAGGCAGTGTTAAGCCAGATAAAAGGAACTTTGCTCCATCTGATCCAAAGTTAGTGATCATGGCTTTGAAGCCAACATCCCAGAGGTGGTACCACCATTTGAGCAAGAACAACCCCATACCAAACTGATATACCTGGGCTCCTACCAGCCTCCGGACCCATGTTAATCCTAGTTACCTGACTCAGATGCACACACCATGTTTGTATCTTTCATGTCTAACGAACATATATATATATTTCTGTTTACTAATACCAAGGTTTTACAATTTATATTCCACTAGGAATTAACCTCTTTTTGATATAACTCTAGCCACCAGAACCCACCACACTTAGTGGAGTGCAGCTTAAAGGGGAGTGCTTATCTGACCTCCCTTTCACTAACACTCTCCAAGATGGCCGCTAAATAGAGGCAATCCCCCACAGTACCCTGCCAGACAGTATTCCCCATTTCTTCATGACCTTTAATTGCCTGTTTCAATTTAGCTCCACAATCCCCACAGGACCCAAGACAAAGGTGCTTAACACCCAAAAGTACAATTGCACACGTCCAGTCATCTATAGCACAACTGGACCTCCATTATAATCGACTATTCCAAGATGGCCACCGTAGTGTAGGTAATATCCTACTTAACTTTGTCTTTCACAATTCTGATTACTGTACACGTGACCATCTCTCATGTGCACCCCCTGTGCCTCCCGCCCGTTCATTAACCGATTCTAAAGATATATACTATCCCAAAATCCTTTCGTTTTTTATACTTGAAACTGTTTTCCATATGATTAAACGGTCCGGTACAACTTTCTTAGACCTCCTAAGATGGCGCCCCACCAACAAGGTGCCCACGTGACCCGGAACTAGATGCGGCGCCGGTTCATGGCGTATTTATTTTATTTTTTATTTTATTTTATGCGTTTTTATATAGCGCAGACTTTACCCGAAGGTGTCAGAGCGCTTCACAATAGGAACAGTAACGTTACATGAGGAGAAGATTTCAAGTGGGCATGTTACAAAAGCAAACGTTGCATTACATAAGGAAAAAGTGACAATTGTGCATATAACAAAAGCAAACAAGATACAAGAAGAGGTAGCAAATGATACGTTACAAGAGGAAAAAGTGACAAGTGTGCATGATACATAAGATACAAAATACAAATAGAGGTATAATACTGCAATAAGTGGCAGTCACTCAGAACACACTGGGAAGGCACTTCTATAGGCATGGAGTACAGAATTTCCTATAGTGGAAGAACTTCCTTGAGGGAATAGAGAGGGCGTGAATTAGATTTGGAAGTGTCTTTGAAGAAGGAGAGATTTGAGGTCAGTTTTGAAGGACCGGGAAGAGGTGGTGGTCCGGAGCTGAGGCGGAAGTGAGTTATAGATTCTCACCGCGTTGCCTGAAAAGGATTGGGCCATCGATCTTTCCTTTTTGAAAGTGGGAGGTTCAAGCAATACATTTTCCGCAATACGTGATGGTCTAGAGCCTCCAGAGAGTTTCAGTTTATTCGCCAAGTAGCGAGGAGAGGAGGAGTGCAAGGCTTTGTGGGTGATACAGGCAGTCTTGTAGATAGATCTTGCCTCGATGGGAAGCCAACGGAGGGAAGATAAAATGGGTGTGATGTGGTCGCTTCTTTTGGTCCCATATATGAAACGAGCTGCTGAATGGAGAACAGATTTAAGGGGGACAGGTGGGATTTGGGGAGGCCAGTAAGAAGAGAATTGCAGTAGTCCAGTCTAGAGAGAACCAGCGATTGGACCAGGGTTTTTCGGTCTTGCTCTGGGAAGAAGCGTCGAATCCCCCAGAGAAAGCGCAGTTGGTATCGAGCAGACTTTGCAATGGAATTGATGTGGGAGAGTAGATTGAGTTTTTTGTCGAGTATGACACCAAGGGATTTTGCGCTGTCGACAATGATGGGTTTATTGTTAAGTAGATTCATCTGATCCATCCATGATTGAACCGGAGGAGGAGAGAGTGAGGAGGAGAGGAGGAGTTCAGTTTTGGAGGGATTCAGAATCAGTTGGTGAGTTAACATCCAGTTTTGAATGGAGTAGAGAGTAGAGTTTAGGATGGGGAGAGCGTGTGTGGAGGACACCTTGAGGTAGATTTGAGTGTCGTCCGCATAGAGATGATAGAGGATCCCAGATTTACTTAGGAGATTTCCCAATGGTTCCAAATAGAGGTTGAACAAAGTGGGTGCAAGTATAGAGCCTTGAGGAACACCTTGACCTACCGCCAAAGGAGATGAAAGACTGTTCACTATTTTGATCATTTGGGATCTATCAGAGAGGAAGGAAGCAAACCATTTAAGCACTGTGCCTTCCATGCCCATTCTCTGTTGAAGAGTGTTAAGAAGAGTGTTGTGATTGACAGTGTCAAAGGCTGCAGAAAGGTCAAGGAGAATTAGAAGACAAGACTCCCCTGAATCGAGCATCCGCAGTGATTCATCAATCAATTGCAGCATGGTTTTTTCAAAGCTGCTGTTTTGAATGAAGCCAGACTGGAAAATGTCAAGATGATGATTGTCCTTGATATGACGGGAAAGTTGTTTCGCTACACATCTTTCTGTGATTTTCGCAAGAAAAGGTAGGTTAGTGATGGGGCGGAAGTTGTTGAGGTCGTTCGCATCAGCGGTGGGTTTTTTAAGAAGAGGGGTAACCTGCCCAGTTTTGAAGGAAACAGGAAGGGAACCTTGACAGAGGGAGAGGTTAACCAGAGTGGCCCAATAGGAAAGAGAATGGGTGTAGAAGTCGATTGCAATGGCACTAGGGATGGGGTCAAGAGAATGGTTGGAGGGCTTTGTTTCGAGGATGCTTTGAGGAGGGCATCTTCAGAGATGGAGTCAAAGTTCTGCCAAATGGCTAAGGATTTGCGCTCCTCTGGAGGGGTAGGATGACTGACCTGATCCACAAGTGATTTCACTTTTTCGTCAAAGAGGCTTGCATGCTCCCGGGTGCTTGCCCTCGCCGATTGATCCGTTGACGCGTGATACCGAGACCGATAATGAAGACCTAATGCTCAAGTAAGTGCCTGCGACCATCAGGGTTCGCTGTGGCAAGTGTGGACCCTTCCTACTAGTTACCAACCTTGAGAGTGACCCTAAGGCACCCAGATAGACCAGCCTCCGTTTATCGGCAGCCAGGTTACTTACTGTCCACTGCTTCTTTCTCCCACAGATGTTACAATTACGTTACAATTACGGAATTCAGAAACAGGATTAAACAAACATGCTTTGACCTTAATATTCATCACGGTAAGCGCGGTCCGGTCGGCCCGAGAGAACACCAGGGCACCTATCCCACGTAATGGGACACTGTGTCATTTTATTGAATAGCGCACCACACACCACCTTGCACCTGGTCCCCACGCCAGATTTGATTTACTAGAAGTTAGGCCTTTATCACTGCAATTATTATATGATCGCACAGGCCATTTAATATAAACATTCACGGAAATCTCATGATTCCCTAGCTCACCAGACCATGCCGAATGATTCCTACTATCCATAAAAGTTAGAGGCATGGTACATTAATACCTGCACGCAATCTCTCATACCTCTAAAAGCAGCCTAACGGTGTACCTTGCTATATGTTTTTCTTTGTATCCCTTTATGGAACATCACGTTACCTATCTGGACACAACCTTCCCATATGTATTACCATGAATTATTTTGCGTTTTTTTGTATGCCACTTTTATATGGTGACTGTAAATGCTTTTCACAACATAACCTGACATTTGTGCCCCTTCTTGCTAACTTCTTACTCTCATCTCTTATTTCTCCATTATCTTTCTATACTACCTTCTTTAACTACGTGCTTATACCTCCTGACCTTCGCTCCACATCAATCACTATTATTTCTACCTACTTACATCAATCTTCCACCTTTAACTTCTCTTCGATTTTTTTGTTTTTCCTCCTCTTTCCCTCTAACTACAATCTCCTATTGCCAAACGTGTTCACTGGTAATAATCTTTCTCTGTGGTCGTGCTCTTTTTCTTTTGATTACTTATCCTTCTCCCACACTATACCTTCCTTCCCTATACCCTTTCCTACCGGTTTCTGCTATCACTACACCTCTGCACTTTTTCTCATCTCTTCTTCACCTTTCCTTCGAACTTGACCCAAATGGACGATTACGGCTTCACAACATCTTGAATGATGTATGCCTTAAATATGCTTTTTTGCCTTTTTGTAAATATGTACATAACACTGCTTGATGGAACATTATGTCTGTTTGTCACAAATGTACAGCCCTGAGGAAGCCCCAGGCCAGAAGGCCATTTTGAGGGAGCGAAACACGTGTTGGCTGTTAAAGGTCCTTTTTTGTTACGGGGATCTATTGATCCGCCTATGTGTCGCATGAATCAAATTGTGAAGAATCAAGCATCCAAAAATCCACAAAATGAAACAATAAATTGGAATTTTTTTCCTTGAAAAAGAGTGAAAACTCTAACTTGTTCTGGCACATCCTAAAGAAGAACATCCCAGGAGGGGAGGACAAAAAAATGTTGGATAGTACTGTGGAATATGAATATGCCAGCTAAATAATAGACTGCTTTCCACTGGAAAAACCCTACCCCGCCACCCCAAATGAATTCAGGCCTGGACGTGGACAAAGAGGCTGTGGTTGGGGCTAGCCATGCAACAGTTGACCCCCCCATCAATCTCTTAATAAACATCCCTTTAATGCATTACTTTACTCCATTCACTCATCCATTAACCCCTTTCATCCTGCCCATCTCCATGGGCAGATCCTTCTTCCATTCTCAACTTTATTTCCCCAGATCCTCACCAGACACACACTGCTTGCTGTCTTTTTGATTCTGCAGTGTGGCTGTCCATATTGTCCTGCATTTCACACGGTTCTGATTCAGGCTTGATGACTTCGTACCATTCTACTCCACCCAGTTCCATACTTCCTCCTAAGTGTTAAAATAAAATCGGTTTTGCTGGGAAGCAAATCATGCTGAATATGGAGATCTCCAAATTAACTTAACTACAGCTTGTAATCCAAAAATTGGCCAATCAATTTATTCACTTTCAATGAGAAAGTTTTCCTTGCCTTCAACAAGATTACATTCTAGGGCCTAGAATCTGGGCTTTACCGCTGAAGAGGTGGTCACTTACTGCTGTGGGCAATAGTTCAGATACCATCTTCTGTGCTAAGGTTCCACATGAAGCAGTTTAACAGTTTTGACGGGAGTAACCAGCTTTTTATAATTATTTTTTTAATACAGAGTTAGATGGTCTTCCCTTTCCTATTTTTGGAACAGCCATCACCATGAGGTTGTATTGAAAGACTGTCATGCATAAATTCCAAGCACATAATTTTGTGCTGGAATGATTTAACCTCTGCTTGTAAAGTCAATATTACATCTTAAATATTCTCCCTCTAGTTTGATGACCCTCTCTGCAACTTCCTCATTACTTGTCTAAATGGGGTAACAACTTTTTGCGCCAACCTGATATTCTTTTCCAGGGTTCTTTGTGAGGCATTTGTGCACTACATTCGGTTTAATGCTCCGCATCACACTTTCCTCTTCACTCAATTTACTTTGTTCCTCCTTCTTTTATATATTTTCCCTTGCAGGGGTTGTGATTTTGTCTCTTCAAATTTCCTTTCACATGTACTTTCTTTCCCAGCCCTGCTCCACTGAACCTCTACCAAACTATATCCTGCAACAAACAGTACACATCACAGCAATTTTGATACACTGATACTGGTCCCCACTTTAATCTTTCAACGACATTCAAGTTCCCCAGACTTTCCCAATTCCTACCTTCATGTGTTTTTTTTAAGAATGGCCCTATCCTCTTCTGATAGTGTCTGAATCTGGCCTTTTTTCTGTGTCCGGAGCGCCTTTTGCATCACTCAGCTGGAATGGTCTTGACTTGAAGGGCTCTTACCTACCTTACGACTACCTTGTCCTCAGGTGGGTGGTGGAGGAGGCTGAGCACTTCACCCTTGCTGCCAATATCCTTATTGTGGGCTTAAATTGTTTTCTCATCTTTAGAGACTGGGTCCATGTTTATCAAATGGCCAGCACCTCAGCATCTCATTAAGGCGCCAGTGTCCCAATTCCTTTGTCCTTCTAACGTCTATTATCTGGTTTGCAGATTTTAATTTCCTGTTGCCGCTTACAACTGTAATCCCTCAATTGCTGCACTCTTTGTGCTTCCTATCACTTTTTAGTTTTCTTCACTGCCTGTCCTAAGATAGTCAAATCTTGGTGGGTCACAATCTATGAGCTCCACTTCTCTTCAGTGATTTCTTTAGGTGAGCGTGGGGTGGATGGAGGCTTCAGCACACTGCCATCCCTGCACTTGTGTCTCTGCCCTTGCACTTACACTGCTACCCCAAGGGCTAGACTGGCACCCTAACAAAGGGAAGTGAGAGGATAATCTGTGGGGATTCTGAATACGGTCCGGGCTACGGTCACTCTTTCATTTCACTCTAAAACATATTTTTTTGGTTAAATAAAAAAGTTCTTTCTCACGTCATTCATACCAAGTAGCAGAAGTAAGACACTCCCTCCTGTTAGAAGGACACAGGGAGATTGTTTGACTTAATCAATGGTACTGGAATGGATTCAAGAACAGATGCAAAGATAAGCAGATTTACAGGCCTATTTTAGACTATCACTTTAGAAGTTGCCTACTAGAGGAACATGATGCCTTAGAAGCCAGGAATAATTTTGAACTAGAGAATAAATTAGTTACAAATAACTCCAGTTCTCCAACACTGGAATTTTTGTTTCCTATATATTCACGAGCTTGACTCATTCCCAGTCATCAGGCTGGGAATCCCTGGTAACCATAAACAGCGGTAAACAGTGTTAATACTGCCATACCCCTTAAAAACAGTGTTTGTTTAGTAGCATATCCACCTGATTTGAAACAACCAGATCTTCAGTCAATAAGGTGGTAGTGACGAGTGCTCCCACTCCTCCTGGAAGCCACTAAAGCTAAGATTTCAAAGCACAAATGTGAAGGATATTAAACAGATATGATTTCTGACCGGCAAGGAGGGAGGGTAGTATGTGAATATATGAAAGAGTCTAATACTGGAGAACTGGCTAAATTCTTCTCTAGCATTGAATATTTCATATACTCACATGCTTGAATCAGAATATCAAGGAGTGCATAGCACACGAACAAAGCAGGAAGCAGGCTCAGCTTGAATGAAACAGGTTGAGAAGACCTGCCTGTCTCACTGATGAGTCAGCTGCTGTGTTCACCTCTAGGCAGTAGGGCTTGCTGAATATGTGACTGCCCTTCCATGGGTCTACAGGGCAAATGCCTTAGCATTGCAGCATAAAATGCAGCACTTGTTGCCACACCTCTGGTGGAATGTGCCTTGAATCACCCCAGGAGTGGGAGCGTCACCTTGTAATGGCAGAAGGGGATGAAGGCTGACAGCCACGTGCTAAACTCAGTTTGAAGAATGCAAACACAACAAGATGATGGACGCAGTGCTGAAACATTTCAACCACTCACCCCCAGTCAAGAGATCTTGGTTTAATCCATCAGTCTTTTGCTCACTTTGCCACCCCAGTTTGGACCAAGCCATATGCTAATCAGTCTTGACCCTGCTCCTCATGGGGAAAGTCCAGCTCAAATTGCCAGGCCAAGTCCTCCCTGGACCGGAAACAAGCATCCTTGTCGTTTTTTCCTTTCTGTGCCCCCTTGCTGCCCCTGATTGTGATCGTTTTTTCCTTTCTGTGCCCCCTTGCTGCCCCTGATTGTGATCGTTTTTTCCTTTCTGTGCCCCCTTGCTGCCCGATTGTGATCGTTTTTTCCTTTCTGTGCCCCCTTGCTGCCCCTGATTGTGATCGTTTTTCCTTTCTGTGCCCCCTTGCTGCCCCTGATTGTGATCGCTTTTTCCTTTCTGTGCCTGTTTCCCGCCGCTGCGCCCTGCGGCCCCGCCCCCTCACTGCCCTTTCGCTGCCCCATTCCCTGCTCCTCCCCCCCACCTCCCCATTTTGGGGGGCCGCGGTGCGGCCGCGCCGCTGGCGCGCCTAAGGCCGCGCCCAGCGCCAGACCCCCTGGTCCGGGCATCCCCCGCGCCCGCCACATCAACAGACGCCGATACGACGCCAGCACCCTCCACGCACTCAACCCCGGAAAAGATCACGCCTGCTACCAGGCCACCCCGAAGCGCACCCAAGGGCCCTTCACCTGCCGGAACTGCAGCTTCGCCAGCACCCGCCCCGCCAAACCACCGCCCAGGAAAGAACCCAACTACCTCAGATGCATCCTCCTCAACACCCGCTCCGCCCGCAAACACGCCATCGAACTCTGGGACCTTCTCGACTCAACCTCCCCAGACGTCGCATTCCTGACGGAGACCTGGCTGAATCCCGCTTCAGCCCCCGACATCGCCATTGCCATCCCGGACGGATACAAGATCACCCGCAGGGACCGCACCAACGGAGTCGGAGGAGGCATCGCCATCGTCCACAGGAACACCCTCAGAGTCTCAACCAACACCGACGACTACCTCAGCACCGCCGAACACATGCACTTCCAGATCCACACCGATCCCAACACCACCCTCAGAGGAACCCTCATCTACAGAGCCCCGGGACCCCGACCACAGTTCAGCGATTCCATCGCTGACTTCGTCAGCACACACGCCATCGCCTCCACGGACTACATCCTCCTCGGGGACCTGAACTTCCACCTCGAGAACAACAAGGACACCAACTCCACCACCCTGATCGACAACCTCGCCACCCTCGGACTCAGACAGCTAACCATAACCCTCGCCCTGAGCCCACCCGCCGAACCCTCCGACCCCGACACCGCCGCCCGCAACCTCAGACAGTGGATCGACGACTGCGCCAACACCCTCGCCCCGCTCAAGAATCCGCCCAACAGCCACACCAGCAAGAAAGCCACCTGGTTCACCGAAGACCTCCAGGCCTCCAAACAAACATGCCGAAAACTGGAGAAGATCTGGCTCCACGAACGGACAGCGGACAGCTACGCCGCCCACAAGAGCGCCACCCGCAATCACCATCACCTCATCAGATCCGCCAAAAGGGCCTCACTCAAAGACCGCCTAGACAACAACGCACACAACAGCAAAGAGCTCTTCAACATCGTGAAGGAACTCTCCAACCCCAGCTCCAACACCAACGACATCCAGCCGTCGCAAGACCTGTGCGACTCACTGGCCACCTCCTTCCACCGCAAAATCGCCGACATCCACGACAGCTTCAACACCACGACCGCCCCGGCAACGACCGAGACCACTGCCCCCACAACCACCAACCGCCTGCTCTCCTGAACCAACATCAACGACGAGGACACCAGCGAGATCATGAACACCATCCACTCCGGTTCACCGCTAGACCCGTGCCCTCACCACATCTTCAACAAAGCCAGTACAGCCATCGCGCCCCATCTCCGGAAAATAATCAACATCTCCTTCGAGACAGCAACCTTCCCGGAAAGCTGGAAGCACGCCGAGATCACCGCCTTACTCAAGAAACCCAAGGCAGACCCCAAGGACCTCAAGAACTTCCGACCCATCTCTCTGCTCCCGTTCCCCGCGAAGGTCACCGAGAAAAGCGTCAACAAACAACTGACCCGCTACCTCGAGGAGAACAACATCCTGGACCCTTCCCAGTCCGGCTTCCGCAGCAACCACAGCACCGAAACCGCCCTCACCGCCGCCACCGATGACATCAGGACCCTGCTAGACAACGGAGAAACAGCAGCCCTCATCCTCCTGGACCTATCAGCCGCCTTCGACACGGTCTGCCACCACACACTACGAACACGCCTTCACGACGCCGGGATCCAAGAGAAGGCCCTGGACTGGACCACATCCTTCCTTTCCGGCAGAACACAAAGCGTCCGCCTCGCCCCCTTCCGATCCAAGGCCACCAAGATCATCTGCGGCGTACCCCAAGGCTCCTCCCTCAGCCCAACGCTGTTCAACATCTACATGGCACCCCTCGCCCGACAGCACAACCTCAACATCATCTCCTACGCCGACGACACCCAGCTGATCCTCTCCCTCACCAAAGACCCTCACACCGCCAAAGCCCACCTCCACGAAGGAATGAAGGCCGTCGCCGAATGGATGAGGACCAGCCGCCTGAAGCTGAACTCGGACAAGACGGCGGTCCTCATCCTTGGTTCCAACCCTTCAGCCTGGGACGACTCCTGGTGGCCAACATCACTGGGAACAGCCCCGCCACCCACCGACCACGTACGCAACCTAGGGGTCATCCTCGACCCCACCCTCTCCATGACTAAGCAGGTCAACGCCGTTTCCTCATCCTGCTTCAACATCCTCCGAATGCTCCGCAGGATCTTCAAGTGGATCCCCACCGAAACAAGAAAAACAGTCACCCAGGCCCTCGTCACCAGCAGGCTGGACTACGGAAACGCCCTCTACGCAGGAACGACGGCTAAGCTCCTGAGACGGCTGCAACGCATCCAGAACGCCTCTGCACGTCTTATCCTCGACATCCCCCGACGCAGCCACATCACACCCCACCTGAGAGACCTGCACTGGCTCCCTGTCAACAAGAGGATAACCTTCAAGCTCCTCACCCACGCACACAAAGCACTCCACAACTCCGGACCAGCCTACCTCAACAGACGACTCAGCTTCTACACCCCCACCCGCCAGCTCCGCTCGACCAGCCTCGCCCTCGCCACAGTCCCCCGCATCCGGAAAACGACCGCCGGCGGCAGATCCTTCTCCCACCTCGCCGCCAAGACCTGGAACACCCTCCCCACCAACCTCCGACAGACCCAAGACCTACTGGCCTTCAGAAGACTCCTCAAGACCTGGCTCTTCGATCAGTAGCAGCACCACCCTCTCTTCCCCCAGCGCCTTGAGACCCCCGCGGGTATGTAGTGCGCTTTATAAGTGACATGATTGATTGATTGATTGATCCTGGGACTGGTTTCAGGATATCACCCCTCATCAGCCAGGCTAGCTTGAATCCAGTGGCACAGCGAGCAAGGAAACTTCCTGAAGGGTCACCATCTGAAAAGATTGTTTTCTGAGAAACTGGTTTAATTCTCTGAGGTCCAGAATAGGTCTCCATTGTCTAGTTTTCTTTTTTGGTAAAAAGAATCCTCAGTAAAATCCCCGATTTCATTGGGATTTCGGAGTGGCCTCTATTGCTCCTGGATGGATGAGTAGGTGGTTTTTGTAGAAATTTGAGGGTGTATCCCGAATGTACTATCCGCAGCACCCTGATGTTATGGACTGCCATGTGGGGGCAAAAAAGGAATGTCCTGCTCAACCTGATCTTATGAATAAGACTAATTTTCGGTTATCCTGGGTGCACAATTAGGAGTCACTCCACTTTCTTACAGAGGATTTGAATAGCCTTGCATTTGATTCTTGCTAGGTGTAGGACCACGGCCACATTCAGTTTGTCTGGGAAGATGAGAATGTCCTAGACTGCACACTGGGTGAAACGTCCTCTGTACACTGAGAATGTCTTGACCATGAAAAATGATTGAACCAGAGTGTCTGTACTGCAAAGCCCCAAGAGACCATGCACTGCCCTTTGTGCTCTTTACTTCTATTCTGTAGGGCTCCATCTATGTGCTTTCAGAACAGTGTGAGACCGTCAAAAGGCATGTCAAAGCGCTTGGATTGGACCTCTAAACAGAAGGTCGTGGAATATGGCCATCTTTGCCTTCTTAGAAAGTAGATCCTACTATTGACAGAAGACTCCATTTGACATGTCCATTGCTGGCAACCGATTCACTGACCTCTTCCTTGACTAATGCCCTTGCAGCTATGATTGAGGTCCCTGCCATAGACTGAACTTTACAGACTGCATTGTCTATTCACCATCTGTCTTCGTCAGTAGGCGCTGACGCTAGCTCTCTGACCATACTAAGTCTAGTTTGGGTATGGGCTTTGTGGTTCCGCATGGCTGGTCTTCGAAACTGTAGAGGAGACATTACTGCTCCACTGATGCCATGGAAGACTGAATTTTTTTGGGGGGATAAACTTTTTTGAATTTTAGGCCAGTCTTATCTGGCTTGAAGATTAATTTCTTAGCTCACTTTCATACAGTGATAAAAAGAGCAGCTATGTCATCCGGGGGGTTAGTGGGGGGCGTCAGACTGGAAGGCAATTCGTCTCTCTCCAAAGGCAAGCTGTAATCTTCTCACACTCGCTCCAAACTTTCTTGTTGTTCTTATTGAGACTCACCCTCTTCTTCGACGTCTAACAACTAATTGGAATCTGAGGCATGCTGCTCATCCAGGTCCTTAAATGTTGTGGGAACAAGCGCAGAAGTAAGATATGGAGGAGTCTCCGACATTGCTTGAGGTGGTGAAGCAGGTGGAGGCGGCTTTGGTACTCGTGGCAGTGACGACGGTATGGAAAGTGCAGGAGGTGAGACAGCTAGTGGTGGTCCAACAGGTTAATGAGGTTGTAGTCTTTGAAAAGTGTCTATCATCTGTTGTAGCACTTGCATGACCTTATACTCCTTATACTATAGTCAAGGAATTTAAAATGGTGAAGGATTTGCAGTTGGCTGGTTCTCAAATTCTAGATAGTCTCCCTCTTCCACAAAATCTTCACCTTGAAACTCAGTCACATCACGTATATCTAATTGTGTGTAACTCTATGCAACATCTGAAGCATTACTCTGAGTTGGAAGGTGACTGGAATTGATGGTGTTGATGTTGTTGCTGATTTGGCCAATGACAGTGAAGGGAGGTTCACCATCATCAGGCTCGCAGATGGTGGGATGACAGACATTCTTGGTAGGATCGTCGACAATGGCCTTGAAGCTGAAGGTGCCACAACAAAGGCCAGTATCATAGGGTTCAAATGAGGTGAGGGTTCTCATCGACGGTGAAGACATCAATTTTGTAAGGGCTTCAATGGAGCTGATTTTCACACAATTTTCTGCCCAGGTTGATTTTCAACCTTCTGGAATGTTTCTCTGAGGAAATTTTATTTTTCCCACTTGTGGAGGTGTCGGCAGGAGCTTCAGGAAACAAATCCAGCTCTGGAAAAGGGTCACTTAATTGGAGAGCTCTTTAATAGACATAGGGGTTGTGACAGACATTCCATTCAGCACTCTTAAAACACACTAACAAAATACTAGGTTAGCAATAAAAATGCTTCGTACGAGTTCTAGCAAAATGTATGCCCAGAAGACAATAAAAGGACTCCGTACAAGGACCTGAAAGCCAGGGTACGCAAAAAGAAACTAAAATATCCATGGTTACATTATTCCTGTGCTTCGATTGGAGTTTCATACTTACATTATCATTGGACTGAGCATACAGACATCCTCTACGGAATATGAAACCTTACGTCAAATCTCAACAAAGTGACAATAGCCCCCATGCAAAGAATGCTGCAGCTCAGGGAACATGTTCCTACATATGCAGAATCTTACCCATTGCAAGCCTAGTGACAGCCATGTGTGGATTCATGGAATGTCATGCACACCTTATACCTTACAGAGTACAGCACACTGCGGCCGCCAATGTTTGCAGAATCATATTTAATAAATGGAATCATAAACCTATGAATGACCTATTGAATTCGTTATATGCAAGAGCTTTCACCTCATCAATTTATGCGGTAGAAAGTCACAGACATGATGTTTGGAAATTGAATAAAGCACTCTTCTTAATATCTGCTACGTTTTATACGTTTCCAGGGAAAAGTTTACTTTTCCCGTACACTGCAACTTGAGGAAATAGTAAAGCCTCCCACAGCTTGGCTAGGGACTCTAGGGAGACTCGTCAGACAAGCTCCCCATGCGTTATGTTGATTGAGGCTTCACACCTGTGTGCTTTTACTAAGAAAGAATGATGATTTGAGCCATTTGAGTGTGACTTTCCTCGTCAATAATTCTGCAGACACTGGCAGGAAACGGGGCAAGACTGCCTCTTCTGTCTGAGATGTACTTTAGTTTCTTTATTTATGTGGTTTCAAATAGAACAAACATAGCCAGAGAGTTAGAGTGCTTTACAGTGTAGCATACAAGACACATGGTTGAATAGAGACAGTGTGTCAGCAAAAGAAATTTACAGAACAAGCAAAAGGAGTATGAAATGAAATGAGTAAGTTAGCAGACATCCATCCACAGATGGGAATATACAGATCAGTGGCAGACAATACAGTCCGCAGGATAACACACAGTAGCTGCCACCTAATCACTCTCCAGTTTAGCCCCACCATCTATCTCAAACTCTCTACATGAAGACCTCAGGCGAACAGAAGACGTTCTACATTCTGCAAAATATTAAAACCTACTCATAATTCCCTCTTCTAACTCCCATCCTCTTTCACTGCATAAATCACCTCAACCTACCCCTCCTTTGCACTTTTTCCATTCTCTCTGCCTTTCACGTGATACCCTGCCCTGCTTTTTGTTTAAAAACCTCTCTCTGAAGCTGCGTTCAATGAGGTTCTTGGTGATTTAGATCACTGCTCTTACGTAAGGAGATCCAGATCCCACTGTAGAGGGTACTGACACTGGCTTAGATATAGTTGAGCCTCATAAAGCGAAATAAATATTAAACATGAATTTGTCTCAACAAATAAAGTGATCTACTTCAAGGCGAAAATGTCCAATGCGGGGGAAATAAAGCACAATGTTGAGAAAAGGGAATAAAAGCAGCGTCCAAGGGGAAGGTAGGTGTAATGGGGAGGGGACTGATGGGGAGAAGAGAAGAAAAGAAAGCGGGACAACTCGAAGAGGTCATGGAAGGCGCATAAAGTCTGAGTAAAGGCACAGTAGCGCAGCCAGGATAGGAAAAGAGATCAGAAACCTTGCATTACAGTTAGGCACAGGGGACTGGGACTGGGACTGGGCTGGATAAGAAAATACAAGATTAATTGGGACCATATTCGAAGCATCTTTGGAAAATTAGAATTTTCAACTCATTATTAAACTTTACAAAAGAGGTAGTGGTGTGGATGGTTAACAGTAGTGAGTTCCAGAATCTACGTACACTCCTGGAAATGTAGGGTCATAAAGGATCATGCCCTGGTCGCCCTCCATCTGCTGTAGTTTGATTTGTCCCAAAGTGGGCAATGTCATCGAGGGCATCAACGAGGATTTTACTTTGAGTCCTTTGTACTTCCTACTTAGAGATAATTTGGAATGCTCTTTTGCTATTATTTCTCACTCTTGTTGGCACTTAACGTGAATCAAGAACCCCACAATTGCTAGCTGTTGTATCTAATGGTCTGCTGAAATGCCCTGCTCCCATGGGAGCTCTTAATTTTGTACAATAAATATAATTTAAAATTACTACTTTTTATAATTTAACCCTTACCCTTGAAAGAATAATTCAAGAATTTCTCAATTTATACCCGTAATACATAGAGGGAATATAATTAAAAATATTACTATGTCTCCATAAGAGAACACACACTGCGTTGTTTATGAGCTTTACTTGACCACCGAAAGAAGCATGGGATCAGTTTAAAGATATGGCTAATAAATATGTTCTCCTAGTGTTTCAAAGACTTTTCAGACTCTTCAGGCACCAGGGTACTTTTCTAGGCAGCGCTTCGTTATGGAGTAGAGGTCGGCTTGCAAAATGTGGATGTCCATGAAGAGGCCACCTCTTTCACAGGAACTCAAAGGCACTTCCAGGAATGAAAGTCCCTTCCCTTTTCCCTCCTTAATCACTGAAAATCTTTTTAATAACTACAAATTGCGGAGACTTCGCTGAGAGCGGGATTCTTCACTATAGCATGACACAATGATGCCCTGTGTGGGTCTGTAGAAATCAGGTTCCAGAAAGCACCTGAACTACAGGTGAACTTTACAAATGCCATGTGAACCAGAGGCTCACACTGCTTGTAATGAGCAGGTTGAAGCAAGAATTTATTGTCATCCAGCTATTATTTGCTTCCGGAATTTTCTCACCTGTCACCACGCTGATTCGACCGAGGTTGTGCCACTGCCTCGTACTATATAATTACAGCTCGTAATCAAATGTTGTCGTCTCCGAGAAGCATCCTCCCTCTAAACAGATTTATGCTATACTGAGAATATGATGTGAAATGTTTCTTTATTAAGGAAAGACCTAAGTCAGATCTTAGCTGGAGAACTCTGTGATCCTTAGAGAGTGAGCAAATTTACTTTTAGTAACTTTACACTGTTGTACACTGATGCGCCCTACATTAGCACGTTTTCTCTTTTTAGTATATATTTTGCTGTAATAATCATGCAAACAAAATCAATGAACACAAGGGAGATATAAGGCATATGAAGGCTCATACTGAGACAGGAGCAGAGTGACGGCAAAGACACTGGGCAAACCGTGAACAAAGAGCGAGGTAGTATACTAGCGAGGGGAGGAAGAAATCAGAATATCGTCACTTGAAGCAGGAAGCCAAAGACATGAAGAGTAATATGATGAAAGAAAGACACGTTTTCAAAATCACACTACAGATTCTGACGATCAGGATGTGTAATCTAGGAAAATATATGTATTGTTCTGTGCCCAAGTACAACCTAGGCAGGCAAACATATGTGAATGCATTAACAAGACTACGGGTTTACTCAGAAAATAGTTTCTTGTGAATTTGGTAATACAACTAAATAATAGATTTAGAGAAAGATACAGAAAATAAAAAGTCAATGAACGAGATTAGTCCTATTTATTTTTACTAATGATCTAGTTGCTCGAATAACCAGAGATACTAACATAAAAGAAATTTACTTTTTTTCTAAAGAAGCATTGCCTTCTCCCCAGTAAGATTCTCTCGCTCTACTAGACTGACCCATGGATTTGTCGCAAGGCCCCGGGATGTGCTACCTATAACTAGTGCAACAGTGATGCGCATTACAATTTTAGGAACAAGGCGACTGTGACGGCTTCTGCCTTGAATTGCAGGCACTCAGATACTTCGTGAAAGATGTTAGATTTTTAAAAAAAACTTTTACTTTTAAATAGCTTTCTGTTGAATAGTTTTATTCATCATCTGTGGTGAGTGGAACCTCACAGACATTGTAAAGGCAGATTTGAGAAGTGAGCCCAACAGTTTACTTACTTTTAATTAAACTGCCCTTTATGGGCAAGGCACAACTGTGGTGCACCTGTCGGCTCTACTGGTTACAAGAAGCAGGTGAGCGCGCACACACACACAGGAGGCCTTTAGAGATGCAGAGGAGTGTCACCCCAGCCACTGCAGCATTTCTGCACACCGCCGCTAGCAGCTTCTCCGGTGGTCTTCTGGCAATAGAGGGCATGGCCAGAGGAGTTGGAAGACAATCCTTACCCCAGACCCTTTCCTCAAACCAACCAGGGATGGGCATTGGAGAAGGTCACCCTTTGGCTCTGAAATCTGAAGAGTTTCAACCAGGAAGCGACTCGGCCTCATAGGAGCTATTTGGGCTAGGATGTAACCTAATGCTTCCATTGCCCACACAAAAAAAAGATTGCCAACACACAACCAGAAATGAGTGGTTGGGGCTTGCTGTGCTTACATTAGGTTTGAATTTTTTCTTGTCTTACACAAAAACGAACAGAGGGGGTGACACCTTGCCCATGAAGACTTTCAATATACTTCCAGTTAAATTGATCGAACATGGAGAAGAAAATAAAACAATACCAAGAACTGTTAAGTTAAGTGGAAACAGTAGGATAATTATGTGAAAGACAAGAGGTGTAATTGAAGCACTTGGCTGTGCTCATGCCTTCGCCTGGCAGATAGGCTGTGGCTTCCTCCCTGAGCCCCACGCCCTCTTCGATTGCCCAACTCCAATGTAAGCGGGTGGGAACAAGTTGTTCAAATGAAGTCATTACAGGTGCGCGCTGTTCTTCTTCCTGTCGGGTCAGAAGTTCACACCTGTGAAATGGAGCACCTAGGTGGGCCGGCTTCATTGCACTCCAGCTAGACTCCACCAGGCTGAGTTCCTTCACACAGAGCAAGGCCTGTGACACAACACTCTCGATTCTGCACTGCTCCTGACAGAGGGAATTAGTACAACTTTACATGGCTGCTTTGGGATCCACAATGTACTTATAGGGCCTGAGGCCCACAATTCTGAGGTCCGCGCAAATGCAGATGTATATAATGCACAAGAGGAGGGGCGGCGAGGGTACGGCATTTACGCGGTGAGCAAGATGCACACCATTCTCACCTTGAAATTGGGGATAACCTGCTAAATGAGCATTTTTCCTCTTGCTACGAGGTGTGCAAACGTGGATTTCAACAAGGGTAATCGCATGATTTGCACCAGGTAAAAGCACCCCACGTGGTGTGCAATTAGTACCAGACTTCCATTTCCAATTCAGGCGCGGAAGTCTGTGCCACCATCAAGGGGTGAGGTGGGGATGGGGGGCGGGTGTGGGTGTTTAAAAAAAAAAAAAAAAAAAACACACGCACACGGAAATTCCGCTTTTCCAGCAACCTTTATTTAGCACCCTTGCCTCAGCCGATATTACACAGCCCGTAGGCTGTGCCTGCAGTCTGAGTGTGGACTTTGAACCATCGTATGCACATGCACCAGGAGTCAAGGGTGGTACCCATGACATTCATACCATTTTAGGCGTTGACCATGTGCGCTGCATTACAGCAACGGTGGCAACAGTAGAATGTCTGTGGTTGCAAGGCCCACTTCACCATCAACGACTGGGGCACTCACCACTGAATTTCCATAAAGTGCAACGTGCATACTGTTGCTTTTTGTAATGAAATGAAGAAGAAAAAGCTGTTTTTAAGGAAAGCTGCTCTGTGTCACCCGTAATCAATTTCTGAAATAGAATCTAGGTCCCGTCAAGTGGAATCACTTTTCGGAGTCATCGGTGGATCTCACTGGAGCCTGCATCTGAAGGACAGTGCTTAAGATGGCCGCTGAAGAGAGGGATGTGCTTCTGGGACATCCAAACACACCACCAGTGTTCCTTTCTGTAACCAACGTGCCACGGAGAGTCAAGTCTACTCACATTTTAAGCACCCATGTGTTTGTACATGGGATAAATAAGAATACGTCACCCTAGGCACCTGTGCAAGCTTGATGCTTCTCAGACGATGAACTGCGCAAGTCACCAGAGGGTTCCAGGTCACTGAGACACTACTCTTCCGGGTGCTGCTTCATTTCACACATCGTCACCAGTAGCCGTGGTCCAGTTGATCTAATGGAAATGAACCAAGCTTACGCCTTTCAGGCAGCAATGAATTGTATCTTAAAGCCCATGCCAGGAGACAAGGTGTTATGGTGACTTGGAGCCATCTAGTCGACACTTAATGCAAGAGTTTTTCATGCTGGTAACTGGTGAGTTGCCCTTGGGCGACAACTGAAGTAAAGTTTATCTCAAAATGTAGTCAAATCATATTTATTAAAACATTTTTTCCCGAGGAAATTGTACAGATTGAGAGAAAGGATTTGAAAGAAGCTAAGCAGGGACTGAAAAAGGGGATGGGATTTTACAGGTTATTTCACTTGCCATAAAGCAATGTATGTGCTCAGAAACGGGTATTACTATTAATGGCTAACTATCCTTTTAAAAAGTAACAGTTGCGGTCACCCATAAATAAACATGCAATGCAAATATTCAGAGGTGGCAGTCGATAAACGTGTGTGTTTTTCTGAAGAAAAACAGATATTCAGAGGTGGAGAAATAAATCAATCCATCGAAGTCATCACATGAACTCTTGACAAGTGTGAGTTTCATGTACACCAAATTTTTTAAATTTGCCATTACAATTACAGACAGTATACTTATGTTTTTAGGTCTCACCTAGGCAGCGCTTGCGCTGTCTCTGCGAGACATGCTGTATTCAGGATAAGGGCTATAAAAGCTCCGCCCATTTTCAAGGATGCACCTGTTACATGTGTTGTTACTCAGAGCTTGTGAGCACTATTTCTTTCTTTAAGCTGCAGCACTGGAGACCAGTGCTTGTGGTTTACAGAGCTCTGTTGCTGTTGTAAACAGGGCTGTAAATCTTGCTCTTATCTTGCCACATTTGCTGTGCATTCAAACACTGAGGTCTGTTTTGGCTGCAGCTGCCTCCTCCTCCCTCCTGTTTTCGAAACGCACGGCCTGCTGTCAAGGTCCCTGCCTTCCTATGGCTCAACAAGCATTTGCAATGCAATAGGTCTTGCATTTGCGAGAGTTTGAGCTGTTGGCATTGTAAATGACAATGCCTTTGTATGTATGTGTTTTGAAAACCTGCAAGCGGTGCATAAACACGCGCTTTGTACTTATAGTCGCTGCTTACGAGAAGCAAGGCTGGCATTAACTGCACCTCTTTTTATCGCCAGCCTTGCTTCTCGTAAGCAAGGACTATAAGTACAGGTTTTCAAAACACAAATAAAAGGCATTGTCATTTATGATGCCAATAGCTCAAACTCTCACAAATGCGAGACCTGTTGCATTGCAAATGCTTGTTAACATTGTAATAGGTTATTACACAGATCGCAGCTGGCTGCCAAACATTTATTGCAATGACTTCTATAGTATGAAACGTGTTGCCATACTGCCACTTTAGGGTACTTAATTGGACTAACACATTTACACTGACTTTGAGAATATATATGTGAAAGGTAGCAGGTGTGTGTGTGGGTGGGAAGAGTAAGCAAGGTCCTTTGAGGTCCAAGTATTGAGTCTAGGAGGAGGCCATAACACTGGAATTCTATTCCGGCCATACTCAAATGCCGCAGGCTGTCGTATTGTTTGAACAAATCAGTCTACATGTGTATGAATTTCTTTGTATAATTTTTAATATTTTTTAATGAATATGTTTTTAAATGTTACCGGCAACTTTTATGGCATTTTTTGCCTAATAAAGTTTGAAAACGGAAATGGAATTCCAATCCGGTTATACTCAAACACCACAGGCTGACGTATTGTTTGAACAAATCTGTTTACACATGTTTTCTCCAAAGAGGCTTGGTTTGTCTGTGCTCTCAAGAAAGGATTGAAAGCATTGTTGCTATATCAGAAGGACAGGTCTCTGTGTCTCTACCTCTTAAATAGCAATTAGCAGATGACCTTGTCTTATTCAATTTGCGGATCTTGGACGGTGCATAATAGTGAATGGAAATCACTGCAAGTATCCATCGCCCTGTGACGGAGGACTCTGAATTTAATGCTAGAGTTCAGAGGGAGCCAAGAGTTCTTTTAAGGTATTTTGAGACCTGTTACTATTCATGTCAATCTCGCCCTCTGAGTTTATACATGTTGCTGCTGGGGTGGACAAATGTTCAAAATTAACAGCCAAAGGAAATGTCCCTCCATAATCGGAGCCTGAAGGGGGTTGCAAGACACAGCTGTGATCAACTGCCCGTGGTTTGTTGGGGAAAGATGGGGCAATATATGAGTGGTTCAACCATCCTGGCAGTCATTTAAGGAGGATTTCACTGTGTACAACTCTGTAAGATACAGAATGGTATAGTGCCCCCACACCTGCATCACCTCTCTGATGCTAGTGCAGATTTGGTTCCTCCCACAGGCCTGAAACCTAAATGGCAGCCATGAAGGTAGTAGCTATGTTACTGGGTATTTGAAGTGCATGCAACTGACTCGAGTCTAAGGTTACCTGACTGTTTGACCGCAACTGACATTACTACGCTCAGCAATGTAGATGAACATTTATGTTTGGTTGCAAGGTTGCGTGGCTGTGAATCCTATGTGGGAAACGTTAGGCGTGTTGCATGAGGTCCTGATTCATGATAGATTTTATACATATTTATTTAAAACATGCACATAATGCTCTGCAAATTGAGCTTCAAGGTGCACACAAAGGAACACATATTATATGAACACAATAAAACAAATATTACAGCAAAAACTCCAATTGAAAAGCTACACAATAAAAATCAGTTTACCGCATGACAAAGGTTTTCTTTCAGCCTAAATCTAAAGATAATGAGGCACAAGTTTGTAGGCAGAGGCAAACCTGGTGCCAGCAACACGGAGCAACTTGCCACCATATCTAAGGCACTTCCAACTTGGGGTAATTAATTGAAAGTCACTAGAGAAGCAAAATTCCTGTGCACATTTCTTAAGTTGAAAACAAGTTTTAATATAGATGGGGCTTACTACATGAATGCCGTACAAGTCAAATTCAAAACTTTAAATTGGCTCTCTTGCTTAATGGGAAGCCAATCAAGAAATTTATGTGAAATTGACATAGTGGTCAAATTTTCTTGAACCTAGCGCCATCCTAACTGCACGATTTTGGTTTGCGTGTAATTAATGTAGAGTATATTGGGTCATGTTCAGATATACAGCAGAGCAGTAGAAGAGTCTTGAGAAGACCATTGCCCGAATGTTTACAAGATGAGAGGTCTTCAAGAAAAGGTGCAATTTTGGCCACATTGCAATAGTAGAAATGAACTGCTGCAGTAACCACTGCAATATCCGGCTGAAATTATAGTGGTGCGTCTAACAGAACTCAAAGATTCCTTACTATTTGTACAGGTAGAGGTGGCTCACACTTGGATGTGAGTTGATGGAAGTTTCCCTGATAACCGAATCTTGTTTTTATGGCATTAAGGCATAGATAGTTAACGGATGCCCACTCTCTGATATATTGCAGAAACACAGTCACATTTGTAGCAGTGACTAGGTCTGCATGCAGATCCTATAACATTCACATGGCATCCGTGTTTAGCCGAAACAGCAGACCATGAGTTGGACATTGTAGATATTAAGAAGAGGCGTGAGAGAGCGAAGTCCCTGGGAAAAGCCGCAGGTCAAATCATGAGCTACAGATCTAAACTGTACAAGCTGAACACACTGCACCCCAATGAATTAAAAATGAACAAATCCAGTCCAGAGCTCTGCCTCCCACTCACACCTCAGACTCTAATCTCCGACAACACAGAGTCTGCCGTGCCAAATGCTGCAGAGAGGTCCAGGAGGATCAATGCTGGTGAGTGACTCTTATCACGTAACATAAGCATCTGTTCACGAAAGTCCTCAGTACCAGACTCTGTAACTCGCTGGAACCAGAAACCCGATCGACAATTGCCAAACATTACATTCTGTAGCTGCTTCCTCACAACCATTTCTGTTATTTTCGCAAAAAATGGAAGATTTGAAATAGGCCTATAATTTACTGCAAATGTTGTTTGTGTATAGGCCTTTTTTTTTTTTTTTTTAAAGTGTCACAATAAATTTTTCATAAAGCAGCATAGACAATTCACTGGGGAGAGGATGTGGATTAATGGCTAGAGCGGTCGAAGTCGAAGCTGGGGAACCCGGTTCGAGTCTCGGCAGGGACGCTCAACATCCTGGGGTTCTGGGCAAATCACAAAGGGGCATATGTTTCAAGCCCATTTCCCGTTCGCAAACAGGCCGATTCTCAGAATCGGCCCGTTTGCGAACGGGAAAAAGCCTTTTGGGATGTATCATCCCAAAAGGCCCTCGCAAAATAGGGAATCGCAAAATTTGCGATTCCCTATTTTGCGAATGCATTTAAGGAAACGCAAATTGCGATTCATTAAATGCAATGCAGGAAGCACCCAAGTTGTGCGATTTTGGCTTAAGAAATTGCAAATTACCACCAACTTCAAGTTGGTGGTAATTTGCGATTTCTTTGAAAAATGCACTTTTTTGCATTTTTCAAAGTGCCATGTGGCGCACATACATGCCCTTAGGGCATGTATGTGCGCCACATGTGCACACACATATTTCAGGGGTGCAACAGGGTGTCCTTTTGACACCCTTGCACCCTTGAAATTGCATTCGCAAATTGCGAGTACCTAATGGGTACTCGCAAATTGCAAATGTCTTCCCATTCATTCCTATGGGCCTCTAGGTCCATAGGAATGTATGGGAAGGTATTCCTTAATTGCGATTCGCAATTTGCGAGTCGCAATTAAGGAATATGTAGGAATCGCAATTATTATTGCGATTCCTACATACATTGCATTTTGCGAGTCCTTAATAGCGATTCGCAAAAAATCGCTATTAAGGACTCGCAAAACGATGTTTTAATACATATGCCCCTTAATCTCTCTGTGCCTAACAAAATGAATGTGCCCGTCTGTAACGCAACTGGTGCTCATGTAAAGCGCTCCGATACCTTCGGGTCGAGTTCGCGCTATATAAAACTCCTCCCCAAAAAATAACCTGCAAAACAGCTTTCAACAACTCGGAAATATCAACTAAAGATAGCCTGATATTTTTCTTGATGAAAGCAGCCGTAAGAGCATTTTTATAACGGAGTTTTATATAGCGCGAGCTTGACCCGAAGGTATCAGGTATCAGAGCGCTTTACACGAGCACCAGTTGCATTACATGAGGACACATTAATTTTGTTAGGCATGGGGAGATTAAGTGATTTGCCAAGAATCACAGGATGTTGCACGTCCTTTGCGAGACTCGAACCCGGTTCCCCAGATTTGAGGTCGACCGCCCTAGCCGTTAGGCTACATCCTCTCCCCAGTATTATGTAGACATGCATGTAATTTTAATTTAGGTAGCCAAATTTGATTAATCAAAAGGGTTAAAATAGAAAACTGAAAAGTGCATAGTTTATTGAAGATGAGGATTTAACGAAGTGTTAAAATGAAAGCAGTTAAAATCCAATACAATATCTAACAAGCATTGGCAAAGCCAATAGGTCTGGCCTTTTATTACAGAATGTACTTCGTAAGTAATGACCAAATCTGTGTGTATGTTTATCAGGGAATGGATGAGTGAGCCCGTGAATCTAGGGAGTATGAGAGTGTGTGTGTGTGTGTGTGTGTGTGTGTGTGTGAATATGAGTTGTTGAATTGATGAATCGGTGAGTAACAGGAGAATGAATGGATAAATAAATGGGTAAGTGCATGGATGACATATCAGAAGCTGAGGGGGTGAAGAATAGCCTCCTGCCACCATGATGACTGCCATCCATGCATTCACTAATGCGGTGCAATTAATCACAGGCAATCACTCCCAAACACTCACTCGGCACCAATACACGGTCCGCAGATATCAGGCAGGTTCGTATGGATCCCACTTGCACACACACAGCACCGTAATGTTGTGCAACTGATATCCAGCAGGTCAGTTGATAATGCACATGCAGACCCCGCAGCCCAAACCCTCCTCCACCATTCAGCTCACCCCGACTAACCTACACCCAAGGGCTGGAGATAAAGAAAACCTTCCTCCCGATTCTAGGCCGATCGCGGCCGGAGTCACGCTTAGCCAGGGCCCCAGGGAAGAAGGCTGGGGAGGTAACAGGGCTTATTAGGCAGCAGTCGACAAATGGAGGTTTGGCCACTACTCAAGAAGTTCACCCACAGTATGCGGAGTAGAAGCCGGCTGAGGGCGATAGTCGTTCACTCGAAGGATTAACACTGTGCCTTCCGGCACCAGCCCAGTTCTGCGAAGCACGGGGGAGGTCACGCAGTCTCTTGACCCGCTTCCGATCACTCTCAGAAGCGTTCCATAGCCCAGTCAATCTCACCACCCTGGCCTGGTCCGGGCAATACAACCTGCCAACATGAAGTCCTCGGGCCAGGTAAGGAGAGGGCAGTTGGTCTGCCGCACTGAGGGCACAAAGGGAACAACTGATGAAGGTGGGGGATGAAGCAGGGGAGCCTCTCAGAAGAAGGAGGCAACCTGTCAAACACACATTGATCAAAATAGCACCCAGGCAATCCAGGCACCCTGGAACACGAATCTGCTCCTCCGCACCTCCCCTGAAAATGAGGCACAACGTCTGGTGTGCGTTGATCTGAGTCGCACCAGACAGTTCCAGTCACACACAATGAAGAGTTGCAAACTCAATACCTCCTTGGAAATGAGGCACAATGTCGGGTGTGCGTTCATACGGGTTGCCCCAGACAATTCCTGTCACACAATAAAGAGTTGCAAATTCTGTACCTCCCTGGAAATGAGGCATAACGTTTGGTGCGCGTTGATACGGGCCACACCAGACATCTCCATTCACACACACAGGCGCAAGTTCAGCAGTGCAGCACAAGGTAGAATGAGGCACTATTAAGGGTACGCTCTCACTTCCGAGGGTCGCAACCTTTAAACTGTACACCACGTGCAATCTGCATGCTGTCGGCGTGTCGCCCGAGAGAGATGCAGCACAATCAATGAAGTGATCCACGCGGGGTCCCACGACCAGCCAATCCGCTCACCACCAGCAGGACATGGAGGCCTTACGATACAGTATCTGACGTCAGAGCTGGTAGGCAGAGCTAGGATGCCAGATATCAGGCAGCAGGAACACCATGCTGCCTGGAGCTGTGCCGTACCACGAGCCTGCCTACACCCGGTCTAGTCATAGTGCCATGGGCTTTTGAGATGTTCCCAACATACTCCTCAAGTTGTAAGATCACTTCCATTTCTCATACTTCTGTGGGATGCAGGTTTGAAACAGAATGCAAGTTGGCTAGGACCATGAGGTTAGCAGTTCTTTTTCAAAACAAAACAGACCACTGCTTATTTCAGGTCGACAGGTACTGCTCACTAGGGAAGATTGAGGTGGAATACATTCACAAACTCTTCTTCTGTATGTATCCCCCCTCATAGCATGGGTAGACAACATGGGCCGGGGGGGCACTGTGTGACAGACTTTCACAATGACCACTGACCATGTAAATGAGTACTATTTACATTAATGGTATCTAAACGTATCGTGTAGAGGCCTTGAAAGTATGGCATTTAGCGTCCTCAATCATATATCCATGCGCTCTCCTCCTCCACAGTAAGTTCTTCTCATAAGATTTCTAGAGCACTCCTTGCTCCACCTTGGTAGCTTTCTTCCATTACACTTGAATCAATCTTCCATCTTTTAAAAAGATGGGCAAGTCAATGCCCTTACGTTTTCTCAGAAACGGTTCGGTAGCAAACAGGCAGCAGTTTTACAAGTAATGTCTTCAAATAATGTTTCTTCAGTAATGAGTAAGCTAATCCTGGATTCATTTTTACCTGGAACAACTTTTCCACGACAGAGAGATTTATTGCTAACAGGATTAGCAGTCTGCATTTGATGAAACATTTCTTTAACAGGCATGCTTACCAGTTGTGCAGCTTTTCGTTTTACCAGTTTGTTACTGGAGCCCATATTACAAACAGTGTGCACTCGTGGGCCGTGACGCACCTTTATATGGGTGCAGACTTCGGCAATGCCCCCTATTACAGTTATTGCGCTCTTCCCCGCACAGCCATGAACATGTGCTAGCCCTGGGGGCAGTGCATTAGTGAAAGGCAGATCGGCTGTTTGAAGCAGTTTGTCTTTAAAATTGCAGGCAGCAACCTGTATTGCAATTCCAGGGGGTTGGGGGTAATCCCCCTGCAGGCGGGTGTAGTGAGTGACTGCACCTGCCTGAAAGAGGGTGTCAGGGGACGTGGTCTATAGGATCCCTTTCAGACCCTCTCAAGGGACACGCCGGATTGTGTGCCAACTCTATGTGGCGCACAGTTAGTACACCCATATGGCTCTATGGCCTCCGCGCCAATGTCTATGCCTTTACAGAGGGAAAATGTATGCTCATATGTATGTGGGCATGCCCCCATGCAAATGAGGGAATTCACAACGTAGTATTGTGGCCCAATCTGTGTTGCAAAAAAAGCTGCACAAACATCTGAGGCCCTTTCTGTAAACCCAAAGTGCCCCAGGGACACAAAAAAAGTGGGCACACACACCTATTGCACCCTAAGGAAACAAAATGGTTACTTACCAGTAGGAGTAGTTTTGCATCTTGAAGAATTTTCTGGATTCACATGCTGTGCATTATTCCGCCATCTAGTGGTTGGGTCCGGAATTGTGTGGTTTTTTCTTCTTCTTGTTTTGGTCGCTGTCGACCACCATTTGGTGCCAGGTACGTCCCCTGTGTGACGTCAGACGGTATCTGGAGGTCGACGTGCGTAGTAGCCATCTTCGGATTCTTTTTTCCTGTTTTTATTCTTGTGTGTAATCCTTGAGATGGTTATATAATAACTGATGAACTCCTGTGCTTCCCACCTGTTTGTTTTCCTCATAGGGGAGGTCGGGTGGGTCACACGTGAAACCAGAAAATTCTTCAAGCTGCAAAACTACTCCTACTGGTTAGTAACCATTTCGTTTTGCAGCGTGAATCCTTTTCTGGATTCACATGCTGTGCATTAGATTATGTAGCGGTTTCTCCCGTGCTTGGGAGGCTGTGGTGAAAGGAAGGCCTTGCAAACAGGTGTTGAAGCACCCTTTGTCCAATTTGAGCTTCCTTATTCATTTGTATATCCACACAGTAATGCTTTGTAAAGGTGTGTGGTGATGACCATGTTGCTGCTGCACAAATGGAGTCAATGGGTACATTGGCCATAAAGGCTAGCGTTGCTCCTTTCTTTCTAGTGGAGTGAGCTGTTGGTTGAATTGTTAGTTCTTTTTTGGCATTGGCATAACATAATTGGATGGTTTGTACTATCCATCTTGCAATAGTTGCCTTTGTGACAGGTGATCCTGTGTTGGTATGTGCGTATGCGATGAACAATTGTTTTGTTTTTCTGATTTTCTCAGTTTTTTTGCAAATAATACAATAATGCCCTCCTTACATCCAGGGTATGGAGGCTTCTTTCTCCTTTAGTTTTTGGGTTTTTGAAGAAAACCGGTAGGAGAATTTTCTGATTTAAGTGATACTTCGATACCACCTTTGGCACGAAATGTGGGTTAGTTTTAAAATCACCTTATCCTTGTGGATTTGTAAGTATGGTTCTTGTATTGTTAATGCTTGCAGTTCACTTATTCTTCGTAGAGATGTTATAGCAATGAGAAATGCTGTTTTTAGAGTAATGTGCTTGAGGTCCGCTGTATGTATGGGCTCAAAGGGCTTTCCCATTAGTTGCGAAAGTACTGTATTTAAACTCCATGTGGGTACAGGAGCTGCTCTTGGTGGTGCAATTCTTTTTGCTCCTTCCAAAAATCGTTTAATTACTGGTCTTGTAAAGAAACTTTGACATGTTTTTCCCCTTGTGTATGCTACTATGGCAGCAAGGTGCACCTTTATGCTTGAGTAGTTGATGTTACTGTCTAAGAGGTAAGTCAGGTAAGTAATAACTGTTTCTTGCGTGTTGATTGAACTCTGTTTCTTATTAGCGGCGCACCATGTGGTATATCGCTTCCATTTTGCTGTATAGCATTTTCTTCTTGACTGTTTTCTTGCCTCCTTTAGAATTTCCATGGTTCGTAGAGGCAGATTGAGGTGTCCAAATTCTATGTATTCAGGCGCTAAGCCGCTAGGTGTAGTGTTGCTGGTTCTGGGTGAAAGATCTGACCCTGGTACATTGTTCGCCCTAAGTTGGCAGGGTATGCCCAGACGTGGGTCCCTTGCTCACCTTGCCACTGGATTCAAGCTAGCCTGGCTGATGAGGGCTGTTAGCCCGAAACCGGTCCCAGGATGCTTGTTTCCGGTTCAGGGAAGACATGACTTGGCAGTTCGGGGTGGACTGTTCCCATGAGGCACAGGGTCAAAACTGATTTGCATATAGCTGGGTCTGAACTGAGGTGGCGAAGTGAGCTAAAGAATGATGATGGATTCAACCCAGATCTGTGACTGGGGGTGAGTGTCTGAAAAGTTTCAGCGCTCCGTCCATCATCTCCTTGTGTTTGCATTATTAGCAGGCCCTTTTCTGCTCTGATCCATCTCCCCTTTGGATAGTTCTAGGAGAGCTGAATACCATGTCTGCCTTGGCCATAGTGGAGCAATGAGAATTATATTTGTTCCTGGATCTTTTGCTTTTTTTAACACTCTTTGCAGCAGGGGTATCGGTGGAAAGGCGTAAGCAAATATCTGTGACCAGTTGAGTGAAAGTGCATTTCCCTTTGATAGGTGGTGTGGAAACCTCGAGGCAAAGGACTGGCATTTTTTGTTCTGCACTGTTGCAAACAGGTCTATTACTGGTGTTCCCCAGATTCTGAACAGATACTGTACTGTTTTGTTCTTCAATTCCCATTAGTGGGAGCAGTTGTTCTGTCTGCTCAGCTGGTCCGCTGCAATGCTGTCTACTCCTGGTAGATGTACAGTTTGTAAATTGATTTTGTGAATTATTGCCCATTGCCAGATTTCCTGTGCAAGTTTGCTCAGGGGAAAGGATTTTGTCCCTCCTTGCTTGTTCAGATAAAACATTGTTGTTGTATTGTCTGTTTGGATCAGGATGGTTTTCCCCTGAATGTGTTTCTGGAATGCTTTTAGAGCTAGAAATACTGTTTTCATTTCCAAAAAGTTGATGTGCTTTGTGGAATCATGCTTGTTCCATTGCCCATGTACTTTCAGCTGGTTGAAATGCGCTCCCCAACCGTTGAGGGATGCGTCTGTGGTGACTGTCACAGTTGGAGTTGGGTTCCTGAAAGCTCTCCCCTGTGCTATTTTGTTGGATGCCCACCATTGTATCTCCGCTTGCACCTTTTGTGTAACAACCACTAGATCCTCCTAACTTCCTGTGGCTTGAGACCAGCTGTTGGTAAGCCATTCTTGGAATGGTGGCATGTGTAGTCTGGCATGAGGGATCAGTGGGATGCATGATGCCATCATGCCCATTAGTTTCATGACCCTCCTCACTGTCAGAGACTGACCCCTCTGGTAAAGTCTCGTTTCCTGATGGATCGCCTGTATCCTGGCTTGTGTGGGGTATGCCCTCTGTTTTGTTGTATTTAACTTTGCTCCCAGGAAGGTTCTCTCTCTTTCTGGTTATGTTGTTGAAGATTTCTTGTGGTTTATGGAGAAACCAAGTGTTTGTAGCGTTTGAATTGCTTTTTGCACGTGATTGTGACATGTTTGTTTTGATTTTCCCTTTATGAGCCAGTCGTCTAGATAGGGGTAGACGTGGATTCTTTCTTTCTCAGATGTGCCGCCACTGTGGCCAGACACTTTGTGAACACACGCAGAGCTGATTTTATTCCGAACGGAAGTACCTTGAATTGGTAGTGTGTTCCGTTGTGCAGAAATCTTAGGTATTTCCTGTGTTTTTTGTTCATTGGGATATGAAGGTAGGCGTCTTTGAGGTCTATTGTTGCCATGTAATCCCCTTTTTGAATCTGTGGGATCATTTCTTGGAGCGTACACATTTTGAAGCGTTGTGTCAGTATGAACTTGTTTATGAACCTTAAGTCCATGATTGGTCTTCGAGTTAGATCTTGCTTGGGTATTAGGAAATATGGTGAATAGTTTCCTGTAAATCACTCCTGTTTTGGTACTTTTTCTATTGCCTGTTTTAGGCATAGTTCCCTGATCTCTTAGTTTAACAATTTTTGTTCTGGCTTCAATAATTTTCTTGTTTTTGGTGGGTATGCAGGTGGTACGTGAGTGAGTTCTATGCAATACCCATACTTTATCAAATTTAATATCCAATTGTCTGTTGTTATCCTTTCCCATTCTCTTTGGTAGAAGGATATTCTCCCCCCAACAGGTCTTTTGTGTGGGTCTTTGTTTGAGGGCAAGTCAGTTTGATCCATTTCCTCTTCCTCTAGAGGATTGGCCTCTTCCTCTTCCATTGCCTCTTCCTCGAAAGGGCTGTTTTTGTTGTTGTTGCCAACCTTGGTATCCTGATTGCTGACCCATTTGCTGACTTGGGTTTTGCACGTGAGTTTGCGGAGACATTTGTTGTCCTTGTGCAAATGGGCCTCTACCGGTGGGCCTTCTGCTATTAAATCCCCTCTTTTAAAGGAACCTCTTTGTTAAAGGGCACCCAGTGCCCTTGCTGTTTCATTATCCTTTTTATTTGTTGAAGGGATTCATCCACTTCCTGGCCAAACAGTGCTTCTCCATTGAATGGCCTATTAATGATGGAGGTTTGAACTTCCTGCTTGAATCCAGAGATCCTGAGCCAGGCATGTCTTCTCAGTATGGTTCCTGTGCACATCTGCCTACTAGCAGTGTCTGCTGCATCCAAAGCTGACTTTAGACAGGTGTTAGCCATGTTTTTTCCCTCCTGTACAATAGCTTTTGCTCTCTTTTTGTCTTCTTCAGGAAGTTTGTTCAATATTTCCTCTATTTCATCCCACTGTTGGTGGCCATCTCTATTTAGCAGGGCATTGGAGTTAGCAATACGCCATTGTGTTGCTGCCTCTTTCTCCATTCTCCTCCCCACCGTGTCCATCCTCTTACTTTCTTTTTCAGGTGGTGGCCCTGTGTTGGAGACTGCATTGGCTCTCCTCCTGGCTGTGGTGACAATAATAGAGTCAGGTACTGTACTTCCCTGAATATATTTCGGGTCCTTTGAGAAGGGTTTGTACTTTTTCTCTATTCTAGGGGTTACCCCCTTGTTTGAAGCTGGTTCTTTGCCTTGGTCCAGGATACTGGACAGCATAGGCAGGTATTGTGTTCCTCTTGTAGTTGGTGCCAGTGTTTCTAGCAAGAAACATGTGTCCCCTTTTTCCTCCTCTAAGGGTACTCCAAATTGATTTGCTTCCCTTTTAACGATGTCATTGTAGAAAGCTATGTCATCTGGAGGTGAAGCTTTCGAAGGGTAGCTGCAAATCTCTTCTTCCGGGCTCTTGGTGTTGAGGTCGTTCCATGTATCCTCGAAATTTTCGGAGACTTCCTCGTCTTCGGGTATGTCTCCATATTCCTCTGGTTCTTCGCCTCGAGGTTCCGGGGTTGGAGAGGAGTCGAAAATACCCTCTTTCTCGGCGTCTTCTGCCTCTTCGGCGTCGACGTTGTCCGGTTCGTTCACCGGTGCCTTTGGGATTCGAAAATCCTTTAGTGAGGCGGCGAAATCCTTTTTCTTTTGCAGGATCGCCGCCATCTCCTCCTCGAGCCTCTTCCTTTTCCTTTCGACCTCGAGGGCCCTCTCGACGTCTGAGGTGGGGGATTTTCTTTCCCCCTCCGCCCCCCCCCGACGTCGACGGTTGTCTTCGACGGTGTTGTGTCCTTTTTCGCGGGTTCGGTGTCGACCCGAGGCTTCGGCGTCTTTTTCGCGATTTTCCCTCCTCGGTGACCTTTGGTTGGGTCCCTTGGGGCTCTTTTAACCGCGGCTGACCCTCGATCGCCTTTTTGGTCGGTGTCGGGGCTGCCTTGTGCGCCTTATGTTTGTGGCCCTTCGGTTCCGACGGATTTTTAAGGTGTCTTACCGTTTCCGTCTTCTTTTTTGGGTCTTTTGCCTTCTTCTCGGCGTGGATCTTTTCGGAGTCTCCTTCTAGGACCTCGACGTCCGATCCCTCGTGCGTCGACTCCGCTGGTGCTCCATGTTCTTCCTTGTCGCTCGAGAAACCTAGGTCTCTCATGGAAGTTTTCTTCGATGTTTGAGACATTGTGGGGTAGTGGGCCTGTCTTTGTTTCTGGAGTGTTCTTAGCGTCTTGGGCAGGAACGCTGCGCAGGCCTCACAGTCCTTGTCCTGGTGATTTTCTGGCAGGCAGAGGTTACAGACGTTGTGCGGGTCGCGTTGTGCGTATTTGTGGTGGCACTTTAGGCAGAATTTGAAGGGGGCATTCTCCATGACCCCTACCTCGCCATTTGTGGACCGACGTGGTCCTCTTCCTGTCCGACGTCGATGTTCGATGATATTTCTTCGACAATCTTCTTATTTTGTGAGTTTTTGGGGGGAAATTCGGATTTTCTTCGGTGCTTCCCGTCTTGCTTCCAGACCCAACGGCGGAAAAAAGAATCTGAAGATGGCTACCAGACACGTCGACCTCCAGGATACCGTCTGACGTCACACAGGGGACATACCTGGCACCAAATGGTGGTCGACAGCGAGCAAAACGAGAAAAAAAAAAATAAAGACAATTCCGGACCGAATATGACTCATTACATCGCATAGCAATACCACGCATGTCATTACAACGCGGGTATTACTACGCGATGTCAATTTCGACTACCATTACAACGCAAAATTTTACCACGACTATGCCTTTACCATGCATGCCATTTCAACGCAAAGGCATGCGTGGTAGGCATACTCATGGTAAACGTTTGCAAGGTAAGTGGCTCCACCCTACCCTACCCTACACCCTAATGTAGTACCACTGCATGACCATCCCCCCGACCGCCAGTCCGCTCCCTACAATAACACTACACTACCCTGCACGACCCCCCGACACTACCCTAAATCCTAAAACACTACCCTACACTACACAAACACCACAACACTACCCCCAGCACGACCCTCCACCTACCCCCAGTCCGTTCCCTTCACACAAACACTACTCTGCACGACCCCCCCGACACTACCCTAAAACCTAAAACACTACCCTACACTAAACAAACACCACAACACTACCCTAAAACACTACCCCCTGCACGACCCCCAGTACGGCTCCTACACTATAACACTACCCTGCACGACCCCCTCCGACACTACCCTAAACCCAAAATCACTACCCTACACTACACAAACACCACAACACTACCCTAAACCCTAAAACACTACCCCCAGCACGACCCTTCCCCTGCCCCTAGTCTGGTCCCTACACTCCAACACTACCCTGCACGACCCCCCACACTACCCTAAACCCTAAAACACTACCCCCCGCACGACCCCCAGTACAGCCCCTACACTATAACACTACCCTGCACGACCCCCCCGACACTACCCTAAACCCAAAAACACTACACTACACAAACACCACAACACTACCCTAAACCCTAAAACACTACCCCCAGCACGACCCTCCTCCTACCCCCAGTCCTCTCCCTACAATAACACACTACCCTAAATCCTAAAACACTACCCTACACAAACACCACAACACTACCCTAAACCCTAAAACACTACCCCAGCACGACCCTCCCCCTTCCCCAGTACGGCCCCTACACTATAACACTACCCTGCACGACCCCCCCGACACTACCCTAAAACACTACCCTACACAAACACCACAACACTACCCTAAACCCTAAAACACTCTACCCCTCCGCACGACCCCCAGTACGGCCCCTACACTATAACACTACCCTGCACGACCCCCCGACACTACCCTAAACCCTAAAATACTACCCTACACAAACACCAACTACCCTAAACCCTAAAACACTACCCCCAGCACGACCCCCCTCCTACTCCCAGTCCTCTCCCTACAATAACACTACACTACCCTAAATCCTAAAACACTACCCTACACAAACACCACAACACTACCCTAAACCCTAAAACACTACCCCCAGCACGACCCTCCCCCTTCCCCCAGTCCGGTCCCTACATCTAACACTACCCTGCACGACCCCCCCCGACACTACCCTAAATCCTAAAACACAACCCTACACTACACAAACATTACAACACTACTTCGACACTACCCTAAACCCTAAGAAAATAACCCCAAGCACAATCGCCCTTACCTCTCTCTCCTCGTGGTTCCTCTCTCCTGGTTCCAGCGTCGTCTGAGGGGCAGTGCACGTCGTTGTGAGGAAACGGAACAGCCTCAGTTTCCTCACAACGATGTGGATAACCATTACATCGCATGCGTTGTAAAAGGGCATGCGTTGTAAAAGCGCATGCGATGTAATGGTATGCGTAGTAATGGCTACGCGTTGTTACATCGCATGCATTGTAACGCATGCGATGCGATGACTTGCGGGGTAACAGCCTCGTTGTAATGGCTGTTTACCTTCCGGACCCAACCACTAGATGGCGGAATAATGCACAGCATGTGAATCCAGAAAAGGATTCATACTGCAAAACTGTTGATAATACGTCCCCAAGAATCTAGAAAGAGTTTAATTTCCCTTAGACACTTTAGGCACGTAATCTTTCTTTAGAAAGTAATTTCTAACCTACAACGTAAGGGATTTTAATTAAAAATAAGCTTTAGCCTCATGTTAAAAATATATATGTGGCAGCCTTACATTATCCATTGGAAAAATACAAATCTAAATATTTCCCTGTTCTGCTGTTTTCTGAGTTTCAAAAGTTGTACAAGGTGCACACCTTTGATGAGTATATGGAGGGATTCTTGAACCAATTTTCTTTTTTTCCCCCCTAAATCAATCTTTTTATTGGCATTTCTTTAAGTACAACCAGACCATGTATAACAAACAGATGGTGCTTTCTGACCCCTCCTCAACACAACACATCAAATTATGGCTCGGTGAGCATATACACACTAGAGATTTAACGTATGTGTGATCAAATAAGTCTGCAAATGAATGTTTCTAAAGATTACTTAAGAGACCCAGAAATAGCCAACCTACAAATGGCTACTCGTACGGTAAAAGAAAACAAGGTGTACTATGTAAATCGAATCGAATGGTGCCTATACTATGAGTCGGCACTATGTAATATAGGGGGGTGGGTGGCTCCAAGGTGAATATACATGTGCTTTAACTTCATTATATCACTGCAGAATGATTTGTGAACCCTACTGTTTTATCAATAAAAAGATTTAAAAAAAAAAAATAGCCAACTCCATAGCTACTGCTGCTCCTCCACCTGCAACATTTAACAGTCAATGCTGCCAAACTATGACAGCAAAATCCCCTCTTAGAGATCTTGTAAAATATCATTTGTTATTTGTATTGTGTACTAAAAATATGTAAAAGGGCTGAAAAGGAAGTGTACAGAAAAGTAATAATCACAGATATATTTCCACGGATTCACCATAGTAGGGTGTAAAGAGTGAAACGGGCAGATATCCGACAAAAATACAGTTTGCCGAGGCTTCCCTAGACCCAACACTTTTACTCACCCTCTGCAAGAGAAACTAAATCTATTCTGCACTAAAACATCAGTCTGTGTCGAAGTATTTGAGAGAGCAGCCACCTATTCCAAGTCAAAGGGACATTAACTATTGATACTGGGGCTAACCAGTTCATGTAACAAATCGGAACTTAAGAACAGTATTTCTGATGGCAAAGCTTAAAGCGCGTGTGATCCTTACGTTATAAAATAGTGCGCAATATGTAGAGTTAATTTTCTGTTTTCTAATGATCGGGTCTTTAATGCCTTTTTAAGGAAGAGTATATCGGGGACGTCTCATGACGAGGTAGTGAAGACATACACTGTTGAGAATAAGATGGAAAAAGCTCAACCTTCACAAAGGTTCTATGGGTCTTACATACAAATCTTATTTTTAAGGCTCGCCAAGATTTGGACCACACGGGGACTACAGGCGGTAAACAAAAGTTGGCAGAGAGGGGCGAGATGGCAGACTCGGAGACAGGCACACCTTCCTTGGCAGGTCTAGACAAGGATTTGAATGAAACCAGAGCCGCACAATAATGGTACTTTGCAAGAAAGGAGTCCATAATGTTGTTTAGGATAATGTTGGAGCTGCGCTGTAACTGCATGTTTAATGGGTTTACTCTTTTAGAGGAAAAAGCGAGAAAGGCAGAAACTTGAGAGTTAGGAGGACTGGGGTGGACATCTTCAACAAGGGTATTACATCCAAGTTGCCTCTAATACAGAATGATACCAGTAGCTAGCAAAGAGTTAATTATAAGCTTGAAAACAAGGCCAATTGTATTGGCCAAGGTTTTTACCCATTTAGAGGGCATAGATCGTCAGTGGCAAACATCTTGTGGAAGGCAAAAGATCTGAAAATCAAACTTCGAGAGGGCAGCCAATTGTTAAAGGGTTACCAAGAGAAAGACTCAGGAAAATATAATGGGCCATTCTGATGGAGAAACTTTGACTTTACCAACTTTAAGAAACAAGCATTGAAAATGCAATAGGTCTCGCATTTATTTGAGTTAGAGTTTTTGGCGCTGTAAATGGGAATGTGTTTTACCTATGTGTTATGGAGTTGTATGTATGTGGTGTGTAGTGGAATTATGTGTGTTGTATTGGGATAGTTAGTTGTGGAGCAGTATGAACCATAAGTAAGGAGAGTGAGGAGAAGAGCAGCAGGAGGTACAAGCAAGAGCGAGGAGAAAAGTAGCGTGAGGCACAAGGAAGGAGAGTGGGGAGGAGAACAGCGTTAGGCAATAGGATGGAGAGGGAGGGGAGAAGAACAGCGTGAGGCACAAGGACGGCGAGTGAGGAGAAGAGCAGCAGGAGGTACAAGGATGCAGAGTGATAAGAGCAGCAGGAGGCACAAGGACGGAAAGTGAGGAGAAGAGCAGCGTGAGGTACAAGGATGAAGAGTGAGGAGAAGAGCACCATGAGGTATCAGGAAGGACATTGAGGAGGAAAAGAGCAGCATGAGGCAAAAGGAAGGAGAGTGATGAGAAGATGAGCCGGAGGTACAAAGAAGGAGAGTGAGGCAAAGAACCACATGAGGCACAAGGAAGGAGAGTGAGGAGAAGAGCAGCAGGAGGTACAAGGAAGGAGTGAGGAGAAGAGCAGCAGGAGGTACAAGGAAGGAGAGTGAGGAGAAGAGCAGCAGGAGGTACAAGGAAGGAGAGTGAGGAGAACAGTAGCAGGAGGTACAAGGAAGGAGAGCGAGGAGAAGAGCAGCAGGAGGTACAAGGAAGGAGCGTGAGGAGAAGAGTAGCAGGAGGTACAAGGAAGGAGAGCGAGGACAAGAGCAGCAGGAGGTACAAGTAAGGAGAGCGAGGAGAAGAGCTGCAGGAGGCACAAGGAAAGAGAGCGAGGAGGAGAGCAGCAGGAGGCACAAGGAAGAGGAGCGAGGAGAAGAGCAGCGTGAGGCACAAGTAAGGAGAGCGAGGAGAAGAGCAGCAGGAGATACAAGGAAGGAGAGCGAGGTGAAGAGCTGCAGGAGGCACAAGGAAAGAGCGAGGAGGAGAGCAGCAGGAGGCACAAGGAAGAGGAGCGAGGAGAAGAGCAGCGTGAGGCACAAGTAAGGAGAGCGAGGAGAAGAGCAGCAGGAGGTACAAGGAAAGAGCGAGGAGAAGGGCAGCAGGAGGTACAAGGAAGGAGAGTGAGGAGAAGAGCATCAGGAGGTACAAGGAAGGAGAGCGAGGAGAAGAGCAGCAGGAGGTACAGGGAAAAAAAGAGTGAGGAGAAGAGCAGCAGGAGGTACAACGGAGGAGAGAGGAAAACAGCAGTGTGAGGCATAAGGAACGAGAGTGAGGAAAAGAGCAGCGTGAGGCACAAGGAAGGAGAGGAGAACAGCAGCATGAGGCATGAGGAAGGAGAGTGACAAGAGTAGCTGGAGGCACAAGGAAGGAGAGTGAGGAGAAGAGCAGCGTGAGGTGGGGTGGTGTTAATTGTTCCAGATAAGAACGAGAATGGCTTAATAATAATGCAGACGAGTGAGTAGGGAAGAAGGCATTGGCACACAAGAAAGAAACTCAGCTGGTGCTAAAAACGAGATGCTAAATGAGGGTAGGGATTATGAAACAGTAAGCAGAAGTTAGGAGAGGAGGGGAAAGTAAGCAAAACTAAAACCGGAGTAGAGCAGCTAGGGCAACGGAAGAGGAACTGCAAACATACATTGGTGGCACTGAGGCACACAGTTCTATTGTTATTGTAGTAATGTCTGTAAATGACTAAACAGGGAAATATACTTAGACTGGGGCAGAACACACAGAAAGGCACCTAAATAAAAGTACTTCCTATCAGCGAATCAGATAACAAATTAGCTAAGTTATTTTACAAACCCACATTTGTTTTAAAAAATAAGGGTGTGTGAGTACGTCAACAGAATCCTGTGGCAGGGGTCTGGAGAGTGGGGTGGTTAATAAAGCAAAAAAAGAACAATAGTTACTTACCTGTAATCTGTGGTTCTCCAGTATTAGTATCTTTCATAGATTCACATGCTTGAATCATTCCCCGTCGTCGGAGTGGGAGTCCCACGGTACATAAAAATAGCAATATATATATATATATATATATACCATATCCTAGGTAAATTAGAACCAGGAAGTAACGTAGCTAGAAATTAAAGGAAAAAATTCCTTCACCTTCATGACTCGTCCAAGTCATTATATATAGTCCAAAGTCCAGCCAATCAGGCGACAGCACCACCCAGAATGTTCTCCTCAGAGGCTCAGGCTCTCAGATTTTCCAGCACAAGTGTGATCCAGAATGAAACAGAGCATAGCAAAAGAGCCTCTGAGGGGAGGTGGGCGGGTTGCATGTGAATCTATGAAAGATACTAATACTGGAGAACCACAGATTACAGGTAAGTAACTATTGTTCTTCTCCAGTATTGGGGTATCTTTCATAGATTCACATGCTTGAATCAGAGTAGATAGCAGTAACTCCAGAACAATACTGCTGACATTATCAGCACAACATAAGCATATGCATAACACAGTCAAAGTGTAATCACAAACATATAGCTTATTGTTATATATGTATTCACATATCAAGATATATCTGTATAAATCCATAGTAAAACAATAGCAAGAGGTGGAGGGAAACAGAGGCTCACCTTAGTTAAAAAGATTACGAAGAACCGCCTGTCCCACGGACGTGTCTGCATCATTGGCAGCTTCCAAACAGTAGTGCCTTGTAAAGGTGTGCCTGTTGGACCACGTAGCAGCTCTGCAGATTTGATGAATCGGCACACCAGCAAAGAGAGCAGTAGAGGAAGAGATTGCTCTCGTAGAATGTGCCCTTGGAATTGTCTGTAAAGGTCTGCCTGCCAGCTGATGACAGAAACCAATCGCAGCAGAGATCCAACGGGCAATGGACTGTTTTGATATTGGGTGTCCTGTACGCATCTTTCCATAAGCTAAAAATAGCTGATCAGATTTCCGTATGGAAGATGTCCTTTGTAAATAGAATTTGAGACATCTTTTGAGATCAAGAGTATGTAAAGCCCTTTCCGCAGGTGATTGAGGATTGGGAAAAAAAGTTTTTAAAATGACCGGTTCGTTGAGATGGAAGTCCGAAGGTACTTTGGGCATAAAAACGGGGTTAGTGCGTAACACTACGGAATCTCTTGTGAATTGAAGGTACGGCGGTTTTATAGTGAAGGCTTGAATGTCACTGACCCGCCTAGCCGACGTGAGGGCTAATAGTAAAGACACTTTCCATGAAAGAAACTTCAACTCTGTCCGATGAATAGGTTCAAAGGGGTGTCGCATAAGTTGCGATAGCACAACGTTAAGATGCCAGGCTGGAGGTGGATGGCGAATAGGTGGAAACATACGAAATAACCCCTTAAAGAACTGTCGAATGATCCTAGAGGAATAGAGAGAGTTGGAACCATCCTGTCTAAATCTTGAGATAGCTGCTAAGAATACTTTAAGCGTAGAATGTGCAAGGCCTGATCTTGCCAGATGCAGGAAGAAAGGTAAAATTTGTTCCGGCTTTGCCTGTACTGGATGTATGTTGTTGGCTTGACACCACAGGCAAAATCGTTTCCATTTAAGCGTGTATGTCTTTATTGTGGAAGGCGCCCTAGCATTGGCCAGAACTTCTCTACAGTTAGAAGGAATATCTAAGTGGGCGAATTCAAGGTGCTCAGGCGCCAGGCTGCTAAGTGCAGGGATGCAGGATCCGGATGGCAGATCTGACCGTTCTGCATGGATAGAAGGTTCGGTATTGGTCTCAACTGAATGGGATGGCATTCGGAGAGAAGGAGTAGTTCGGTGAACCAGAACTGGCGAGGCCACCTGGGAGCTATGAGTATTAGGCGACAAGGTTCCTTCTTCATTTTCCAGAGAACCCTGGGAACCAACGGTATCGGTGGAAAAGCGTAGGCATAAATCTGCGACCAGTTCATCAAAAAGGCATTTCCGCATGATTCGTTGTGGAGACGCCAACTTGCGAAGAATTGGCATTTGCGGTTCAGACTGGTTGCGAACAAGTCCAGGTTGGGCTGACCCCACTCCTGAAAAATTCGATTCAACGTTGGCTGATGGAGCTCCCACTCGTGATTGGATGTTGTCAAGCGGCTGAGGGAATCCGCAAGAACGTTGGACACTCCCGGGACATGAACTGCTGTCAGGGTTATCTGATGTTTGATCGCCCAATCCCACATTTCCTGGGCTTGTTGAGACAACAGTGCGGACCTTGTTCCTCCTTGTTTGTTCAAGTAATGCATACTTGTTGTGTTGTCCGTCCGTATCAACACAGATGCTCCGAGAATGATGGTGCGGAAAGACTTCAGGGCTAGGAAGATCGCCAGTAACTCCAACAGGTTGATATGACAAGTCTTTTGCTGAGCATCCCATCTTCCGCTTGCTGTCAGTCCCTGCAGATGGGCTCCCCATCCTTCTAGGGAGGCATCCGTGGTGATGACGAAGCTTGGAGGTTTCATGAGGAATGAGCAGCCTGCTGCTACATTTGTCTTTGAAGTCCACCATCGTAGAATGTCCCTTATCTGTGAAGTGACGCGAATGAGATCGTCGAAGGATCCTGAGATTTGCAGCCACTGTTTGTTGAGTTCCTCTTGCAAGGGTCTCATTCTGAAACGGCAATTGGGGACCATAGGAATGCAAGATGACAGCATCCCCAGAAGCGACTTGAACCGTCGAACTGAAACGTACTCTTTTGATCTTATTAGCTGTGCAAGATTGCAAAGTTTCGTTTGTCTTTCGGTTGAGACGCAGACTTTTGTTCTCAACGTGTTTAATGTGGCTCCCAAGAAGGTTCTCTCCTGCGATGGGAGGAGGTGCGATTTGTCGAAATTGATGGAGAGACCCAGAGATTGGAACAGGGATAGACATCTCTGAGTATGGACGTTTGCGCTGTTGAATGAACTCGCCTTGATAAGGCAGTCGTCCAAATAGGGAAAAATCTGGATTCCCTCCAGTCGAAGGTGTGCAGCCACCGGTGCTAAGACCTTGGTAAAGACCCGGGGTGCGGACCGTAGTCCGAAAGGGAGGACTTTGAACTGAAAGTCCCTGCCGGCCACTCTGAACCTCAAGAACCTTCTGTGTCTGGGTAGAATTGGCACATGAAAATAAGCATCTTGGAGGTCGAGGGTGGTCATGTAATCCCCTGCAGTAAGGAGAGGAAGAATTTCTTGCAGAGTTAGCATCCGGAATGACAATTTCTTGAGATATTTGTTGAGGGAGCGAAGATCTAAAATGGGACGCCATTCTCCCGATTTCTTTTTTATGAGAAAAAACCTGGAATAGAACCCCGTTCCTCTTTGCAGTCGAGGGACTACTTCGATGGCTCCCTTTCGCAGCATCAACTTTATTTGGGCAAATAGCTCTGAGAGGCGAGCTGGAGGTGGGCCCTTGGGGGAAAATTTGGAGGAAATTTTACGAATTCTAGAACGTGGCCTCTGGCCACAATGTCCAATACCCATTTGTCTGTTGTTATTTTCGACCAGTTTGAGTAATAACGGGAGATTCTTCCTCCAACTTGTACAGGGGTAAGTGGTCGAGCAGGTGGCAGGTGGCAGTTGTCACTGTTTTTTAGGGTTATCACGTCCTCGGAAAGTAGACTTCCTTCTATTTTGCGAGTAAGAGGTCGCTGGTTGTTGCCTGAATTGTTGTTGGCGCTGGGAAGAGAAGCGCTGATTGCTGTGATAGGGCTGATATTGTCTCTGTTGATTGTATCCTCCTCTAGTAGAGAAGGATCCACGCCCCCTCGCACCCCGAAAGGGCGGTTTACGAAACTGAAGTGTTCCGAGAGAACTTGCTGTCTCAGTATCCTTTTTAATGGTCTGTAGGGCCTCATCCACATGGTTCCCAAAAAGAGACTCGCCATCGAAAGGCATGTCCAATATCTTAGTCTGAACTTCCTGGCGAAAAGAAGTTGATTTTAACCAGCCTTGCCTCCGCAAGACCGCAGCACCTGCCATTTGTCGAAAACCTGTAGAGGCAACATCCACCGATGAGTCTATAATCTCAGCCGAGATTCGTTCCCCTTCTTGAAGGATCTTAAGCGCCTCTGATTTAGAAGGCTCAGTCAACATATTAATGTAGGGAGCAATGTCCGACCACATTTGCCTATCATAGCGTCCTAAGATAGCCAGTGAATTAGCTGCCCGAACTGTTGTCGCTGCCATAGTGGACACCTTCTTCCCAATAGCGTCCAAACGTCTACCGTCCCGATCTGGAGGGGCGGATAATGGAGAGGAGGGATTCCGCGATCGTCGCTGCGCTGCCTGCGCTATAACCGAATCTGCCTTTGGTTGACCGATCAAACATGCAGGCGAGTTGTCCGGAGCCTTGTACTTTTTATCAAGGCGGGGCATGACCGCAGGAATAGAGGCAGGAGCTTTCATAACTTTCAATCCCTCTTGCCAAATGAAGTCAATAATGGGAATGGATCGTATTTGTCTTCTTGGTTGATCCTTAAAATCATAGAGGAAGCAATCATCCTGCTTCGTTTCCATAGAAAGCAGAAAACGCTTAGTAGCTCTCTCCATAAGCAGGTGAAAACCTCCAACGTCAGCAGGAGGGGAGTCGACAGGAGCAGGAGTTAAAGGCGACGGAGTTTGTATCTGATACTCATCCCATTCTGAAAGTAAAGATCTGTCATCTAATTCTCCTTCCTCCCTATCGTCGTCAGAGGTGTGGGCGTCCTGAGAGTGATGCGACAGTACAGGAGAATGAGGCCTGGGTGATCTTAAAGTTGAAGAAGTTTGAGGCATAGGTGTGGGCGGCATAGAGGAAGCCGATTCTGATGGAGGGAAACGGCGATAGTAATCATCTAGCATGTATTGCAGATTGTTCAAAAGAGCCAGAGGCATTTGGGCCGTAGGCAGTGTATCTGAAGGTAAAGGAACCGTTTCCTGACAGACGTCATCCTCTGGATCCTCATCTTGATATTTAATGAGGAGCTCCGAAGGGCTCCTGGCGGTACGGAACATATCACCCTCTTCCGATTGGTCATCGTCATCATCAGAGGTTAGCAACTGGTCCGGCAGTCTGAGGTGAACCTTAGGAGGAGAAATTGTGAGCGGAGAGCGTACATTTAAAGAAGATGCACGTCTTTGTAATAAAGAAGACGCTGTTGTCACCGGAGGCAATGTAGACGGCGTAATCTCCACTGCAGGCGTCGACGACGACCAGACCTGCAGAGCCGTGCATGATGCTAGTGGTAACGTCGACAAGGAAACCGTTGACGAAGTAGTCGTCGACGGTGTAGGCGTCGACGGAAGCATCGTCGACGGAACGGACTTCGTCGACGGAACGGACTTCGTCAACGGGACGGACTTCGTCGACGGGACGGACTTCGTCGACGGGACGGACTTCGTCGACGGGACGGACTTCGTCGACGGGACCTTCGTCGACGAGACAGTCGACGACGACACTCCTTTAGTCTTCGTCGTCGGAGCATCGACGGTAGATACTAACACCTTCGTCGACGGAACTGGTCTGACTGAGACGGATACCAGCGTCGACGGCGAAGACGCCGACGACATGATCATTTGTGTCTTCGGCGATGAGAATGTTGCCGTCGACGTAGTAGTTGCAGTATAAGAGCTCGTCGACGAAGGAGTCGCCGACGAGCCCGTCGACGAGGAAATCCGTTTCTGAGGCAAATCTTTGTCAGACACTTGTGTAGAAGAGAGAGACTTTTTTGACTTTCTCGGGGCGTAGAAGCTATAGATCTAGGCTTAGAAGGTGGAAGAGTCTTTTTGAAGTAGAAGGCACTTCAGTACTGCTGGAGGGTTGCTTCTTCAACACCTTAGCCCCAGGAGAAGACAAATTTGTGTCAGAAAACCTCTTTCTGGAGGACGTAGACTGAACAGAGGCAATGCTCCCCACCTCAGATAAGGGATTGTCCTGGTCTTTTATCTTCTGTAGCCACAGAAGTAGACGCCCCTCTCTGTCCCTCAGAGTTTTTTGAGGAAAAGTTCTGCAGATCTTGCAGTCTCTCACCTGATGTTCAGGATATAAGCAGTAAATGCACTTCTTGTGGGGATCTTCTGAAAACAGCCGGAGCTTCCCACAAGACTCACAAGGGCGAAAAAGAGACTTCTTTGAAGAAGACATCCTAAGAATAATAAATTCAAAGAACTGAGAAGAAAACTGAGCAGAGCTCAGGGAGACTCCCTTCACACGACGTGCGGTAGAAAATCTGAGAGCCTGAGCCTCTGAGGAGAACATTCTGGGTGGTGCTGTCGCCTGATTGGCTGGACTTTGGACTATATATAATGACTTGGACGAGTCATGAAGGTGAAGGAATTTTTTCCTTTAATTTCTAGCTACGTTACTTCCTGGTTCTAATTTACCTAGGATATGGTATATATATATATATATATATTGCTATTTTTATGTACCGTGGGACTCCCACTCCGACGACGGGGAATGATTCAAGCATGTGAATCTATGAAAGATACCCCAATACTGGAGAAATGAACATTTTAAGGCACAGAAAACATTTTAAAGTCAGAAACACAAACAGAAAGTCCGACAAGTGGAAGAACAAATAAACCGAAATTATGTGTAAATTTCCATAGATTATGATGGGCTGGAAACCGTTCATTTCTTTTTGGGCATTGCAGTAGCGCCAAGGATAAGGGTGCAGGCTGCCACCTCCCAGCTGATATCTGGTCTATAAACTCAAGCTTCCCTATTACCCCTACCACCTCTCACAGCCGTGCGGGGGGCTTGTGGGGGTGGAGCAGTAAATATTGTGCTAATACCTTTAATTGTGGATGCTTAGTTGTGAAAGCTTTAGCAGGGCTGGACATTTTCTCTACATTAAATCCCACCTAGACCCATTAAAAACCACCTAATCCCTGGAAATGGCTGACTGCGGTGGACCAGGGAATGCATTACCAAGGCCTGGACGTCTATTATTAATAGAGCTAGCGTGGAGAAGTATGCAGGCCGGACTGATTACCCTTACCATTTGGTAAAGTGGAACGGCTTTTCCGGCCTCCATCAATGGACTCTCCTCATTACATTTTGCGACCTAAGGCTTTTTTGATGACGTAGGGCAAGGAAGGGTGGGGGGTAGTGGGGGAAATTAAGACATACATTCCAGCAAAATGTCATAACGATGGATTGGAAAACACAATGGAGCCTACTTTTTAAACAGGGGGGGACGGTAGGGATGGGCGGAAGCTTTAAAACAATATGGAATTTCGTTAACTGTTTTGGAAAACGCATTATTAATGCCCTCCATTTTTTTAAAGTCTTGCGGCATATATAAACATAATTTTACAACCGGAGGCAAGCTCGACCGTGGGCAAACTGTGTTTCTAGTGCACAAGAGCTAATGAAGTTCTGCCCGAGGGTACAGTAAAACGAAAAACAAATGTGTGCACAGCGCAGTGCAACAGATGCCTCTTCCAAATAACAAAGCCAGTTCTGGCTGATTAGCAAGTGATGCCGGGGAGGGGGGCGGGGGGGGGCAACAGTGTCAAAATAACAGACTATAAAAATGGAAAACAGTGGAACGTCCTTATTTGGTTTGTAAGTAAAAATACACCTTTTATCTTGAGGCTTGAGTGAAGTCGTGCTAAATTCAGTCTCACTCGCGCCTACAAATATTTATGCACATGGTCTTCGGATTTGAACCGGAGTTGTTCAAACTACCTGGTGTCCAGCAGCGTGACATTTATCAAACCATCTGTTCCCGTGCAAGGCAAGCGGCCTCTATCTCTTCATCTCCCCGGAACAGCGCCAAAGAAAATGCAGAGTCTAGATAACAAGCCCTCCGCTGAAAAGGAAGGCGAGGTTGTTTTCGGAGCTGCCTCGCACTGAAAAGAAAGAGAAACTGCACCCATGTGAAACGGGCGCCAGAAGATCCTTGACAGCGCGGTGTGCCGCGCTGGAAGTGCTTTGCGACACATTTAAATAATGAAAATGGAGGGCAGGGGAATGGGAGGGGGTTAGAATAGCAATTAAAACTTACATGCCGCCAGCTTAAGCTGTAAACCAGTTAGTGACCTGATCACAGAACAATTACAAACTGCAAAGAAGCTGAGAGAGGCGGGAGGTGTTGTTCTTGGAACAGCATGGGAGGTGGGAGATTCAGTGAACTGTGAGCGGCGGGGAGAGATCGGAAATACGAAACCGCACAACGGGCACTTGTTAAACAAAGTGGCGCGTCCGCCATTACATAAAAGCGCACAACGGGCGCTTGTTAAACAGGGCGCTCGGTAAACAAGGAAGCAGTGGGGGCGGGGAGGGGTGAGTCCGGGACTGCGTTCGGCGGCCGGGATGCGCGCGCATGTTAATGCGCACTATTTGTTTTAAAAAACAATTACGCTGTGTAAGCTTAAGGATACTGAAGTTAGGCCGTGCTGCTTCCGGAATGAACGGAAGTTACGTATGGCATGAAGAGCCAATAATGAGGCTGATTACAAAAAAAATGCACAAGTTAACGAATCGCAAGCCACGAGAAAGTAACAAGCAATGGGCGGAGTTTCAACACCCATATGGATTACTAGATGTCTCGGAGAGACATCGCATGCGCGCTGCCTAGGCGAGACCTAAAAATGGCTAACCTTACAAATAGATTCAGAAAGAAACTGACTTGTGGAGACATTCTGTTTTGGAAATCTCTCCATTAAAGACAATAAGAGTTTCTCGGAAAAGTTAGGGGATAGAAAACTACTCAGAAAAATATATATATATTTTTTTTTTTTATTAAACGTTTTATTAACATTTTCCAAGAGACAGAGTAATAGTGTAGCTTACAGTACAATAGCATCCTTCTGCAGATTCTTAAAATTTTTAAAAAAACAACACAAAGAGCACAGTTCAAAGAGTCAATCTGGCAAGCAAACCTCTCAGCACGCAGAGCAGCTCCCAAGTAACTTCCCCTTGCAGTAGTAATCAGTATCTTAGGCTAGCCTCAACCCTAACCACGATTGCACTTTTGTTGCTTTTCGTTCAGCCCCGTGGACACACTGTGCTGCCCCCTTCATTCAGGCCTAGCAGCGGCTTTATCTAGTGGTTCTGCAGCGCTTATGTCTTCTCCACCTAGATGTTCTATTGTAGCGTTTACTGTCGCCTTGTCCCCCTCTGTCCGCGCCTGCTTAGTTTGCAGATATGCTGTGTATAGTGCCCAGAAGTTCTTGGGTCTGCTGCGTGGTGGGAGTAGTTCGCTGTAATTCTCAGACTGAGTGCCACAGTATAGCATATCGGTAGCCCAGCTAGCTATCATAGGGGGAGGGCCCTTAGCCCAGATAATTGCTACTCTGCGCCTGGCTAGTAACAATGCCATGTCTACCAATCGTCTGACTGCCTTTGCGATAGGCTTGGTGTATCCTAACAGGGCCAGCAGGGGATCCGGGGCCAGTGTAGTGTCTATGATCTCTCCCAGTTCCCTGAATACCCCCGTCCAGAAATTGGCTACCCCCGGGCAGAACCAAGACAAGTGAAGAAAATCCGCTATGTCCAACCCACATCGCTCGCATTCTGCTGTTTCTCGGAGCCCATATCTGTAGAGTCGTTCTGGAGTGTAATACACCCTATTTAAAAACTTAAAATGTATTAACCTATGCCTGCCATTGAGTGATATCCGCTTGGTACTCTCACAGCAGTATTTCCACATTAGATCGTCCAGCACCTCCCCCAAGTCCACCTGCCAAGCAAGTCGTGCCTTCGTGTAGTGGTTTTTCCGATAGTCCTGGGACAATTTATATATCGTGGACACCATCCGAACAGGGGTTCAGTTTTGATCACATACGTAAGGGGGCCAAGTCCGGGGGTTCAGCTAAGTCTTTACCCAATATGTTAGCCATAGCGTGCCTAACTCTATGGATTTGAAATTTCTGTAGCAGGGTGGGGCCAACTACCGTCTCCACTATCACTTCACAAGTCTTGACTACGCCCTCCTCAAACATGTCCCCTATCTGCCTTATATGTAAGCCATGTAGGGCTCGAACAACCCCTCGGTCTCTGCACGGGGGCAGCCAGTGGCACCACTCCAGCGGTGTCAACGGGGAGTAAGCTATAGCTCCAGCCTGCATCTTCAGCAGGTGTTGCCATGCCTGCGTGGTCGCATTAATGGAGTCCATAAGTCCCGTACGCCGGTCCTGCGTCTTGTACAACAGTGCAGGGAGTGGTAGCGGCGCCGCCACCACCCGCTCTATCCTCAGGTGGGGTATATATCAGCCGAACCGTGCATCCAAAGGTGCGCATGTGCACTCTGTGCCGCCCTATAATATAGGTCCAGGTCTGGTGCCCCCAGCCCCCCCATGCTATACGGAAGCGTGAGTACGTCCCATTTAACTCTAGCCTGTTTCCCTGCCCAGGCTAGCTTGATCATTAGGGAGGTCAGCGTGCGGAAAAAATTTTTGGCAGCACTATAGGTATATTAGCGAAGAGGAATAAGAAGCGGGGCAACACCACCATTTTCATTATCGCTATCCTTCCTATTAATGACAGCGGCAGCCTTATCCAACGATCAATATCGTCTTCAAGCTTACTTACTGCGACCCCGTAGTTCTCCCTTAACACCAGCTCCGGGTCGGTATGAATTTTAATGCCTAGGTATCGTACAGCGTCAGTCGTCCATTGGAGAGGGTAATCTGGTGTGAACTGTTTTGTATGCGGGGTAAGCGGAAGCATTTGTGATTTTGTCCAGTTAACCTTTAAACCCGAGACAGTGCCAAATTTCACTACCTCTCTCAGAATTGACGACAAATTGCTATCAGGGTCCCTAACATACAACAGTGTGTCATCCGCGTATGTGGAGACTATAAGTTCATACCCTGGGAAGCGTATTCCCTTGTGCCTGTGGTACTCTCGAAGTGCGCAGGCCAATGGTTCTGCTACTAGTGCATAAAGGAGCGGGGATAGTGGACAGCCTTGCCTTGTGCCCCTAGATATGTGTATTGGAGCCGTGACTAAATCGCCAATTTTTATTCGTGCCACAGGAGAGTTGTACAGAACCCCAAGCATTTGCAAGAAGACGCTCCCAAGGCCCATTCTGATCAGCACCAGCCTCATGAACCTCCATTCGACGGAGTCAAACGCTTTTTCCATGTCTAGGAATACCGTCACTGCCTGAACCTCCTGTTTAGTGTGCTGCATTGCTCCAAATACCGTTCTTAAATTATAAGTTATATTTCTGCTGGGGACGAATCCCGCCTGCTCTGGGGCCACCAGCATCGGGATCAGAGGCGCTAGTCGGGACGCCAAGACTTTGGCATAAATTTTGGTGTCTACGTTAAGCAACGACAATGGCCTGTACGACGAGCACTCATTAGGCGGTTTATCAGGCTTCAATATGGCAACTATCACAGCCTCCCTCATGGACGGCGGCATTGCCCCCGCCTCACTCATTTCCTCAAATAGGGTAGCCAAGTGGGGGACCAGGAGATCTTTGTATTCTTTGTAGAATTGAACAGTCAATCCATCTACCCCTGGCGCGCTGCCCGCTTTCATCCCCGCCAGTGCTGCTGTTATCTCCTCAATCGCCAGAGGCCTCATAAGATACTCCCGCTGTGCGTCAGTGAGCCAGGGCAGTTTAATATACGTTAAATAATCAAGTATTTCCTCATCCGAGCTAACACTCTGCGAGCTATACAGGGCCATATAGTACTGCCTGAAACGCTCCGCCATGGCCGCCTCCTCAGTCAGGACCGCGCCCTCTGCACTGTGTATCTCTGCAATTGCGCTTGTGTCTCTACGCTTCCTCATTAGGGTGGCCAGGCTCGCGCCTGGGCGTTCGCCCTCACCGTACGTCCGGGCCGCAGCATACTTGCCAAGATGCTTAAGTTCCGCATCTGCTTCCTCGTGGTATTCAGCTAGTAGCTTTTTGATTTTATCCAGGGTTTCTGCATCTGCCTGGGCCTGGAGTTGCCTCTCTAGTGTTTTAAGGGAATTTTCTAACATCACTAGTCGACCACGGATAGCTCTGAGGATGCCAGAATGTTTAGACATGGCGACACCTCGGATATAAACTTTAAACGCCTCCCATACTGTTGCAAACGACTCAACCGAACCTACGTTACACACAAAATAGGTCTCTATGGCCTCAGCTATATCCGCTCGGAAAACGGAGTCCAGTAGCGAGTACGGGGGAAACGCCATGTGAATGGCGGGATATGTTTCCGAGGGGTATCTATTTCCAATAACACCGGGGAGTGGTCGGACAGTGTGCGGGGAGGACGACGCATTGCTGAATTTGTCCATACGTGATCCTATCTGCTAGCCAGTAGTCTATCCGGGTGTGCAGGTCATGATAAGCCGAAAAGTGTGTGTATCCTCCTTCAGTCGGTCGGCGCTGCCGCCACACATCGCACAAATCTAATTGTGTCATAGCGTCAGCTATTGTGCGTGCCGAAGCTGCAGGGCGACGATCTGGACCTCCGGACCTGTCCAATTGCGGATTCAATACACAGTTGAAGTCTCCTCCCCAGAGCTGATTGCCTCCCTCATACCTGCGCATTTTTTCCAGCAGCGAAGCATAGAACTTCGGGTTGTCAAAATTTGGGCCATATATATTTGCTATTGTCCAGTCAACTCCAAGCCCCCTACATCTGGTGATGATGAATCTGCCCTCCGAGTCCGTTTCTAGGGGTTCCAGTGTTAAATGTGATTTGGGGTTTACCCAAGTAATAACTCCGCGCGCGTGTGTGGTATATCCTGCAGCATGGACATTGCCCTGTAGCCCTCTCCTACGTAGCATAGCGCACCCAGTTGGTAAGTGCGACTCCTGCAGCAGAGCAATATCAATATTATGTCTTGCTATATATGCCATTACTTTCCTTAATTTTCTGTGGTCATTGAGGCCTCTGACGTTCCAAGTCAGGACTCTAATCTTACTGCGGGGGTTCTTGCATTCAGTAGTGTGATCCTCCATCATATGGGTCGCTCTGCTGAGCGCAATCTGTGCTCTACCTTGCGTACGCTGTGGACACCTCTCTGCACATGCAACGCTACATGCAAACAAAACATTTTACAATACTTTTGTCTCCAAGCCCTCCCTCCCCCACCCACGTCAAGCAATCCCCAACTCTGCACTGGCGAAAACCCCCTACAAATCCCCTTAATCATATCTAATTTATACATACATCCAATAAAAGTGAACAAGAAAAAAAAAAAAACTAAAGGTGGGCCCCAGGGTGTGGTATTCACACGCGGGCGGATGTTGCCGGCCCTCTTTTTTGAACTAGGCTTAGGTGGATTACCTTCCCACTCCGTCAGCCATCACAAACATCTAATGCATCAGGAATTCGATTTGCAGTGTGCTAGGACTCCCCCTACCCAACCATCTTGTATCCTGTAGGTCAGAGCCTCAATACCCTGCTATGGCCCTCGGGTGCAACTATTTGCGCCGCCCACATTAGCAAATTAGGAGTAAAGTCCATATATCTTATCGACCCAGATAGACCCCCAACTTCTTATCTGATTTTAAGTCCTGCTCAATCATCAGTCCTGGTCCTCCAGGTCTCCCCTGCCGCTCCCTCTGCGTCTCGCTGCACCGGACTGCGAGGCTTCTCTTTCGACCACTCCTTCAGGGCTTTCTGCAGCAACTTAGGGTCCACGAATATTCTGGAGTTGCCCTGTCTGTTGACTCGCAGTCTTGCCGGATACAGCATGGCGTAATCAAAACCTTGTTCCCGCAGTTGGCGCTTAAGGGGGCAAACTGTCTGCGCGCCTCCTGGACTCGCATTGTGAAATCCGGGTAAAGGGAAATAGCAGATCCCTCATAGTGTAGTACCTGCTTTTCTCGTGCGGCTTTCAGCGCTGCATCCCTGTCCCTGTAGTTAAGAAGTTTGGCTATTATGGGACGCGGTGGCGCTCCAGGGTTTGGCCGCGGGCCCAGTGAGCGATGCGCTCTTTCAACCACAAACATCGTTGAGAATGTTTCCGCGCCCAGCAAGGTGACCAAGAGGCGTTCTACGAACAGCTCCATATTCCCAATGGAAGTAGACTCCGGAAGACCAGTAATTCTTATGTTACTTCTCCGCGACCGCGCTTCAAGATCTTCAGCTTTCTCCTGCAGGGCGCGTAGCGCTATTCCCATCCGCTTACGGTCAGTGTCCATTTCTGTTTGCGCCTCCTCGACCTCTGTGACTCTGCGCTCCGTCATGTCAGAGCGTTCCACCTGTTTGTCCATTCTTTCCGTCATGCGGTCCATGCGATAAGTTAGGGCGTCTAGTTTAGAGTCAATTGCCGATAAACTTTTTTGCATGGCAGCCAGTATGGCCCGGATGTCTCCTTCCACCTGTTCGGGCGTCTCCCCCTGGTCTCCCGCTTGACTCTCAGGTGTGCCTTCTCGAGTCCTCGTCTTCCGCGGCTCGAAGGAGATCCTGGGCTGCGCTTTGTCGACTTTGCCCATGTTGCTGCCTCCGACGCGGGCCCAGTGTGCGTCTGCCCACAGGAGTCGGCACGGGAACAGCAGCGATAACTCCACGCGGCAACAAGTCAGAACGCCACAGGTCACAACTCGGCACGCCAACCCGATCGTCGTGGTCCAGAGGAACAGCCCGCTACCGGCTTCCAGTATCTCACTCCCCCCCGACGGCCTCCAAGGAAGCAGACAAGAGGACTAGGCCCAGCCCAGGCAGAAAGCCAGCCGCAGCTCTCCCACGCCTCACTATCTCTGCCAGGTGCTATATACAACCCCTTTTTTCAGCTCTTGCTGCTCCTCTTCCTGTGCAAATCCCGTGGTCTATGCCACGTCTCAAGGCGCACCACAGCCCCACAGGTGTGCAATTTCGCTGATTAGGGCCCTCAGAAGGTCACCTCAATGAGCAGATAGGGTGCTGGGAGTAGTCCGGTGATTCCTTCGTTCTCCCGGGGTCTCCGGGGGAGGCGGAGGGGCGCAATCCAACCCTCCTATCTGTGCAATATGTCCGAGAGCAAGGTCTGCCGCTCTCCGCCCAAGGGTACGGTGCAAGCAGCACAGTCGTTCACTCCCCGGCCACCCGTCGGTCTCCTCTCGCCGCCGTCGCAATGTAAGTCGAGTCTATCCCGGGGAGAGAGGTCACCTCTGTTGCGCCCCTTTCAGTTTGCCACCACAGCTCCGCGCGCCGGGGATCGCACCACGGCAGGGGGTGCAGCCCAGGTAGTTCTCGCCGCTCTCCCTCCCCCACCCCAGCACTCACCGCAGCCGGTCAGTCGGTCTCGCGTCCTATCACCAGGCCCGCCGGGTCTCGTAGTCTCCACACCAGCCGCCCCCTTGCGGGCAGAGCGTCTCAGGCGCACCGCCACAAGTTCCCGCCGCCGATCTACAGGCCAGGGTGCGCAGCCCCGAGCCGCCGCAGCTCGTTGGCAACAACTTCACTCCAGAGCCGATGCGGCAGTCGCAGAGATCTCCCCAGCAATCAGCGCTGGTTCCGACGCATGAAATGTCGGTCCGAGTATTTAAGTATCAGCCCAATGCAGGATTATGTACGGATAGTGTAGATGGCTGCACGGAGCTCTCGGTTCAAGCGGCCATCTTGAGCCGTGGCAAGCTCCGCCCAGAAAAATATTTTGTTATGGTTACTTCAATCTGCCGGTTCTATGCTCTTACATTTTATATAAATTAAGAACTTCAGAGGCATCAAATGAATGGCAATGGGGAGGGATGTGGACTCCCTAAAATGGCCTTGTTCTGGAGAAAGAGGCATGGTCCAGGAGGTTGGTTAAGTTAGGTGTGTCAGCTAGAAAGGAACGGTAGTAAGGGATGTGTAATAAGCAGTAGGGGGCTGGGATTAGCCAAGGTTGGGTGACAGGTTTGCGGCCACGTCACCTTTCTTTGTCATTGCCATGCTGTCGCGAAATCAAAACCTGTGGCACGTTACAAGAAGGCACTTCCACCCCACAGCAGGTTCTAAGAAATGTCACGGGAAAAGAGCGGGTAGATGACATGTGGTGAGGCATAGTGTAACTAAGACCAGTGGTGGTGACTCCTGTTTGTGGAGTGGAGGTGTAAAGTGCAGAGGTGATGGCAGGCAACACACATAGCTGGCAATGGACCAAACTCTCAACAGATGGCTGAAGGGCTTCAATGGCAGTGAAGAGAAGCCGGCTCTCCTCAGGATGATGGAGGGTGAATAAGAAATGTGGCTCACGGTGTCCACTCTTCAAGTGCAGTACCTGCTCTAGGGAAGAACAAAACACACCCACTCACACCAACTGTAGTCCCAGAAGCAATAGCATAAGAGCTCTTACGATAGGTGGAAAAAAATGCACAGGAATACCATTCAAGTGTTAGTAATGGAGGAAAAAAAGAGTGAGTGCAAAACTAAAGTGTGCCTTGTTGCAGTCCAAAAGAGGTTCATCAGCAGGATGAGAGAACGCCAGAGGCTTCAACAGTCTTATCCATGCTTCTTTGTTGCTTCGCTGTTCCTTCGAACTCTTTTGTGGTTGTTCTGGCTAAATTCATCACCTATTTTATTCTAAAATTTGCCAACTTCAAGGATCTATGATTACTTAACATATGGATAGACGATCCCAACGGGTCAAATACTAATGCAGTGGTCACCTCGCTGTCCATTCTAGGCGTCTCTCAGAATGTTCTCACTTCCACGCATATAGTGGATTATACTTTTGATCCTTTTTTACTCCGATTCCTTTATGGTCGCCACTTCCTTTGCAGTAGCCTGTACTGATCATTTCACTATTCCGTTATGATCACACACTCTCAACACCAACCTGCGTTACAGCTAATAATTTTTCTCAAGGTGCTCCACACACACTTATGACTCTGACATCCCTCCTCAATCTCGTCAGATGGTTGGTGGTTTTCCAAACTAGGGACTACTCCTGTACCCTCTCAATCTGCTAAAATCATAATGTGGTCTTGAAACACCAGTTATCTTTCGAGACACAAGTCAACACAGTCCTCTCTTCTTCTTAATACTATCTAAAGATGCTTTGCAAACACATTCTACTACTGCCTTGCGACTATTTTATAAAAACAATTGTCCAATCTATCATAAAATCTAGACTGGATTCATGTAATTCTCTGTATTTAGGGCTTACAAATACATTGTAATCTGATCTTTCGTATCCGTTTACCACGGATACGAAAGACTGCAGTGAGGCTGTTCCTTTAGCTCCCCCCCCCCACTCTCTCCAGTTGTCCACTCATCTTTATGCATTGCACTGTCTCTCTGCAGCCAAAAGATCCACCTTTAAAGCTCTGGGCTTCTGTCACAATATACTCCACGTCAACAGGCATTCATTCAATCAGCATCACATCGCCGCTCATGTTCTCCAGCATCGTCTTTGTTCCTCTACAGCTCAACTCATCATAGTTCCAATAATTAAGAAAATGCGACAAGGAGGACTTTCCTTTGCCTATAAGGCAGTAAACCACTGGAACAGGCTTCCTCTACACATCTATTTGGAATGTAGCTATCTTCTTTTCCTCAAGCAAACCAAACCTGACTTTTCTTTTCAACTCTGTTACTTTCCAACATTTCTCAGGGCACTTTAGCTGGGTAGCAGTCGCACTTTATAAAACCTTAATTCAGTGAGGTAGTTATAGTTACGGCCTAGTTTCCATAGACAAAGCATTTTTTGTGTTGCTAATAACTATGGCGCAATTTGATGAAATCTTCAAAACTAGTGCGCCAATCATTTCAGCTGCTGTCTGGAAAGTTTCAGGGTGATTCATCAAGTGGGGGCTGAGAAAAGAGGGGGTCCCAAAACACTTTTTCCCCATGCAAATTCCCATAGGGATTTTAGACACAACTACAGCCTGAACCGCAGGATGAAATTACACCAAATGTGGCTGAAAGCTAAATCCGTTCAGTAGTTTTGGAAATACTAAAGAAAAAGATTTATATATATCCAGGGACGCAAATCCTCCGCGGATCCGACAGATTTCAAAATGAGATTTGATTGACTGTCCACACTTCAACCAGGAAGTGTTGGCAACCATTTTGGGATTCTGAATAGGGCAGAGTCCCAAGAAATAACATTTTTTTTTTAAAAAGAGAAGGTGGCAGGGTAGGAATACACTGACCCCCTAGGACTGGTGGTGGGGGCCCACAGGGACACCGCCGGAGACCAAAAAGGTTGTTATTTTTTTAACATTTTCCCGTGAATTTGCTGATACGCAGGAAAATTAAATGAGGGGGAAAAAAAACAATAGCCCCTGGGTGGGCTAGGTCAAAGGGGGAACGAAGCGCACATGCCCCTCCCTGCCCAGGCCTCTTTCGGACCCAGGGACCCTATCCCCCAGGCCCGACCAGGCACTGAAAGGGGAGGAGGGCCGCATGTCCCCACTCCCTGAATCAATAATGGCACTGGGGACCCCATCACCCATGGCCGGTCATATGCTATGTCCCCCCCACCCCCAGGACATAGCGGTTTCTCTGCCCGCACTGGTGTAGGTAGGGAAATTTGTTTGCGCTCTTGCTTGGTAGGAGCAATTTCAAAGCTTCTGCCAAGAAAGAGCAAACACTAAGTCCACGCCCAGCGGGCAGGAGCATAAAAAATGCTCCCGCCCGCTGGGAGTAGACTTTTCATCTGTTTTACAGATGAAAAAATTGCTCCAGCATGCAGGGAGCAGCATTTTGAGCTGCTCCCTGCTGGTGGAATCAATGCCTATTCCCGTTGGAGCTGCAGGGGCTTTGGGACTGCCCTGCTGCCCCAACAATGGGGAAATGGGTGTCCTGGGTGAGCTCCAGGGCACCTATTTTTTATTGGCCAGTCCCCGGGGAATGGGGTCCCCAGGGCCAAAATGAGCCCTGGCGGGGGCTGCGTGCCCCCTTCCCCTTTATTATATGGCCAGACGCCTGAAAATGGAGTCCATGGGACCAAGAATCAACCCGGGGGCCACGGGGCACCCCACCCTCATTATTAATTGGACAGGCCTGGGGGATATGGTCCCTGAGGCCAATACAGGCCCTGCAGTCATCCTCGACCCGCCGCGCACGGCTAAAGTCCATGTGCAGCAGCGGTTTGATTAACGTATGGTAATTAAATTATACTTTGTTTAAAAAAAAGCTACAAATTCACTGGAAAAAAAAAAAAAATCAAAGGTTACAGGGATGTTATAGTTAAAAAAATGTAAACACAAATGGGGCTGTCCCTAGTTGGGATTCCTACAGGATTTTTAAAGATGCGTATCCAGTGGGGGCATCTTACAAAAAGTGAAGGACTGGCCTCACACAGCACCTGGTGTCATGCTTCATCATAGGCCGTCCTCGCCCTCTAAAAACTTTGTTTGATAGAGGGCGGGCATACACCTGGAGACAGGGATGCACTTCTAAGCTAAGTGGTGACCCGTGATTAGTGAAAAGTGATCTAAAAACCATTACAGTTGTCAAAAAACTGATTTAATTAAAAGGGCAACAGCATGGTATTAAAAGAAGTGAGCGGTGATTTGGGAACTAATTATTCCCTCACCGTGCATGTGGTCAACATGTTTCTGCTCGAAGGTCCCCGAAGGGTACATAGCATTCGCCAGGACCAAAATGGTTTCAAAGGGCTCTGCCTTTATACACACGTTGTATAAAAGATCAGACACTATAAGAGTGGGGGTTTATGTGAGTATCAATTTCCCGCCAGTCTAGTACTCACAAGAGATACCTGTAGAAAAAGAAAAAAAGGGAAACAAATGCATACCGAATATGAAAGTTTCCTGTTTGTAGTGTTAAATTACATACATCACCACACTTAAAAGCGCGCGTGGTGGTTTCTAAGTGAAACACGTGTCATTCATGCGCGTTTAACACTTATACAGGAGAGAGAACATGATTCTCGCCGCTTACCCTGGGTCACTATCCTACTTACTCCATGGGAGGTCGAGGGTGGAAGAGCCTACTGTGACATTCTGAAAAGAGAGACATAGAATCACAGCCTAGTGTTGATAAATCAGGTCCATGATAGGGAGTAAAAAGCATACACACAGATGCATATTTAAAAAGGTGCGTCCTTGTGGGAAGAGTAAAATTGCACCAGAGCGTTTCAATACGCTCTTCCATCCATCCAAACAACCACACACACTCTTACTGTCATTTTCAGCGCCTCCAGCTGTGTCTCCTACGGTTTATCCTCTTCGCCTCCCCGCCGGTGAGTAATGGTGGGAAAGAAGCGGTCTTTTATACTGTCATTGTTAGTCTAATCGTTTGTTAATTGAGAAGCAAATAGGTGGCACCTGGATAAGGTCCGGTGTCTGACTATGGTTGTGCCTGGTTGCCTGGTTAAGGGCGTTGCCTCAGAGGCCACAGTCTCCCTATTGGTTGAGCGTTGGTTTTGAGGGAGTGTCTGCGGTCCACAGGTGGAGGGAGAGAGGGAGAGAGAAAGCATGAGTGCGTCTGCAGCTCTCCTCCCCGATTCTGTTTGGACGCGTGACGGAGCTGTCGTGCATGTGTCCCGTGCCTCTGGTTCAAGGGCGCATGCATTTAGCGGCGTTGTTTATCGCCGCACGCGCTTGCGCGAGCATTTATACTTATATTGGTTCTATCATAAAGTTGTGATAAAAATATTAAATGTAATCATGGTGATCTCTCCTTTTCTTGCCGCATCTCATGCGTACCGGTGATTAGTTTTTAACACGATCCCTCTAAGGGTGGAGATATCACGATTTACAATTATGAAAGGCTATATTCTCATTAAGAACATGAACGTCTCTAAGGAGGTACTCGCGTTCAGACCAAATACAGAATCATTGTGCCCCCTAAGCTATTGGTGGTTTCTCCTTCCTGCGATTTTATAAGCGGGGTATTATTTTATATATGACATATATGTTTGGCGCATATGTTGAGTATGCCCAAGATAAAAAATAGGGGTGCAGTGTGTGGTTGGTTTAAGGTGTTAATAAAGTTGTGCTCATGGATTTGACTTAATGTAAGGACCCCATGTCCTAGCTGTATGTGTGAACTCGAGTGCCTGATGTTACCTATTTTTCTTGGCGGCTCTGTAACAGGGTCACCGTGCCAGTTGTAACGATGGGATTTCATCGTTAAGGCCTGTGTGTGCAGCCGGTACACCCAGCGTTGTTCCCCGACGTGCAGATTATTACTGATGTCTGTTTTTTGTTTCCTCATCACCTCCAGTACCACCCAACGTAGATCTGATTCAGTGTGGTTAAGGTCTAAAAAGTGTTTTGTCAATCTGGTGTTAGATTTTCTACAACGGATTGTGCTGCGGTGTTCGTTAATCCGCGTTTTTACTTTCCTCGTCGTCATCCCAATATATTTCAGGTTGCACGGGCAGTTCAAGAGGTAGATCACATTCTCAGTGTTGCAGTTACTGAAATTCTTCAGTCTCCATGCATTGTTTGTGCCGATATCCACTTCCTTCGTGGTGGTGGTCAAAGGGCAGCACACGCAACTGCCGCATGGGAAATGGCCTGTTGGTTTTGGTTGGCTCCAAAGGGTGTTCTGACCACTGTCATCCTCGTGTATGATTTTGGAGTGTAGCAGATCGTCCCTGAGGTTCCTACTTCTCTTGAAGGCGAAAAGGGGGGGGGTTCCCACTGTTGTTGTCCACTATTCAGGATTGCCCATTTCTTCATTATTATACTTTGGACTTTATTTGATGCTGGTGTGTACGTAGTCACGCACACCATGCGCTCAGAATTTCCTTTTGGCGTAGTGTCCAGCAACACTTCCCGATTATTATTCCTTGCCCGTTTCTTGGCTCTCCTAATCATTTGTTTTGGGTAGTGTCTCGCCAAAAGTTTGGTCTCCAATTGTTCTGCCTGCTCTTGGAATGTTTCCAACTCAGAGCAATTCCTCCGTATCCTGAGGAATTGTCCTACTGGCAGATTCTGGCGTAGTGCTCTTGGATGGTAGCTCTCGTACAGTAATAGGCTGTTCCTATCCGTTGGTTTTATATGCACTTTTGTAGAGATACCCTCGATCGTGAGGGTGATATCCAAATCGAGGAATATAGCGTGATTCTTCTCGATAGTGTGGGTGAAGTTGAGATGATTGTCTCTGCTATTAACCCAATCCACAAAGGTCGTGGCATCCTCTGGTGTACCGTGCCATACGATGAAAATATCATCTATGTATCGCTTCCACGTTTTCATCTGGTGGGTGAATGGGTTGTTAGCATTGAAGATGTGATCTTCCTCGAATTGGTGGACAATAATTGTAAAATAGTAAAAAAAATTGGCAGACAAATTTTGTGCATAGAGGAGGGTGGCCTGCCTGCGCAGGGTTGACTGGAAGGCCTGGCTGTGAGGCCAAGACCTGCGTGCAATTCTTGCTGTGCACTATATGTGCAGTTGTTGCTAGGCGCCCGCAAAGATACACCTGTAGAGGATTGGGAGGTGGGCCCAGTGGGCAACCCCCATTGGGCAGCGGGGTTTGGTGCCAGCGGAAGGTCAACCCTGCACAGCCAGCAAAGAAATATAAGCCTCAGCAGTGTGGGCCTAGACATCGCACTAGTGTGTCATTATGAAAATCTTAAGTACTCCTATGCTCAACTTTGAGGCCCCACTGCCTCGAAGCCACAATTGATACGTAACCCAAAGAATATTGAAAAGGAGTGTCAAATATATCAAAAAAACTTTTTTTCATTTATACTCTATTCTATTCAAAGCCCAAATTTTCAACAACACAGGAAATGCGCTTTTCCTGTGGCATTTGTCTCTAGGACACAAAGGAGCAAGATGAATTAGGGGGTACTATACCACCCAGGAGAAAAATAGATGACAATTAGGGAAATTGAAGCTGAAGCTCTACTTTACGCCATTAAAAAATTCTATGGAAAACACAACCCTGATGAAGTCCTAAAGGGACTGGGCTGATTGGTAAAATGTGTTTATCTTGAACATCAATAAAAGTTGGACTCTGAACATATTCGCAAGACTCCCGGGAAATTAATTTTGTCAAATTTTATATATTGGATAGATTTGTGACAGTTAGTTGGTGTTGAAAATTTGGGCTTGGAATACAGTATATATATAAAAAAAAAAAAAATTGATATAATTGACGCTCCTTTTCAATATTCTTTGGGTTACCTGCACAGCCAGCCTGAACCCTTATGCTTTGGGATAATTTAGACTAGGATTTAAAATAAAAAATTACAAAACTGAAATCCGCTGGAAAAAACAAAACGTTAAATTGATGTAATAGTTGGGTGTTGGAAGGAGAAAAGAATATTAAAAAAACAAAAAACACAGAAATGCACCAGTTGTAATTTAGTCAATTAACTATACCTTGCACCCCCATCATGAACTACGCATGACCTTACATATTACATCCCTAATAAGATGCTAAATTACATTATTAATGACATAACTCATTAGATTTAAAGATCAATACTGTTCAAATTACTAATGAGTACTACGGAGTTCAAGGCAATATGTGAGGTCATAAGCAGTGCACGATGGAGGCACAAGTTCAAGTCAATTGACTAAACTATAACTGGTGTATTTCAGTGGTTTGGGTTTTTGTCTGTTTTCAATTCCAAACTATAACTTTCTCTACACACATATATAACATGTCAGTAAAAGTGTATGCTGCTCAACAGCATATTTAGAGCAATTGTACTAATAAACACATTCAAACATTTATTGCCACAGGGCTAATATCAAATTCCACTTTAAGACCACAGTACAACGAATTTGGCTAGAGTAAAACACTGTTTACTGACTCACAGGTTGCAGTTTACAATTAATTTACATAGGGAAACACATTTATCTTAGTACACAAATGTAACCCCTTGGTTAAGTACCTTTTTTCCTAAAATAAACACATGAGAAAGAATGCCGTAGCATAGACCATGTATGCAAATGCACAGAGTGTAATATGAATTATTTATTACCACTGTAGAGGGAAAGTAGATTTATTATGACTCAATTGAGGCTTCGTTTCGCGCGAGTCATGGCCATTCCTTACACTCAACAATGGTAACAAACCATACACTACACTTCACATCTGCAAACAGAGAGGGAGGTTGAGAAAGCCGGCCACAAAAGACTAGCTGTTTATCAATGTAGGACTGCTCTCCAGATTTGTTAAAAGAGTTAATGACGATGGGTATTGTGAGGTATGTGCCCAATAAAAAGTTTAAAATAAAAATAGAAGGGAAGTCACAAACCTTAAAGATTACATTCGATTCAAGACCCCCATTATAGGCATACTAAAAAGCGTGTTAGATCTTCAGACAGACCAACGACAATAAAAAAAGACTCAGCCCTCCTCCACCTCCATATATGCAGGTTTCCCCCATGATACAAATAGTTCAACGTCTGCAGCCGATCTAAGCATCAGGCCGCACCAAGCGTACGGCACAATCATTCACCTTGTCCTACAATGCCACCAGCAATCTTTCTGGTTGTCATTCTGACACTCATTCAAACATCTGTTCAATTTCATGTTCACACCCACTGTCCACTACACTCTGATCATGACCCCCTCAGTGAGATTCATTCATCCCACTACAGAATGAATGCCTTATAATGGTGCGCTGTCTCAAGATAAAAGAAACCATTTAAAGTGAGTTTCCTGAACCAAACCTACACATGCTAACATTGATGATAAATAAAGAGCTTCACTAATTATAACTCCTTCGTAAATGGCCATCTGATTGTCACGGGATGATGCAATGCGGATTACTAACATTAAGGTACATATTTTCATCAGAAACGTTTCAGAATAATCAGGACACCTGATTTTGAGAACATCGGCCTTTGGGCTTTGCAAGTACAATTTACCACATTGCATCCCAAAAACTGAATGCAAACTCTAGGGCAGGGGTCTCCAACCTTTCCTCTAATAAGAGCTACTCATGTTCAATGAAAATCATCCTGAGCTACTAATATTATTTGTGTTCTGTCAGTGACCAAGTCAGACAAGATTACATTAGAGACCACCCCATGCAAGATCACCAGCAGTTATCACCTTGGTGCATTAAGCAGGGTAGCCAGCAGTATTTTGTTATAAATTTGGACTGCCCCTACATGGTTAATAAATGACAGCCATAGCTAAAATGCCCCCATCACCAAGGTAATAATAACAAAAACAAAATTGTATGATTTTTTACTCAAATATCAGCTTTGAATATATTTTGGTAATCCGTTTTTTCCAAACACCAGCTTGCTTATAAGTACTGAAAATACACATTTTCATCCCGAATACACACTTTCAATTTTCGGGAACGTATATTAATGCACCCAAACAGAAGTTTTTAATTTGGTAGGCTGGGCTGCACACGGGAGAGCTACTCACAGGTAGGTGAAGTGTTACTAGTGGCTCCCGAGATACTCGCTGGGAAAACTGCTCTTGGGAATGATCCCCATGTAGGAATAGACAACAGCAGGATTACCAAGCATGTAAGAACTAAACATTAACTAGTTAGTCCAAGTACTGACAAGTCACCCTCCCAAGGGTCTATATTTTCAGAAAAATGGGACATGGAATACATTTTGCTAAACAATCGGGCTGGATTTGCCTCTAGATTTCTGTTGCCTTTGTAATATTTTTTTTTTGTTGCAAAATAGAACTATGCAAAAGTTTTAACACAACCAGACCCATGAAACATAATCACAACAATAGTAACAAAACAAAAAATGCAATTAGAAGAAAAGGAATCAAAGAAATAAAATTAATAACAGTACAAAATAAACAGGGAAAATAACACACACGGACAAAAAGCAAATAAAACAAAGTGTACTTGCTTATGTCATCAGCAATATGTAAAATTATGTTGTCAATGTTTTCTATTAGATTTTGGCTCTGTAAATCTTCCTTAGTGACTCCAAGAGAACCTAGACCCAGAATCGTACAACCTAATCTCAGTGAAAGGGCTTGGGTTTATTAAAATGCATGGAAAATACAGAAGTGGTCTCCAGCTTTGCCGTTGCTGCCACAACAACTTCTTGCAAAGAAGTGCGGCACTCTAGAGCCCTTTCACAGACAGGGCAATCCACACAACGTACCATCTACGGATCATGAGACCCGTGGGTGGACAGGACTCTGTCCAGCCTAACCCCCAGGGATCAGCACGGAAGGAAGTGGATTTGGGTGCATCAATTCAGACCACAAAAATTGCCCTTCTCTTCAGTAACACATTCCCAAATGAGTCAACTGTGCGACAAAAGATAAGAAAGTAGGTTCTGTGTGAAACTGTAGAAGACTGTCTTATACACAGAAACGCTTCAATGTGATCTGAAGACTGTAGACATCTCTTAAAAGAGGAGGCTAATGCATAGGTTGATTTTCTGCCTTTTTAGGTCTTGGCTAGGCAGTGCAGGAGCTGTCTCTTTCGAGACATGCTGTATCTACAATGTGGGCTTCAAGCACCTCCCATCTTTTACATTAATTCCTGTTAGTGTCCTTCATAAATGCCTGCTTTTGCTTGGTGAATATGCTTAATCAGTCCCGCATTTTGGTGTTTAGGACCCTCGCAGGAGCCCGCCCCTGTTACACGTGGGCTTAATAGTTTTTTAAAATGTATTTATGTTCCTTTGTGCGCACTATTTTTTTTTTGTCTGCCTCGTCTCGTGTTTTTGGGTTGTAGTTATTTTGGGCTTTCCGACTTTTGTTTGATCAGCACGACGCCCGCTTCACAGACGCCACGCTTCAGGTTTCTAATGGCATTTGCATTTACCAGCCAGTAGCGTGCGTTTGTGTGTGTAAACAAACTTTGTGGCTTTTGGTTTATCAGCACAGCACCCGCTTCACGGACGCTGGGCTTTGTTTCATTTTTTTTTCTTCCGCTTTCGGAGTCAGCGCGCCCGCTTTCATGTTTCACCATCCCGCGGCGGTTGGGAGAAAAAACAAGGAAGTGCTGTATCAGTTTCTCCCTGAGTCGCGGTCTCTTTCCGCTTCTGCTCATTAAGTTTGCGGCGGGTTCCTGGCAAAAATACACTCAAAACTGAATTGAAGCAAAGGTGTGTTCTGGTTCAGATACTGTTCAACTTGGTATCATTGCCATCTGACCAGATCAAAGCCCAGGCTGAAATATATGTGTTTCCACCTTGCGTACGGAGTAGGAACATTAATATACTAATGAGCATTGGCAATCTGGTCATTTTATTCAGCAAGGCAGCGGCTTTCAGATACAAGCTGGAGCTCTGTCACTTTACTTACCAAGATAAAAAAAGTCCGTGCATATCAAATAAACAGATCATGCCATTTGGCCTCAAGCAGATTTCTCAGGCACAGTGGATCAATAGACAAACTCACTATGGAATATATTGATTATAATTTGGGTGGCATTGTCATTCCTAAACACCTTTAGCACAGTAGAATGCAGGCACTGAATACCAGCGGGTTAACAAAGCATATAGAGGTAGCTTTTGGAATAAGATGCAGAGTTGAAGTTAACACTTTCACAATCGGAAGTTATGTTGGTTGTGAGCTTTGTAATTGATCTGTTTTAATTTAATCAACTGGCAGAGGTATTAATAGCAAAGTTTGTTTCATTATAAACTACAAAACAAAATGTTCACTACAATTGCTAGTGAATGCCTCAGAGTTCTGTTGAAATTAGCAAGCTTGATGTAAAACAAGAAAAAAAAATGTAAGTGCTCCGTTGCAAGTTCAAAATAGCTAATTCGTGAAATGATAGAAAGAGCGGACTGAACTACAAACAGAAGGTAGTCATGGTCAATACTAAACAAAACTTGGATTATACTGGGGGCGTTGGGGGCCCCCGTACATGCCATAAGCTTTTTACAAATAATCAATCTGCCATGTAAATGCACCAATGTGAGGCGGAAGGTAGCATATGTCACCATGAAATGGGTTATAGCGAAAGATCGATGGATATGTTATTTATACTGACATCTCCTTAGAACTTGTGCATAAAATGGAAATCAAAGAGATGTGCATAGCCCCTGCACAGTAGGTGGTCTTTGACTATTAAAAAACACTGCATTGAACGTCAGGCTTCCCTTAGAAACAAAATATACATTGTCTTTACGGGTTTTATTTTTACTTATTTTACAATTAATCTATTTGTGAAAACCTCTGAATGCATAGATATATTAAGTATTCTGTGTAACTTTCTAAAATTGTAATGCTCTAACGGAGTCTAAAGAGATTGTCATCTTAGATTAATTGGGACAATAATATAGAGTCTCTTTTGGGTAATGAGACAGTACTACACAGAGGCCTCCAGAACCAATGTGCAGTTGTTGTGCATACGTACAATTGGAGGAAGGAGGAGGCAAGGTGCTTTTGCCCATTATCATACTATTTAATTTTTTTTTGCAAAACTTGGCGTCCTGGTACAACACGTTGACATTAGAATAGATATCTTAACTTCTTTTACCAAAAGCATTTCTTTGGATCACTTTGCGGGTACTAGCAGTAGCAAACACATGGTCGCCATTTTGAGCATGGATGAGTAGTCCTTCCAGGAAATAACATTCAAAGGTATGTCAGTGACATACCACGTATTTCCACTACACAACTTCACACCACACAATTCCACAACAAACAGTTCCAATCCAACACATCTCTCCCTTGCACTTCCAACAACCCTGTTAACTCTCACCCAGACACTCACTGCCCTCTCATCTCATCCTCACACTGCCACTACCCTACTCATCTCACAATCCCACTGCCCCTTCTCATCCCTCTCCCTATCCCCATCTCCTCTATATTGCCTGCTCACACATACTAAGCACAGTTCCTTTCCGGTGCCTTTTCTAGGTTTCCAACTCTCAAACCCACGCTCTCATTCTCTTCTTACTGTGTCTTCTGTGTACACAGGTCCTCCATCTTTATGAGTGTGACCTGCTCTCCCCTTTTTTCTCTTTTTCACACACTTTTTGCTTCTGTCTCAAGTTTATTAACTACTTCCTGCACAAACCACCTATCTCTATCTTCCTTTCTATCTATTCTGTGCAGTTCTCACCCCATCTATTCGCCATGCCACATAGTTCCACTACACAAATACACTCCACACCACACAATTCCACCCCACTCAATTCCAATGCTAACAATTACAATACAACCCACATAATTACACTCCACACCACATACATCCACTACACTCCAAACCAAAACAAATAGGCAAAGACATTGTCGTTTACAACCAACTCCAATAGCTCTAACTTTCGCAAATGCAAGACCTATAGCATTGCAAATGCTTGTTAGGTCTTGGTTTTGGCAGTGCGGCTGCCAAACCGATCTTTTGCTAACTATATATGAAGGGCCCACATTGCAACCTCTACGTTCACTACCACGGGCTGCCTCACTGTAGCTCACTGTGTGTGCTTAACTTTATGCTCCTTGCTCCCTCTTCCCCCAACGCCAGCCGCCCCCTCTCATTCCTCACTCCCTTCCCTTGCCCCTGTTCCTCCTTTCCTCTCTGAGTGCCACCAACACTCAATCCTATCCACTTCCCCTGCCTGCCACCCTCTCTTGTACCTCTCTCTACCACCCCTCTCTCTTTTCCCTTTGCCTAACATTTTCTGATGGAGAAGTTATACAACGTCTTTCATTGGAAGTGTTCATTTTTTGACTGTTTGGTATGTGCTGGACATGGGAGATTTCAAAGCAGTCCCAACTAAGATGACAGCTATTTTGAAATTGTACATATTTCCTTTAGCACACAGATTCAGCAGCTACACCAAGCACATTTATATTTACACTAGATTTTTCAAAGACCTTCGAGAATATACCGTGTACCCTGTGCCATCTAACAATACCCATTCCGAGGTGGCTACTGCCTTTATGGACACTAATAGGGGTTTTATGCAGCGGGGTCTGCTGTGTATGGTTACAATTACATCTTCTCAAACATAAAGAAGGCAATGGGAGGAATGCTTGCAATAAGTTTAGCCACTGGAAATCACTTTGGGTGGCGTTCCAACTCATTGTTCTTTTGCCCACCATGCCACCTCAGTTTGAATCAATCATGCAAACCAGGCTCGCGCCTGCTCCGATAGGAACAGTCCAGCCTGAAATGCAAGGCCAGGCCCTCTCTGAACTGGAACACAAGCAGCCCAAGCAGAGGACACATGTCGGGGCATAGTCTTGACCACTTACGGCGTTACATTAAACACACTAAAAATGATAGGAGGAATGCTTGCAATAAGTCAAAATACTGGCAATCGCTCGGGGTAGCATTCCAAGTCATCGTTTTTATGCCTGCATTGCCACCTCAGTGTGGACCCAAACATTTGCAAATCAGTCATGACCCTGCTCCAATAGAGACAGTCCAGCCCGAATTGCCAGGTCCTCAGTAAACTGGAATACAGGCAACCCAGGACCGGCTTCACCCTCATTGGAAGTCTTCAGTCAGGTGTAGCTTGGTTGCAGTGGCACAGTGATCATGAGACACACGCCTGGTAAACACCTCGGAGGTTGATCCCTACCTGGGAGAGTCTGCTGCTGCTGTCAAGGCACGGCTGAAGTAGCATTCATTGCCTGTACCACGTTGGAAGTTGCAGTACGTCCAGTAATCTGGTCCCCACTGCGCGGTCAGGCCCAGACAAAGAGACAGAAATCCATAGTCATGGTTGATCCAACAAACAGGACATCACCGGCTATCGCACAGCAACTGCGCTCCATGTTTGCCAAGATAAGAGTCTCCAATTCTGGTGTAGGGGGGTCACTGTTACAAGCACTCTAGATAGAAACAGCTGCTACACTAGTGGCTGTCTCAGGTAGGAGTGAAAAAAAGCACAAGGTACAGGATGATGTTTCTAGTCTTTAATTAAGAAAAACTGTCACATACAGGAGTCATGAGCTCAGCCTTGCCACTTAAGACACCACATCTACTCTCACCGCTCACTACCTCCAAATGACCTCTTGCCCACTGATTCCATCCTTTTGCAGGATGATTCTTGCATGCCACACAGCCACAACATTCTACCGAAGACACCACAATAGGTATTTCAGCAGTCTTATCCCTTCATCTTACCCCTGGCTGTAGTCCCCTACGTACCTTGTGTTTTTTCAGCCTTCCCCAACCCATCATGTCACACAGAGGCTTCCTTCATGCTCTCCCACCCACTCAATTTACTTGGAGGGTCCCTCAGCAGCACTTTTTTTTCTGCCCAGGTGACCAAACGCACCCCGCCATCACCGGTGCTTTAGGCTCCTGCTGCATGTATAGATTAGAGTGGGTGCATAGATGAATGTCTGACTTTATAGTTAATTTTGCTTTCTTAAATGTGTCAATGCTGTGTTTGCATGCATAAACACTTAAAACTAGACCTGGTGGTTTTGCCAGTGCTTGCTTGTTATTTGTATTTAATGGTGGGGTTTGCAACGGAAAGAGGACCTCAAGAATCATGCAATGAACAGAGAGAGTGAAACAATCTATTTCGGAGTCTGAACACCTTCTAACCCAGGGGTCTTCAAACTGTGGGGCGCGACCCCCAGGGGGGCCGTGGCACGATGCAAAGGGGGTCGCGCCTTCCCAGTCACACTTCTGCCGAGGCCCAAGGGCTTCAGCCCCCCCTCTACCCCCGTCCTGCGTCTCAGCCCGGGCTGCTGCAGTGCAACTCGAGCTGCTGGGGGCTCAGCTGGGCAGTGTCTGGAGTCTTATCTCCGGCACGCCCGAGTTTTTCACAGGTCTTTAAAGACCATTTGCATGTTTACTTGCCTTTGTAAACTGGTTACAGAGGCTTAGTTTTTTTCCTGGTTCCAGTACCCCTGGGCCCCCACTCTGCCTATTCCTTACATTTGTATTTTACCTTTACTGCTGCAGTGTGAGAATGCATTTCATGAAAAGGAATATAAAGTAGGGTTGCCAAAAGAAAAATGCCTGCCGTGTTTTGTTTAAAGAGCCTGCAAAGACCTCCTTGACACTAAATAGACTTATAAATAAAAAGTATGTATGCATTCGTTATGTGACTTTTCTGTCTTTGTTCTCTTTAATTATCAGTCATGGATCATTGAGGCAGCCCTAGAACACAATTAAAAGTGCTTTCTATTTATATTTGCTGTTCGAAGTATGCACAGATAAGTGCTTAAAATACAGCTTTAGGTGACTGCTTATTTTTGTACCGACTGGGCCATCAAAATAATCTGCTGGCAACCCTAACCATAGGACTGGAAGTTTGTTGCAGGATCAGCACATTATTTATTTCCTCGATCCCCGATTAATGCCATAATAGCAATAGTTTAACTTAGATCTTAAACCCTACGCCGCCGTCCATAACATGCTGAGTTACTTCAAGTGTCTGGGAATGCACTCTGCATTCAGACAACTCACTCGTCATTCTCGCCCTTCACTTTCACGCTCACCCTGCATTCACAGCGATCACAATGCACTCACACCATTCACCCGCTCACCCTGCACTCACAGTGATCACTCTGCACTCACAATGCACTTGCGCTGTTCATCCTATACCTCACCCTGCAGCCACACGAGTACACTACTCATCCTGCACTCATGTGACACTTCACTCACCTGTCCCCCTCACTGCTCAATATGCAACTCACTCAAACAAGCCCATCAGTAATCATACACTCATTCGTCCCATTCTGAACTTGCATCCGCACCTAAATTCATAAGCCACCTCACTCACCCTGCAGTCACTCCTCTTACCCTACTCTCACACTGTTGCATCGCTCACCGTGCACTCACATGGGCACTCTTGTCACCCACACAGTGCAGAGGGTTAACGTTCCTGCTACAAAGAATATGTACCATGCAGATCACAGAAATGAGTGTGAGTAAACTATGAGTAGCGCTATAAAAAAATGAAATGTTTGTCAGAAAGGTGCTATAGAGAGATGAGGTGAATTATTGGTGAGTGGCAGTGAAGGAATTCATGGAGAAGGAGGAAACGGGGGTGGGGCACCAAAAAAGACTGTTGCACCGTGTGCGACCAGTGTTAGGACCAGCCCTGGCTGGGAGTGTTAAAGGTGAAGTGAGAGGTTGAATGGGGAGAGTTCAGAAGTTGTAAAAAGGGGTGAAATAAAACGGCCTGCAAAGTGAGAGAGGGATCCGGGGTTAGGAGAGGACAGAGGGATGGAAGGGAGGGGGTGAGAGGAAAACTGCATGGGTAAACTGCTTAACTCTGCACAAAACCGCCAGGGTTTTAGGGGACCCCTGCTTCTCCCGGCCAGGGCCAAGTGAGCTTCTAATGTGGCAGCACGTATTCCTGCGGAGTGGAAGGCCCTTCACAAAGGTTGACAAGAAATCTTTCTGATGTTAATTGCTGTATTTTGGTTATACACTGGTACTGATGGGGTGAAATCTTTCCTCAGTGTTACTGTGTACGCGGCATCACATAACATCATTTACCTTTTCTTCCCACACAATTTAGTCAAGCCTGTCACGTAATTTGGTCCTCACCTGCCTCATAATTCCAGTAGCCCTGCCTACAGGTTTAGAAATTTTTGTCAGGAGGGGGTCCTTACGCCTCAAAATGTTGACAGGGGGGTCTCGGCATCCAAAAGTTTGAAGACCTCTGTTCTAACCTGAGGCCTGCAACACTCAACAAACAGCCTGGCAACTGGACTCAAGTGAAGCTGCAGTAAAAGAGTCCCTCTGTTAACGTGACGAGAGCCCCACCTAGTGCACACGGATGGGATAACTGGAGCTATACGCACAATCCATCCGATTTGCCACCCTCAATCGGCAAGAAGTAGGCAAATGGGCACTGTTGAGAAACAGCGACGTGCCATGTCACCAGCGGCAACGCCGAGTCACTCATCTATCACCTCGAGTCATTTAATCCATTAATAAAACAGACAACACCGCCAAGGTTCACGAGGGCGGCGTCTATCCACGAATGGAGGCACAACAGCATACATTAAAATGAGAGCCAAGCCACCAGCACTAGGCCAATAAAGGGCTGTCTTGCACGGACCCTCTTCCAGTTTGTATTAAAATCTATTGCTTTGTCGATTAGGAATTCGGAGGGGTAATTTTAGATGCATTTATATGATTGCTATCGAATGTATGTTTTATTATTTCATAAACTGAATTGGTCACAATCGTACCTCCTTTAACGCTAACGCAAGTAGATCGACTCTGACAGACGTATCACGTGAAATGAGGCACAATTTTCTTCAAAATAATGACGCACATAAACACTGAAGAGCGCCAGCCCATATAATGGCGAGTGGGGTACCACTGAGTAACGCTTTCTCACAATGGACTAGCCTGTAAATCCCACCCTGCCCGCAGCCTTGGCATCATATATACACACTGGCGACGAGACACTTAGCGCACTTTGCCAATTCTGCCCAAGTCCCCTCAAATCATGCCATACGCTGCGGCCCGTCTCTAGCACACTGATGTTAATATATAAAATCATTCGGCGTCTATTTGTTTACTGGCGCAGCAACAGAAGCAGCTGAGCTGACACATGCTGCACACAACAGCGACACCGTATAGAAGCAGTGAGCAGTGTGGGTGACAAGACAACATAAACTAAAATAATTTTACTGGCTCCCTTAGAGTTATATTTAAAATGGCGGCCCTCCCATTTACCTAAAAACAAACTTCAAAATACAGGAAGAGAAAGAAACAGGTCAGGTACAGAAAATACAGCAACAAAAGCCAGCCTGTGAACTGAGCCGACTCCTGTCATGCCCCAAGACCACGGAATCTACTGTCCGGTGTCAACAGCATCGTCAAAGAGTTCTCCAACCCCAGCGCCGGAAACAACGACATCACCCCCTCGCAAGACCTCTGCAACTCACTCTCCGCGTTCTTCCACCGCAAGATCACCGACATACATAACAGCTTCGACGCACAAACAACGCACCCTACCGCCGAACCAACGCCCGCCACCACCACCCTCTGCAACTGGACCCCGATCAGCACCGAAGACACCACCCGCACGATGAACTCCATCCACTCCGGATCACCAACCGACCCCTGCCCACACCACGTCTTCAACAAAGCCGACGCCACCATCGCACCCCATCTCCGGGACATCATCAACTCCTCCTTCCACACCGCCACCTTCCCGGAGAGCTGGAAGCACGCCGAGCTTACCGCCCTCCTGAAGAAACCAACGGCGGACCCCACCGACCTTAAGAACTACCGTCCCATCTCGCTCCTTCCGTTTCCGGCCAAAGTCATCGAGAAGACCGTCAACAGACAGCTTGCCGCCTTCCTCGAGACGAATGGATCCCTCGACCCCTCGCAGTCCGGGTTTCGGGCCAACCACAGCACCGAGACCGCCCTTATCGCAGCCACCGACGACATCAGAACCCTAACCGACAACGGGGAAACAGCTGCCCTCATCCTCTTGGACCTCTCCGCGGCGTTCGACACCGTCTGCCACCGCACCCTAGTGAAGCGCCTCAGCAACATCGGAATCCGAGAGAAAGCACTGGAATGGATCATCTCGTTCCTCGCCGGAAGAACCCAGAGAGTCCGCCTCCCCCGTTCAGATCCGAAGCCACCGAAGTCATCTGCGGCGTTCCACAGGGATCCTCACTCAGCCCAACCCTCTTCAACGTCTACATGAGCCCCTCGCAGCCATCGCACGCCGACACAACCTCAACATCATCTCCTACGCCGACGACACCCAGCTGATCCTCTCCCTCACCAACGACCCCACCACCGCCAGAGCCAACCTACACGACGGGATGAGAGACGTCGCCGACTGGATGAGGAACAGCCGCCTTAAACTGAACTCAGACAAGACGGAAGTCCTCATCCTGGGCTCATCACCCTCCGCCTGGGACGACTCCTGGTGGCCCCCGGCCCTGGGCACCGCGCCCAAGCCAACGGACCACGCACGCAACCTGGGCTTCATCCTGGACTCCTCCCTGTCGATGACCAGACAAGTCAACGCCGTCTCATCTTCATGCTTCAACACCCTGCGCATGCTCCGCAAGATCTTCAGATGGATCCCCACTGAAACCAGGAAGACCGTCACCCAGGCACTCGTCACCAGCCGACTGGACTATGGGAACACCCTCTACGCCGGAACCACAGCCAAACTTCAAAAAGACTCCAGCGCATCCAGAACGCCTCCGCACGACTCATCCTGGACATCCCCCGACACAGCCACATCACCGGACACCTGAAAGACCTGCACTGGCTCCCCGTCAGCAAGAGAATAACGTTCAGACTCCTCACCCACGCACACAAGGCCCTCCACGACCTGGGCCCAAAGTACCTCAACGACCGCATGACCTTCTACACGCCCACACGCCAGCTACGATCAACCAGCCACGCCCTCGCCACCGTACCACGCATCCGCAGAACCACCGCCGGAGGAAGATCCTTCTCCTACCTGGCAGCCAAGACCTGGAACTCCTCCCCACTCACCTTCGGCGAACCCAGGACCATCTCTCCTTCAGGAAGCAGCTCAAGACCTGGCTGTTCGAGCAGTAACTTACCCCTCCCCCAGCGCCTTGAGACCCTCCCGGGTGAGTAGCGCGCTCTATAAATGCCGTGATTGATTGATTGAACTGCTATCGTTAGGGCAAGAAAAATACCCTTCATAAACACATACCACGGACTTTGTTTCCACAGTACAGCTTATGTGCAGCTTTAACTCTGCTTGCGCTGTGACGTCACTGTTAATGAGTAGTTATGAAGCGCTATCACAACTTTGTGGCCATAAACACCTTCCATAAATAAATATAAAAATAATTAGAAAGACGCAGTCACGTGTACTCTTTATTTTTCTCTAGTTGCCTCTTTCAGACGTGCCCCCCGCGGATCCGCGTGTAAGGCGATCTTGTCAAGATATTGAATTATTTCTCACTTTAACAGAGGGCAAGACTTGAATCAACACTTATTCATTACATCTATGTGCTCCATCCGGAGCCTTAACCCTGCCATGAACCAGGAGGCCGTCCACGACCCACGCCTGTTTACTTCCGCCTCAGCAATCACAGCTTTCGTTTCCGAACACGCCCATTCTTCTAGACGCTTCTAATCCTCCCCTTCTGCATCGCACCTGCTCACCGACACACGGAAAACTGTGCTGAGAAATCACAAGCATGCTTGAAAGGTCAATCCGACAAACAGGCTCAACGTTTTTTCAACGTATCGTTTGTAGTATTAGAGCACCACCTACTGTACAAAGTATGAAAAACATTGAAGTAGCTCAACTCACACTGCAGTCGATTAAAAACTTTATTCGGCTCAGAAACAAAAGGCCATAAAAGTACATAAAGTGAAGTACCATCATAGAAATTCATAAATGTACAACAATATATTAAAATAAAGATAAAAACCAGCTTGAAACCCCCCAAATAAAATACATTACAATACTATACTTGGCCTGAGAAGTATGGCAGCCCAAATATAAAGTGCAATCCTAATATAGACCCGAGGGTTCATTAGTGCAAATAAGAAATTCAAAGCAACTCTGTAATCCCTGATATTACTTTCAAGGAGAAGTGGTTTTAGATAATATTTTTTTAAACCCTCATAAAAACCATAACATTGCATAAAGTGCTGTGTGCTTTCAGCTGAAACACCATCGCAAGGACTAAGTGTAGCGGCTGGTGGAAACTTTTTCATTTCAGGAAAGGCGACCAAATGGTGGACAATAGCCAATCATAATCTGGTTAACACGATGTTCGGTGTTAGTCACCCAAGTCAGATAATGCTGACATCCCTCCAACAACTCATTTGATACATATCAAACTACAGTATGTTTTTTGTTTTCTTCAAGCGTTCTACACTCCTTTCCGTAATTCAGGAAGGTGCTCTTAACACTTTTTTCCAATGAGGAACCACTAGCACGGTAGGTCATAATGGGTAAATCAAACATCAATTTATAGAACCCATTTAATAATAATAATAATAATCTTTATTCGGCATTTAAAATAATACCATAAAAGATACATAATGTTTTTAAATACATCAGATAACAAAAAATCTCTATAGAGATTACCACATACCAGACAAAAACCAAGTATATATACTTTCATTATCCCTCCTATATCACATATAATCATAATGCATCCAACCCATTATGATACTAATTAAAAATTATTATTTAAAGTATTACGCTAAAACTTAAACAGCAGCAAGTCATAGTGCAAAGTCGCAAAAAGAAATTTCTCTGGGATTTAAACACCCCTCGTTTTTCTGAACTTTAAAGCAGCTCTTAGGAAATTGGAAATACAGAAAAGCGAAAAAACATCTGAAGACAATTTTAAAAACAACAATGCTACACGTGCTTGTCTGAATCTGGCTCTTTTTAAAATGCCCTTCAAAAACATTTTTCTAGGATATTCATAAAATGGGCAAAGTAGGACGAAGTGTAGAGTATCCTGTGGAGACCTATTGTCGGAGCCACAGGGTCCTCTATCTTCTATATTCAATATAAAACCCTCAGGAACGGCCAATAAATAATGAAATAAATTTAATCTAAAACGCGTGAATAAAAATATGTCATGTGCACTAGTTATGGACAATAAATAAGGTTCTATTCCCTGTGTTGATTTAACTAATACATGTTCTCACCGTTGGCTTGGAAAGTTCTATATCCTCGCGTTGCCCCGTAACATATTGCAAATACAGGTCTTTAATGAGGGCCTTATCCTGGGTTCTCGCGTTCTCAGGCTTTAGGAACAAATCTACACGTCCTAATCTAAATAGAGAGTCCTTCACATATTTTAGCCAGGGAATTTTGAGCGCGTGCTCAAGCGAGAGACAGTCCTGTATAACCCTCCTGCTGAAGCCCGCCTCTTCATTTGTCCAGACTTTTGCCCAAGCTACTAACGGCTTAACTGCCACCATATCAGAGATGTAGTTAAGCCCAAGTTCTTCATGAACAATGTATGCAGGGGTGCTTTGAGGTACTTTCAACGTACGCCTCAGATATTTATTCTCTTCTGTTTGGAGTTTATTAACCTCAATAAAACCCCAAACCTCACTTCCATATAAAACCTTTGAGCAACAGATGGAATTATATAACTTTAAAATTATTCCTGGGGTCCAACGTCCTAGTCTGTGTGCAAAGTTGGCAATTGGTCCTATAGACCTGCTCAGGGCAAGACACTTCTCCTCTAACAAATATTTAAAATTCCAGTGTCCATCAAATAATATGCCCAAATAAGTAAAGGCCGGGACTTTCCCTAAGATGTGTGTCCCTATTGTGTAATTGTAGGATTTGCTAGGCTTCTTTCCAATTTCCATAATATACGATTTTGTGAGGTTGGGTGACATGTCCAAATTGTTCATGAAAGTCACGAAGCCATCTATTAAAAGTTGCAGACCCTTTGGCGTACGAGCGAGTAATACCGCATCATCTGCATAAAGCAGAACAGGAACCGCTCTTGTTCCTATCTTCGGGGTGTCTGCATGTAACAAACTCAGGGCGGCATCAAGACCGTTAATATATAAAGTAAATAAAAACGGCGCTAATATGCAGCCCTGTCTAACTCCACAGGAGCACTTAAAATGGTCTGTTACCTTCCCCTCCTGCGTGTATCGAACTGTCGCCGTGGTATTAGAATATAATGACTTTAAAATATTGATTATTCCTTGTTCCACCCCAAGCTCACCCAAAATTATCCACAGTTTGCAACGATTCACTCGGTCAAAGGCCGCAGTGAGATCCATAAAAGCAAGATACATTGCCCCTGGCTTGGCTACTGTATATTTTGCAGTGATAAGATACAAATTAAGACATTGATCTGTAGTGGACTTTCCTGGGCGAAACCCATATTGGACCTCCGTTATAATTTGATTTGCCTCTGCCCATTCCATCAGCCTATTTAAAATTACCCGCCCCAAAACCTTCACTGAAACATCGATAAGGGATATGGGGCGATAACAATGTGGGCTATCCCGATCACCTTTCTTGAAAATAGGCACAATTGTGGCAGTAGCCCAGGATGCTGGCATTGCTGAGCTTACTGCCACATTTAGCACCCTAGTTAAAAGTGGGGCCCATACCTCTGTATTACTGCGAAAGAGGTCTGGAGGGATCCCATCCGGCCCGGGCGCCTTATTCCTCGACAGTCCCTCGATTCCTATTCTTACCTCGTCCAAAAGGAATATAATAGGGGGAGAGTTTTGTGCTGGGTTTGGGGTCTGCGGATCCTTTGGTCTATGGGGCTGATTATACAGAACCTGAAAATGCTTCTGCCATTGCTCTGGTAAAATATTATTACTTATTTCAGATCTATTCGAATCTTTAAAGCATGGATTATTAATAACTTTCCAGAAGTGGGTGGAGTCTCTCAGTTCTGCTGCCTCTGTGAGCTCCTCCCAGGCGTTCTGTTGTAATTGCACCTTTCTCTCCTTGACGGCTTGCTTATAGTTTTTTTTTTTTAACACTTTATTTTCCATTTTTCAAAATACGAAGATATTATACATATGAAGTCGTTCACCAACATTTCAGAATACATTGTCAACCACATTTCTGTCAATGAGTATCCTAATTGGCAATCCGTGAGATAATTACCAGGCAATATTAAACCATAACATTTACAGTTTGACATGCAAAGAGAAAGAGAACAATAGTTGGATCCCAATGGAAAAACCCACTCCCAATCCGGAACAGCCGTACTCGTGATCTGCACCTGCTAGACATCTGTACATAGTAATGACACACAGCAGCAATAAGGCCTTGTAACAGAGCCAGTTGCGGAACATCTCATCCCACTCCTTCTGGGACAAAGCCTTTCTCCACTTGTGAATTCGCGTCTTGGCACTGTTTCTCAATGAAGAATCGATACGGGCCCCATATATCTTTGGGGCGGGAAGTGCTGGGCATACCACTTATGTATACTTCACTATTGACGTTACAGTACGCCAGACTGTGTAGCCAGTTCTGGACAGTTGGGGCTGACTTGCGCCCCCAATGGATGGCCACTTCTCGCTTTGCCAACAGAAGGCACAGTGATGCAAATCGCCGAATCTTTTTAGGGAAGTTTACTGTATAACCCAGCAAGGCTACTTCGGGGGTAGGGATCAGAGAAAGATCAGTCATTTCCCCTAGCATGTGGTTTATGCCTTCCCAATATTGTTGCAGTTTCGGACACGTCCAAGTGAGATGTGCAAAATCGGCATGGGGGGCCGAGCATTTGCAACAGTTGTGTGATTTGGAGGGGTCTATCCTATGTGCCAATGTCGGGGTGTAATACGTACGGCGTAAGAATTTAAAGTGTATGAGTTTGTGTCTGCTATTGAGTGAGATGTCACGTGTAGCCGAACAACAGTCGGCCCATTGTTCATCTGTTATTGTCGTGCCCAGATCCATTTCCCATGCCTTGCGGATCTTGCTGTCATCAACCGGCCTCAGTGTTGCACATGCTTTGTATAGTTTGGAAGTGAGATGTATGTTGTCTGCGTTTTCTATCACCATAGTAAGGGGGTGAAAGGAGGTGGGCTCAATTGGAAAAGTGGAGAAGGTAGAGCGAAGGGCGGAGCGGATACGGCCCATGACGAACCTATCCATTATGGTGCTTGTGTGGAACCGTGCGTCTTCCATTAAGGAAAATATGTGGCCATCTGGGTAGAGGTCCCCTATCCGTGAAATTTCAAATTTGTCAAGTGTGCGCTGGACCAATCGTTCCTCTGTGATTGGAATCAAGCGAGGGTTCACGATGGGCAGGGCCGACGAATAAAGTATATCAGTACCCATGGCCCGGCAAAGCTTCTTCCACGCCCAGCTTGTTGAGGAAACAGTTTGGATATCCCTTGGGTCTCTAGGGAACCCTACTGGTAGAATGGCCGAAAGCTGGCCAGGCAAGACGAGATCGGACTCCGGCCGTAGATATGGGATTCGAGCATCAGGGTGGTACCATGAATGAGCATAGCTACATTGGGCAACTAAGTAGTACAATTTTAAATTTGGAACACTGTATCCCCCTCTTTCATAAGGTAGCGTGAGGACATCCCAGCGGACTCGTGCGGGCTTCCCAACCCAAATCAATCTAGATAATAGAGAACGCACTGTTTGAAAAAAGCCATTGGTAAGAGGAATGGGTATATTATTAAAAAGGTACAAAAATCTGGGGAGTACTACCATTTTTAGAATTGACACTCGACCCGCAAGTGACAAAGGGAGTCTCAGCCATCTCTCAATCTGAGTCGTAAGCGCGTGGACTGCTTGTCCATAATTCAGACGTAGGATTTGGGCGGTATCTAAGTGAATATGTATTCCTAAATATTTAACTGAGTCTGTGCACCATTCTAAGGGAAATTCGCAATCCCATTGTTGAGTTGAGGCTGTCAGCGGAAATATGATGGATTTGTGCCAATTTATGCCCAGTCCCGAGAAACGACCAAAGCGGAGGATTTCTCTGATTAGTGCATGCAGGTTAGTGTGAGGGTGTCTAACATAAAGGATCGTGTCGTCAGCATACAAGGAGACCAGGAGGGGGCCAGTGTTGAATTGTAGGCCCCTGTGTAGGTGACGCTCCTGAAAGTGACGAATCAAGGGGTCCATAGCCAGAATGAATAGTAATGGAGACAGTGGGCAACCCTGTCTGGTTCCTCGGGATAAAGAGAAAGGACCCGAGAGTGTACCGTTGAGGCGCAGCCGAGCGGTCGGTTTATTATATAATAGTGTGGTCGCAGCAATGAAACCCAAAGGCATGCCCATGCGCCGCATCACAGACAAAAAGAAAGGCCACTCTAAGGAATCGAAGGCTTTCTCCGTGTCGAGAAGAATGGCGGCTGCTGGGGTGCCTGGGTTTATCCGATGAATGACCGAAAAAAGTGTTCTGAGGTTCAGCGAGGTGGAACGATGTGGTACAAAACCGGATTGAGCCGGTGAGATGACGAATTCCATCAGTTGGGACAATCGATTTGAGAGAATTTTAGCTAGGATTTTGTAATCTAAGTTGAGGAGGGACAGCGGTCGGTATGAGCCGCAGTGTGCGGGGTCCTTACCGGGTTTGGGCAGGAGAATTATGACTGCCTCTCTAAAGGTGGGGGGTAGAATTTGTGACTCCAATGCCTCTGCATATACCTCTATGAGTCGCAGAGCTAATAGTTCTTTGTATTCCTTATAGAAATCGCCGGAAAATCCGTCGAGCCCAGGTGCCGATGAGCCACGAATGGTCTCAATGGCCAACAAAACATCTGCAACTGAGATGGGCTCCGCCAAGAAATCCTGCATGTGCTTCTCAAGGTACACTAAGGCTATCTCGTCTAGATATCCTTCTTGGGCTGTACAGTCGCTTCCTATAGTGGTGGAGTATAGAATAGAGAAATATTCCAAAAATGTGTTTCGAATGTCTACAGTGGAGGTGTATGTGTGCGCGTCCGGAGAATGTATTTCAGTGATGTAGGTTTTGTGATATGGGGGCCGGAGTAGCTGGGCCAGAACCCTGCCCGGTCGTTCACCCTCACCATAACGTCGGGCCGTCTGGTATTTCCCTAGGTATAGAATTTCCCGGTCCGCTGCTTCCCTATAGTCCTCCAGGAGCACCAGTCTCCTCCCCTCATAGGTGGATTGGGTGTGATCTGTGGAGGCTTCGTCCAAAGTCTTAAGGTCATGTTCTAGGTGTGAGAGTGTGTTGCGCAGATCCCTAAGGACACCTGCGTGTTTAGCTATGCATGTGCCCCTGATGACTGCCTTAAAGCCCTCCCACAATACCGCCCAAGTGTCCACCGAACCAGTATTGACAGCAAAATATTCCTCTATGGCGTCTCGTATTTCCTCTTTGAACACCTCATCGTCTAAGGCACGACTAGGGAAACGCCACTGACGTTCAAAGCCCTCTGGGCGTGGTACCCCCAGATGTAGCGTCACTGGGGAGTGGTCTGAATAAGTCCTAGGGAGGGTCCCTACTGATGTGCACCAACCATAAATGTCGGGGGAAAGTAGCCAGTAGTCTATCCTCGTCCGAGTGTTGTGCTGGCCTGAATAATGGGTATATTCTGTGGTGTTCGGGTTACGCTTGCGCCAAACATCCAACAACGCGAATCGGTCGCACAGCTCCTGGAGTGCTCTGCAGGCGCGCGGCTTGGTGTCAGCAGACTTGGAGGTACAATCCATGTCAGGGTTAAGTAATAGGTTAAAATCTCCACCTACAATAAACGTCTGCGGCTGCAGCTGAATGAGGCGTGTGTGGAGGGAATGAAAAAAGTCAGGGGCATCTGTGTTGGGGGCATAGACACAAAGCAGTGTAACGTTCCGGCCCAGTATAGTCCCGGTAACCGCTAGGTATCGTCCCTCTTCATCACTAAGCATGGAGCCAAATCGGAAGGGGACTCTTTTGTGTATTAAAATGGCAGTTCCTCTTGCGTAGTTACTGTAATTAGCAAAGTATCTATGTGCTCCCCAGCTGGAGCCGAAGTGTGCCTTGTCTGTTTTGGGAAGGTGAGTCTCTTGTAAATAAGCGACATCTACTTTGTGTCGTAGCAAATAATGAAGCACTTGTCTACGCTTTCTATTATCATTAAGGCCCCGTACATTCCAAGAGATTAGGGAAAGGTCCAAGGGACCCTCTATGTTACCAACTCTTGCCATCTATCCAGGAGATCAATGCCAACTGCGCGATGTGGTGACTGTTAACCGGTAGCATTAACTGTGAACGACCAAACATGTCCTTGGATACAAAATGCTTTAAGTTAAGCCCCCCCCCCTCCCAGCCGCACCCCGTCCGAGACGCGGCCAATCCCAACAAAAAGAATAACGTGAGGTACCATATCATTGCGCAGCAAAATGAAACAGTCAAACAACAGTACCCCAGAGTTAACCAAACCATTCTCAAAGGATACACCATGAGGGGCGGCAACGCCCCGGTGAGCAACCAGCTAAATGCAATGCCAATGTAAGGAGATCTGAGAACATATTCCTAGAGTCACAGTGAAATTAGTCCCATGAAAGTGGGTGCAGAGTCAACCTGTGCCTGCACTCGAAAACAGTTCGGCGCTCGCTTCAGATCCGCTGTGTGGGGGGGAAGGGCCCGATCTCGCCCTGCCAGAGGGATGATTGTTCTGTTTATAAACACGGCAAAATTCCTGTTCCTCCGTCGGGTTTTCGAAGATCCGAGCTCTGCCATCCACGTCGACCTTTAATCTTGCAGGGTACAACATGCCATACCGTAGTCCCAAGTTTCGTAAAGCAGCCTTGACTCCATTAAATTTACGCCGTGCGTCCTGTACCATGGCCGTGAAATCTGGGTAGAAGGACAGTTTTGCGCCCTGCCAGGAGATGTCCCCTTTGTCTATAGCCAGGCGGAGCGCCGTGTCCCGGTCCCGAAAGTTCATGACTCGTGCCACAATAGGCCTGGGAGGAAGGCCTGGGTTGGGGCGAGGGCCCAAAGACCTGTGCGCTCTTTCTATGACGAAACCAGCGGTGAAGGAGTCTTTGCCAAACAGCTTGATTAACAAGGTTTCCACGAAGAGGTCCATACGGCCAGCGGGGGTCGTCTCCGGAACGCCAAGAATGCGTATATTGTTGCGGCGGCTGCGGGCTTCGAGATCCTCATTTTTGATGGCCACGTCCTTCAAAATACGCTCGACTCTTTCTAGACGCTTGGCGGATTGCGCAGTCCCATCCTCAATGTCTGAGATGCGTGCCTCAGCCACATCAAGCCGTCTGTCGTGTACTTGGATCTTGGCACCCAGATTCGAAATGGTCTTGTCCAAGGAATCAAAGCGAGTGTCTAATGCCTTAAAGCCCGCGCGCATCTCTCGGAGCAGGGAAGCCGCCGTGTCCGATAAGGTATCGTCTTGCCCCGCTGTTTGTACAGATTCAGCCATAGTAGGGTCTTGTTGCGGAGCTGTTGCACCCAGTTTCTCGAATGGCAAAGTCCTTTGCTTCGGGTCTTTACGGCCCATGCCGTGCCAGAGAGTCTTTAACTCGGCTTCCCAAGCCTTAGAAGGTGTATCACGTATCGGTCACCCTCTCCCTTGGTGCTATATGATGAGGCACTCAAGAAGAAGATGTAGGTTAAAGAGGGGCCCCAGCGTCGCTGAGCGGGATGTGACGCAGGTAGGAGAATTGTCTAGCCGTATGGGGGGTCATCAGGCATTGCGGGCAATAGCTGCAATGGCAATAATTCTGTGGAGACGGCGTGGGGCCCCACGCATGAAGCCAGCCGCCATCAGTGCAGATCAAGGACCGATTGTGCCGCAATGTAGAGGGGACTGCCCTCGCGGAGGCAGCGGACCCCCAATATTGTCAGAGTTTTGCCTCCATACATGAGGATATTGGATTTTCCAGGCCCTTCTAGCAGCGCCCCCAGGCCGATGCGATCCAGAAGGCGGGCCGCGGGAGTCCCGCCGCAGCAGGAAGAGTGCCGCGAGGCCCAGCTCGGACCTCCGACACGCGCGGCCGGCCCTCTAGGTACGAGCCAGTCCACGGCCGATGGCGCGCCGCAGAGGGAGGCTGTCGTCAATCAGGGCTGAGCACAGGTCCCGGGAGGGGTGCAACGCCGCTTACCTCATTTGCGGCCGACGCGAGTCGCAGGCCCCAACAGCATCCCCGGCCTCAGGTGGTTTTTCGAGTCCCGCCCGTCCGGAGGGGGGCCGGTCCAGCCGTCGCCCCACGCCGCCACTCCCGAACGCGGGCACCCAGCGGGGTCGGAGTCAGCCCCGGGGACTCAGCATGTCCTCCGCCGCAGCGTGCAGTAAAGTTCTGGGCTCATTGATGGTATTTAGTGCAGGAATATGCCAGTGGGCCGGAAAGCTTAACGGAGCTTCAGAGCCAGGCGGCCATGTTCGTTGCCGGCTTGGCCACGCCCCCCCGGCTTGCTTATAGTTTATACGAGAAGCCGCCACCCAATCCCTATCCCTCGGGGACTGCTTAAGGGCCGCTTTCAGCTCTCTTAAGGCCCGTGCGCACCGGCTTTCGAACCATCTGGGAACTCCCATGGAGGATGACCGAGCAGGTGCTCTCAGAAGACTATCCGCTACCTGACTAATATTCCTGAAGGCCTCTATTATTTCCACTCCTTGGACATCTAAATCTAGACATGTCCAGATATCCTGCTTAGCTCTATTAAACAAAGAAACATTAAAAACAGCTGGGTCGACCTGGGCCCAACACAACCTCCTACCTTGATCTGTTGCAGCAGTATGAAAAACATTGAAGTAGCTCAACTCACACTGCAGTCGATTAAAAACTTTATTCGGCTCAGAAACAAAAGGCCATAAAAGTACATAAAGTGAAGTATCATCATAGAAATTCATAAATGTACAGCAATATATTAAAATAAAGATAAAAACCAGCTTGAAACCCCCAAATAAAATACATTACAATACTATACTTGGCCTGAGAAGTATGGCAGCCCAAATATAAAGTGCAATTCTAATATAGACCAGAGGGTTCATTAGTGCAAATAAGAAATTCAAAGCAACTCTGTAATCCCTGATATTACTTTCAAGGAGAAGTGGTTTTAGATAATATTTTTTTAAACCCTCATAAAAACCATAACATTGCATAAAGTGCTGTGTGCTTTCAGCTGAAACACCATCGCAAGGACTAAGTGTAGCGGCTGGTGGAAACTTTTTCATTTCAGGAAAGGCGACCAAATGGTGGACAATAGCCAATCATAATCTGGTTAACACGATGTTTGGTGTTAGTCACCCAAGTCAGATAATGCTGACATCCCTCCAACAACTCATTTGATACATATCAAACTACAGTATGTTTTTTGTTTTCTTCAAGCGTTCTACACTCCTTTCCGTAATTCAGGAAGGTGCTCTTAACACTTTTTTCCAATGAGGAACCACTAGCACGGTAGGTCATAATGGGTAAATCAAACATCAATTTATAGAACCCATTTATATAAGACAGCCAGGGTATTTTCAACATGTGGTCCAGAGCTAAACAGTCGGATAGAATTTACTTAAATGTTTATGTTTTCGACCATATAGAGTGCCAAAGTAAAAGGGGTTTTAAAGGCTAGTGTGTCCTCTAAGAAATGTAACCCAACCTCATTATGTAATATAAAAGATGACACAGATCTGGGTGCGCACAACAGACGTTTGAGAAAGCAGGACTCCTGTAATAGTTGACTGGGAGCATAGCCCCACAGGCCTCTCCCATAGGTAGCGGTTGTAATGCCCCACGCCTTATAAATTTCAATCATTGCCTTAATTGGGCGACTGCCAATCTGATGGGAAAACCTGAACACTCCCTCGCAAACTCTGCTCAATTTCATCTGTGTGCATGAAATATGCTGGGCCCGGGATCCACAGCTCGTGAATAAGAGCCCTAGTTAAGAGAAGGAGTTAACATTTACAATTGGGACTCCCTCAGTATAAAAAGTCTTACATTTCTGCACTTTCCCACATACCATTGAAAAATTCTTTGCCTTGTTGATTTTCGTTTTCCTAGAAATCATTAAGTTCCCAAAGGTGTTCATAAATTTGTGTAAGCCAACAGGTGTCCTGGATAATAGGACAGCGTCGTCGGCGTACAATAAGATTGGTACAAGGCGTTTTCCAACAACGGGAGCATCGGCCTGAACTGTTTGCAGCGAATCCTCTACCCCATTGATAAAGAGTGAAAAAAGAAAAGGTGCTAGTACGCAGCCCTGCCTGATGCTCCTCTTGATTTTAAACGAGGGGGAATATTCACAGTTAGAGCTGTACCGTACGGTGCCAGAGAGATTTCCATAAAGATGTGCTAAGCAACTAATTATGTTTCTTGGGGCACCATGGGCAATCAATGTAGACCAGAGTAGAGTATGGTGAACTAAGTTGAAGGCATTACTGAGATCAGCGAAACGAAGATAAGGGGAACCTGACTTAGCTTTAATGTGTTTCCCAATGAGTAAACACTGCAGTCATTGTGGCACAGAACAAGACTACCAGAAGACCCGACTTTCCCACCAAACAATCTTAGCACCAGTGCTTAATTTGAGCCGATGGTTTCCAGTGCTCGGCACCAGCACTTAATTGTCAACACCGGCACTTTGTTTGTGTAATTAAAAGATATACATTAAAAACAACTAATGCCAGCCACCCAAGTCATTCTTATGACTTTGGAGCCCACGAAGAGACTGAAATGTCACACTGGCAATGGCAATGTGTGGTGTAAGCTGTGGTGGACTCCTGATGAGGGCCCTGTCACTTATTTTTTTTTACAAATTAACCACTACTTAGAAGTCGTACGTTTCTTGTTTGAAACCACATCTATCTATAGGGCACACAACATAAAAAAATTGTTTCTGGGCATCCAATCAGAACGTAATACAATATATTACTAATATGGAAATAAAACATTGAGAGCAAAAAGAATCCACTGGATAAAAACAAGCATTGAAGAAAAAGTTACTTGCCTTCAGCAACACCCTTTCTGGTGGATACTCCCAACGCCAGTAAACACCCCCAGCAGCCACACTGGGTCCTGAGAATTGTTTCAGCAATTCCCTGGTAGGTAGCATCGAGAAGCTCTGTGTCAACTCCACCCGCCCTGAAAGTGATGCTGGAGCCCCATATTATTGACCATGAAGCGCTTAAGTCCGTTTCTTTCCGCACAATCAGACACAGCCATTGGATGATCAGATTGGACAGTGTGCAGCTCTCTAAATTGGGACCATTTGAATTTGGAGAAAACAGTCCATTCCACAGCAGGGAGGTGCAAAGGTCGGTGATGGATCTGCAGGTAGAGTATCCACCAGAAACAGCGTTACCGAAGAGAAGTAACTAGTTCTTGTTATGGATACTTCTAACCGCAGATTCCTAACCTTGCGAATAGATAGCAAAGCAAACTTTCCAAGGTGTGGGTCTGTGGAATGGCTCAGACCAAACTCCTGGTGGACCGAATGGGTAAAGAGTCCCCCCCCGACGGACCTGGCTATCAAAGAAGTAGTGCTTTGTGAATGTATGGACTGATGCCCACGGTGCAGCCTGACAGATGTCCAAGACAAGCCCTCTATGTGCCAACGCAGAGGCAGCAGCCTTGGTGGAACGAGCCCTTCGGGGGCTGCTTCTTAGCAATGCATAGCAGATTCTGATGCAGAGGACTATCCACCTTGAAAGGGTTCTTTTCTGCACTGCTTTACCTTTTGCTCCTGCAAGCCCCACATAAACCTCATCGTCCAGGAGGTGAATCAACACTTATTAGCGACACTGCTTCCACAACCTGTAATTCATGTATTCAATTCAGCGCCTTAACCCAGTCATGAACTAAGAGGACCTCTACGCTCTGCAGCTGTTTGCCTAGGCTTTGTCAATCATAGCTTTCATTTGTGAACATGCAGATTCTTCTAGACACTTCTAATCCTTCCCTTCTCCCTCAATCTCACTCCTGCATATCCGCGAATCACGACATACGGAAAAGTATGCTGAAAACACAGCAATACTTATAAAGGTCAATCCAGCAAATTAGATCAACCTTTTCACACACTTTATAGTGAGTAGTATCATGGCACCACCTAGTGCCCAATGAAATAAAGAGTTAAAATGCTTAAATTCACACAGCAGTCATGGTGGCATATACCATAAAGGCTTCCTGTGCCAACCTGGCAAAAAAAATGCGGAGCCACAGATTTCCTGCTTGAAACCACACATCTATCTATATGGTGCACCCCTAGGGCCAAACAAACTCGTGTGGGTAAAGTGGTTTGGAGGGGTGGGGGATTGGTACACTGGCTGAAAAGGAGCATGGGGTAAGAGGCACGTGGGGGAGGGACCTACACAGGAGCCAAATGGGTTTCCTCACCAATCACAGGAAAACCACACTCATAACATGCCCTAATAAACTAACACACCCACAGACACCAGAAAGGATATTTTTTCTCACGCTGTGTAGTTTCCAAAAGGCATTTCACTCAGCCGAAATGCCGGTAGAAAGTATGCAATATAATTAAAGCAATGCACTCAAACAAAATGCAAGTTGCAACTCAAAGTCAGATAGCTTGAAACAAGAACAAGGGGCGAGATAGGCCTCCTACCATAGCACAGTTCTATTTAACACGTATATGAACAACCTAAGATTCATCATCACCAATGCCAAAATTACTATTAGAAGATAAAAAATATATATATGAACTGCCCGTTTTAAACAATTGATCTGCCCACCACCCCACTGTTCACTACAGAACTAGGCCTAAACTAAAAGAAAGCCTCAGGATGCTGTAAAAGTACTGCAACCTGGTGCCTTAAATAGACACAAAACACAGTCATGATATTTCAGTAAAACTAGTTTTTGATAAACAGGGAGCCCATGAAACAACCGTCAACCAACTAAGTTTAACTGGAATAGCATTAAGTAGATCTGGAAATTTCATACAAGCAAGGGAATGCCCCAAGAGAAAGTGTGACAAGAGTTCTAAGCTGTGTAAAGCTAAGCCCCAAAGAATCCCCTCCGAAAACTCGGGATTTAACTACAGGATGGGGTTATCAGACCAGTACTCCTGTAGGGCAATGACGCTTGTGGTGTCCTTGAGCCAATGACAACCTGAAGGGAGCAAAGACTGGGACCTTCATACAACAATAGTTCCATTAAGTATGAATCTGGCAAACAGCAAGCCCGGCCTCCTCTGACACCATCAAAAACCCGAAGATGCACATGTGGGACTGAACCTACAAAGCTTTGGCTACACTTGCAAACCAGTATATAATGCCAATAATGCATTGCTGAACTGAGAGAGCCTGAGGATAGAGAAGAAAGGGCAAGTGTGCCAACCACCTGGCTTGGCTCAGAGTGGAGCACTGCCTTCCAACGTGAAGTAATTATGAACCCTATCTTTACTGTTTCCTGGGAAGTCTGTTAAATGTTAATGGCAAGGGAATTTATTACTGGGCATAGTGCCCACCTTGTCTCACTGCAATCCCATAGATATTTACAGGACAGGGAGCCTTCGCTGCTCCAAAAGGTGCATGCGCTTGTCAAACAAAGTCCCCCGTCATTCAGCTTCAGATTAGGCGTTCTCAGGAGGAGCCCATGATTCTACACCTCCTAGAAATACCCACAGGGTGAAAAAGAATCCCAGTGTAATCATCACAGAGATGGGAGCACCGAAGGCCGAATCAATACCTGGTGGTACTGAAGTACTCCATAAACCACCTCATGTGCGACTTCTACTTTTTCACTGGAGTGTTGGACATGATTATTTTGATAGTGTTAAATCCAAAAAACACAACTTGCCATATACTCAACTGCCCAATGTGACTGGTAGCACAGTCAACATTTTTCCAATTGTAACATTTCTGATTAAGTGGGGGTGAAAATCCTTGCATGGCAACAAAAACTTTGCCACTCTGTTGGACATGGCCCTTTCTACAGGGTTTTCCCCAAACCATTTGCCTTCCACCTCATTTTTCTGACCTCCTTCTTGTTGGCATTATTACTCTTGCACTCACTTTACCACTGCTAAATTGCATGTGCTCTCCCCCTAAACATAGTATGATTGGTTTACACCTGTTTGGCATATTTAATTTACTTGCAAGTCCCTTGTAAAGTGGTATACCATATACCAAGGGCCTGTAAATTAAATGCTACTAGTGGGCCTGCGTAAACAAACAAAGTAACTAGTTGACAAATTTTGTTGTACTGACTCAAACACAAAAGACAAAAAATCTCATTTTCATTAGCCCTTGTGATTTATTTTACTATTTTTCTATATTGACTCTGAAATTTTAGTACATCTTTACACGTCTTTTTGAAGAGCAAACTTTTTTTTGAGAAAAAGGATTTAAATATACACTTCAAACACGTTTGACAATACAGCAATACAAAAACATAAACAAAAACATATAATGACAATAAAGTTTTTTCATTCAATTCGAAAAAAAACTGTGAAATTGACCTTTCTTAGACCAGTCCTTCATTTAGACATAATAACACCTGGCGGAATTATCAATTTTTGTTTTTGACACAATGTGTCCTCCCGGTGTTGGCTACCGGGGTTTGCTAACTCTGAATGTTCATACTAGAGGAATAGGCATTCTGCCAATATCTCCCAAACAATGTTAGTTTGTTGCGAATATTCTTCCCCCAGAGGCTAGGCCTACGAGTTTCAAACCCTCTGCAATTAAAGGGGTTCTCCTCAGGACCGGGACTTGGTCGGTTCTGTGAAAGGTAATATAGAACAGTGAATTAAAACTCTGAACTTAAATATTACCCTCTCATTTGTAACAACAGTAAGTTCCATTGTCATGAAATACCTCAATTTCCCTTCATGCCGAGTCAAGTGGTAAAGTCAAATTCTTTTTCAGAGGAGTTCCCTGACCGAGAAGCCCCTTTTAAAGTCCGACGCCCGGGTCAGAAGCAACCTCACAGGTGCACAGGCCAAAAAGAGCTGTGCTTTGTTTTGGCAGTTGCACCGCACGCTCCCGTGCAGCTGCATTTGGTATTTTGACTGTGGGGGACTGAACGAGGTCTTCCCGCATGGTTCTGCAGTTTGTGCCTCTCGCTTCTCCTTTGGGGACGCGGCGTGGGGGGCATTTTTTCTATTCTCAGTATTGAGGGAAATCTCTGGAGAGGACCCCAAGAACAGAGCAGGGACGTATTGTGAGGCAGAACTTTTTGAGGACTTGAGCATTTTACAATATCACGTGTAGTAGGCACGCAGGAGCCCCTGTGCCCTACATTTTGGTTCTTGAATGCACTATTTTTAGCAAAGCTCACAGAATTTACCATAACCAGCTTAATCTAAGCGCAGGTGTGCTGTGCCCTATGTTTTTATGGTTATATGTCCTGATTTATGTGTTTATCCCTAAACAAGTCTGCATTACCAGCAAAGTATTTATGATATATGTTGTTTTTGGCCCAGTTGTGATCAGGATAACATGTACCATCTGAATAATTGCATTATTTATGAATTATGTCGTTTTTGGTCTTGTGTTATGTACAATACAGAAACCTATTTTTATATACTTCTTTGTGGAGTCTCTTTTTGTGGGGTATTCATTGTATTACTGTTACGAGTGTGTTGCACAACTGCTTTACACATTGCCTCTGATGATAAACCTGCCTGCTCTGCGCCAAGCTACCAAAGGGTGAGCACAGGTTCTCTTTGGTGTGTAACTGACTTGCCCTGACTAGAGTGGTGGGTTCTGCCTGGCTTAGGTGCACATCCTAGCAAACTAGATACCCTATTTCTAACACACCCCTTCCTGGTCAACTCTTCCTGACCTGTCATATGTTGGACACAACAATCCGAGACCAGTGGAGGTCTACATGATTGCTGAAAGGCATTTAAAGGCACTCTGGCCTTCATCAGCAGAGGACACACCCAAAGTGAACACTTAGCTTCAGAAGAAGGTGGCACTGCCACATCATGCCAGACTATGAGGAGATTTACAGTTAATAGCAGCCAATTGTAAGCACAGGCTCATTTTTTTTTTTAACCTAAGCGCCGCCTACACGAGGAAACCTACAATACCCTTTTGGAAAATTCATGCAGCCCCAGTTGTACCTCGCTCCCCCGTATAGTGCGTGGTTTACTGTGGGTCAACAGTCTGGTTAGGAGAATGAGGGCAGGATGAAATGGTGTTCTATGCACGGCATGGCATCCCTATGCTGCCCAAAATGGTGGCAAGCCTGCAGGTCGTCCCCATCCCTCCTTGTTGACATGACAACACACATGATGGGGCCCCAAATGTTTTTCCTAAGCCTCTGTTGCAGACACTTCGCTCAGGGTGAATGCGCCTCCCGCCCGGCACTGATCCAGCGTCTCCCTCTAGCTGTAGACACCAGGCAGCATGCACGCACTTAGCTACTCATAACAATATTTTCCCATATGTGAAAAGCTGTTGGCAATAAACACGAGCCAAGGCAAACAAAACACACAAACGCTTGCAGGGCAAGATCACTGTAGTTGGTCGGTGCTGCGGAGGGACAAACGATGTATCGGGAGCACCAACCAATGAGGAGGCAGCAAAGAAGAGAGACGCAGGAGTGAAACAATGGCAAGCAGCAGGCGGGATTGCAGTCCTATAGTGATTACAGCAGGTCTTCCAGACAGCGCATGCGCAGCTTAGGCTCGACCTAAAAAAAAATATATGCTTTAGGTCTCGTTTTTGACAGAAAAGTCATTGGCTTTTATTTGACCTTCTTTTAGTCATTTGCTTGAGACATTGTCAATCACCTCTTAGCTCAGCCCAAAGGACTATTTCCAGCTCGCATGATACTTTAGGCTGTAGGGGTTATCTTTCTGTCTCCAATGGAGTGCTTGGCTTCAGGGGCTATTTAACAATAACAGTCCTCCCTAGCGGCTCATCTGTACTAGTTCCTAATTTTCCACTTTCACCACTTGAGTCTGTTCTAGCTGGCTCCCTCACTCCTCACTCTTTCAGTGTGCCTTGCTCTTCATTCCTCCTACATGCCACTCTCTCTCATTCTTCAATTCTGCCCCATCCTCTCTGCTGTGGGTGCTCTTTGTCCCCCATGCCTGCACCTCTCCTTTATGCCTCTCTCATTCCCATGAATCTTGTTTTCTTTTGCCTGCCGTCCACTCTCGTTCCTTCTGCTCACTCTTCCATCTTTCCCTTATGTGTCACCCTTGCTCTTCCAGCTGCAACTATCCATTTTTATAAGGCGGGGGGAATGCAATGAGATGCCGTAATTTTCTTCTTTTGAAACAAACAAATACAGAGTGATGATTACTATTACTGTCATGTTACAAAAGAGTCATGGCAATTTTACAAGAATTTTTTTTCACCCAACAACTCTTGGCTCTTTCAGAATAGCAAAATGTAAGCAAATGGCTTACACACACACCAAAGGACTGTAACAACATCTTCCTTGCAATCTGACCCTTATTTTACATCGAAAGTAAACCAGGAATGCTTTCGCTGACAACCTAGAACACCACAAACTCCTGCACGGCTCCTAATCAGGATTCCGAAACAACCACCGCACTGAAACAGCCCTCATCGCAGCCATAGATGACCTATACACCATCCTCGAATGTGGACAGACCGCTGCCCTCATCCTCCTCTGCCTCTTTGCCGCCTTCGCCACTGTCTCCCACCACACACTCATCGCCAGACTACACACAGAGGGAATACAAGAAGCAGCTCTAAAATGGATAGCCTCCTTCCTCTCCGGAATAACTCAATGAGCTAAGCTTTGCAGTTCACATTAGAACACAATGACCTCATCTGTGGAGTCCAACAAGTATCATCACTCAGCCCCACGCTTTTCAACATGTACATGACTCCTCTGGCTAACATCAGATCCCACGGAATCAACATCATCTAAGGGAACAAAACCCAGCTCAATGTTTCCCTCTCAGACGACAATGTCATCACTAAGACAAACTTCAATCAATGCATGACAAGCATGGCCAACTGGATGAAACAAAAACTGCCTCAAGCTCAACACTGACGTGCTGATCTTCGGTAAGAAGAGCTTACCTTGAGACTCCACCTGGTGGCCTGCCGAACTTGGATCCACATCCACCTCAATCGACCAAACTAGGAACCTAAGCCTCATCCTGGACACCAACCTCACCATGAAGCCCCAGGTCAATGCAATCACCTCCTCATGCTTCCAATTCCTCCGCATGTTAAGTAAAATCTTCAAGTGGCTCCCACTGGACACCAGACGTACCATCACGCAGGCACTAATCACAAGCAGATTGGACAATGGCAACGCACTCTAACCGGCATCGCAAACAATCTTCTTCACAGACTTCAAACCATCCAAAACGCCGCCGCCAGGCTCGTCCTCAACCTCCCACGCCAAACCCACACCACTCCTTCGCTCCACTGACTCCCCATCCAGAAGCGCTGCCAGTTCAAACTACTCACACACCATTCAAGTCACTACACAACACAGGACCTGCATACCTCAATCACCGGCATCACTTCCACGAACCCACCAGACAACTTTGCTCAGCATCACTCTCACTCGCACACACCCTCTGCATCCACAGAAGCAGAACGGGAGGTTGTTCATTCTCTTACCAAGCAGCCAAAGCCTGGAACGCCCTCCCCCAACACATTAGGGCCTCCTCCTCACTTCTTGAATTCCTGGCTTTTCAATTCGTCTTCTTGCCGGATCATCGAGATCGCCTGTACTCAGGCCCAGCCTCACCACACGCCTACAATCACCAACTCAGTGCCTGGATACCCTGACGGGTGACAAGCAGAGTTCTAAAAATCCACCTTACATTATGTTATGTTATGTTAGCAGATTTGTAAAGCGCACAGCTGCCCCAGCAAAGGGGCGTCCCGGCGCTATTGCTGCAGAACTGCTAAGAAGACCGTGTAGCAAGCACCCAGGCCACTCAGGCGGGGAAGAGATAGGTTTTAATGGCTTACATTACAATATAGACCTACTTTCGTTTTCTTTAATTTCTCTGACTTTAATGTGCTTATCCTTCATGTTCCAACCTGCAGGAGTAAGCCATGACAGCTCATTCACATTATGCTGAAAGTCAAGTGTACAAAGTAACCTTATTCAACTGTACTCAAGTGCAGTAATTACCTACAGTTGCGGGACATACCTGGTACACAACACTATCACACATACTGGCCTGTAACCACTGAATGGACAAGAACCCTGAAAAAAGTTTTTCATATTAAGCAAAACAAATTATTCATTGTGAATAAAATCTGAGGATTCTTTTTCAAACAGGTATACACAGTCTGCTGTAAGAGCATGCATCTCAATAGCCAATTGTCTACATTTTTTCACTCTTATTGTGAGCGGTAAACTCAGCATGCTAAACTGTGTTTAGAAGCATTTACACAAAACTGCTGCCAACAATTCGATCTCAAATTACTGTATAGGTTTGTCTCCTGGGAATGGATGGATACTATTGACCGCAGACTTGTTCACAGAAAACCAATTATATTTAAATGCACAGCTTAAAGTTGCATTTCTAAAGTTTTTATGACCTAATTAACGACAAATGTGCTGGCAGATGGTGGCATTAGGTAAACTATGTCACAGGATTTAAACGAATGACACAAACTCTTTCTATGGTTAGAGTTTCTAGAAAAAAGTGTCTTTTGAAACACTGTAGACCAACCCACAACTACCCATAACTTTCATTTAGAACTATTATTTTGGGACCTTATACCACTCTATTGCCACTGTAAATCAATAATGACCCCCAAAAGGTTCACTTGTGCCTGAATGCTACATGAGCGGCAGCTGAAGCAACACATATGTTCTCATTCTATATGTTTCAAGTCACGCTTTCTGAGCTGAATAGTAAAAACAAACTGCAAGCCAATTAAAGACCGCCTCATGTGCAAAAACAAAGATGCTTCCCATCTGTTTCAAGCAAGCACGAGTAGAGGACACATAACAGACCTACAGAATGGTGTCTCATGACGGCTGAGGCATAGCCTGAGTCACAGACTGGAGTCGTGCCTTGAAATAGTTGTTAAAAATATTAGCTTTTTACGGCCTACAAGCTTTTAGGGATTCAAGATAAGTAACTTTTACAAAGTTCAAGACTTGAACGACAAACACAGTGCTTAGAGTTTCACACCAGAAATGACAAGACTGCAACAAGAACAGGTAATAGTGGTTGGACACCAGTTTCTGCCAAGAACGGTACTTACAAGAGCTGTAGGAAGCTGGCTCTTTGTATGATATATCAAAATGAGATATATTGTTTATGTTTTATGAATTTATAAAGCGCATAGCTTCCCAAGGGCTTCCCAGCGCTGCGGAGAGGCGGTGATGTGCAAGGGGATTAGTAGATCATCAAGGGAACAGCCACGTTTTTAGCTTTTTTCTGAAACTTAGTTCATCTCTTAGCAGTCTCATTTCTTTGGGCAGGGAGTTCCACAGCCTTGGCACCAGGTGCGAAAACGATCTTCCTCCCCATCTGGATCTCTTTATCCTTGTTGTCTTCATGAGCAGGTCTGAGGATGATCTAAGAGCCCTTTCGGGTACGTATGGGGTGATGAGTGTTCTAAGTAGGGCTGGGCCCTTGCAGTTCATGGCTTTGTGGGCCAGACAAAGATTTGAATTTGATCCTGGCTGGGATCGGCAGCCAAAGGAGCAGTTTCCGTGAGGCTTTTGCCGATTCTTGTCTGGGTATGCCTCAGAGTATCCTGGCTGCCGCATTTTGAACCACCTGCAGTCTGTTCACCACGTATTTGGGGGATCCCAGATAGAGGGAGTTACCGTAGTCCAGCCAAAAGACTACCAAGGCCTGCACAACAGTTCTCCGGGTCTGTTCAGGGATAAGGGCTAGAATCTTGCGAAGCATGCGGAGTATTCCAAAGCAGGTGGCTGCCAGTTTCCTTGCTTGTATTTCCCTGGAGAGATTGTGGTCCAACCACATTCTCAAGTTCTTTATGGAATTTTTAGGTGTGGGGGGACAGCCAAGTTCTTTTGGCCAACTGATAGTAGCACGGGGCACAGAATTATTTCCCAGGAACATCAGTTCAGTTTTATCGCCATTCAACTTTAAGCTACAGCTGGCCATCCATTTGGCTACTTTTTCCATACAGGGAACCAATTGGGTGTAATTGGACTTGGGGCCCTCCGTCACTGATACTACCAGTTGTGTATCATCTGCGTAAGATACGATTGATAAGCCAAATTCCTGAACTATATTGGCCAATGATTGCATGTAAAGGTTAAATAGTGTGGGACTAAGAGCGGATCCCTGTAGGACTCCGCATGAGGTCCGTAGAACATCTGAGAGGTGCGCGCATTCCATTATCTGGAAGAATCTGTCTTTTAGAAATGAAGAAAGCCAGTTTAGGGCGCTATCCCAGATACCTGCCTTCTTCAGCCTGTGGATCAGGGTGTTATGATCCACAGTGTCAAAAGCCGCACTAAGATCAAGCAGCAGGTTTGTGGCGAGACCCCCCTGATCGAGAATTCCCTTGAGTTCCTCAATGACCATCAGCAGAGCTGACTCAGTACTATGGTGTGGTCTGAAACCCATCTGGGTCTGATGTAGCACATCATTCTCTTCCAGAAAATGGGAAAGGGTATGGTTAACGTGCTTTTCCGCTATTTGTTCTAAAATAGGTAGAAATGATATGGGGCAGTAGTTCCCCAGGTCTGTAGGGTCTAAGTGGCGCTTCTTTAGTAAGGGTTGAACTATGGCATGCTTCCATTTTTTTGGAACTATCCCTTGAGTGAGAGACAGCGATGACAGCTCTGATGTGGTGGTCAGTGTGGTGTTCCCGCCCTGCAATAGAATATGTGGGGGTACAGGGTCTTGGGGAGAGCCTGATTTGATAGTCTGCATAATCATGCTGGTGGTTTCTTTGCTTAGCACTGGAAAGTGCTCTAGTACTGGCCCTGTGACCTGTGCCAAAGGGTCATAGGTTCCTGGAGGGACATCTGGACTATGTATGTGAGTGTTCCCTTGGCATTGAGTTGTAAATGTTTTCCACCTTGTTTTTGAAAAAAGTTGCGAGCTCTTTGCATCTCTCCTTTGATGATAATCGAGGGGAAACTTCTTGCTCTCTAGTAGTAAGAGATCTAATGACTTTAAAAAGTTCTCTAGAGGAGTTGAGAGCTGAATTTATTTTTTCCTCGAAGTGCCTGGCTTGGGCTTGTTTAATTTCATTATGGTAATGTCTGATGGCCTTCTTATACGGACACTTGATAGTAGGATCATATGATTTCCTTCCAATTTTTTGCATGTTTTTTACAGAGAGGCAAGGTGGTTGTTAAACCATGCCGTTTTTCTACAGGTGCAGTGGATCCTTGGCCTGTCTTTCTGGATACAACGTTCCGCCCATTGGTTGAACCAGTCAGACCATATCATATCTGCCTCCTCTGGATTCCCTGTCAGGACCGGAATTTGTGCTTCTAGGGAATTAACCATGCTGTCCGGTATGAGTCTAGGCCATTTCCTGCCTGCCTTTGTGGTGTTGTGAACTACTGTTTGTGTATGTGTTTTAGCCAAGGTGATTGGGATATAAAAGTGGTCTGACCAAGGAACTGGTATAGGTGTATCCACCTCTATTTTGGGGTCATTGGAGAAGATCGCGTCTAGTGTGTGCCTTTTTTCATGTGTGACAGATCTCACATGTTGTCTAAGTTGCATCGCTTCCATGTCTTGAATGAATCTGTTGGTGGATGCATTATGATGTTCATCTAGGTGTAGGTTAAAGTCACCTAGTACGGTCACAGATCCGTTACTAGCGGTGGTACTCGCTATGAGATCAGGGAAAAGCTCCAGGAATGTGTTACAGGTTCCAGGTGGCCTGTAGAGGAGCGTCCCTGAGAAAGTACAGGTGGGGGATAGTCCGATACTAAATTGTGTTATATCGCAGTTGATTACAGACAGAGGTGAGACAATACATCTGTATTCTTCTTTATAAATAATTGCCACTCCACCTCCGACCTTTCCCACCCGATCCGGTCTTCTAATAGCATAGCCCAGAGGAAGGGACATGGCTAGATCTGGTGTAGAGCAGTCTTTGAGCCAAGTCTCTGTTACAAATAATACATCTAGGCGTTCCTCCTCGATTAAGAGCCTAATCTCAGTTTTGTGTCCTGGAAGGGATCTGCTATTTATTAACCCCATTTTCCACTGTATTTTCCCTTCTGGCCTTCCTGACTGCATATTTTTGTCAGAAGTACCCTTACTCACAGTGACATTGCAGTGGCAGCAAACAGCCTTCTTACTTATCAGGTTTTCTGCCGTGAAAGTGTGTGCACACTGAGGGGCGACTGTAGGCCTCGACTGCGCCAACTCTCTTGCATTGTAGCTTATATGTCTAGAAGGCCCTGGGTAGAACGGGCAGGGTTCCTGGCCCCTGCCAGGCTTGCCATTGGCGCACCAGCTGCGTGTCCGCGCCGCAGCCGCCATAAGTAGGCGTTCCCAGTGAGCAACTAGAGCGCTAACCTCGCTCACTCTATGGTTGCTCGAGGACTGGGTCCTCTCTATGGTCTTTTTGCTTGCCCCACCCTGGACAGCTGTCCAGACCTCCAGTGTGGAGCCAAGCAAGATTATACCCTCGTTCTCAGGAAGACGTGAGTACAGTGATTTGAAACATCCAAATTCAATACAGTTCAGAACAATTCAGTTAAAATAATGCAGTTAAAACAGGTAGTTAAAAACTGTGTGGTTGTTACGCTAAGCGCTTCTGACCCTCTTAGCAGCCTTCTCCACAGCGCGTCCGCACTGCAGATGCCATAAGTAGGCGTTCCCAGTGAGCAACTAGAGCGCTAACCTTGCTCACTCACTCTATGGTATTGAGCAAAGAGTTCAGGGGTTTCCTTATGAGTAGACAAGGGCTTGCTTTAGTAATCCCAAGGCGCTCTTTAGGGGGTAGAGTGGTCGAGCAGCCTTAGGCTTTTCAGAGGGGAGTATTAGACATTCACAAATACACACAGTAGTCAATAAGTGAGAGACACGACTCAATAAGGAGATCCACACCAATTTATTTAAAAAAAACATGCATCTTTATATATATCTAGGCACTTGAAGCAATTTGTTCAGGTAGGTAAGTTTTTCAAAAGAAATACTTTTGTATTTAAAAAGTCAACAGTGCAATTTTCAGAAGCTGCAATGTTATCCTATGGGAGGAAAAGCAAGTGCAACATTCAGGTATAGTACAGCGACTTACAAGACCAGTCTCCAGGAGTTAAGGTGAGGGGTGGTCAAGGCCCAAGGTAGCACCAACAGAACATTACCAGTGGCACACGGACGGGTTCAGGGGTGCAAAACTGCGTCGGGTGCCCAATGTTACTGTATGGGGATTGTTGCAGTGTAAAGAGGCTGCAGGCTTTGACTGGGGGGCCAGTCGGACTGAACCAACAGGGAGGCTCAGGCTGCATCATGCTTGGGGACGTAGGGGCACCTTTGGTCCTCTTCTCCAAGGCCCAAGGGCGATGAGTGCAGTGGTGTCCTTTGGCGTCGGGGTTTTCTTACCGGGAGCAGTCGCAGTAGAGGGGGCCTGCGTGCAGAGGCTGCCGGCGACTTCTAAGAGTACAACAAGGGTAAACCCACGGTGGACTCAGACTCTGAAGGGCTGGTGAACCACGATGGCACTGTTAGCCCACTTCAACTCGGGCTTGGAGTGATAGGTGAAGTGGTGTCCCTAGGCGTCAGGTTTTTGTGGTCACCAAGTCCTCTCTGGAGTCTTGGGGTACCTGCAGGATGCAGGGAAGCAGATCCGCTACTTCACGGGAGGTCTTGGTTCCTGCGTAAAATGCTGGCAGGTCTCCCGGACTTTGGGGACTCACCAATTGCAGGAAAAGTCGTCTTTTGGTGCAACTGTCGAAGTCAACAGGCAGACCGGCAGGGTTGGCACCAAGTCAGTTGCTGGGTCTTCTGTTCTTGCAGTTGCCACTCTTCACGTCCGTCGTCTTCTTTCAGGTTGGCAGGATCTGATTTTCTGGTGCCACGGGCTCTACTAAATACAGAATTTAGGGGCACTAGGGGAGTGTAGGGTAGGAGTCAATGGGCTACTGACCTTTGGGGTCACTAAGCCCCCTATAGGACCACTTCCTGTGGGAAGTGGGCATAACCCTGTCCCAGAGTTTCTAAGTTTGCCATCACAAAGATGTTCACTTAAGAAAAGTCGTGTCCATCTCCGATTAGGCCACCTTAGAGGTGGTACTAGCCTGGGGGTGGCACGCCTACCTGACTATCTGATTTTCCCACCTGTCCAGGTGCCAATGGGCTCTGGACAAAGGGGGTTGGCTTCCTCTCCTGTGACGGGAGCCAGACTTGCACTTCAAAGGCGGTAGCTTCTTTGAAGCTCTCCTGCCTTGGAATGCTAAATCAGCAGGTCATCCTGTGGGAGGGGTTATCACGCGCTTCCCGTGCAGGCTTGGTTTCTGACCTCCTTAGAACAAAGGCTCTCACCCTTGGGGGTCAGACACTCGTCTCTGGTGGCAGGCTGGCAAAAACCAGTCAGCCAACACACCATGGGCTGGTAGGTTTTCATGGGGCACTTCTAAGGTGCTCTCTGGGTGCATGTATCAATAAATCCAACACTGGAATCAATGTAGGTTTATTAATATGAGATGTATGATACCAAACATCCCTACAGTCAGTGAAGCCATCATGTAGCTGGGGAAGTCGTTTTCACCAGTGTACAGCACGTTTTAAAATGGCTTCCCTGTTCACTTGCACTGGCAGTAATGGAGTTGACCAGCACAGGGGAATATCTGCTCCTGCTGGTATGCCCTCATGTAATATCAAGCACCCTGCCTTAGGGCTGCAAGGCCTGCTGTAGGGGTGACTTACAAATACTATATGCAGTGTTAGGGGAAATGGCACACAGGGATGTGTCATGTTGTGTTTTCACTTTTGTCTGCACCAAAACATGCATCCTGCAACGGCAGTCTTCCATGTGTTTGGTGAGGGGTCCCTTAGGGTGGCACAATGCGAGCTGCAGCCCTTAGGGACCCTCTTTTTTAGTACCCCAGGCCCTAGGTGCCAGGGGTACCATTTACTAGTGATTTACAGAGCGTGCTAAAGGTATTGCCAATTGAGGAAAACAATTGTACAGCTTTGGGAAAGAGATCTGGCACTGGGCACCTAGTTTGCAGGGGCCCAGTGCACGTCCCGTCGATATCACATCAAATATGAGGCACAAATTGGGGGTGACCATGTTAAAAAGGGGCACTTTCCTACAAGAACGCTGCCAGTCACTAGCATAGAGAGGACAATATTAACTGTCACTGATGCTGGTACGATGGTGGAGAAAATGAACATTTGATGGAGAAGGAGGCAGCAGTTAATCTGAATCAGTATGACATGGAATCAGATACTTGGGCAGGAAAGAAGGAACCGTCCTAAAAAGAAGACAAGCATTGGCAAAACCAATCGGTGTCACCTATGCAAAAGCTATTGGCTTTGCCGATATGTTTTAGCCATTTTGTACACCAGCATGGCTGCTGTTCAGCATGGCTAAAAGTTAGTGGCGTAAAGGAGAGTGGCACGGAGTGTCGTAAAGTAGAGCGTTATGGAGTAGAGCGGAGTGTTCTAGAGTGGCGTAGGGAGTCGAGTCGAGTTGAGTAGAGTGGAGTGAATTGGAGTGTCATGGAGTGCCGTAGAGTGTTGTGGAGGGATTGAGTGTCGTAGAGTTGAGAGGTGTAGAGTGAAGTGGCATAGAGTGTTGTGGAATGGTGTAGAGCAGAGTGGAGGGGCGAAGAAGGTGTTGTATAGAGTGGAGTGTTTTAGACAGTGGCGGCTGGTCCATAGGGGCGCCAGGGCAGCGCCCCACTACGCATCATCGACAAGACGACAACACAAAAAGAAACTGATCACTGCAGTTCGGGCAGCACGAATGTAAGCAGACGAATTGACAGCTTTGACAATTCGTCTGTTTACATTTCCGGCCTGTGCTTCACTCAGGTGAAGTGCGCATGTCAACGCACAGCGCACGCAGGCGAGAGCAGGAGTCCAGAAGATGGACTGCGCATGTACGAGAGGAGCACTCTTTATTTTAGCTCCCCACTCCATTCACAATCCATTAGGTATGCTGCGCATGCCTAGTGTAGTGCAAGCGCCTGAAGATAGGATCCTGCTCGCGCGGTGACGTGTTTTTCACACAGTCGCCCCATGCCCTATCAAATGCCAGGATACAGCCGAGTAGCCGCCCCCAGTCTTCTGATTTGGCATTTCCTGTTGAGCGGCAGTTCGACCAAGAGCGCGAAAGAGCGGGGCGAAGTTAGTTTTCAGCCTGGCCCCTTCTCCCTCTGTGCCTTCCATCCCGGTGACTTTTTTGGCACACACAGCGTTTCTTCGCCAGCGCCGGTGAGCCCCTTGCTTGCTGTTGTATTTGGGGTCATGCGGAGGATGTTCAGCGGCGCCCGCGGCATTGCCCTGTGGTTTACAGAGAGGGCCGGCAACCAGTACTTCATCCTGCAGAGAAGAAAGGGGCATGCCAAGGGCAGAGGTAGCGGGCTGACCAGTAAGATGAAGAGATTCCGAACCGTCTTGATATAACCTAGGCTCAAAACAAATATTGTTATAAAAAAATATGCACCCCGTGTATATATGTGCAGTGAATGCAGCTCTGTGAATGCATGATAGCCACCTAGAATAAGAGCAACCACCTGCGGTGTCGTGTGTGTGTGTCAGACGGAGAGCTGTGTTTCGGCGTACTTTTTCTAAATTATCCGAGCCTCGTGACTAATTACTAACGAAGCTAGCAGTATCAGGAATTAAATGAGCGAGTTGATTGGTCGCCACAGTTAAATAACCTTGATTTTTGTGCGTTGTGCTAAAAAATGTAAAACGCTTTTTTTTCAGACGGGGGTTGTTAAGTGCTCCAGTTTATCAAAGGAACACATAAACCCATCCTTTATTTAAAGAAGTCCCGGTAGCGCCCGACGAACACTGTGCTAATTTTTCACCTTTCGCAGCCATTGATGCTTTAAAGGTTATTCCCCTTCTCATCTTTTTCTTCTGCAAGTGGTGCGATAATTGTGCTGAAAATATTAAGATCAATGTGCCCAAAAAAGATGCAGCCGCGCTCTTTTCTGGGCAGGATGAGGCAAGCCAGACTGCTCATTTATTGTGAATGTGTTCAGATTACACCACATGTTCATTTCCCTGGGAAAACTAAAAAACAAAACAGGGTGCTGATACTTTCTAACACATATTCAACGAGACGCAGAGGCTTTAGAAAACAGAAGATTTGCAATTAAGCTTAAGTTATAAGCAAAAATGTTGTTTTCACGTGGATTTGTCTAAACATCCAACCGAAAGAGATTCATTTAGCTGTGTTTCGGCATACATTGCGTACCACAAAGTAAATAGACTCATCTAAACTCTTTCATTTTCAGCCATTTTTCAATATCTCTACTTTTGTAACTAATCCACATATGAAATATATGCCGCTCCAGTGCAAGTCGAGATGCCAATGCCATTTGCCCCTTTTCTGCAAGCTGAACTCTCCTCTGGTTCTTCCCAAGTGTGTGTGCTTTATAGCAGTAATTTCATATATTGTTGTTCCAAGTAGCACAGAGTCATGGCGGTGAGTCTCTGAACCAGCATCCTCCAGGCAGCGCGGGTGGGTGCTTCTACTGTTTGATGCTCACGTCCTGTGCATTTAGCACTGTTGATTGCATGTGAGTGCAGTATATCATGTTCTGTATTGTGCACGCTGCGTAATTGCATGCTTACGGTGGGTCATTTTGTGTCTCTGTTGTGTGCTGCAGATGGGTTCTGTTTTTAGCATTGATCGGCTCAAGTTGCCAGGGGTAGGCTTCTCATGCTGTGTTGGTTTTATATGTGTGCGTGTTGTTGGTGAGTTTAGTGTGGTCTGCTGTGCAGACTTTTCTAGGATGCTTAGGTTGTGTTAAAGTGGAGCAGTTCATTAAATTGAGTTGATTTGAAGGAGTTAATGTGTTGTGGGATTAATAATCCTGGAGAAACAGGACAATTTGCCATAACATCTATATAACAGCAAATGCAATACGAGAACACCCACAAATACGCAGGATGTGTACATTCAGAATGGCTTTATGATCCTTGATTTCACACAAAATGTGTTAATTAAGTTAACTTTAATACGCGCTTTGTGCACTCCTCTTTTCAAAATATTCTTGAGGGGAGAACACCACAAATCCCCCCCATGTATCAATCAAGTTCGCTCGCTACATAAAATCAATCCACAACGTTTACGGCACACCACTTTCAAATTTCACCAGCCACCACTGGTTTTAGAGTATAGTTGCGTAGAGCAGAGAAGCTTGTCGTGGAGTGGCATAAAGTGGAGTAGTGTAATAGAATGGAATGGCAGAGTAGAGTGTTGGGTCGAAGAGTGGAGTGGCACAGAGTGGCGTAGAGTGGATTAGTAGAGTGGAGTAGAGTGGATTAGTGTGTCGTAGAATAGAGTGAGTAAGTGGTGAAGAGGGAGCTGCATAGAGCGTTGTAGAGTGGAGTAGTGTCAGAGTGGCACAGAGTGGAGTAGAATGTTGTAGAGTGGAGTGGCAGAGTGGAGTCGATTGTAAGAGTGGAGTAGAGTTTAATGGAGCAGAACGTCGCAGAGTGGCCTAGAGTGGAGCGGTGCAGAGTAGAATGCAATGTCGTGTAGTGGAGTGGAACATGGTGGAGTGCCGCAGAGTAGAGTGGCGTACAGTAGACTGTTTCAGAGTAGAGTGAAGTGATGCTGGGCAGCACTCCACTCTACTCTGCACCACAGAGTGCAATGGCATAGAGTGCATAGGCATAGAGTGCAGTAGAGTGGCACAGAGTTGAATGGTGCAGAGTAGAGTGCAGTGATGTAGAGTGGCATGGAGTGCAGTGGTGCAGAGTAGATTAGAGTGGAGTGATGCAGAGTAGCATGGAGTTCAGTGGTGGATAGTGCAGTCTTGCAGAGTAGAGCGTCGTAGTGTGTAGCATCGTAAAGTGTAGTGGCATAAAGTGCGATAGCATAGAGTAGGGTGTTGCAAGGTAGACTACTGCAGAGTAGAGTGCTGTAGAAAGCAGTGGTGCAGAGTAGAATAGAGTGGTGTAGTGACAGAGCGCAATGGTGTAGCAAAGCGTGCAGTGGCGTAGAGTAGAGTATTGCAGATTGGAGTGCAGTGGTGCGGAGTAGTTGGCATAGAGTGCAGTGGCATAGAGTGCAGTGGCGTAGAGTGCATTGGTTTTGAGTAAAGTGGTGTAGAGTACACTGGCATAGAGTGCAGTGATTTAGAGTAGAGTGGCATAGAGAGGGGTGGCCTAGAGTGCAGTGGCGTAGAGTAGACAGTTTCAGAGTAGAGTGGAGTGATGCAGAGTAGAGTGGAGTGCAGTGGCATAGAGTAGTGGCGTAGAGTGCACTGGCATAGAGTGGAGTGATATGGAGTGGAGTGGCCTATACTTGAGTGATGTAAAAAGCAGTGGCGAAGAGTGCAGTGGTGCATAGTAGAGTAGAGTGCACTGGTATAGAGTAGTGCAGAGTAGGGAGGTTTAAAGTAGAGTAGAGTGCAGTGCCAGAGTGGAGTGGTTCACAGTAGATTAGAGTGGCATAGAATGCATTGGAGTAGAGTGAAGTAGAGTAGATTGGTGCAGTGTCAGAGTGCAGTGAGACAGAGTACACAGAATAGAGTGGCATATAGGTCAGTGCTGGAGAGTGCAGTGTTGCAGACTAGAGTGTCGTAGAGTGTAATGGTGTAGAGTGGCATAGAGTGCATTGGTGCAGAGTGCAGTAGCACAGAGTGGAGCGATGCAGAGTACAGTGGCGGACAATGTAGTGGCGTACAGTGCACTGGCGTAGAATGCAGTAGAGTGGTATGGAGAAGAGTGGTGCAAAATAGAGTTCAGTGGCGGAGAGTGCAATGTTGCAGAGTAGAGAGGTGTGGCACTGAGTGGAGCGGTGCAGGATAGAGTAGAGTGGTGCAGTGTAGAGTGCAGTGGCGTAAAGTGGAGTCATGTAGAATGGAGTGGCGTACAGTGTAGTTGCATACAGTGGCGTAGAATGGTGTAGAGTAGAGTGCAGTGGTGTACAGTCCCGTAGAGTTCAGTGGCAGAGAGTGCAGTATTGCAGAGCAGACTACTGTAGAGTGCAGTGGTGTACAGTACAGTGGTGTAGACTGCAGCGTGCAGTGGCACAGAGCAGATTAGTGTAGAGTGTAGTGGCGTAGAGAGCATTGAATTTGAGTAAAGTGGTGTAGAGTGCATTGGCATGGAGTGCCGTGGTTACAGTAGAGTGCAGTGGCATAGAATAGAGTGGTAGAGTGGCACGGAGTGGAGTGGTGCAGCATAGAGTAGAGTGGCGTAGAGTTAAGTCCAGCAGAGTGGAGTGGCGTGGAGCCGTGCAGAGTGGAGTAGGATGAAGTGGCGCGGCATAGAGTAGAGTGGCATAGAGTGTAGTGGTGCAGAGTAGATTAGAGTGGCATAGAGTGGATTGGCATAGAGTGCACTGGCGTGGAGTGGTACAGAGTAGAGTGCATTGGCAGAGAGTGCAGAGGCATAGAGTGCAGTGTTACAGAGTAGAGTGGCATAAAGGGAGTGGACTGTTCCATTTGGAGCAGGGTCAAGACTGATTTGCATATAGCTGGGTCCAAACTGAGGTGGTATGGTGTGCAAAATAACAATGGACTGGGATGCGGCCCACAGTAATTACCATTGGCTGAGATTAATTCAAGCATTCCATCGGTCACTATTTTTGTATAATTCAGTCTTGCAAATGTAGGCATCAATGTGATGCAGAACAAGGACACCCTTGTGCCACAGAACAAGGCTGCCACTTTGCCAGGGAACAAATCCGTCACTGTGCTGTGGAAGAACGCTGCCATTTGTATAGCAGAACAAGGCCACCGATACACTACAGAAGATGGCCATCACATTGCCAAAGAATACGGCTTGGCGGGTGCCACTGAACACAACCACCACTGTGCCACAACAAAAGCAAATCATTGTACCGTAAAACACATCTACCACTAGAATAAGTGTTTTTTATTAATGCTTTTTTTCATTACATTCACAAAGCAACAAATAGTTTCCACCTTAAGGATTTGGAGAATTTAAACTGTGCCCTTTCTACCCCCGACAAGGCATAGATGCACTCTGATTTACACTGGGTGTCTGTCTCCCTTTTTGGAGTGCATAATTGATATGGTGTTGGTTGTAGTTGGCCTATATGGAAGATGTTGGGTAACATGTGTGAGGTGCAGAGTCAAGATCTAAACATGGTGCAGCAAACTAATAGCAGCCTGTAAGTATGAGGTGTTGTAGCAAAGTGTAGGAATAGACACAGTCATGCATGCAAATACCAAACCCTCTACTATTATCTATCTTTTAGAAGAGGTGTATTTCAAAACAAGTTATGCAACTGGGAGAGCCAGGTTTTAATGTTCTCTGGAATTCAAAGTGGTTGTCAATGATTCTGATTCTAGTGCAAATCTAGTTTCGTATCTTAGACGTCTTAATGGAGACGAACGTTCCACCACTGCAAGATCATATGAAAGAAAATATGGTCAAGAGTTGAGCCAACCTAAAGAAAAGAGATCTAGTTTGCTGGTAGGTACTGAGTTTTTGCTTGAAGAACCAGTGCAATGGATGACTATTTCAGTTCCAGGTACTCATGATCACGTATTTTAACCTAAACACGAGGGCTGAGGATTAGTCATGCAAAAGAGATTGTCTTCTTCAGGTATCTTATTAGTACAGAAGAATCACCAGAATGAGGTTGGCATGCATTATTTCATGAATTCCAACTAAGCACAGCAATGCCTTTCAAACCCAAGTAGAGGAATAACACTAAACCAAATGGACTATCATATGACTAATTATGGTGCCCATTATTTGTTAGCGTATATCTAGAGCGTTAAGTCAAAACAGGCAAGCACACAAGAACCTTCAAGAGTTTGACTACCCTGAACTGGTCATGATCTTGGGTTCACAGATCTATGTTTTGCAAACTGTGTTTTTGTGGCCTATACTTGCGCTTGGAACCACTCAAGTTGCGACCTACAAATTAAATGTAGAAGGTTGTTAAAAAATGCGAAAAGGACTTAAAGCAGATGAATCCTGTGAGTATATATATATATATATATATATATATATATACTGGCTGCAAAATCAAGTAATAATTGCAGACACACGAGTGCCCGCTTTATTCCGGCTTGCCAATACAAGTTAGAAAGGAGAAGAAAAAAAATAAATATATATATAATATATATATATAATATATATATATAATATATATATATAATATATATATATATATATATATCCCTGCTCCAAAAATCTCTTGTTCAAGAAATTATAGCACTCACGGGGTCGGCAGTCAGTTGATTTTATTTTCTCAACAAACAACAAACGCGTTTCGGAACCAGTCCTTCATCAGTGTTTACACATCATGTTCTCAAGCGCCATTTTTAAAGAGGCAAAATTATAGACATAAACAGAGGATATGGCGCATTCTTACTAAGCGCCATTACTAAGTGGTGTGACATATCACATGTACCACCATTAAACCATAATCTCGCCGTGGATCGGCACCAGGCAACCTCCATAATGGGGGTTGCCCCTTTTATTCCTCTGTTACTTTTTTCTATAAATCAACCAGTTTCATGTAAAACTTATATACAGTAGCAGTATAATTTTAAATTCATTAACGTCACCTATTTACTAGAGACATATAAAATAACAGGGTGCACACATAATATTATAAAATTAAATGCCACGATATTAAAGAGACAAGATCATAGAGAAGAAAATAGAGGTATAGCGCATGTTTTCTAAGCGCCATTTCTAAATGGTGATTTACAAGATTCAGAAATCTGATCTACTAAACTAATTTATATGAGAATCAATATTCTTACACGAAAATTCGCCATAATTACCAACACGTATATCACCAATGAACTACAATCTCGCCGTGGATCGGCGTCATGCAACCTCCATGATGGAGATTGCCCCAATACCTCTGCTCCCTCTCAACATGAACTCTAGTAAATCGGTGACGTTAATGAATTTAAAATTATACTGCTACTGTAAATGGCGCTTGAGAACATGATGTGTAAACACTGATGAAGGACTGGTTCCGAAACGCGTTTGTTGTTTGTTGAGAAAATAAAATCAACTGACTGCCGACCCCGTGAGTGCTATAATTTCTTGAACAAGAGATTTTTGGAGCAGGGATATTTAACCACGAGGCACCACCGTGGTTTGTAAAGCACCCGCCCCTTGAGTGACCCGCAAGTGGGGTGCATTGGAGCTGGATATATATATATATATATATATATATATATATATATATATATATATATATATATAGAGAGAGAGAGAGAGAGATATTTTTTTTTTTTACACAGTGGTGGCACAGTAAGTGCGTTTTTTGTATTGCTAATAACTTTGATGCCGTTTGACGAATCTTTACAAAACATTCCAACAATAAGTTCATCCACCTCAGCTCCTTCCTGGAATTACACCAAATCTGGTAGAATGCTAGATCTTTACTCAGAAAACATGCTTTTGTGATTTGGTGTAAGTATCTACTGTGGTACTCCCAGTATGAGATTTTAAAAAAAAAGCACAATCTGATTGGTCTAGAGGTATCTTCTTTCCTGTAGGCTGCTTTGGTACCTGAGGAATTTAACTGGCTGGCTACAACATCAACAGAAATGTTGTAGTCGCCACCACAAGACTCAGGGACTTGGTCCCCGTGTCTTGAAGTAAAAAAAAAAAAAAATGAAGCCATAAAGGGGCTGGGTAGGGGTAGCTTGACCCCTTGGGCCTCAAGGTGGGTTCTCAGAGGGAAAACCCAAGAAATTCATGGAATAACCCAAAGGCTAAAGTGACATTATAGTTAGGCCTTGTAATCATATAGAAACTATTTATAAAAAAAAAAAAGAAATTCACCAGTTACAGTTTACTGCGCTAACTAGAACTTGCACCCCCGCCATGCACTACTTATGACCTCACATTTACATCTCTCATGACATGTTAAATTACATAACTGATGTCATCATACAATCGTTGTGACACAGTCCAATAGGATTTTGGTCTTGACATAATTCTGCACACTACCAGTGTGGACAATTTTCTATTCACCTTAATGGGATTACCCACTTGAATACTTCACATGATCCGCATTTTTAAGTGAAGAGGTTGATAGGTATACATTTGCCATTATATGACAAATTTTTCCAGGATCTGTGGACTATACTATACTAATTTAGTAAGATACAGTACAAAAAGGAGGACTGGCCAAAAGCAAGTATTCAATAGACGAGATATGTACAAGAAAACACCCCAATTAAACATCTTAGTCTATAAGAGTTCAAAACCGAGCTGGCTGGGGAGGGAGAACACACACACTTAAATATCGACACAGTTCCAAATGTCCCAATCAACGCAACATCCAGTGATGGGTACTCAAGAAGGGGAAGAGCCACCACTACTTCTTCTGTTGGATCAAGTCAGTTCATAAAAGAAAGAACTCAGAGCACTCCAAAACAGATCAACGTTGAGTTCCGTAGTGTATTTTCACCAACGACCTTTATTCCTCTCAAAAGTGTCTTTCAATTCTCTGCCAACACGTGATTAGTCTTTGCTGCAGGTTTGGCAGCAGACTTCATCAGGGCTATAATGATAAACCTATATGGCTTAGGAGTCATCACTGGACATGAAGTGGTCATAGAGCTGTCACCCGGATCACACTGACCCATTCACCACATGAACAAGAATTATTATAGTGAACTATCAAGAAAGGTAATAATCATTACACGTCATACTTATAATAAGTCTAGGTGCCAGTGGTACAAACCAATCCAGTATCTCAGAGGACAGAAACCGAGTATATCAAAGAAGTGTCAAAAGTTGGAAATTAGATGATTAGTAAGAAGATCTCTCACCAGTGAACAACTAACTGTCACAATAGCTGCTCACCTTGTCTGGTGTGAATACGAGGCTGCGTCTATTATCCCAAGTCTCCAAATGTCTATTACTTCAGTCCTACAATATATATCAAAACCTTCCATTAGTAATGCGTGCCAGGGAAGTAGTCTATCAACAACATCCTACATATCGGTCTCAGCTCACCTTTGGCGCCTGCATAGTAAGCACAAAGTCTCTCCTCTATAAACAATTGTCCAATCACTGAAAATAACATTTTTTTGTAAGTCACCGACTCATTACTTATTCTGGTAGTATGCATATATACTAACAATATAAGTGGTTATACCCCAGCATGTGTTTGGGTATGCATCATCCCACAATGTGCTTCCCAAATGTGCTCCATAACTCCACTAGTAATTTCTGTTTGGTATTGACTGAGGTGGCATTATATCCACGTTGTGAAAATACATATTGACCCACAGTGCATATTTTTGGTGATATTAATCTAAATGTAATTCACCAGGTATCACTGTACCTGCTTAATAGTATGAGCATTGTAGTGCCCAAGTGTATACTGGTCGTGTGAGCGTCGCAAATTCCAATATTGTACGTGCCTAAGCCTTAAGCACACAATGTGTACGTGCGCGGTATCCATGTGATAAATGCAACCTAAATAAACCAATTTTCGCGGTACATTATAAGTATACAAATTAAGCAAGGCAGTGCGGTACCATATCCGGGAAGAGTGCTCCTGACGTGTACGTCTCTCGCGTCACAAATGCCATCAATATAGGTGCCCAAGTCCTAACACAGTTTATTTATATATGCGGTAATCCAACTGCAGTGAAACGTATAGTTTCTTACCCATCGGTGTAGTTTTGCAGCTTGAAGAATTTTCTGGATTCACATGCTGTGCATCATTTTGCCATCTAGAGGTTGGGTCTGGAATTGTTTTATTTCCTTGTTTGTTTGTTTTTTCTTGTTGGTGGGCATCGACGTACCACCATTTGGTGTCCCCTTGTGACGTCATCGTGCTTCCTCCGGAAGCTCCCACTTTGGTCGCTATCTTTGGATTCGTTTTTTTTTGTCTCCCCTCATCTTCTTTGGTGGAGGAGGGTGGGTTCGCAAGTGAATCCTTAAAATTCTTCAAGCTGCAAAACTAAACCGACAGGTAAGAAACTATACATTTTGCAGCGTGAATCTTTTTTGGATTCACATGCTGTGCATAGATTTTGTAGCGATTTGTTAGCACTGTGGTGGCTGGGTCGAAGATGAGCGTTGGTTTGTGAATAGATGTTGCAAGACCTTTTGTCCTACTTGTGCTTCCTTATTCATTTGGATGTCCACGCAGTAGTGCTTTGTGAACGTGTGCACTGAAGACCATGTTGAAGCCATGCAAATATCTTGAAGTGGTGTGTTGGCTAGAAAGGCGATAGTTGCCCCTTTCTTTCTTGCTGAATGAGCCCGTGGGGCCCTTTGCAATATTTCTCCTGCCTGTTTGTGGCACAATTGTATAGTTTTTTGCTATCCATCTTGCGATTGTGTTCTTGTTTACTTGTTTCCCAAGGAAACTGTTTGCAAATGATACAAAGAGTAGTTTTGTCTTTCTGTATTCTTTCGTTCTTTCAATGTAATGCATCACTGCTCTTCTAGCATCTAGAGTGTGTAATGCTCTTTCTGCCTACGTCATTGGATTTTGGAAGAAACTTGTTATCTGTATGGTTTGATTTATGTGTAATTGTGATACCATCTTTGGCATGAAGTGTGGATCCGTTCTCATGACAATTCTGTCATTATGTATTTGGAAGTAGGGTTCCTGTGACGTTAGTGCCTGCAACTCACTTACTCTACGTGTTGATGTTATTGCAACTAAAAAGGCAGTTTTTAGTGTGAACATTTGTGGCGTGGCCTTGTGTAGCGGCTCAAATGGCGCTTTAATTAGCTGAGCGAGTACCATATTTAGATTCAATGTGGGTCCCGGCACCCTCTGGGGGGGGGGGAGGGGGGCAATTCTTTTGGCTCCTTACTAGGAACCTCTTGACCACTTGAAGTGAAGAAGCTCTTTCCTATGTGGCCCCTTGTATATGCTACAATTGCTGCTTGGTGAACCTTTAGCCATGTGTAGGTTAGCTTACTGTGCAGTAGATGTGTTAAGTACTTTAGCGCTGTCCTTTCCTTTGTGCTATTTTTGAGAAGTCCTTCTTTGAGGCACCATAGAGAGTATCTTTTCCATTTTGCCATATAACATTTCCTAGTGGTCGGCTTTCTTGCCTCCTTAGGATTGCCATTGTGCTTTCTGGTGGCCTTAGGTGCCCAAACTCTAAGTCTTCAAGAGCCATGCTGCGAGGCTTAAGGTCTCCGGTTCTGGGTGGAGGACCCTTCCCTTTTTTATTGTTAACAAGTCTTGTCTCTTTGACAATTTGTGAATTGATCCTCGAGATATCTCCATTATTTCTGCGAACCAGGTCTGTCTCGCTCATTGCGGAGCAATGAGAATCATCTTCATGTGGCTGATATTGCACTTGTTGATCACCCTGTGGAGTAGTGGTATCGGGGGTAAAGCGTAAGCAAATATCCCTGACCAATCTATCCATGGCGCATTCCCTAGGGACTGTTGGCAAGGTTGCCTGGATGCGAAGCGTTGTAATTTGGCATTGTGTGGTGCTGCGAAGAGGTCGACTTCTGGAGTCCCTCATTTGTGAAAGATCTTGAGTTCTGATTGATTCAGTTCCCACTCGTGGGACCAAGAAGCTTGCCTGCTTAGTCTGTCCGCTTCTACATTGTCCTTCCCCGGTAGGTGCTGCTCTAGAGTTGAAAGTGCTACTGATTGTGTTCCCCTTGTTTGTTTATGTAAAACATGGTGTTTGTGTTGTCTGTATCGTCTTCCCATAGAGCTATTTCTGAAAGGCTTTTAAGGCTAAGAACACTGTTTTTAATTCTAAGATGTTGATGTGTTGTATTGCATCCTGCTCTGTCCACAATCTCCTAACTTTGAGGTTGTTCACGTGAGCTCCCCATCCTATCTGGGAGGCATCTGTAGTTATGGTCACCATTGGAGTTGGTTGTGTAAAAAGTCTCCCTTTTGATATCTTTGTCTTGTTCCACCATGCTATCTCCTTCTGTATCCTTTGCGTGACAACCACTAGATCTTCCCAACTCACTGTTGCTTGTGATCATTGTGCTTGAAGCCAATCTTGGAATGGCCTCATGTGTAGGCGAATGTTGGGAATTAAGTGAATGTATGAGGCCATCATCCCCAGCAGCTTCCCCACTGTCCTCACTGTCAGAGCTTGCCCCTTCCGGTATAGCGGTTTTTCCTTCAGTAGGGCTGTTATTCGTTTTTAGCTTGGGAACACCTTCCCCAAGACTGCACTTATTTTCGCTCCCAAGAACACCTTTTCCAGTTCTGGCTTTGGGGAAGACTTCTCCCAGTGGATGGAGAAACCGAGCTGGTCTAGTGTCTGTATTACTTGATGTATATGTTGTTTGCAGGTTCTGTCCGAGTTTGCCCTTACTAGCCAGTCGTCTAAGTACGGGTACACATGTTATGTTATAGTGATTTGTTAAGTGCACGAATACCAACCGGTGTCTTGGCGCTAGAAGTCCTGAGTGAGAGACACTTGCCCTAATTGCAGAATAGTCAGGTTTTAAGTTTCTTCCTGAAGGTTGTTAAAGTCGGCAGGGCCCTAATAGAGCTTGTGACGCTATGCCAAAGTTTGGTAGCAGCTACTGTGAAACTTCTGCCAGCCCAGTTGGCTTTTCGGGTCTTGGGTAGGAGCCTAAGTTTAGCCCCTTCTGAGCGGAGGCATCTGTTGGGGGAATACAAATTCAACGACCGCCTCAAAAACTGAGGGCCTGTGTTGTGCAACGCCTTATATGTGATGCATAAGGCCTTGAACTTGATGCAGCGTCTTACTGGAAGCCAGTGCAGATTATGAATGTGTTTAGCCACTGATTGGAAATTTGGGATACCCAGAAGAAGCCTAGCAGCAGCATTCTGTATCATTTGCAGTTTCATTGCCTGTTTCTCTAATGTAATAAGAAAAAGGCCATTACAGTAATCTAACTTGGATAGGACTAGAGAGGTGATAATGGTCTTTCTACTATGCTCTGGAATAAAAGGCAAGATTTTTTAAAACGTTTTAGTAAAGAAAAACTGGAAGAGATGACCGCGTTGACCTGAGGCTCGAAGTATAGTTTGTCATTAATTATCACTCCTACGTTTTTAGCCTTCATCACTGGGGTAGGTAATGAACCCAGTTCATTCAGCCACCAAGCCGATGACCAGTGAGGGAAGAGATTTCTAAACAGAATTATCTCGGTCTTTCCCGAGTTCAGTTTAAGGCAGTATGAACTCACCCAGGCACTGACGGCCAGCATGCAGTCATGGAATCGAGGAGCAACTGACGTGCCATTTTCGTGAACTGTCAGGATGATTTGGGTGTCATCAGCATAGGATGTTAATGACAATCCAAAAGGATCTGATCAGAGATGCCAGCTCTGACACAAATATTGAAAAGAGTAGGGCTGAATGATGAGCCCTGCGGGACCCCACAAGGGAGTGTGAAGGAGGGGGGGACTCATATGTGCCAAGGGCTATCGATTGAAGTCTGCCTGATAGGAAGGATGAAATTAAGGATAATGCTTTATCTTTAAATCCTAGCGAGCTCAGGCAATTGATCAGCAGCTTGTGGTCAACAGTGTCGAACGCTGCCGACAGATCGAGAAGGATGAGAGCGGCTGCACCCCCATCATCTAGTACCGCCCTAATTTCGTCAGTGGCTTTGATCAGGGCCGTTTCTGTGATCTGTGGCCTGGCCTAAAGCCAAACTGTGTCTCATCCAGGAGGTGATTATCATGTAGATAGTTGGATAACTAAGTGTTGATGACATTCTGCACCAGCTTGGCCGGAAGTGGGAGATGCGAAATAGGTCTCAAGTTGTTGGGATCTGCTGAGTCCAGGTTGGATTTCTTTAAAAGAGGCAGTATTGAGGCCCTTTTCCACATGGAAGAAAAGACTCCTCCCGTGAACATAGAGTTGAAAATGGTGGAAAGACTGTTTCCCAGGATTTCAGGGAATTGCTTGAAGACCATGGGGGGGAAAGGGTCTAGAGGAGATCCAGATTTTGCCAACTTGATCAATGCAGCTATCCGATCACTGGAGGGTGGAGCAAATTCTGAGAATGCCGGGGAGCTAGAAATTGGTAGGTCGTTGGATTCCCGTGCCGCTGGCCTAGGGGTTGTTTCAAAGATGGAGTAGATCTGCTCCACTTTCTTTTGAAAATTCAGAGCTAAGGTTTCGCAAAACGCTTGGGAGTGCTCCATTGCGGCATTGCCTGGATGAGTGGTAGGTTTATCTACCACCTGGAAGAGTTCTTTGGTGGAGTTTTTTGCACCCTCAATTAGCTGAGAATACTAGGTAAATTTTTCTTTAAAAATAAGGTCTTTGTATTTAGCTAGCAAGATCTTATAAAGAGAAAGCTCCTTCTCATTATAATGAGCTCTCCAGCGTCTTTCCTGTCGTCCACAATTTTGTTTTTCAAGTCTGAGAGCTTCCGAGAACCAAGGGGCCGATGGGGTTTTTTTTCTATTGCTGGAGGATTTCTTGTGAGGTGCTAGTTTATCAGCTACCACGTTTAGCCAGCTATTGAAAAGGTAAGGAGCATGTTCAGCGTCATCAGGCAGATTGGATTGAAATTGCAACAAATGGCGACTGAGTAGATTATCAACTTTCTTCCAATTACAATAATGATGGCGAGAGCTATTTTTAAGGTTGGAATGGTCAAGAAGGAAGACCTTAAGGTCGAAGATGAAAGCATAGTGGTCTGTCCAGGCTAAGGGTAAGATCTCTTTAATGGTAGTCGAAGTGCTATTGGTGAATAATCCGTCTAGTGTATGTCCAGTCAAGTGCGTAGGCTCCTTGACCGTTTGTACAAATCCTGCCATGCTCATGAAGTCTAGCAACAAAATGGTGTTATTGTCTGAGGCAACCTCCAAGTGAAAGTTGAAATGACCTAAAATATGAAAATCATTTTTGCAAGCGCAGGATTCCAATAAGGGGCTGAGGTTACTGAGACAGCTATTCTTAGGGCCAGGCGGGCGGTAGAGTAGCATACCTTTAAAGGAGAAATGGTTAGTTATTTTTAGGTTAAAAAGGAACGTTTCGCAATCCTATGTGGGGATAGTTTTGAATGTAGCCCTATAGGTATGGCGATAAATCAGCGCGAGTCCCCCTTCCTTTCTTTGCGGTCTGTACTGTCTATGTACTGAGAAACCAGGAGGGACCGCTTTGCAGAAATCCGGTCTAGCTGCCTGGTCTGCCCAGGTTTCAGTGATGAGGAACAGGTCTAATCTCCAGGACTCTATCAACGCAGAGATTTCGAGTTTATGCTTGGGAAGAGTGCGAGCGTTGATAAGCGCCCCTCGCGTTGTTGAATGAGTATTATTCGACCCTGATAGTGTTATCGAAGGAGTGGTTAAATCTCGGAGCGAGGTGGGGGAAAAGAGATTGAAGCCACAGTTTTGGCATAAGGCAGGCTTCATTGGCGGTAGCAAACTTATATTAAAACAGGAGCATTTGCTTAACGTGGATATGGTATTAAGTTTTCATAATTCCTTACCGATCTAAGTCAGAAGCGTCTGTGCCCGACTGGAGAAACGGGCAGAATCCCTGGCGCTTGGCGCAGTCAGGGCGCGGACTGGCGCAGACGGGCTTGCCTTGGTCGCGCTCTCTGCTGAGTTAGGTAGCCCTCCCTTGGAGGGGGCATGGTCATTGCGTGAGCGAAGCTCAAAGAAAAACAAGAGGGCAAAGCAAACAGGGCTTAAAACCGGGGTCCAGCAACCCCCACAGCTGTTACAGGCTCCCCTCTAAGAGCTGTGTCCTGGTAAAATAAAATCAATCAAATAAAAAGGTGAGGAAGTGAACTCATAAAATTATTAAAATCGGGAGGTGTACTCCCTCTTAAGATGGTGCCCGCTGTAGGGATCCAGGCACCTCCCAAAAGGCAAGAATGCCTACAAGGAAAAATAAAAGGGCAAATGTTGCTCAGTTGCAAATTGATTCCCTGCCTTCTCAAGTAAGCAGCCACTGCTGCCAGTCACTTTGTGAATACCCCTGGTTGCAGACTTTAAACCGAATGCTAGCACTTTGAATTGGTAGTGTGTGTTGTTGACCACAAATCTTAAGAGTTTTTTGTGCTTGCTGTTCATGGGGATGTGCAAATAGGCGTCCTTTAAGTCTATTGTGGCCATGTAGTCCACCTTTTTGTAGCTGTGGTATCACTTGCTGCAGGGTTGTCATCTTGAACCTTTGAGTCTTTATAAATTTGTTGAGGAACCTCAGATTTAAGATAGGACGCAGCGTTCCGTCTATTTCTGGAATTAGGAAGTATGTGGAGTAATTTCTCCTGTTTATTTCTTTGTGTGGCACTAGCTCTATAGCTTCCTTCACCCGAAGTTCTTGTACTTTTTGGAGTAGCTGAGTATTTTCCCCTTTTGAATGTACCTTCCTTCTTGGGCCTCAGTTTGGAGGTGGTTTGATTAGTTCTATGCAGTAGCCGTACTGTAATATGTTCAAGATCCATTTGTCTGAAGTGATTTCTCTCCATTTGTGGAGGAAGTTTTTTAGCCTGCCTCCTACTGGTGTAGAATGTTGGAGGAACTGGTTGTTTGAGTTTGTCTTTTGTCGTCTTGCTCCCTTTGCGGGCACACTCCCTGATCTTTCTGGGGTGTGTATTGTGTTTGGAGTGCAGTCATTTGGTTGTTGTGGGTCCCCCTCTCCCACCACCCCTTTCCGGAACGCCTCTTTCACGGGGGCGTCCTCGAAAGGACTGACTGCCGTGCTGGTACTGCCAACCTTGTTGCTGTCCCTGTTGTTGCATTTGGTTTCCCCCTTGGTAAGCTTGTTGATATGTTTGATGCAAGGTTGTGGGGTGATGGTTCCCCCTACCTGCTGGCCTTCTTGAGGGGGTGGTTCCTCTATGCATGCCACCTCTGAATTGTAGAGCCCCCATAGATCTTGCTTTCTTGTTGTCCTTTTTTAATTGGTTTAGTGTGTCGTCCACCATACTTCCAAAGAGCTGTTCCCCATTGAAAGGTGCATTTAGAATGCTGTTCTGCACCTCCGACTTGAATCCTGAGATTCTTAGCCATGCATGTCTTCTTTCTGTGATACTGATCATCATTTGCCTGCTTGATGTTTCTGCAGCATCTAGGTTTGATTTTAAGCAGGTATTTACTATATACTTCCCCACCTCTACCAAGTGATTTTCGCTCTTTTGGTATTGTTCTGGTAGGTGCTTTAGTAGCTCACCTATTTCCTCCCAGTGCTGGTATGCGTGTCGGTTGAGCAACGCATTAGAATTGGCGATGTGCCATTGGTTCGCCGCACTTCTCTCAACCTTTCTGCCCATATGGTCCATTCTCTTGCTTTCCTTATCTGGTAGTGGCCCAGTAGTACTTGGTACATTAGCCCTCTTCCTGGCCATGGCAGTTATGATGGAGTCAGCAGTCACTGACCCCTTGATGTAATTAGGATCTTTGGAGGAGTATTTTGTATTTTTTCTCCCCTCTAGGTGTGATTGCTTTACATGTGGCAAGCTCCTTAAATGCCTCCTTTCCCTGGTCTAGCACACTTGGCAGGATAGGAAGGAATTAGTTCCTTGATTGTGTAGGCATTAGGGTTTCCACCAAAAAACATGACTGATGTTTTTCTTCCTCGAGTTGTACTCCATAGGTATCAGCTGCCTTTTTAATGACTTGGTTGTACATACCAATATCATCTGGTGGAGAAGGCCTCCAATGATAGGTGTCGACAGCCTCCTCTGGGGAATCTGTGTTGAGGTCTTGCCATTGTAGCTCTTGGATCTCCGAGGTTTCTGATCCTATGCAAGTTTATTCTTCTTATTCGAAAAAGAACTCCTCTTCCTGCTCCTCTAGAGGTGCAGGGGTCAAGGGAGTCTCTAAATCCTCAACGCTTTTCTCGATTTCCGTCGAGATCTTTGGCGGTATCTTGAATTGTTTCAAGCTTTCGTTGAAATCTTTCTTTCGCAGTAAAATACTCACCATTTCAACTTCGAGCCTCTTCCTCTTCTTCTCGATATACGACGCGCGTGTTTCGGTGTCGAGACTTTCAGCCTTTCTTTTCGCTGTAGAAGGCGCCTTGATGGTTGACGCTGGCGGCGGGCCATGTTTTTTGGATTTCAACCTCTCTGGTTTCGACGTCGATGCGTCCTTTCCTTGACCGTCTCTTGACGTCTTGGATCTTTTGAGGGTCTTTGCCATTACAGAGTATTTGTCTAAGGATCCTACGGTATGTTTTTCTCAGGACGCAGCTGCGGACATCGAGTGCTTTGACACCCGAGGCTCCCTTCGAGGCCCTTGAGTCGGTCTTTCGAGACTCATCTAGTTTCTTCGAGGACGATGGCTCTCTTACCTCTCTCGAAGCTTTCTTTTCGACCTCGACGACTTGGATATCCATCTCTGTGTCACCTTCTGGCCCTTCTGCGACATTGTCCTCCTCCTAGCTGGAGAGGCCCAGGTCCTGTAGCATTGGTGCTGTGCTCTGCCCCTGCATGTTATAGATGGCTCTTCACTGCCTCTCCCTTACTCTCATGGTCTTCAGGGTGAATGCCGAACACTTGTTGCAATCTTCACTTCGGTGATCTACCGGTAAGTAGAGGTTGCAGACTGGATGTTGGTCCTTCTGGGCGAACGTGTGATGGCAATTCTGGCAAAACTTGAACTGTGTTTTGTCCATCACCACGCACAGGGAGCCCCCTGCACGTGCATTGTTTTCCGGTCGTCGATGAGGTTGTTCTTTCCCTCTCTGCACCCTTGCACCTTGATTCGATGTCCGGTACCTTGAATTGCCTCACTGTAGATTTTGTAGATTTTTTCCAGATTTTTGTTGATTCTTCTCGCCAAAGTTTGGAGCTCCTTCCGTATCGATCCAGACCCAACGGCAGAAAAAAAGAATCTGTAGATGACGACCAAAGGTGGGAGCTTCCTGAGGAAGCACGACAACGTCACAAGGGGACACCAAATGGTGGTACGACGACGCCCACCAAGAAGAAGAAAAAAACAAGCATTTGCAATGCAATAGGTCTCGCATTTGTGACATTTTGAGCTATTGCTGTTGAAAATGCTGTTTTTTTTTTCCGTTAAAAAATATTCCAGCAGTAGGAAAGTAATAGTAAATTAAATTGTACAGTAAGGAAAGGGTGCAGTACCAGAGGCTGTTACTAGGAGTCCCTGTGGAGTTGCAAAGGGACCTCTATTAGCCACATAAGCTACTGCACCTTTAATGGAATTATAAAGAGAAAGATTGCTGCTGAGCATAGGTTTTCATTTGTTTTTATTGGAAATTAGATTTTTGTTAGTTTGCGGTTTAAAAATGAATCATTGTTGTGTTTTTTGTTTTGTTTGTGAAATGAAGCTAAATAATCAATAATTGTGCATTTTGAAAACACAAGCTAAGAAAAATTTCACTTCCAATAAAAACAAATGCAAACGTATGTTCAGCTGTAATTTATCTGTTTATAATAGGGAGCATTAACGAGTGCAAGCATTTTTATGTATGTTTTTGTAGACTTTGTAGTATGCAGCGCTTTAGCTTCATATGTTGTAAGCTAAAGTGCACTGTGCTGTTTGTTAATGGTAGAAAATTAAATAAATAGAAAGTAAAGGAGGGCGGCCGCCATGTTGAAATGGAAAATTGATAATGCTGTAAAGGCAGCAGCTTGCCTTTAAAAAAAAAAATGATGTACTTTACCATTAGCTGCACGCTGCACTTTAGCTTTACACCTTTTTGCAGCGATTTCTACAAAAGTAAATAAATAGTAATGAAAGGCACCGGCTGCCTGTTTTTTTGTCTTTTTATTTACTTTTGTAGCAATCGTGGCTCGCTGCGCTTTAGCTTTAAATGTGTGAAGCTAAAGCGCAGCGTGCTGCGAATGGTGGTAAAGTATTTCAATAAAAAAAAAAAGTAAAGCCCATATCTATGTGCCGTTAATTGTACAAAAGTAAATTAATAGAAAGAAAAGGCGGGCGGCCGCCATTTTAAAGGGAAAGCCGAAAATCATGTAAATGCGACCGGGCAACTTTATAAAAAATGTATTTACTTTATTACCATTTGCGGCACGCCACGCTTTAGCTTTACACGTTTAAAGCTAAAGCACGGCGAGTTGCGATTGCTACAAAAGTAAATAATTACAAAAGAAAGTCGGTGGCTGCCCGTTTTTTTTCTATATATTTACTTTTGTAACAATCGCGGCAAGCCGGGCTTTAGCATTAAACGTGTGAAGCTACAACGCGGCGTGCTGCGAATGGAAATAAAGTAAACATTTTTTTTTTTTTTTTAAATGAAAGCACATATCCATAAGTAAATAAAAAAGAAGCAGGAGGGAGTCGGAGAAGGCAGCTGCAGCACAAAGAGAGCGTTGGGTAAGTGCGGCCGGAGAAGGGGCTATTGTGCCTACAACTCCAGCTACGTTTAACAAGTCATTAATAAGAGTGCTGAGAAATTGTAAATAAAGTGTTCCGAGCAAAGTCACATGTAAGAGAGCCAGTCCTTATGGGAGGTTACAACTGAAGAGAAGGAGGTACTAAAGAGGTAGGAGGGAGGGACTATTAAAGAAATAAACCAATGAAATACAAACAATTGTAAAAGACACTTAAAGGAGCCAGTAAAATACATAGGCGGCGCTTAAAGTTAATTCCCTGAATACAGCATGTCTGTAAGAGACAGCGCAAGTGCTGCCTAGGCGAGACCTAAGAAGTGTTAAGCATAGTCCCTATGGGGCTCTCTTTTTCTACACTGTGCGTTTCCCCATCCCCAACTTAAAAATATGGAGGCCACAAACAAAAAGAAAAGAATACCCAAGTAATGGTCTTGGAGGCATTTTCTGTCTGACTCGAGAGAACAGAAGTGGAAGAACCAGCAGCAAGAGGAGCAGGATCACAAGCAGGACTAGAAGCGCGAGTAGGAATAGAAAGACCAGCACGATCAGGAGCAGGAGAACCAAAATGACCAAAAAACAAGCACCATGGGACTGAAGCCAGAAGGACCAAGCCCATGAGGACAGGCACCAGGGGATGGGGTCAGTCTGACTTGTGCTAGGAGGACCAGGATCAAGGGAAAAATGGCCATGAGGACCAGCACCAGGAAAGTTGGCATCAGGAGGATTGGGCTTAAGAGGAGCACAAACAGTGCCAGGCCTATGAAAGGCAGGTATAGGCCCAGGGCACTAGAAGGACAGAAGACAGGACTAGGAACTGGATGACCACCAGGAGAAATATCAAGACCAGGATGACCAAGGTGATCAGGAAAGCCAGGGACAGTAGACCAGAGGAACCAGGAACATGGCTTTGGAGGAGGCAAAAGACCAGAAGTACCAGAACTGAGAAGAGGAGGAGGGTCACGACAAAGAAGACCAGAAGAACTTGGAAGATCAGGACCAGAAGGGCCATAACTAAGAGGACGGGTTGAGGAGCAGGAGGAGAACTAGGAGGGTGAGCAATAGGACAAAAATAAGGAGGACTGGGGGGCGGGGGGGGGGGGAGGAAGTATCAGGTATACCACCAGGAGGAGTAGCAGAATCGAAGTTCAAACCAGCAGATGAGGACCTGGACAAGGCAGAGGAACCTTAGGAGAGGGGAATAACCAGGGACAAGGGAACAAGGGTCAGAAGATTAGGACCAGGAGGACGAGGATTAGGAGTAGAAGGAACAAGTCTTGGACTCAGAGGAAGGGCAGAAGGAACGCCAAGAGGAAGAGGAGGAAGATGAGAAGCAGAAGGATCAAGAGTGGAATGGAGACCAGCGGTGCGGGAAGACCGGGCGGAAGCCAATGCTGTAGACCACATGTACAGGGCCATGCACTTAGTTACAGAGGTGACACCTCTTAGAAATGTTTTTTATGTGCTTTTTTAGGTCATAGATCCTTTAGAGAAACCTTCCCCCCCCAACTTTTTCGACATACCTAAAGCACTACTTAACACCCTCGGCTATCTTACAACGAGACCTCGTCAAGGCATGACCACACACTATTTCATGCAATGCAGCCACCCAGTGGCACCTATTGCACTAGAATAATGAGATCCGCTTGCCTAAATAGAAATAAGAGCTGTTCCGCTACAACTGCATGTCAGTCCAAGCTTTCAAAAAAATAAAATGAAAAGGGTGTCAGCAGAACTCCAAGTTTCTCCTCATTTTTATGTTTGAAGATTATTCTTTTATCGACTTTTACGTTGATCAGGATGACCCAAGCCTTCACTTAAAAAACAAAATCTCAGTAAAAGCACATCTTCATATCAAAAGCTCAACCATTTTTTTATGACAACCCAAGTCTTTAGCTCTGAAAGACTATTTTTAAAAGGCTTGAGCTCAAGTGTTTATCAGAAAAATCTAGCCTTCACCATAAAGAGCTAATTCTTTTACGGTGAAAAATCACAGAGTCAAGCCTTCCCAACTGAGAGCATGACTTCATATGAGAAGCCCAAGAGGCCAGCAGGAAAAACAAGTGGTCATCACAAACACGGAAATCACATTTTAAAGCAACAGCAAATCTTTATCATTGGCAGACAAGTCCAGGCTTCACCGGGGAAAGGCAACCCGTCTCAAGGAAAAGCACATCTTCATAAGTAAAGCTCAAGTGTTCATTAGAATATCAAGCCTTCATTACAAAGAGTGAAGTCTTCACCACAGAAAGCAAGTTTTCACAAGGAAAGCCCAAGCCATTACAAAGAGCAAAGCATTCATAAGGGAAAGAACGACTTCATATGGACAGATCATGGGGTCAGAGAAATCAAGTCTTTATGAAATAAACCGTCATGAAGAAAAACCAGGCTCTTGTGAAGAAAAATCATGCCTTCACTACGAAGTGCAGCAAAGAGTCAAGCCTTTGCCGCACAGAGCCAAGCCTGCACCTCTAAGCGCAACGCCTGCATCTCGAAGAGCCATGCCTGCACCTCGAAGCACCTGCACCTCAGAGCTCCGCGCCCGCACCTAGAAGCACCATAACTGCACTTATTTCTATAATTGAAGGTTTTCCTGACAAAAATAATTTTGGCTTTCAAATAATATTTTTATGCTCAAACATGTTGAGTGCTGGCACAACCGACTACTTATGGCTCTATTATAAACAAGCAGTATATGGTACCAATAGCTAAATAGCTCTTTCGGTGCAAGAAATGTCAAGATGAGAAATTGTCTGAGGCTAAAATGACCTGTCGAGAAACCACAAAACCCAGTCAATACCCGTCTGGTTGATGGCGGCCTCCTTCGATGCAGAGAAGCAGAGCGGTGCACTCCAGCTATCAAGCTCCTATGTCAGCCATCAGATTACTGTACGTATCCGCTACTTCTTCAAGCAAGGCGTGTCGGGGCACCAAGGAAGCACTTACAAAGAATTCACATACCTGGAAGCAGTTGCATTTAAGACAAGAAACTTAAGTTCACAGAGGTATGGAACCAAAGAAGACATCCGCGGCGCAAGAAGTCAAGTTTCTTCTGCAACGGAGGAATCACAGACAATCAACTCACATTGGAGGCTCCACGCTGCATGTGACACGGTGGTGTATACATTAAGATAAATACCTAGAACTGATGGTGGACATGACAAACCTGAGCCAAGAAGAGAGCAGAGCCTGTGGACACTAGGGCAAACCCATCCTTTGCCACAGGGAAGAGAACGGTCTACCCTCAAGTGAGCACCTAGAACACACATTCCGTCGCTTTTCATCTCCTTCACAAAATGGTAAAGGCTTGTCATCGCTATAGAGGACACAAGGAAAGTCTGAGGAAAGCTAGATGAAGACTGGTTGTTTTTAGGGCAGATATAGCTGAAGCATCCTCATTGAGTGAAAGGCACAATTCACTCACATGGGTGATTTGGTGTCACAGAGAAATACCGCTCTGGAGTCTTGGAAAATGTTTTGCAATGCTTTGCGTTTCTCTTCAAAAACGCCTGCGAGACTCTCACCTTTTTAGATAGGAACACTGTCCGAAAAATTAATTCCTTGCCCCATTTTAGAAAAAGAAATACTCGTGGGGACACTAGAGAGGCTCTAACTCGCTTGTAGAACTGAGTGAGGCTCAGGGCTGGTACTAAGAACAATTTTCCGGAGCTTCTCCTATCTCCGACTTCAATCCTCCGCATGTTCTCTTGTAGATGCCTACTCAGTGGCGGCCGCTCCATTAGGGCGTTGGAGCGCCGCCCCACTGCTTTCTCGCAGTGCGAGAAGCAGAAAATAAAATGGTATTTTAAATACCATTTTATTTTCTGCTTCTCGAGCTGCGAGAAAGCAGACGGCAGGGGTATGCCTGGTTGGGGCGGGCGGGAGCGTATGCCTGGTTGCGGGCGGGCGGGTCGGGGAGGAGTGGCTTGCACCACTCTGAGTGCCCTGACTGCCGCACCACTTTCATATGTCACCAGCCACCACTGTGCCTACATGTAATCAGTGTTCCTTTCCACAAACTGACTCGGACTCTCCTCCACTTGTGTGGCCTCATGCTCCTCTGCCATGGACACAGCTGGGCTTTAGCCTTCTGCTTCTTTCCCTCTTAGCATTCACTCCACACTTTGCTGTAAGGTCCCATGCAGTTCTGTCTCAGGATCATTCTCTCGCCTGCTAAATCACTATATCTATACTGCCACTAACAGTGCATGTACTACGCTATTACGCTGCACTTACTATTTATTAAAATTACACTTGCTCTAGGAATCTCATCTACTCTACCAGGAGATCCTGCGGGAGGCAATCTCCCCATATCACCTCGACAGGGATGAGCCACAATATCCTAATGTCAAGGAAGGTACAGCAAAACATGTATTCGCGTTTTAAGGGAAGTTCTAGCAATACGGCCACCGGGTAATAATTCAGTTGCCTGATGTTAAAGTCAAATTATGTATTACATAATCAGCAAGAATGACACTACATATTTAAACGCCATTTATGTACTCATAACTGTGGAACCGTTTTATGAATACGTAAATGCTGCAGCCCAAGCCGTAATATTTGGAGTGGGAAATGAGCCAAACCCCTTCTCCCAAAAAAGGATGAAACTGTGAAAAGACAAGCTAATTTGAAATTGCAGCGACCGCGCCCAGAAGGCAGGCCTTTGAGGAATCGTTCATTTGCCACTACCATACTAGCAAAGTCCTCGCCCACCTCCTGCTAACTTACTCCGAAGAATCACCTGTAATCTCATTAGCCGAGGTTTAAGTCACGGTTCCTCTTCGGATTATGTTTTCATTACTTTAGGAAGTCTTGAGTGGTGCTTGCTGCTCACCCGGAGGCCATTGCGCAATGGCTTCCTGCACACCCCTGCCAAGAAAGTTTTCAGGCAAACAAGCAGGCCCCCGGGAGAGCCAGTTACAGCTCTTCATGACACCCATCAGGGCCAAGCGGGCCCGGTTCCGCCGCACGGGGAGAGAGGGTCACTGCCGCTCGCACTGTCCCAACACAGCTTTTGCACACCTACAGATGGACAAACGAAGGGGCTGGGGCCACTAGGAATGGGGAACGTGGGAAGTGGGTTGGGCGAGGGGAGACAACGGACACCAATGCCATCAGAAGCTGAGGAAACTCGAACTGGATATCTGTTACACTAATATATGTTAAGAACATGGTCCGGACGGTCATTGTTCATAGAACTCCCTTAGCAACTGCGCATGCGCCAAGCAGGCACATGTGAATACAGATGTAGTTTGGAAAGCGCAGCCCAGACAGGCGTAAATGAAGAATCAACTCCAGAAACCGACACAGGATGTGAACCAAGGACCACAGCAATGCAAAGGTAAACAATGCCCATACACATACCTCCTTACTCGTCAATCTTACTAATTTCAGGCCCCTTTTCACCCTCGAGGTAAGCCCGCCTCGTAAGAAAATAATCCTGCCACCCCCCAAAAAAACACAAGTGCTGGCACATTCTGTCTTTGCCAATGAAGACATATTGCTTTCGCTAATGCATCGGCAAAAAGTGGAAAAAATATTTGCAATATAATAGGTCTCGCATTTAAATGCGAGAGCCATTGCATTTCAAAGAAGCGCCTGCTATTGTCCCGGCTGCTTCAAAAGAGAAAACGGGCATGGCGCGCTGAACGCAAGTAAAGCACGTCGTGCCTGCAGAAAGAGAAACTCAATAAAGAAAATAGTGATTACACACTTAGGAACACCTACCGTGTAACAACCGAAGTAAAGGGGCCAGTCGCCATGGGAGGTTACAGATGAAGACAAGGCAGTAGTAAGGAGGGACTAACAAGCCTCTTTACGAAGCAGACACCAGCATTTAGGAAGGACAATGACACAAACCAATGACAAACATGGGCAGACAGTGGGCGGGGCTTCTCTTTCATACTCCACTACAGCAGTCTCGCTGAGCATCGCATGCGCGCTGACTCAGGCTCGACCTAAAAAAACAAGGAAATACAACGATTCCGGACCCAATCACTAGATGGCAGAATAATGCACAGCATGTGAATCCAGAAAAGATTCACACTGCAAAACAGCATTAGTAGATCCGTTATCACTGTGTTACATACAAATAGGAAGTAAAACAATGCGGCCTGACACGCCAATGCTTCAAAGACGGACTCACTAGTGAGTATATTCACACTGGTTGCCATATTGGAACGGGGTAAGTCCCCATGATTGTTATAATCTTTAGGTTAGATATTAAGTGAGTGTAGCACAGTAAATACCAGCAGTTTTTTCATTTAGTCTGAAAGAGGGCTGTTTTTTTTTTTTTAAAACAGTTCAAGGTGTTATAGGCTTTCTCATGCTTGCAAGAAAGTGGTGAAGGTACAAAATGTCTCAGAGGCCGCACTCCGTTCACTACTAAACAGACCTCTGGAGGAATCTGGTAGTGAGCAGAGGGTGAACTCAAAGACATTTTGTACATGGAAATGGATTGTCACTGTACTGGATCTATTTTTGCCACAACAATAAATAGTAAAACTGGATTCTGATGATGTGTTAGAATATTTATGTAAAAATTGGTTAAGAGTACTTATATGCCATTCCTTATCGCATAAGACTGTATTCGTAAAACCTTTATGCATTTATGTTTCTGCACACTGATTAAATTGTAAATCTTCCCTCCGACAGGTATGGTTTGCATAAGAGGATCATGAAGAGGGGCAGATGAATTTGGCATGAGTTCATGGATTAGTTCTGCATATCTCTCTGGCATCTGGTATATAAAATGTAGCCGCCTCTCGGCTGCTCCAGGTTAGATATGTTGAATACTGCAAATGTTGCAAAGAGTTCTTTAATCTGTTGTAAAATACAGTCTCGAAAAAATAATGGACGTACCCAGGACTTTGATGCTTCAGCTCTATTGCAATCTGGGTGGTATAAAACCTGCTACTGGCATAATAAAAAGTTTAAAATATATTATATATATATACTTTTCAGTCATGTTCACCCTCATTATCAAAGGTTCTCATGCATTTGTTGTACTATTCTAAGGCCTCCACTATCCTCTCCTTCACTTACCATTGTAGCCCTCTGTATACCCCCTCTCTCAAGACTTTCTACTGTATCCTTATGGTTAAGGACACTAAAATGTAATTCCAAATATATATGCAGTTCCACTTCCCTCTCCCCCAACATTGAGGGATTGTACACATAACTCTACCCTTAAATGTGCTACTAGACGCGCTTATACTTTTCTATGGAAAGTATCCACTGTTGCTTGTATGCATTTCATCCATACGTCTTCTGATCCAAATTATGTTTCCGTCACTTTACACCAAATCGGAATACCTTGTATGCTTGGTTTTCAGTAAACAAAGCTATACAAATAAACAACTATGACAAATGAATAAATTAATTAAATCCGGAGGGCTTGGTTGTATGTCAGCTTGCATCAATAAAGGTGTTCTAAATCTTCTAGTTGCTCTTTCTTTGGTAATAATTCTACTGCTCACCTAATGCCAAACGCCTCTCATTTAGTTGTGACAAGGAAGCATTTAACCACAATAAATCCAGCAACGACCAGGTCTTAATCACCAAATCACTAAAATGGCTGCAGTTTCAATAAAAGAAAACCTGAAATAGATTAATTGACATTGAGGCTGGACAGAAGTTTTTTTAATTAAATCTAAAATATACATTTACTCTATCACAGGAAAGCATTCAAAGGGATGGCCAGAGTGACAATCAGTGATTTGTGGGCCAAGTGTCCTCCGGTGAAGGTTATGTCAGTAGCATGGACGTTCTCCACCTCACCCTGACTGGGTAGGCACTGGACAAAGGGGGAGTCAACATACTGGTCTTAGATGAGCTACGACAGGAATCACTATTTCTATCCGGTTTAAAGTATCTGATAGCAAATAGAAAGCACGCGGTTTCATTTGCTTGCTATTCACCATTCACCATTCAAGAAACACATTGGAAGGAACTCATTCTTCATTAAACCTAGGACCACTAGTAGCAAACAACCTCCAAAGATACATTCAGTCACCACATGACTGATGGAAGTAAGAGCAGCCCTAACTGTGCCAATACTGAATATTCAATGAATATGCCAGAATCTTGCATCCTAGTGTACAAGTTCTTATTTCCTCTTCTGAGCCCTGTCATTTAATCGGCATGCCGCTTGTGGTATGACTGACGAGAGCGGGTGACATGTATGGCCTCTGCCTAGCACGTGAACCAGTTCCATAAGAACTTCAGAAATCCCATGATAATGGCTCAACCACGGTCTCCTTCAGCAAGCGATAAATCAGAGGAATGATAAGCAATTCTTTTTGAGTGAGCTGCAGATCACGCCTGCCATACATCGAGCAAGTTTCCGCGCCAAGTACTGATGCTAGACAAGATTAACAGACGGTTTCTTACCTTTAGCAAACTTCATATAATGGACTCGTTTTTTTGAGGTCTTGGACTTCTCTTCGAGGCTGAAACATTTCTTCTCCTCTGTGGCTGGTAAATCTTGAAACCGGAAACACAAATGATAACGGTTAGGAAACAGATTCCAGCTTTTTATTCATTGCTGTTGATTAAACTTTTTCTCAGCTGCTCTGTTTGTGAATGCAGGAAGGACGAGTGGTGCTTTGTGAACTACAAAGTCAGGATGTGGGTGGGTAAATGATTATGCACAGGTTCCGCACTCAAAGATGCGTCAGGAGATTAGCTTTTAAAACCTTTTTCTCCAAGTAAAAAAACAAAAAAAATGTAATACATTTTTAAAAACAAACAACTTTTAAAGCATTCATTTCCCAGCACAAAAGCACTGCAGCTCAGGTGCTGGCACTCAAAGATCAATACTGCAGCTCAGGTGCTGGCCCTCAAAGTTCAATACTGCAGCTCAGGTGCTGGCACTCAAAGATCAATACTGCAGCTCAGGTGCTGGTACTCAAAGATCAATACTTCAGCTCAGGTGCTGGCACTCAAAGATCAATACTGCAGCTCAGGTGCTGGTACTCAAAGATCAATACTGCAGCTCAGGTGCTGGCACTCAAAGATCAATACTGCAGCTCAGGTGCTGGTACTCAAAAGATCAATACTGCAGCTCAGGTGCTGGCACTCAAAGATCAATACTGCAGCTCAGGTGCTGGTACTCAAAGATCAATACTGCAGCTCAGGTGCTGGCACTCAAAGATCAATACTGCTGCTCAGGTGCTGGCACTCAAAGATCAATACTGCAGCTCAGGTGCTGGCACTCAAAGATCAATACTGCAGCTCAGGTGCTGGCACTCAAAGATCAATACTGCAGCTCAGGTGCTGGCCCTCAAAGATCAATACTGAACTCTGATAAACCTGAACGTTCATTCAATCAAGGAAGTGTGTCGACACTTTCAATTCGGATGCTTTCTCTTCAGATTGTTATTTCCACACACAGGTCTCAACATAGTTCTTTAAAAGTGTGAAACATTGTCAAAATTGTCATTTCAGACAGCACAAACTCTCGAGCTCGGACTCCTCTCAGTCAATGATCGGAGAGGATCTTGCATACTGTGTCTTTGAAGCTTCCACTGGTGCACGATTGTGCAGTTTCAAAGTGAAATACCTTTTGGCTTGAGAAAAGGCAGTTTCATTTTTGGATCGAGAAGTTAGAAATGAAACTAGAGTGGAGCGAAAGCAAAAGGGAAGCCTCGGTACAGGCTGCAAAAGAAACCAGAGATAAGAGAGGAACAACATCCCCAGTAGTCATTTTGAGCCATACCTGGACTCTGGGAAACCTAAAAAATTATTCAGACCAAAAACAATCTTCTTGAGTATAGTACTCAGCCTCCAATCATGTGGTAGAATGTGACTCCCAGTGTGTCACACATTTATTTAAACTTCTTTGTAAAGCTTGGTGGTTCCTCCAGTCGAAAGGAGCTGCACAGTTTTGTTTATAGTAGCGAAGAAAGACTATCCTAGCCAGTTTGTAAGTGGAGCAGTTACTGTAAATATTGAAATTGTCCTCAGCTATCTAGAGCGCAGAGTGTAGTGGTCGTTTTTGCCTGGATTACTGGAATTAAGCATGTCGTAGACTTCCAAAGCAGTGCATTTTTCAATTGCAAATTACACGAAATGTGGGAGCTCATTTTCGGTTGATTCTTCCGATTGGTCCTCTGGCTGACATGGCCCAAATGTCTGCCCTATGGCAGGGCAAGAAAGCTTCAAACACAACAGAAACAACAACATCCTTCTCCCTGTGACCACCTTCAACACCCAAGGGTTCTCCACCTTCAAGAGATGCAAGAAACATAGGACTTCAAAAATAACATCGCTCCACTGGCGCTGGACAGTTGTAACTTGGTAACCTTCTTGGATAGCCTCCCTCGATGCATAACCATTGTTTTTGGCCCACGACTCTGCACCAAAAAAGGAAGCATTCCTACTCTGTGACACTCTCAGTGGCCCACTTTTGAGTGTGTTTGCAGACGAATGATCAATACTATGCATTATTCTCAACTTCCTCCATCGAACCCTCACCACCCATGCCGCCACCACAGACCACCTGGCTAATATCTGATGTCCAAATTCTTCACATTCCTTTTATCCACCACCAATGCAAATATCAACACTGACCATCTTGGAGACTTCAGCGCTAGTCCTCTACCTTTCAGCACAAGAGGGTCCAAATCAGTGAATTTGAGAATGAAGCAGCCCAACAATAAGCTGAATAACAAACTATTGCTAGAACTAAACTAAAATGAGGCTTTTCTTTTACAGTTATAGGTATGAAGCCCGAGAGGTTGAGTACCGTACCAGCTTCATTCTGTCCGTGGCAATTATTCAGCTGGGCCAAAATCTGGTTGAAGTCATCTTGATGAGCAAGCCAGCTGTCCTGTAACATACAATCAGAACAACAAGGGAAGAGTCAACTACTGCAAACAGAGGTGGATTAAGGAATACTTTAGCGGTCGGACTGGGAGAGCGGTAATACAAATACATTTCTCCTAAATATTGTTGTAGAAATAGTGAAAAGTATAGTTATGTCAGTTTCTTGAATTACTGGCTACATTTTAAACAACTTTAAGTTTACTTGGAACGATCAAACATATGATATGCAATTCTAACACACATGCGTAGCCAGCAAGAGAATACGGAATTCAACTCTAGTTGATTCAGTACACATTGACAGGATATGTACATGGTCATAAGAAGACAATCGTTGAGAAAGGGCAGTGCAAATATTGGCATCTAAAATTAATCTTCCGTTAGGACAACAAAGGCCTGTTCTAGCATGTTCTACATAGGTACAGAATGAGTCCATATTTGAATCAAACTTGCTTATCTTGTTCTGTTTCTATGAGCATTTTCATTGTATGCATGTTCTAAACTTAGCATCAGAGTGGGGATGGGTGGCACTGTGAGATTAGCAATGTGGACCGTGAGTCCGGGTGAATATGGATGCATGTGAGGAAAATGTTACTAACCTGTAACAATAGGTTTGCAGTACTGTATATCACATGCATTGCACACTTCTGCCGTCTAGTACTGGTAGCAGAAGTTACAAGTTGCATTTCTTCAAAGTAAAGATTTTGGTTTCGAGGGGACTTAAGATTCCTCCCCTGAAATCCACAATACACCAGGACATTGACTCCACTTTAGATTGTGTTTTCCCATATGGACGATTGTAAGTGCAGTGATGCAAAGCAGAACAGTCTTTGTACACTGCAGTATCTGTATATTGTTCTTAATAACTAATGCATGTTTAGAACGTCATACTGTGAACTATCACCTGGAAAGGAGCTTGTGAATCTACAGCACTACAACGTAACGTATTCAGTTAGTTGCGTGTGGGTCTGTAGATTACATGCTTTGCACATACTGAAACACAGTGCCTTTCTAAAAGTGGTGGCTTGCGAGCTATTGTGAAAGGCGTTTGAAATAAAGATTTAAGAAAAGTTTGTTCGACTTGTGCTTCTTGGCAGGAATAAATGTCTGCACAATAGTGCTTGGTAAGGTGTGAACATTGGACCATTTCTGGACAAATGTCAGCAATCGAGATGCTGTTAGGGAAAGCCATAGTGTCTCTCTTTTTGTGAGTGGAAAGTACCCTGGGCACAGTATGTTTTGCTTTGGATAGCAAATGGACACACCTAACTCTCCATCTAGGAATGCCGGACTTGGAAATTGGATTGCCTAAGTGAGGCTTAATGGCAGCTATAAAAAAATTGTTTGTTGTTTCTAAAAGCATTGGTTCTATCAATGTAATACATGAGGGCTCATTCATGTCAAGTTTGTTCAAAGTTCTTTAAGCAACCATTTGAGGAAAAAATTGATAGGTCTATGCTTTGTATGCTTTGATTAACATGGAACAGGAGACAATCTTAGGCAGATAAAAGAAGGGTATCTTGTAAGGCCGTGTCTGTCTTTGTGCACCTGACTAAGTGGATACTCGAGTGTCAAAGCTTGCAGCTCACTGACTCTACGAAGGGAAGTGACTGCAATAAGGAAAGCCACATTCCATGAAAGAAACTGTAATTTGCATGAGTGTTTAACCGCTCAAATAGCGGCCCCATGAGCGAAGAACAATATTAGGGTCCCACAAAAGGACTGGTAGAGCAGTAGAATGGGATTACTCTTAAGGTCTTCCATAAATGCTCTATCGGTAATTTTGACTGGTGGTGTGCTGTTCCTGATTGGAGGCCTGGCTCTCACGGGGTAATTGCCTGCCGTGGAGATGAAGTTCCTTTCGAGGTCGTACCCCAGAGGGAATTTCCCCAAAGCATGATGCAGTCTTTGCCTAGGCATGGGTTTCTTTAAGGCCGCTACAGACAATTCTTCGCCGAAGTCGGAATAATCTGAGGATACATTATCTGGACTCTGCTCCCATCAATTTCAGCACTGGAATGGGTTTTGCTATGTCTTCAACGCAAGTGTGCGATGGATGGCAAAGGAGAACCTTTTGCGCTGCCTTCTCTAATGCACCCCCCACCTACTTATTGCCTGTCCTTTTACACTTTACAACCTGACAGGTTGAGCCGTTTGATTCCTTGTGGTCCCTTGGTAGACAAAGGTTACAGACACTATGTTTGACTGCAGAACTTATGGTTTCATTTTGGACAGAATTTAGTTAGAGTATTCTCCATGCCCCTCCCACCCACGAGTCAGTCTCACATGACCTACTCCAAGGTTTTCGGTCCAATGTCATCTTTGACACTGTCGGCGGTCACACAAGGATTGAAGAAGTTGCAGGACATAATTTCGGTCCTTCTTTGCAACAAACCCTTGAGCGTGGGCCATAATACACAAAGCACTATGGGGGTACACAGGCATCTGCTGTTTGTGCCTCTGTGGCACTGTGGTGTTACAGAAGAGGCCACAGACGTGTATGCAGCTCCTTCTGTTATACTGATTGTATCTAATGAGATCAGCACCACTAGTGCACATTTCTTATAAACCTGTTTAACCAGGTAGATGGCTCTCCTTATATTTTCATGTAGATATCTGCCTGCCACAAATCTACTTTTCTTTTTTTTTTTTTTTTTTAGCTTGCTCGATTTCAGATAAGATTTTTCTCAGCGATATGGGCAGAATTTTACAATAGATGTTTGCATCTATCTTGAGCCAAAACACTGGCCTATATGAGGCACATAGTTTCCCATCTCTGCCCGGTTTAGGGAGGACCGCAGTTGTAGCTTCGCCCATAGTTAGTGATACCTTTCCTATATAGGCAGAATAATTGAAAAGGGTTGCCAATTCGATGGCAATTGATGGTCATTTTGAGGCCTAAATTCAGGAGAAAAAAAACAATTAAGCCCTCAGGTCCTGGGGCCTTATAGCGCTTTACTGCTTTCACAGCAGCCTTCACTTCTACCTGTATAGATATTACCGCCAATTCTTACTTCTGGTGAGCCATGGCTCTTGGGAGGTTGGCCCTCTGAATGCATCTTTGTTATCTAGAGGATGAGTGGTACGCTCTACAGTATAGGGAGGAGTAAAACTTCTTAAATTCCTCCAGCTTGTCCCTGATAAGGGTGGACCCAATACTGGTCGACGTTTCTTTATAGTAGTCTCTCTCTTTTGCCTCTCAAAAATTAGCTACATTTGTGCTTACATTATCTTCCAACACCTGCAAGCAACTCTTCAAATATAATAGGGAAGCCTCTGCTCATATAGATAATTCTTAGTTACGCGGATTTGCACAGATGAATGCACTTCAAATTCAGATTCAATATCTTTTAATTCTGTCACTGTAGGACCTACCACCGCTGGTGTGGTTTCCCCGCAACTTTTTGCCTTCAATCTTACTGTTTTGCTGGCCTAAGGACTCCGCACACTTTACCACTACTCACCAGTGCTAAAACGTGTGTGCTTTCTTCCTAAAACATAGTAAGATTGGCTTACTCCAAATCGCCACATTTAATTTACTTGTAAGTCCCTAGCAAAGTGGTACTAAATGTACCCAGGGCCTGTAAATTACATGCTACTACTGGACACAACAAGATGATAAGCAGAGTGCAGAAACTTTTCAACCACTCACCCCCAGTCACAGATCTGGGTTTAATCCATTGTTCTTTCGTTCACTATGCCACACCAGTTTGGACCCAGCCATATGCAAATAAGTCTTGACCCTGTTCCTCATGGGAACAGTCTGGCCCGGACTGCCAAGCCAGGTCCTCCCTGGACCGGAAACAAGCATGCTGGGACCGGTTTCAGGATTTCACGCCTCATCAGCCAGGCTAGCTTGAATCCACTGGCACAGCTAGCAAGGGACCCACGTTTGGATTTGTCACCCTGAGTGAGACTGGTGTGCCCAGACATGGAGTCAAGCTAGCCTGGCTGATGAGGGGTGAAACCCCGAAACCGGTCCCTGGATGATTGTTTCCGGTCAAGGGAGGACCTGGCCTGGCTGTTCGGGCTGGACTGTTTCCAAGGGGAGCAGAGTCAAGACTGATTTGTATATGGCTGGGTTTAAACTGGGATGGAATGGGGATAAAAACAATTATAGAATTAGGCCCAGATCTCTGTACAGGGGTGAATATTTGACATTGTTCAGCATTCTGTCCATCAATTTTTGTTTTTGCATTTGTCACCCCCAAGTGGGACAGGTATGCTCAGACGTGGGTCCCATGCCCTCCATGCCACAGGAGTCAAGCTAGCCTGGCAGATGAGGGTTGAAACCCAGAAACCGGTCCCAAGATGCTCGTTTCCTGTCCAGGGAGGACCTGGACTTGCAATTCGGGCTGGGCTGTTCCCAAGGGGAGCAGGGTCAAGACTGATTTGCCTATGGCTGGGTTTAAACTGGCATGGGGAGCAAAAAAACGATGGATTTTTACATTTTTGTACTGGGGTGAATGCTTGACATTGTTCAGCATTCTATTCAACAATTGTTCTTTTTACTACTGGGCTTGCAGCACTCATTGTGCCACCCATTTAAGTGGCTTTTTAAAGAAGTTTCAGGCCTGTCATTGCGTCCTGAGTGTGCAGTTTTAAACTGCCATTTAGACCTGGCAAAATAAACCTTTTGCCAGGTCTAAACCTTCCTTTTTAATACATATAAGTTAACTCTAGGTAGGCTCTAAACAGCCCATGGGGCAGGGTACAGTGAATTAAAAAAGTTTGACACTAGTCTTTTGTGCCCCCAGGCAAGCTGGGGCCAGGGCAGGAAATTCCAAGCACCTCTAGGGATGGAAACCTCCAGAACCACCTTCTACTTGAAAGTAGGCACCAGGTATAAATAGTGGACCCTCAGATCCAAATTTTCAGTACACCTCTGGACCTGTGGAAGACTCGGAATTATTGCTGTGCTGCTCTGTAAGAAGAATTGTTAATCTGCTGCCTGAGTGAGAAGGACTGGACCTGCATCTTGAACCTCGGACCACCAGGGTGACTCCGAAGGGTTAGTTGGCTGGCCTCCATCAGACACTCAGGGACATAAAAGGCTCCAACCACCTTGAACCCCGCACATGGACTCTGCCGGCTGTGACAGCCCAGCTGTGGTCCCCATACAACCGACGCAGCGCGACATCACCCCACAGTTCCTCTGAACAGCTGCCGCGCAATGAATCGCAATGCAGGACCTCGCAGCCCCACAGCTCTTCCGTACTGCTGCTACACGATGCATCTTGAAGCAGGACCTCACATCGCAGTCCAGCAGCTCATCAGAACTGCCGCTGCTCAACGCATCCTGACGCAGGACCTTTTAACTCTCAGCAACCTGGATTTAAGGTACTTTGATCAGTGGTCCTCAGTTGCTCCCTCTCCCTGGCCCACGCTGCATCGCGGTCGACCTGAACTTGTGACTTCATCCTGGTCCAGCACAACCAGATAACCACAGGTGGCACTTTCTGCTTCTAAGCACGGTTATCACTTAAATCTTTAAAATTGTATATGTCCTGGTCTATCAATTGGATTTTTGTTGTTTAGGTCTCAAATCAATTATTACATTTTACTCTATTTTTCTAAACTGGTGTGGGAATTTTCTAGTGTTGTGTTTACACATTATTACTGTTTGAAGTGCTGCATAAATACTTTACACATTGCCTCTAAGTTAAGCTGGACTACTTTTCTGCCAAGCTACCAGAGGGTTAAGCACAGGTTAACTTGGGGTTACTTATGACTTCACTCTGAAAGAAAATGTGGTTGCTGCTTGAGTAGGGTTTCACCCCCCCCCCCCCCAACCAGTAACCCAATTTCCTACAGTCACTAATTTCTGTGTCTCCTATACTCTTAGCCTACGGTGATGCGATAGAACCACAATACACTTCCTTCACACCACTGCTGTGATAGTCTCCCAGGCCCCATTCAGCGCAACCTCAGAACCTTTATTCAAGAAAAAGTATTTATCTATTGTGTGGCCAGTTTCTTCACTTAAGATTGGGATACTTAGCAATATTGGAGTAAGTCTCCATATTTTACTTTAGGGCTTCTCCTCCATATGTAAGTCTATCTAGATGTGTGTGTAATCAGAGACAGATACTGTTCCAATTTCAGATGTGTTAATTTTTGCGGTGAGTGTGTTTCTTGTTAGTTAACAATCAATGTGAGAATACGAGTGGTGGACATGTGAATAATAAGCGTACTCTTGATCTTGCATGTGAAAAATTATCCAAACAAACCCCGATGCCTATCTTTCAAGGGCTTTTGAACTTTAAAAAAAAAAAAAGCTCCCATATGGCCTGAGCTCTTTGAGGATTTGCCTCTCAGGGAATCGTCAACTGCATTAAAATCTCCTGTTATGTCTTCTCTCACAAATCTCACTAGTGTCTCCAGAAAGCTCTCAAAAAAAGTATCCTGAGCTGTGTTCAGAGAGTATGATATTACAATAAAACCGATCTACAAGCAAGTCCTTCACGATTAAATAGCAACCAATGATGTTTACTTAATTTTTAACCATCTGTTTATTTTATCAGGCAAGACGTAGGGGAAATCCCCACTGAGGAGTAAAACGTTGGTGGGTCAGTACTATGTCTCATTCTATGTTGGTCTTTTTTTTCCCTTTCAATATGTGCTTTTCTTGGATGCTAATAATATCCGGTTGCATATTAATTCATTTTAAATTTTTACATAGATTTTACAGGACACCGATTCAATTGCATCGCATGGGGCTGAGACCCGATGACAAATGCTGGAGATGCAAGGCTGACACAGCGACATTTCTGCATATGGCTTGGTATTGCCCACCCATAATGAAATACTGGTCGGATATCTTCAGCAGGATAAACACCATATTAGAAATTAATGTAACACCTTCACCCACGATAGGCATGTTGGGATATGTCAAAGATACACCATCTGAAATAAGGAAATTACATGCTCTATTGATTTTATTGGCTAAACGCAGGGTTGCAATAAACTGGGGAGATAAACGCGCACCTTCTATCAAAACTTGGACACGAGACATTCGCTTCTGCCAGAATCAGTAATCCACATATTGGGTATTGATGCCGACCCAGTCTAGGCCGAAAGACATATGGGAACTAGTTCTGACCTGGCTCCGCACACTCCAGTCAAACAATAATACTCCCACTAGAGGGGACGAAGCTCACACATAGTTGAAACACCCCCCCTACAGACAAGCTCCACCTTGTGCGCTACTCAGAGAAACCCAAATATTGTAATAGACCTAGTTATAATACAAAACAGTATAACATTTCATGTATTGACAAGATTGTGAGCCTCTACTTGGCAGAATCGTACCCAACATAGCATAGACGGAATGAAATGCAACAACTCAGACACAGGGGTTAAGCCGAATCTTGTGGCAGGACGCTCCCTGCACCCATGAGGGAAGCCATTTTGTTTTCAGACCCATTGCCTCTAAGCAAAAAGCACTTTTAAGTAGGTGAAGTCCTGCATATTGCCTCTTTTACATTGCCAGACCCTGTCATAGTTTATATGCTTTAATTTATCTCAATCAGGGAGTCATTAAACACTTGCCCATTATGTCACTGCCGACCTCATTGCCATGCTACCAACCACCAACCAAGACAGCCACCTGACCGAATGGACACCCCTCACAGGAGATGCCACAGCGTCCATCATGTGGACCACCCACTCAGGGACTCCTATGGACCCATGCCCCCACTACATCTACAACTTGGGAACTTCCCCAATCAGCACCGCCCCCTCCCACATCATCAATACCTCCATCGCATCTGCCACATTCCGAAAACACGCAGAAGTCAACACTCGCCTCAAAAATCCATCTGCCGACCCAAACCAATGATGCAACTTCCGTCCTATATCCCTGCTCCTGTACCCAGCCAAAGTGATGGAGAAGGCCATCAATAAACAGCTCTCAACCCACCACCTAGCGGACAACATCCAAAATGGCTTCTGAAAGTACAACGGAACTGAAACAGCACTCATTGCTGCCACCGACAACACGAGGACCATCTTGGACCACGAAGAAACAGCAACCCTCATGCGACTCAACCTACTGGCAGCCTTCAACACCATCTCCCACTACACTCTGATCAGAATACTCCACAACATAGGAATCCAATGACCCACAGTCCACTGGTTCAGAAGCCAAGAAACTGATCTGCGGAGTCCCCCAAAGAATCTTTCCTCAGCCCCACCGTGTTCTAAATCTACATGACCTCGCTAGCCAACATCATCTTATCTCAAGGCATCTCCATCATCTCATATGCCGAAGACACCAAACTCATCCTCTCCCTGACGGACAACGCTATCACCTCCAGAACAAACAACACCAACTGCATGACAATGGTAGCAGACTGGATGAGAGCAAGCTGCCTGAAGCTTAATTCCGATAAGACGGAAGTACTGATCTTCGGTAACAAGAACTCCCCCTAGGGACTCCTGGTGGCCATTGCAGCACCTTCTGCTTCCACATCCTACGCATGCCACATAGGATCTTCAAGTGGATGCTACAGAACACCAGAAGGACCATAACCCAAGCACTCATTACAAGCAGGCTTGACTACGGCAATGCACTCTATGTTGGAATCTCCAAGCAACTCCTACAAAGACTCCAGACTGTCGAGAACACCGCTGCATGACTCATACGAGACCTCCCATGCTGCACCCACATCGCACCACACTTCAAAGAACTCCAATGGCTCCCCATTCACAAATGCAGTTAATGAAAGCTACTCTCTCACGCTTACAAAGCCCTACACAACATCGGACCAACATACCTTAACCTCAAACTTTCACCAACCAACTAGACACCTACGCTCTACCTCACTCTCACATACCACCACCCCCCCCCAACATTAAAAGAACAAAGCAGGAGTTCACTCCTTTTCCTACATCGCACCCAGAACATGGAACGACCTCCCCCAGCAGATTATGGCCTCTTCCTCACTTCCTAAGTTCTGCAAGAAAGAAGCTGAAGATCTGGCTCTTCAAATAACTCCACTGGGATCATAAGCCCAAGCGCCTGGCTACCCTCATGGGTGATTAGTGCACTCTACAAGTCTATTGAGCATAAAATTCCTCATTACTAGCAGATGGTTCAAAGTAGTATCTTTTAAAAAACAAAATTGCAGTTTATACCATAGGAAAGCATGTGGCACTTAACTTAGGACTTACAATTAAATCAGACAGACCTACTGCCTGTAGTGGGTCAGCTGTAACATTAGACATTAATTTACATGCTATATTCAGTTCTTCATTAAATAATAAGAGTGAGACATTAGGTTATTATTTGAGGGAAGTGAAACACTTCTCAAGCAACAACCACAATCATCATCATGGTGAACCATACAAGTCACTAAATCAACGTGTGGTTAACCCCCTGGTGGTTTGGTATAAAAGCAGTCATGCTTGACTTAGAGGCAAAGTGTAAATTATTTACGCAACACAGAAGCCGTAATAAAGTGAAAACAGAACACAAGTAAAATCCCAAACCAGTTTAGAAAAATAGATTGTGATTTAATAAATAATCTGAGAACAAAACGTAAAAAATCCAATCAGTAGAACTGGAGATACAGAATTGTAAACGTTTAGATAAAAGTAGCCCCAAAATGTGCAAAGCGCCAACTGATGGTATCTGTTTGTGCTGGGCTGTGACAAAGTCACAAGTTTAGGCCAACCACAGTGGAGCTGCAGGCCAGCCACAGAACCAGGTTTGGTCCGCTGAGGATGGGAACTTATGTTCTTGGTGTGCGGTCTGCTCTGCGTTGCTTTGTGAGGCTTCACTTTTTCTAGTGTTGTTTCCGATGAAGCTGTGTGGCGATGCTTTGCAGAGCTTTACAGCGCTCAGCGTCTATTTCAATGAAACTTGCAGCTGTGCGGCGGGGCTTTGCTGGACTTGGTATCGCTCAGTGTTGGTTCCAATGAAGTTGTGCGGTGAAGCTTTGCAGAGCTTCGCGTTGCTTTGCACAGGATTTGATGGGACCTTCAGTCAGGTCAGGAGGAGTTGCTCTAATGCCAGCCAAGGTTCCAGGACCTGGGGAGGCACCTCTTCGAGCTTGTGTCCCTGCAGCTCAGAACAGGAGGGCAGTTAGCTGGCCCTTGGAGTCACTCGGGTAGCCTGAGATGTAGGAAGCAGGACTAGTCTAGCTTCTCAGAGATGAGGACATGTCCAGAGCAACAGGGCAGTCGTTCTTCTGTAGAGTCCACTGGTCCCGGATTGTACTGGAGTGGGTGTGGGGGGTCGTCCTCCTCCTCCTCCAGAATTTCCTCCCTCGCTCCCCCTGGCCCCAGGATGTCTGAGCTGACAAAAAGCGAATGCAAAGTTCTTTGTGAGCGCAAGAGGCAGCCCTAATTGTAGTACAAGTGTAGGAGGTGACAGCTCCCCCCACCCCAAGGTGGCCCATCCTGCCAAAATCCAATCCACCTTTGTGACATTGTTTTGGAATTGTGACTTCAAATCCAACTTTACCATTAAAAAGGGTGATAAAAATTGCAATTCATTTGAGTGTAAGCATGACATTCCTATCTGCCCCCAATCAAAAGCGATCACTTATTAAATGCAATACAGTAACCCAATGTTATCCAATGGGGGAGAGAGATAGGCCTTACAATAGTGAAAACACACATTATAAAGTTTTTCATTACCAGGACATGTAAAAGTTAAAAACCCTTTCTACTTTTTAATTACACTGCACCCTGCCCTATTGCTGCCTAAGGCCTACACAAGGGGTGACCTATATGTATTAAAAAGGAATGCTTAGGCCTGGCCAAATATTTATTTTGCCAGGTTGAAATGGCAGTTTAAACCTGCACACCAGCTGCAATAGCAGGCCTGAGAGGTTTTAAAAAGGCTAATTAATGTGCCCTGGGTACATGTAATTCAACCTTACTTGGGACTTATAAGTAAATTAATTGTGCCAATTAGGCGTGCATCAATTTTACCATGTTAAAGGAGTGAGCACAAGCACTTTAGCACTGGTTAGCAGTGGTAAAAGGCACAGAGTTCTAAAGACAATAAAAAAGAATTTACGCAGAACAGGAGGGAAGAAGGCAAAAGGTTTGGGGAAAGACCACCCTAAGGCTGTCAGGTCTCACAATGGATAAAATTATCCTAATGGGGGTGGGTGGGGGGTGTAGACAAGATGGTTTCAGATTCCTCAACATCTCTTCCATTGTACTACAGAGTTCCATTACTAAGCTTTATTTTCATTTAAGTCTGGGTGCCAGACATGGTGTTGCAATGAATGTTTTGCTCTGAGATGCATGTTCCTTTTGTACCAATTTCTTCACATTCAAAATTGTAGCATCCATGATAAAATCAGGCACACAAAAGTGTAATTGGAATCAAAGCACCAAGGAAGGGGGTGGGGGATTATAGGTTGGCACAAGAAGCTGAACCAAGCCTACTCAATGATGCATGAGCATCGGGCTAGTCTCCAATTTTCCAGTATCATTAACAGAAAGGGTGTAAGACTGGGTAAGAGAGATGCCTTTACCAGACAAGTTAGAGAACCAGTAAAGACTTACACTGGTTCCAATACAAGGCCAGTATGCAGAGGTACCAGAAGATGAAATGGTCCAAAGGAGTTACACCCATGGCTGTAAGGAACTTAAATGGCCCAAATCAGGTTGATGGATATTCGGTGCCAAGATTATCTGCATCAGAGGCAAGCACTTGTAGGTTTGAATAGTTTAGCGTTAAACCACTTTGACCCTCGCACCCACAATAACTCAAAAATTGCAAGTCACCAAGAGATGGTTGGTTCCAATGGTTTACAGTGCAACACAACTAGTATCAGGCACCCCATGGTTTCAAGTGCAAAAGGGAAGCTAGCACTCCACCAGTGTTCTGGTAACAGAATGCAGGGACCTCACAAAAGCAGCAGGGAATGCAACGGCCTCAAAAGGTCATACTTCCTGCCCACAATTGGGTCAGAGGCTCAAGAGCTGGTTACCAGGGTCTAAGGGTCATCAAGTCAAGGGGGCAGTACAGACTGACCAGCAAGTGCAGTTCCTCTGCTTCTTTGCACATATTTCGACCTATCATGAAGCGGATAGTCTTGCTTTGGGATCAGTCGATGTAAGCTGGGCTGCAGATCCTTGCGTCTCTTCTGCTTGAGATTATCCTTCATGCAAACATCACTCAGCTAGGCCTTTGCTCCGTCCACTCCTCAAAGAGTAGTTTAGCTCCTAATTTTCCAAGTATTGGTTAATTTTGATAAACTTATTTGTACCAAGTTTATATTCTGATCCTTCACTAGCCTCAGAGAAGCCTTAACGCTTGGTTTGTTTGTTGTTTTTTTTAAATTAGAGCCACAATTTCTTCGAAACAGACAGAACTAATTGAAGTGTGATCTTCGTAGTGGACACGCTGCACTGGATGCAGGAGACACCAAGACCCCACTGTCTTAGAAAAAGACTGGAAAAACGGAAACATGATTCCTCACCTGCCTGACTGCTAAACTACTCCCACCATTCCTTTTAGCTGATGGAAACCAAAAGTGGATGACAAAATGGAGACAGAAAAGAGTGAGACAGACAGGAGTAGGATTTCTCACCTCATGATTTACTGCTGCACCCAGACCAAGGGTGTTGTTTTTGAGCTGGACTTTAATATGTTCTGTGGTTCCTTGTTCCTTTGCCCCAAGGCCCTGTAGAACAGTGAGAATGTATGATTAGAACAGATTCCAATAGAAGGCAATAGAGACCCGCACATTCATATTTCATGCAACATCATACATTAACCTTGTCTACAGGGACCACACATTGCATTGGAAAGCATATAAGTTGACCTTTGAGATACAGAGACTGATGACCCTGCAGTATGGAACTGAAAAAAGGGTCTTTGGTATCACAGGCGGTGCAAATGTTTCTTTTTTTGGGGGGGGGGGGTCAGTAACCTGAAGGAGGTTCCTGGAGGGAACAAGCGTTGACAAAGCCAGTAGGTCTCACTTTTATAATGAGAGTGCTAAGCTACTGCTTTGCCAACGCTGGCTAGAAAAGCATTATTAAAATGCATTGCCAAAGGCAATAGGTAGTCACCTTAAGTATGCTTATGTTTATTTTATGTCTAACTTATTGATGTGATTAGATGATAGACGATTTAAAATTGAAATATGTGTATTCTTATGAGGTATGGAGAGAATGGGTAACTGAATGCATATGCAAATTTTAAAGGTTCATATATAATTCTTTGTAAGTACTGAAGTTCATTTGTAATCGAAATAATGTTTGCTATAATGTGAAGTGCAATCGTTTTTTATTGTAGATGTTAGTAAACAAACTTAGAAATTCATATTTAATAAGAAAACAATAGGTTTTATGTACAAAGCAACACATTTATTAGCAATGTAAATATGTAATATTTCTTGTAAAAACAGATATGTCTTTTGTGAAGTATCGAAAGTAATCAGCAACGGCAGTGTTTACATTTGTGCACAATTCTGTATAATTTCATTAATATATTCATTAAGCTACTATTCATGAAGTTAAAGATGACAGAAAACATAGGAAACCACGTGGGGAAGACTCATATTTAATGAACACAGAGTGCAGTGAAAATGAAAAAGAAACACACAGGCAAAGTTTTTGAATTGTATGGAGGAGGACACGGTTAAACTAGCAGCAGAACACGGTTAAACTAGCAGGAGGACCCAAAGCATTAATAATGTGATAGGTTAGAGTAACTAGAGGCCACAAGGGCAAAAAATACAAAAATAAACTCACACAACATAAGTTTTGGGAACATATGCTGTAGGAAAGATGTTAAGACGATAAGGCCAGCAGATAAGGGGAGATGCATGGTGTTGCAAGGCAAAGATAACTATCCCGAACTAGCCAGTACAAAACATTACATGAAACTCAAAGGACCCCACAAGCGACATACAAAAAGAGATCTTGAAATTGACTACAGCAGCTAAAGAAGAAGGGATCCTTAGCCAAAATGAATTCCTCTCCTTGAATATAAAAATTCCCATACTACGATGATTTACACATTGCCTGAAGAGCATAGGAATATATCCAATCCTCCTTGGAGGCCCACAGTGTCAGGATGCGTTTCCCTTTTGGAACTCATAGGGAAGTATGTAGATTTCTTCTTTAAACCCTTTACCCCGTTGACTTGTTACATACGTGACACCATGGACTTTATAAATCTCATTGAGGATATGTCATTCTTTGAAACTGAATGCCTATTTGCCACTATCAACATTGAGTCCTTGTGCACAGACATACCTCAGTAGGAAGGGAGCAGAGTCATTTATGACCATCTCAATAGTAGACTCAGACCACATCAGGTCCCAACTACTTTTATAATAGACCTACTCCCCACTCACCTTAGAACTAACATTTTTTTTCTCCAAATTGGATAATAATTTCCTCATGTAAATAAACGGCACTTCAATGGGGGCTGTTTTTGCTCCAGATCTTGCTATTCCATATATGGACGGTTTGGAGTCCACAGTTATACTTAGTAGTTCCAACCCCTTCAAGGACCATATCCGATTGTGGAAATGGGTGAATTGATGATATTTTTTGATCTGGGAAGGTCCCCGTGAGACTCAAACTATTCCAGAAAGGGTTCAACCAAAATTGTAATGTTTTAACCTTGACTATGACCAGAGATAAAAACGAAATCCCTTTCCAAGATGCAATTGACAAAGTGGAAAACAACGCACTGTATATGACGCTGTACAAAAAACCAACAGAGAAAAACACCTTTTAGAGTATTCCAGTTTCCAGACCTCATTCCCTAAGGGATTTCTTACCCTACAGCCAATTCTTAAAGATCCAACGCAATTGTCACCACAAACCAGGCTTCTATAGGGAACCCAAAGCACTATCCAGGAAACTCACCGAGGGTATCCGAAATGTCTAGTCAGACTTTCACTCATACGAGCATGGTACTGTCCAAGAGATACACTCCTCGCACCGCAAAACAGGGATCGCACGGGCAATAAACTTGTATGTGTCGACCTTCTCCTCCCCATCAAGTCGATGCTTTCCAAAAGCATCAGAAAACTTTGGAAAGGTGCTGGCAGCTGGGGACCTTGCTCTGAAACAACCAATGTTTTCATATAAGAGAGGCAAGAAGCTCAGAAATCGCCCTGTCAGGGCCGCCATGGTGCCAGATAAATCACCTGAAACACTGATAGATCATTTGGCCTCACCCCATTAATTGGGCATTTCAAATGTGGCATCTGTAGTGTATGCCCATTCTCTATAGAATCCAAAATGTTTACGCATGACAGTAATGAGGTAACCCTTAGAAGTTTCTCCAATTGCAAAACTTCCAATGTGGTCTATATGATAACATGTCCATGTGGCAAACCTATATTGGACAAACACAAAAGATACGTATCGGTCAACATCATAGCCATATCCGCTACAAGGTCCACACTGCTCTTTTAGTAGAGCATTATTTGACAGAGGGCCACACAGAAGATATTAAATGGCGAACGATTAGCATCCTCAGATTACCAGCGAGAGGAGGGAATATGGATTAACTGCTTAACAAAGAAAAGCTTAAATGGATTCTGAAGATGGATACAATGAGAACGTGGCTGACCAGCCAAGAAGAATGGACTACCTTAATTTAAACATGGCGTTTAGTGCAGAGACTCTTATTTACCGGACAATTTTCAGAATAGTGAATTTTTTTTCTATTACTGCACACGATTGTCTCTTCAAAAAGGCAGTCCAGAGAAAACCCTATTGCAAGACATGTTATTATTAACCTGTTTTTGGCTCTTTTTGTGAATGTTCATCATATATTTGAAAGTGAGTACTATATATAGCAATCTATGTTGTCCTAGTTTATTTACTTATTTCGATACTATATTTATCTGCACTTTGCCTATCTACCTCTATCATCAGTCAAACCTCATTCAGACCAGCACTACACCACTCACTTAAGATGGCAGCTGCCGTCTCTTAGATCTCTAGGGAGACCTTTCTCTAAATCGATTAATCCAGAGAAGCGTCTGTACACTGGGCATTGCTCTACGTACGGTTCCCTTTTAAGTTTAGATTCTCAAGTGGGCTCACAATATGCTATACCAAGCGCACACCGCTCTCCCAACTGCAGTATCTGCTGACACGAGGGATTTTTTGCACTATTTCTAAGGAGACCTGGACAAAAGCAAGACATTCCCAGTTATACATTTGCCAGCCTTGATATGGCCACCAAAGACATGGTATTCGAACTAAGATGGCAGCCTTCTTTCTATTGCTGGTCACAATCCCCATATACGATGGTCTATATATAACGCAGTTTGCATTATGATGTCATGTGCACTGCTTGACAAAGACTGAAAAAGGCTAATGCCGAAATGCGTCTCGTTGCTAATAAAGGATAAAATGGTGAACCTGGGACGCGGGCGTCTTCCATCAGAGCAATCTCCTGCCTCCTTTGCATCGCCTCCGGGCTGACGTGCAGCACTGGAAGACACTACCCCTTCCTCTTCTGGGAAGAGCTGCCCTCTTCAAAATGATGGCACTTCCCTGTTTCCTTTATGCCCTGCAGAACACGCCGTACCCCGTCCCACTATTTCCAGACGGTCGACTCCGAGATCCGCACGCTGCTATGGAATGGTGGCACGCCCCGAATTGCCTGTCCAAACTTACACAAAGTTGGTATGACGGGGGTATTGCTCTCCCTGCGATTAAAGCGTATTACTGGGCCTCGCAGTTAGTAGTCCTCAATCACTGGGCCCACCGTCCGCTCACGGATCCAGCATACAGGATGGACAGGCTTAATATGTCGGCGGGCAATTATCTACGGGCACTGTATGGAGGGCCCCGGCACTTACCCAACTACACTCCGACTTCTACCACAGTTTCAATCTGGCATGCGGCGACCGCCGCACTGGGTTGGAAGGGCAAAATTACGCGGGTTACTCCGCAGCTTGAATCGTACCAATTGGGCATGCTCTCGAGACAACCAGGGTTTGACAAGTGGGACCTGATTGGTCTCTCTACAGTGGGGGACCTGTGGACGAAGGGTGCGGTGGACCCATTTAGTGAGTTACAAGCGCAATACCAACTGCAGGAAGGGGAAACGTTTCGATATCTGCAGGCACGAAGTGCATTATGTAAGACAATTCCCAAGGGCACCGATCTGCCCGTCTCCTCGTCTCTGGAAGACAGGCTTTTAGACGATTATCTCCCGGACAAGGCCATCTCTCGGACCTATCGCAAAATAATTAATAATACACCGGCAACTCTCGACAAACTACGCGCAAAATGGGGTGATGACGTGGGGGACTTGCCTGACGAGGATTGGAGGGAGGCCCTGGCTTCTCCCCGGGAGGTGGCCATCCATTCCCGCTTCAAGCTCATACAGCTTAAAATACTACACAGGGCCTATTACACCAGCTCAGCACTTGTCAAGATGGGACTTTCGAATTCCCCGCAATGCCCCCGAGGCTGCGGTTCCGCGGGCACCTTCCTACACCAGTGGTGGGACTGTCCTGTCCTCCAACAGTATTGGAGTAGGGTTTTGTCCACCATGTCCCGAATATGCCATAAACCCATAGAAACCTCCCCTCGACTTTTTCTTTTAAACATCTGGGACCCCACTGACCTATCTCGAACTGAACAAACGTGGGTTTCACTGGGCTGTATAGTAGCAAAGCGCAATATCGCTAGAACATGGAAGGGGGGAGCCGCGCCCCAACACACGGACTGGGCGGCTGACATGGACTGGTGCTTGCAGGCCGAAAGAGTGGTGTATGAGAGCAGGGGATGCCCAGGTAAATGGACTAAAATATGGGGACCCTGGAACGAAAGTAGAGGTTTTCTGTGCACCCCCGTTGGTGAGGATTCCCTATTCAATGTTGACAATGAGCCACCTTAAAGATTTTTAGGCAACCATGTGACGTAAATATCATCAATGTCGTCCCTTACCCATCTTATTGACTGTGTGTAATTTATGTTTATACCATGTGACTTGTTCATTTTGACAACTGCTCTTTTTGTATGCATGTTTCCTTTTTTGTATTGTTTTCTGTTGTTTTTCAATAAAAAAGATTTCCCCCCCCAAAAAAATGGTGATCCTGTGGGTGCTCGGTGCTGTCCGTTGGTATGTGTTCTCCATAGTATTCATGAGCCTACCCTCACGTTACAGATATAGCACCTGCCATGAGTTCGGCAAGCAAGGTGGAACCTTGGCACCATTTGATGAATCTTCACGAAAATTTCCCAAAAAAGCGGCAACATTTGTCTAGTTCTGCATGGAAAGTTTTGAAGTGATCCGTCAACCGAGAGCCAAGAAAAGGGGGGGGTCAAAAAATTAGCGTTACCCATGCAATTTCCCTCAGGGATTTTGAACACGACTACAGCCCAAACTACTGGACGGAATTACAGCAAATTTTTGCAGAGGGTAGCTGCTGGTCCAGAAAAAGCTCTTTTTGTGATCTGGTGTAACTCGTTTAGTAGTTGCTAAGTTATTAAAGGAAAAACAGAATTGTATATCTAGGGATGCAGACCCTCCGCGGATCCAAGGGATCTCATGCTGAGATCTGATTGCCAGCCAACACTTCAACCAGGAAGTGTTGGCAGCTCTTTTGGGACTCGGACTCAGCCGATTCCCCCCAAAAAGTAACAAAAAAAATATAAGAGAAGGGGTCAGGGTAGGAATATCGTGACTCTGCCAGGGCCAAAAAGCATTTTTTTCGGTTTTGCCGCAAAATCGCAAGAGGATCCGCGAACCTGCGGCAAAATTCTAATACAAAAAAAAAAACAAGCACAGTCTCCCGTGCTTGTTTCTAGTTGAGCCCGCAGGTCAGCCAGGGCCCGGGGGCATATATAAAAATGTAGTTTGGGGAGGGGGGCGCGCATGCGGTCCCCTCCCAATGGCTGATATAGGCCCGGAGATAGCCACCTCCCCAGGGAAAGGCCATAAAAATATAGAGGAGGAGGAGGGCCGTGAGGACCCCCCTCCTGGGCCTATTACGGCCACGGGGACCACCACCTCCCAAGGGAAAGCCCTAATTATAAAAAGGGGAAGAGGCATGCTGCCCCACTCCCGGGCAATTTGCGTCCCAGGGACTACCACCTCCCAGGGGCATGCCGTATTGTTAATGAGGGGGCACGCGCCCCCCCTCCCGGGTCATTTTCGGCCAAGGAGACCACCACGTCCCCGGGGCAGGCCCTACAATAGGAAATGAGGGGGCCGCGAGGCCCCCACACCTGGAGCCATTAATGGCCCGGGGACTGCCACCCCTCCGGGCCAGCACCCTGTGTTCTGAGGTGCCCACCCTCAGGACATAGTCGTTTGCTGTCGCTTGGCAAGTGAGAGCAAACAGTAAGTCCAATCGCAGCGCAGTTCTCCTCCCCCACTAATTCTCGGCTGAGTCCCGGGGGAAATTGGGCCGGGGAGGAGGGGCCGCACGGCCTCAGTCCGCTTTTGTAAAGGATAAATGATCCTAACTTCCTGGGCTTGGCGAAGGCAAAGCAAGTGTTTTTTCTCAGCAATTCCACATTGAATAACTATCTGAAATCCTTGGTGGAGGTGAATGCATCATTGATCTATCGGAGCACAATCTGCAGGTACTGTGACGAGTGGGTTCATTCTTGTCCTATCCTGGTGAGGGCAGAGTCCATGGTTTTCCCTTTAAATTACTACGAATAAGCAAATGTGCAAAATAACCTGGAATCTCTGCCCATATGGCCCTGCCCCGTCCACCTTAGTAGTATGCAAAAATCTCCCCATCTTTTGCCAGGATGGTGGACAGCTTACCAAAAGGCCCCCCCGCCAGCGCATTTCCTGCAGATTTTAGTGATGCATTCTTGAAGCCGAAGAATATGAGGACATCTCCAACAAACAATGAAGCACTTACTTTATATAGATAAGAGGAAGTACCTTTGTTTGGTGGAGACTCACCTCTTTATAGTCTCGTCATCTTCCCTATATGAGAATTCATGTCATCACAGATTTCTGGAAGACGACGCATGAGGAACAATCACATATCCGAAATTAAACACACAGGTCACTGGAGACATTTACTCCTGTCCCCTGACACAGCTGTAGTGTAGACTATGCACTAGACATTTACCCAACGAGTTAGCACTTACTAATTAACCAGTAGAAAGTACTCCAGTTGGGTAAAAATTTTGTGCAAATCTGTGGATTCTTGTTGGATAAAGGAGCAGGTGAGGTTCTGTTCTGTCAGTCACACACACAGCTACTGACACACCCACACAGACACCCACTCACACACCCAGCCACTCTCACAGCCACTCACACACCCACTCAGACCCACTCACAGACCCAAACAGCCACTCACAAACCCATTCACACACCCACAAAGCTACTCATACAGCTACTCACACACCCACTCACCTACTCACAAACCCACTCATACACCCTCAAAACTACTCACACACCCACTCATACACCCATCCAGCCACTCACACACCCACAAAACGTCTCACTGACCCATCCAGCCACTCACACACCCACAAAACGTCTCACTGACCCATCCAGCCATTCATACACACACACTCAAAGGTTACAGTTGGGAAATCAAATTTAAAACAACTTCGAAATTCACTAAAAGGTTACAGGGACGTTATAGTCTCACATGTCACACACACAAAACCATAGAAATTCAGCAGTTATAGTTACCTGAGCGATCTATAATTTACGCCTCCGCAATGCACTGCTTATAACCTCACATATTACATCATTTATGACATGGTCAGTGACATCACTGATGATATCCACAGCACCACTCACACACCCATACATCTCATACAACCTCCCATACATCAACACACACACCCACACAACCACTCTCATACCCATTCACAGACCCATACAATTATTCTCACACCCACTCACTCATTCATAGAGCCACTCACACACCCACTCACTCATACAGCCACTCACACACCCACTCACTCACCCATACAGCCACACACTCACCCGTGCAGCCACTCACACACCCACTAACTCACACATTTAGCCTCTCAACACAGCCACTCATTCACCCATACAACCACTCACACACCCACCCACTTACATACCTATTCACCCACCCCTACAACCACTCACACACTTGCTCACTCACCCATACAGCCACTCACACACGCACTCACCCACCCATACAGCAACTCACTCACCAATAGAGCCACTCACAGTGTCACTCAAATACCCATACAGCTACTCTCACACCCATACGGCCACTCACACACCTACCCATACAGCCACTCAGACTCCCACTCACACAGGGATGCACACGGCCACTCACATATTATATGTTAGAAGTAGTATCATTAATTAGTAGTACACAATGTATACTAATTTAACTTTTGTAGTAGCTTAGTATATGTTTAACACTCAAACTTTTAGAAAATACTCACAATCATGGCATGATGTCATGAGTGATGTCACTAACCATGTCATGAGTGATGCAATATGTGAGGCCATAAGTAGTGCATCGCGGGGCGTAAGTTATAGTTAGCTCAGGTAACTGTTGAATTTCTATGGTTTTGTGCGTGTGAAACCTGAGCCTAACTAGAATGTCCCTGTAACCTTTGTTTTTTGCAGTGAATATATACACATACATACACATAGTGTGATATTTTTGGTCAAGGGGCAACAGTTCTCTACACACAACCGGCCGGCCAAGGTATATGCTATAATGTTGAATGCGAAGTTAGAAGAAGAGCAAAGAGTGGGCATATTGGGAGGAGAGGGTGTGTATTTCTGAAGGCAAGGTATTAAAGAGTTATTTGTTGAAAATTAATACTGGAAGAGAACCAAACTTTCACCATAATGCAGGACGGGTGCGTAAGATTATAATGGTTCTGTAGATATTTGGAAAAGGGCACATTATGGAGGCCAAGAGGAGGGCTTTATTTTGTGGTGGAAAAGAATAGAGAATTTGAAAATGTGAAAGTGATAAAGTTAAGAAATAAATAACAATGTGTACAAAAGGAATGTCGGATAGTAACATTTACCGTACGAAGATGAGAAAAAATATATATGTATAGTAGGAAAGCAGATGTGTGATGAAAGTAAAAGAATTTGGGCCTGTATTGAGAAAAAAAAGTATATAAAAGTGGTTAGGAAGAAGCACTGTTGTAATATATAAGGTAAAACTGCTGAAGCAACAAACACTGCCCAAGTGTGTGAGTATATTTTTAAATGTTAAAGAAAAAGGATTTGAATGTGTTGACAGGATAGTGGATCAGGGAGGTCATAAGGGGATTCCAATTTGATGTAAAGTAACAGACACAAAAAAAGAAGATAAAAGTCATTAGTCAGCCGGTCAGTGAGACGGCAAAGGGTGAAAGTATCCTAAAGCAGAGATGAATGGCAAAGTAAATGGATGTGCTTGTGTATCATTGGCAAGGCACACAGTATGAGGATAACGTTGGTAAAATATAAAATAATGAAGGTTGTTACTGGAGATGATTGGAAGCCTATTGAACAGAGCAGAATCAATGTTAACGGAGAAGCATGGCCTAGGCATTGAAGAGGTAAGGTAGTAATAGGGATTGAAATTGAAAGGCAAAAAATGTGTGGGTGCAGAGTGAAAACAGAGAGGAAAGACTGCAGGCGGTTGCAAACAAAAGAAATATATATGGGAGTTCAGGGGTGAATGAAGTATACTGAGCAGTAGTGTACATCAAGTATAATGGGGTAACCCAGTGCCCCTCAGAACCTGGATGTGTAGAATGTGAAGTAATGTTGGTTCTGTCGGGTACAAAATTGCTTTAGCACTTAATCAATAATAGACATCAAGGAGAGAGGGACAATTACTCCAACACTTAATGAACAAAGAATTCAATAAAGAAGGGAAGAACACACCAATTTTGAATAAATCAAAAGAAAATGTATTGACAGCTTAATCACTTTTTTTTTTTATTTACATTTTTGTGGTGTGGTAAAGACACAATAAAGCTGTCACACGCAATCAACAGAAATTTTGAAAAACGGCGAAGGGTTATTAAGTGATCTAAAAGTGCAAAAAGTGCTGTATGTGAGTGAAACATATACAGTGCTATACAAATGGTTTATAAAAAAGCTCATTCAAAAGACATCCGTCCCCAAGTACATGAATCTCCAGTCCGACTGGGACTTAGTTTGCCTTTCGCGTGGAGTGGAGAAAGTAGGATATGGATTTAGACAAGCACGTTGACGTTTTGACCCAGAAGAGTGCGTGATTGGAATTAAAGTCACGGCGGGTCTTCTTCAGGACACAGGGGGACAGAGGGACAGCCTGCGCAGGTAAAAAAGGTACCATCAGTATGGTGTGTTCAACAGGGGAAGAAAGCAATTGGCAGATGGCAGAGGAACCTACCAGAGAAAGAGGTAATAGATACCAATGGAGGTCTTCAAGGCTTGATCCACCGTATGTTGGATTCTGTGAGAGGGGAGGTGGGTTGAAAGAATTAGAGGCAGCTGACATGGTGTCTCCTTTAGATAAAAATACCTTTACATGGATATATATTTACCAAGTAGGTGATCAGAATGGCCTATGTTTGTTGTTCAGAAATGTTGCATTTCTTGCATTTAAAATAATGACTTTGTAACTGCGAAAATCTTGAAGTTGTCTTTCTATTTTGGAGGAAATGTGAGACTTCACAGAAAGGTATGTAAATGTGGATAGCAAAGAGCTGAAGGTCTTAGGATGATGATTCAATGGCACCAAGAACCATTGAAAATAAGGTTGAAAGGCAGTGCAACTAACGCCACACCTTTGAGGAGCGATTGATCACGCAAGGGGAAGGCTCTGCTTTGTAATGTGAAATATTTATGGAGCAGGAGGACAGGAGCGAAAAAAATGAGTGTATGGTACGAAGGACGAAACATGTGAAACCAGACAAGAAAAGCAGTGATTTATAATCATTAATGCTAATGTATTGTAGGACTGAGTAGTGGGCGTAAGGCACAGCAGATATGTCTATTTGTGAAGAAACTTTGAGGCAAGTATGACGTGCTAATCTGTAAGAGGAGCACACAAGTAAATGAAGAACAGAGGGTGGTGAAAATAATTTAAAAAGACGCAACAAAGCTTTGGTAGTGAGCGGAGGAGGACACACGTGAAAACACAAGGGTAAAGCAAATATTTACAATGTAAAAGTTTAAATTACCAGGAAAAACCACACATGGAAGGTGGATATTTAATACATAGAGAGCGGGATGAAAACTAAAAAGAAACCTACACAAGATTTTGGCTGGTATGGAGGAGAACACATGAGAAACTGTTATACGGGAAACGCAAATAGTTCTAATGTAAAAGATTTAATTAAGAGAAACCAAACGCCGTAGGCAGATATTTAATGGACACAGAGCGAGGTGAAAAGGAGAAGAAACACGCAGAAAGGATTGTATGGAGGCAGAAACGTGAACCGCGGGGGGGAGCTATTATTTGTAATCAAAAAAGGTAATGTAACAAAAGTTCAGAAGTGTGAATAATGTTAAATGTTATTTTAACAGGAGGATGCACGGGCATTAAAAAACAAAAAGCATGTGGAAAACAAGTGAGAAACAAGTAGCAATAGTGGCACGGAGGAGGAAACATGTCAATCCGCATGTGAAAGGCTGGAACTAATCGTATAAATTCTCCATAGCATGTGTACACATTTAGAAACGATATGTAAAAGTAGCTTGTTCTGATGAAAAGTAAGTTGTGGGGACACAAAAAAAAGTAAACAGAGCATGGGGAAAATGAGAAAGAAAGATGCATCATAGGCTGTAGGTTTGTATGGGTGAGGCAACAAGTAAAAGCACTGGGCAGGGGTGTGGAATTCCTGTAAGCCGATGCCCAGACCATATTGTCTGGGGTCAAAGACAACAAGTTTTCATGTGTATTATGTCCTTGGGATAAGTAGGCCAAACCCCTGCAAGACAAACCCCTTGGCTGCCAGTTTACAGTACCACTATATGGATCAGGGAAGGGCATTGTCTGCAGTTAAGGTAAGTTTTGTGTTCATTTGTTAATGCTGCTAAGACTTGTATCCATGGTTCATTAATGCAAAGCCTTTATTATTAGGCTAAGTGTTCTAAGGAAATGTTGCAAGCTCGGACTGCACTACTGACAGCATTTCCAGTATAAACATGTGTACACAAGTTTTCATAGCTTAGCAGTACGAGGCTACGTATAATGCTCCCAGAATGCTCTCTGATTAGATGCAAATATTTGAAGAAGCTTGAAAGCAAGATAGATGAATATTTGCTTTCAAAATAAAATGTTCACAAAAAAATGCAATTAGGAGAAAAAAACTTTTTGCTAAACTACTGTAAATGGAAAATCGGTGTAACCAGTATCAACAAGATTATGGTAAACATAAAAATAAGCAAGCATTGGCAAAGTCAGCAGGTCTGAAATTGGTGGTCAGCCTTTTGGTTTTGTCAATGCAGGTCTTGTTTTGGCATGGTTTTTGTAAAACCTTATTGGCGTGGGAGCTGCTGGGCCCTTAACATTATAACAACCATTGGCAAAAAGTACCAAAAAAAAATTGGTCTCAAAGCACACATTGCCACATTAGTTCCTGGCACTGAACAAAACTACTTTGTGTGCCAATATGCTCCTTGTGAAAGAGCAGAAGCTGTCACTCATAGTGAAGCCAGACGATAGACAGAGAGAGAGACAGAATATTAATAAACACATAAGGTCTTGGTTAACGCCAGACCTAATTGGGGCCCAATCATTAAAGAAATCTCAAAAGTGCACCCATGGTACATGCCTTGCATTAGTGCAGATTTGCGTCGTTCATGAATTCACAAGAATTTACAGAAGTAGGTCAGGAAACCGTAGTCCTAGAAAATATTTGTGAACTGCATTTTAGCATGAGCAAACATGCATATTTAGATTTGCTCATGCGAAAATCTGTTGAGCGTTTGCAAGTTCACTTTCCCATCAACCACTTTTTCCAAAACCCTGGAAGACGTTTTACGTCTGCCATTGTCAGGAGTACATTTCCAACCTTTCTCAGTATGGGAAAAGATTAGAGAAGAGCTGGTGAAAACCCTTAAAACATGTAAGTTAGTAGGTTTGCACAGACTCGAAAGGGCAATCCAATCCTGGAACTATTGCTTACTACTACCTTCAGCCCCAGTTTGTAGATATGGGGAAAGGTAGCAAAATAAGGGAATTGCTAGTATTCAATATACATCAACTATGGTATGAATCCTGGCATATTCAGAGATGCTATATCAGAGCTCTTATATAATGAGATTGCTGCCATAATTTGGCACTACATTACACGAAAGGGACAAGTGGATTTTGTTACAGGGCAAGTAGATTTATGAAGAAACAGTGCCCCATGGACAAGTAGATATTCTATTATTCTACACTCCTGCTAGGAAAGCAGGTATTTACAGGTGCGCAGAAGGAAAAATATAAAGAGATCACGCCATGACAACGACAATCATTGGCATAGCAAATCAGTCTCGCCTTTGGGACCTTATAAGTATTTAGCCATGCAGCACATTATCCTGGGTGCTACAACATCTACTGTGCTTTAACGTGCTTGGACACTAATAGGCACATTATAGCACTGCATTGAGAAGTATTTATTTTAAAGTGTCATTTTTGTACAAGTGGTAGTCTGAACTCACATTTGGAAGTGCTTTCATACGCGATAATGAAGAAAAAAGGTTTTTAATGAAATAAATTATTTGCCCGATAATACAATTTAAGCGAGGAAGGCACAATGTGTCCAGGTTTTTTGGTTTCACTTTGTACAAATCAGCCAATAAATGGGTATCAATGTGTCTTTCCTTACGCTAAGATTTGTTTTTTATTTTAGTGCACTTTTCAAAATATAGCGCAAACTCGACCAGAAGGTTACTGGAGCACTTTACATGAGCACCAGTTCCATTACACAAGGTCACATGCAATTGTTTATAGGGATGGGGAGATTAAGTGATTTGCCCAGAATCACAGGACATTGAGCCGACGCAGAGACACGTACCCGGTTCCCCAGTTAGCAGCTCTGACAGTAACGCCTCATCCTGGCTAGAGAAAGGCAGCACTCCAAATCTGAGGTGGGTTGGTTCAGACAGCACACATACTCTGCAAAGATTACATCTGGGAGTGCGGACAGACACCTGTTTAACATGGTAATGCTGATATTTAGCTAGTACAAGTCTCAATGGGTCTTATAGCTTTCATAAAGCACAAAGAAGACTTCAAACTCAATCAGGTACATTAAGTTTTCATTATTTAACTATTGTCAGGTAAAAACAAATACTTACACAGTAAGCTCAGAAAAAAACCTTAACATTTAATGTTGACAACTACGCAGCATCAAATCACTTAACAGAGCAAAGGCAATTCAGAGTTAAGGTTCAGAGGAAAACAGCAATTTTACATGCACTTTACTAACTGGCATTCAATATTCAAATTATCTAACTAATTACTAACTGGCATTCAATATTCAAATTATCTTGACACTGATCTGGAGGACCGTACTGAGCTGGTAACTTACACAAACATTATGGGATGGAATGCTTAACAGATTGCACTACTTGTACCAGAATTCTGCAGAATAGAAAGTAAACAGGACTGGAAACGTGGTGTGGTGAGATGGTAGCGCCAGCCAAAAAAGGCGTCATTAGAAATTGTCTCTATTTGACATTTTACTCATGCTGATTTTTGGGATTGGTGATATTCCAAGAGTATTTAAAGTGCTGCATGATCATTTTCCAACTGCCATAGTTAATAACAAAAATGATCAATAGGTACAGATCTTAACGACAGAGGCACCTCAAATGGTGGCATACAAGTTAACCCTAGATTTACCGTTATAAGACTAGAAAAGAGCTTTTAACAGTTCAGACCTGCGTAAAGCCAAGTGGACTCTTCAGTTTTATAACATTTTTCAGGTTAAATAATTTGTAAAGATATTTGGACTGCTTCAGTCTTATTCCACAACCATTTCATAGCAAAGGTTATTGCAATATAAACCTACATCCCAGTTAATCTGGTTGTCAAGTGTAAGGTATCAGCCAAGGCACGGCAGCACCAAAGGAATCTCAAAGTCTACAACTAGAGATTCAGGTGGACAAGAATTGTGTGGGTTACTTGGTGGCAAAATATGAACTGCTGTGTGGCAAGGAGAGCCAGAAAATTGAGGTAAGCGCAAGGGAATGCTATCTTTGTTTAATTGAGACACGATTTGGATAATTATTAATGTTTACACCAGATAGTTTCAGGTATGTTTACAATTACGTAGTTTAATCGAAATTTGAATAGTTTTATTATTGTCCATTTTAAAGCTTTAGTATAAACAGTTTGCCAACTAAGTCTATATTTGCCTATTTTGTTGCTCACTGTTCCTACCTAAAAATCAATGCAATCCATGATGTTTACACAGTATTGATTGTTTATCCCATTCAGGTCCACTCATTTGCATCAGCTGAAACAGTAACCAATCAATCACAATAGGATTTAGCCAAGAAAAGGTTGAAAGCACAAGAAATATTACCTCAGCTGGAGCACAAAGATTGACAATTTAAATGTATAGCATTAGTATCTTCATCCTCTACACGGTAAAAGGCATAAAAAGTGTCCCAGAGGTTGAGGATAGAACCAGCCGATGGGAGCAGCTGGCACCGAAGACATGGCACTGGGAATAACTCTGCCTCCGAACATTACACACCATGGTACTGGATAACCAGGACATGCCAAGAAATGGAGGCTCATGCACACCTCAACACCATGAGTAACAGAAGATTAATGAGACTAAAGACAACCACTGCATTCCGCTCAATGACTTGGAAGCTATTCCCCTTGTGTCCACACAATTCATTATTTGCCAGGCACAGAGATCACCTGCGTAATTGCAAATCAACTGAAGCAATCAGGTTACGGAACAAAAAAACAAAAAAAAGTCTGTCAGATTATAGGGGAGTATGTCAATAGATACATGGTGCAGGATCTGCTTTGGAGCTCAAATGCCACATTTTAATGAAGACAATAAATGGCCTACTATATGCGTAAATGTGCAGACCATTGAGAAACAGGCCAAAGTTTTGAAAATGGGGAATGGAGGCGAAGAGCAATACTCGACGAGGATGTATTTTAAATTCCACATGGTATTAAGCCGCTCACTTGCAGTGGTTCTAACTTTAGCGACAATTATTCCCATAAATTGTTTCCAACTCACTTTTCCTCCCTTTGTTACAGCCCTTCTTTATACCGGTCAAGCTTTTGACTAAAAAATGAGGGTTAAACTCAGGGGATAGAGAAAGTTATCCATTTCAGGCAAATGGAAAATTAACTTTTTTTAAAATAAAGTCTGATAAGCAGGTATCTTCTCTGAAGTCGAAGGAGGTTTTTTGGCTGGCGTGTGAATAGGAGTGAAAAGTGACAAGCTAAAATGCGGGTGACTTGACAAGGTATGCCTCTTACCAGCCATAGCACCCACAATGCTTCTACCAAACAACGCCCCATCTTCTGCGCAAGTCATAAAATGGCCCACATGTCTAAAAGTGGAAACATATAGGCACGCTTAATCTCAGGACTGTCAAATCATGCACAGCGCACCCACACACGTAAAATACACACCTGCCACCCAAGACTTGAATACCCGTATGCGCACAATATTATAGATAGCCCCCTCCCATCCCTTCCCCCCTCCCCCACACACCCCCCATACTCCGCCCACCCACCCCTGGCACCGATACGCGCAACCCGGCTGGGATAGGGGAAGAAGGCCGCACCCATCCTGGCCCCAAGGATGGCGGGCAGCGAGACATAAGCCTTCCCTAGCACCGCTCTCGGACAGGCCCATCCCCCCCATGCACCGATGACCCAAAAACTCCGAACCGAGACATCTTACTGTCTGGGAAACTCTAGGGCCTGGTCACAGGTACCCACCTAGCCTGCCTACGTCGTACCTATGGACACAGAGCGCGAGGGAGCCAGCCTACAGTACCCCCTTCCCCAAGGATCCCCCCACTACCCACTTTGACCTGTATCCTATGCGGATTTCTGTAGGCCCAGGTGCTGCCATGTTACTATGATGTAGATCGACAAGACCGCCTATACTCACATGTATCTGTATTCATGTACATATTTTTGCATTGTATTTTATGGTTCTGGCTACTCGACAGAGTATCTATCCTGTTGAGGAAGACCTCCCTTATTGCTGTACACTGTATGACTAGGACTGTGTTGTAAGAATAAACAATTACCACACAAAATGAATATTTTAGACAGAATTACTTAAGCAAACTAGTGACGTTCGTTAAACACAATCAAAACACATTCTAATTGTCTCCAAACAAGCTCAGATATACCTACAGGATAACTCATACTCACCGTCATCCTCAACAAACCGAAGAAGAGAGAAAGAATGAAACTTGCATTTAGCAGCCTATACATAAACGCAGAGACTGAAATTACACATACATAGCGTTTCAATCTGGACCGATAGCGGCAGGGCCAGATAGGTTATGCAATCTATGAGGGTGAGGAATCGGCAGTGAACACAACCTTTGGGTAATTTTGAGTGGGAGGACAGTTTTCCAGCCCCAGTACGCTCATAGGAGCAGAACGACAAACCTATTTGAAGGTTATCAGGAAAGGGAGGTGTTTTATGGTGAGCTGAGAGCGAGGCTTGAAACGTGAAAGAGGCAGAAGCTGGGGAGAAGCCCAGGACAAAAGACAGTCTCTTCACGTGTCAAAGATGGCACCTGGGTGTAAAATTAACAAATGCCACAGGTCGAAAAAAGCACTGTTAAAGCCAGCGAGTGGCACCTGAAAATCATCAAAAATGGCTCAGAAAATAAATTGCTAAAGCGTGAAAGCAAAAAATACACGCCTTGGAAAAGAGGGCAGAGGGAGTTGGAGGGGGGTATAAGTAATAGTACCTGTATTGCAGCGGACAGGCACTAATCAAATGGAATTAATCTGTGCTTGGTCGGTGCTCCTCAGCTAGGAACAGAAGTAACATATCGGCTGCACGAACCAATTAGGGAGCAGCACAGAGTGACACTGGAGTAAACCTGTGGTAAGCATCAGGCGAGATCAAAGTCCTTTACTGAATACAGAATGTCTCGAAGACATAGCGCATGCGCTGCCTATGCTTGACCTAAAAAAGCACCACGGAGCAGAACACTTAACCTTGTATAGATGAGGAAACCTGTGAAACCACATTAGGAAGGCTTCGGTTTGTAATGTAAAAGATTGATTTAATAGTAGGACACAAGAGGGAAAAAACAAACAAAATAAAAACAACACACGGCGAAAAGAAACATAAAATTCTTCTTTAAGGAATGCAGAAGGAAATATTTGAAACCGGACAGCAAAGGCTGTGATTTTAAATATAAAATGTTAATTTTAATATTTTTGTAGCAGTAAACAAGTGGCATATGGCTTTCAGACTATATGGAAGTGGACATGTGAAACTGCACGAGGAAAGGATATAATCATAATGTTAATCCTTAATTTTAAGAGGAAACATAAGAATCCACAAGGAGAAGGCTGGTATTTAATGGACACAAAGTGCAGTAAAAAGAAAAAAACACAGGCAAAGCTTTTGGCTTGTACATGAGGCGGACACATGCAAAACCGGACAAGGAAAGCAATTATTTAGGTTGTTACAGGTAAATTAAAGAGATGAAACAAGTGTTGAAAAATAAAGACAAGGTGTGGTGAAAAGGGGTGCAGGGAAAAATACAAAGAACCACGGAGAATAGAAACAGGGCAGAACTGAAAAACATATGTACTCACTAGGAGTGCTTTAGCTACAAGAAATAGTTCCAGAAAAGTCAGCAGTGGAAAAAATAAAAGCCAGCCAATCATGTAGATGGTAAACAGGTATTGCTCCCTGGGAGGGGCAAAAACAAGATGGACAAGCCAAAAACAAGAAGGAAAGCCACTGAATAAGAAGGAAGCACATGATGGGAAGCCTCTGGTAAGCAATGGGAAGCCTTTAAGCCCAGGTAAGCTCTTGGGAAGCTTACAGCATGTCTTTTCAACTGGTAGGCTCGACCTTAAATGTACAACAAACAAAAACAAAAAAAAAATCACAAAAATGAGAGAAAGTCAAACGCTTATCTTAACTGCTTCACAGTGGTGGATGAGACATTCAAGTGCAACACACTACCTCTGCAATGAGGAGGCTGTGAAAATCTCGTCCAAGGCACAGGGGGAGAAAATAAAAATTTTCCTTTTCAAAAGAAAGTTTCTCTCGCGTCTTGAATTTGCATCATGACCTAACATGCACGTAGCGCATACACGCTGAAAGATTACTGAAGCCCACATTGTCCAGCATGACATATCGCCATGAGTGCGTGCACATATCGCCATGAGTGCGCGCACGTATTACCACGCATGCACAAACCTACTGAATGAATCAAAATGACATTTTCTTTTTCTTATTCAATGATCCAAGATGGTGGATGCCACTTGGTGCGGTAAAAAAACCAAATCTATTTATAATTGTGCTACAGGGCATTTCTGCAAACAGAGGGGCCCAGCACTAAATAAGAGCTTTTGGGCCTTCCAAGAAAGATAGAAAAAAAATAATAATAATTTTAAAAGGACCCTGAGAGGTGGTTGGGCAATGGAGGAGCATGCTGGGGGGGAAGCAATAGGGAATGAGCATGGCAGGGTGAAACGAAATCAAAATATATCCAGGTAAGGAGAGAAAGAATGAAGAAGGAGAAGAAAAGCAGCACACGACAGAGTGCGCAACATGGAATGAAGGAGTATTAGGCAGAGGGAAAAAACACACCAGGGAGATAGAGAGATAGAGATAGAAGCAAAATGCAAGCGCAACACATAGTGAGGGGCAGGTTTCTGGCAGTGGGGGAAATATGAGGGAGACAGCTGAAAAACACATGCACTCTCAAGGAATGCTTAAAGAAAAAAAGGAGTCTGCTACAAGTGAGCAGTGGAAGAAAACAAATGAAACAAAGGAAGGACACCAAATAAGAAGCGAGCAAATGAAGGACAATAACACTAACTAATGGTAAACAATGGCCAGGCTCTAAGGCCACTGGAAGTTTTCAGTATGGTCCACAGAAGGTATTTTTCTAAATACAGCTAAAAGCTCCATCTTATTCTAGACTTACAAAATAGTTCCATGATGTTTACCATGGAAGGATAATACTTAATACCAATCAAAAAGCATGGAAAATTAACTATGCTTCAGAGGAGGAGAAGCCACCAAATAAAAAGTAAGCAAATGAGATTGACAAGAAAGTCAACAAATGATCAGCAACAAGCCCAACCAAGTATTGGATAATAAGTCTTCAACAATAGACAGCTAAAAGCGGTCTGTAGATGAGGCCTAAAAAGCAGACGTGGTATGGTTCAGTCGATTGATGGGGTGGCGTCTAAGCATCATCGCAGTTTTGTTTTCTAAATACAGGAAATACAGAGAATTATTTTTCAGGATAACTAGTGAAGGATGAACCATGCGTTTTTGCACAAAAGTCTGAAGAAAGAACTAGCAATTCGAAGAGGCCCTTTTTATTCTAATCAACTACATAAATGACGATATCAAAACCAAATACTAAAGCTCTGCAATAATGTAAACACTACTCATAGCCTACTTCATGAAATAAAAATGTAGTGTATCCTCCACAGTGTGTCATACGTAACAGAGTCTAAATTATTTCAAAATCAACCCTAGGCAGGATAATGTCAATGCATGGCCACCGAGAACACAATCCCTCCCTCACAGGAACTCTGCGACACTCTAGCAGACCACTTCCACAAAAAGATATCCACCATCTACAAGAACTTTGAGCCCCAACCAACTGACCTCCACATCCTCCTCACTCCAATAGATCCCCCCTTGCCCCCCAGCCCCCGATCAGCCACTCACCACATGGGAACAGCTCACCACACTGAACACCACAGCCATCATGAACTCCATCCACTCGGGAGCACCCACGGACCCCTGCCCCCACCACCTCAACCTCAAAGGCAAGGATATCAGCCGCAAACTCACCACCATCCTCAACGCATCCACCGCCAGAGCCACCTCTCCCGACGCGTAGACACACACAGAAATCAGACCTCTCCTCAAGAAACCCTACACCAACCCCACCGAAATCCAGAACCACAGCCCCACCTCGCTGCTCCCTTTCCCCACCAAAGTCCTCAAGATGGCCATCAACCAGCAGCTCACCGAACACCTGGAGAGAAACAACCTGCTCGGCGCCTCCAATCCCGCCTCGGCGCCAACCACAGCAATTCAAGATATTGACACTTGCCTACAGAGCCCTCCATGACCTAGGACCAGCATACATCAACCACTCCCTGAACCTCCACCAACAGCCAGAGACATCCGCTCCGCCGCCCGCCCCCCCCCCTTGCACAGTCAAAGCGCATTCGCTGAAGCCACAGAGGAGGCCGGTCCTTCTCCTATCTTGCCACCAAGTCCTGGAACATCCTTCTCCGCCATCTCTGGACATCACCCTTGTGGCGGGATTCAGGAAGAGACTCAAGACCTGGCTTTTCGACTGAGCCCTGATACACAGCGCCTGGCTACCCTCACAGGTGATTAGTAACGCTATACAAATACTGTTTGATTGATTGATTGTCTGTAATTGGAGTTGTCCATCTGTTCCAGAAATATCCCTCCTACAGAAATTAGGTTTCAGGACCATATATTCAAGCAGTCTCAACACAACACATTCCCCTCAGGGATTTCAAATAGGCATGAGAAGGGAAGCAAATGTTGTTTCAGGACCCTATTCTCACGAAACCATATGCAACTAATAACTATACCCCATTCACACGAAATATCAATTCCACCCAGGTTCAGAGGCAACCCTACTCTTCGTAGGTACAGGGCAAGTTCCAAAGCCCACTAAGGATGCAGTGATTCCACATGTGAGGCACAATGCAGCTTGATAAATCCTATATCCTTTGCAACAAGCAAAGGGACAAACCTAATAACCCGAAAGGAGGAGCCATGAACGCTGAGCAGGCACCACATAGATGGTATATATTCAGTGTATGGAATTCTGTTGGTAAGTTAACTTCACCTACCCATTCCAGCTTCCAGGTGAGATCATATATGCTATTATCGGAAAGAAAAAAAAAACAAAGGAAGCTCTTCCTGTACCTAATACTACACTCACAGAAAACACAGGTGGATGAGTCTCAAATACTTCCGCCTCCACCATGAATAGACTGAGCAGCACAGCAAGTGGATGAACAGTTAAAAGCTTCCCCTTATTACCGCCATCTCTCCGATAGGGGACTGTTGTAAAAGAACTGCTCCCTGACTTCCATCTCCTTCAAAGTGCCAGCTCGCACTCTCCATATATGTTTGTCCTGTACGGACAGGCGGTAGTTCTTCTCACAAGGCACAGACCGCTGATGACTACTGTGTAGCTGATTCATTCTCTCGTGTTGACATTTTCACAACTGGTCAGCAGTGGAAGGTTTGGGTTGTCTTGTGGGGGATACTATGGAGGAGTGCTTAGAGTGGTCCTTTCTTCTGAAGCACACTTAGGTTCTTTAACACTCATATAGAACGTTCAAAAAAGACATATCTGGTCAAAAATGAGCCCTTTCACATTCAAGTATGTAAGATTCTTAATATATTCAATCACAGGTTGCAGGTGCTAAGGAGAAGCCCCACCAGGAGCACTCCCTATTCTGCTCAGCCAGACTATCATCACTATATTTAGATTTTAGGTTTACACTAGAAGGATTTATTATTTGTTAGTAATGCTGCACTTTGTAGGGGGGGAACTTCATTAATATTTGAATGCCTACAGTTGAAGCCCTTTGGTACTTGGAAATTCTAGAAACCGGCTTCTGAAGTCTAAATGCTTGCATGTTTTGTTTCAGTGGAGGTGAAAGGGCAAATAGTTCTCTACCATTATGCCTTAGTGCTTTGTATGCCAGCAGGGAAAGAAAGGTGATGAAAATGCAACAGTTACAACAACTTCACTTACTGTACCACACAGTGCAATTTCCTCATCCTTGGTTATTACAATATCCTATAATGCGGACGCCTACGTGATGTGGATGGTTTCAAAATCCTACACTGTGCCAGGTTTTTTTTATTGCTCAGTGGCACTCCCTTATCTACCAAGTCCTTACACAGCTCTCTCACCACTTTTCGATGTGGCACATCCTACACAATACAAGTCAGGATTCTTGACCATTCTCTTTCCTTGTCATTAAGAGAAAAGCCGTCATCTGATGCCAACAGAGTTTGGGGTCTACAAAATATGCCCATGATGTGGATTTTAGAGGAGATGGATATGGGTCTATTACTGATGCAGAACATCTTCATACTCAGACTGAATAGATTCCTAGGATTCTACCAAGGAAGAGTTTTCGGTGCTGTGTATCAATACAAACATAGCTGTTAGTCTATACTTTGAAGTTAAATGGCTGAAAGTGGGACAAGTCGCCCAACCCAAAAAATATCTACTGACCTAGATGACCTCAATTAATCTGTCCAATCTCTGGCCTCCTTAGTGAAAGTCATTTAGCATTGTAGCAACTATCACCTGAAACAGTTTGTCAATGATGATAATCTATTGGGTGATTTCTAATCCGATTTCAGAGTAGGACATATCACAGAAACAGCCTTCGTCCAAATCATCGATGATGACCCATGTATCTTCGATACAAGAGATTCTTGGTTAGGAATCAGAATTCTGCAACCAATCACAGCAGATGGCACATTCTCTAATCCAGTCCTATATCCCAATGTGTTGCCCCAAAGGTCTATTCTGAGCCCACCTGACTCTCGAAAAAAAGGGAAACATCATTAAAGGCTTGAGTTTATTACATCACCAAAATGCTGATGACGCTTAACTCTGTTTTATGGTCTCCTCCCAAAATATATATTTCTAATCGGATTTAAACTTTTATAAAGCATGAAAATACTTAAAAGGCGTCCTGGCACTAAACACAACTGAACACTACGGAGAGGTAAAAGATAATCATTGGCCACTTAGAGGAGAGAGTTGATTCCAATGTTGAGTAGATACAACTGAGAAAGCACGCCCTTCCAGCCAAAGATGTCGATCCGTAGTGATGGCTAACAGGCAGATGCTGCTGTATCTCAGCTGCTGAGGAGGAGGATAATGAATAGATCTGTGTCTTAAATAGACAGGGCGCAGAGTGGTAAGGTTTGAATTTCAGGCACATGGCCTTAAAACCACTTAGAGAGCTTTCTAAGGTTGTCTAAGACCTCTTAAATCACCATAAGGGTTGTCTGGACTGGTGTAAGGTGCCCACTTACATAAGTGGACATCATATACCAGGCCAGCCTCTCACAATGCACAAGTAAGAGTCCGGATTAGTGGAGATGCCTGGAAGGTTTGTGAAAGCAGATGCAACTGTTGAGGTGTGTTGGGCCAGTGTTATGTAGTGTCTTGAAATTGTGGTGGAGGAGTTTGAATTGTGCTCATTTGTGTATGGGGTGTCATTGAAGCTCCTTCAGATGTGGTGTGATGTGAGTGTGATATGGAAGGTTGAGCATGATTCTGGCCGCCAAGTTCTGAATGGTCTGCCCCATTCGGGTACATTTTTGGTTGATCCTGGTATAGAGGGTGTTCACGTAATCCAGGTTGCCTGTGACTAGGGCATGCGTAATGGTTTTCTGGGTGCTGACTGGGAGTAATTTTGTTAATTTTCCTCAGCATCTTCAAGGTATGGATGCAGGAAGCAGTGACGGCGTTGCCTTGGGCGGTCATATCGGGTTTGCTATCAACGTCGATTCTCAGGTTCTTGGCATGGGTGGTGGGTGGGTCGGTGTTGGTCATAGCATTGTTGGCCACCAGATGGAGTCCCACAGTGAAGTGCTCTTCCCTAAGTTCACAATTTCTGTCTTGTCGGCGTTCAGCTTCAGACAGTTGGTCTTCATCCAGTGGACGATTTCAGTCATGCATGCACTGAGCTTGATACAGGTAGTGGGCATCTTGTACATGAGGTGTGTATGAGCTGTGGTCGTTATAATGCAGAAGCAACACAAACAAATCCTTGGGTCTAGATTAACAAAACTAAGCACGTAGGGTGACAGACTAGTGTCTCACACAGTTCCCTTGTGGGAGAACTCCCTTTCAGGATGAATACCCTCACCCACCAGAGGTGGCATGCTTCATCATCTGTATATCTTCTCTTAGTGGGAAAACCTAGTCCCACTAAGGGCTACAACCTCTTCTCTGAGAAGAGGGGGCTCAGGGATGTTTTTAAATGAGCCTACTCTATGGAGGATACACTAAATCCCACAGATGAGAGATGCTGCAAGATAAATGGTGAGGACACAGCACAAAATAAATATAACTAGTGAGGTGGTGAAGTTAAAACTGCCTAGTCAGGAACAAAAAAATCTTTAATCGCTTGTTCCTACTGACAGGGTTAAAAAGACAGTGCAAGAAGCAGTATGGATTTAAACTGCTCTGTGTATGACAAAACGGTCTACATGTTTCAGCCCTAGTGAATCCAAAAGGTATCAGGGCTTTCGTCAGGACCTAAAGAAGATTGCTGCTGCCAGTGACAAAAAAATGTATATAAAGTGTAATAATATCAAACCAGTTATCCCTTCAATTCCAATTTTCGGATTATACTGGTTGTACCCAAAACTCTTGGACAAGCCTCCGGTCGCAGTCCAATACCGAGACGGGCTACCGACGTAGACAGCGGGGCCCCCTTCCCTGAGCTGTCGCCAGGTTGAGGTGTGGCAGCTTGTCCAAGAATTTTGGAATTGAAGGGATAACTGGTTTGATATTATTACACTTTATATACATTTGTCACTGGCAGCAGCAATCTTCTTTAGGTCCTGACGAAAGCCCCGATACCTTTTGGATTCACTAGGGCTGAAACATGTAGACCTTTTTGTCATACACAGAGCAGTTAAAATCCATATGCTTCTTGCACTGTCTTTTTAACCCTGTCAGAAGAAACAAGCGATTAAAGATTTTTTTGTTCCAGACTAGGCAGTTTTAACTTCACCACCTCACTAGTTATATTTATTTGGCGCTGCGTCCTCACCATTTATCTTGCAGCATCTCTAATCTGTGGGATTTAGTGTATCCTCCATAGAGTAGGCTCATTTAAAACATCCCTGAGCTCCCTCTTCTCAGAAAGAGGTTGTAGCCCTTAGTGGGACTAGGTTTTCCCACTAAGAGGAGATACCCAGATGATGAAGCATGCCACCTCTGGTGGGTGAGGGTATTCGTCCTGAAAGAGAGTTCTCCCACAAGGGAACTGTGTGAGACACTAGTCTGTCACCCTACGTGCTTAGTTTTGTTAATCTAGACCCAAGGATTTGTTTGTGTTGCTACTGCATTATAACGCCCAGTTACCCACATTGATCTTGTTCACGATACCATCCTGTGATTCTATGTGTTCCTTTTGTGTACATTCACCGGTATTTTTCCCATTGTACAGTGCTCGGATACCAGAATTGGTCCTGTTCGTGCTGTATAAAACTTCATAAATAAAAATAAAACTATGTAATAGACAAGATGTAATGTGGTACATTGTTTACTATACGTCATATTTAACACAGACACTCTGAAATTCTATATGTTTTGTATATACAATGATGTCCTCTGCCTAGCCGTGACAAAAACACTGATGTTTATGTGTTTTGTATAGCAAGAACATAAAATACAAGACCTCTGGAATATCTGCTAGTCTGCCAGACTTTCTTCTTCATATTATCTGTTTAGAATCAAGACTAATATTGGAGGAGCCGAACTTGGGTCTGACTTTCTATGTGGGTCCTAGCAGGTATATATTTATATATTGTACATGGCCTTGGCTATAATGATGGCCATTTGTGCATATTTATTTCTGAAATACTATTTTTCCACAGGTGCTGTACATGAGGATATTTCATATAACCACAAATATACTTGCTGAAAATAAAATGCCTATGCTCCAAGGAAAGTGCTCCGATGCCCGTATGGCCTTGCATTCTCTATAATTAAATGATCAAAACAAAAATACACAAAAAAAATTAGGCTGAGAAGTGAACTGGCACGGCATTGACAGGTTCATTCATATACCCTGCCAAGAGAGCTTAGCAAAATGCTTACTGAGGAGGCGCTAAGGTTTCAGTGAGAAATAGCAAACAATTACTATTCAGACTGGATGCAAGGAGACAATATTGGATACTGGAAGTGATTTGTGTAAAACTATTAAAAACACCCTGTCCAATATTATTACCTTTCCCTTAGACCACCCCATTTTTTCCAACATCTTCTGTCCAAATTTCGATTCATCTTTAGTCCAGGCAGTGTTACGGGGATCCACAGACCACTTCTGTTTTCTACGGGCTGCAAAAAACAACATGAGGAACTATTACTCTTCATTTAGTCTTGACAGATATGGGATCTGAGTGAGAGAAGAGCAGAGTTCTTTAAAAGGCTATGACGTTGCACACATCTCACCTGATTTTATAGGCTTTACTGTTTGTTAACAAAATGTATGAATTAGTGCGTGTCTTTTCCATGATTTTCACCAGGTACCATTTTTTTTTTTTTTTTTTTTAAAGAAGTACATTAATAACACATCATCACTAATTTGTAAGGGATTCGTTATGCTTCAACTGCACTGTGCTATCCTGCAAACAGAAATATTTCCAGCAGGTCGCAGTTCAACCAAGTGTAGAGTCTTATCAAAACACTTGTGGTTCGTGCTTCTAGATAAGAATATACAAACAAGGGTAACTGCTTGTCAAAAGAACCCTGAGAAAAGAAGCTAAGAAAATAAGCTTAAGGCTGATAATGAAACCATTTAATCAATAAATTCAAAAAGAAGCATAATAAATACTATTTCAAAACTCTTAATATTTCCATGTTCACCTTTCTAAATTAACTTAATCATTGTATTTACAATGCAAAACGCTCCGCAGATCTTGCAATCTTGGGTCTACTTACTTTCAGTAATACATGAAATGACATTGGTGCTTGAATTATGCTCGATTACTCTTCTAAAAACTATAAAGTAGGCATATCATTCTCTCCACGTGTCCTACTCATTGATTGGTTTAACATTCCGCCGCCAATGGAGTCCTTCCATTGCAATACATGAGGTACTATCATGCATCTTAAAAGTACAATCAATCATCACTTTTTGTCACATTCAATACGTAATCTCATAAATGCATTCTTTATAAAAAAAATACTGCTTTCTGTATTTTTTTTTTTTTTTTTACTGCAGAAGGCATTTGTTTGGCTCCATTGTGAGCCTGACACTAGCATGGCATCCTAATGTATTTTCTTTACACATTGTGACTGTCTGACCCCAGGATGGCCATTACATAGCAGCCTAACATGCTCAATTTTTTCAGGTCCTAGTGGCCTCTTTTTGCTGCCATGGGGCTTAGATGTTTTTTAGGTTCCTGTCAGATTTTCCACTACCAGGGCTTGGTAATTTATTTCACTCTGACGTTTTTTTTTTTGCAGTGCCTCATGGTCCAATTATTTATTTTATCATTTTTATCTGCAAGGCAATTAAACCTTTATTGTAGTCCTGCTTTTGTTTCTATTTCATACAGAAATGAAAGCGGGACATAGATGAAGGCTAACTTTTTTCCAAACTTCACTTCACAGAAACAAACACAAGAATTGAATTAAGGCTCAACTGTTATCTGTCTTTCAGTTTACTGAGTCAGAGGGTAAGGCATCATTCCTTATAGCTCTGTTTTCACATCTCTCTAAACTTATTCGCTGTAAGGGGAGGAGTCTTATTGGGAAACCGGTTCAGACACCCTTCTTCACCTCTCTTGCTATCATCAACAGATTTGAGTGCAATTGCAAAGCTCTGACACTGAACAACAGAGCTCCTTATCTTGTAAGAGGCTACTGTTAACTAAGAACAATACACTCCTTCCGAATTTTCGTTGCATGAAATAGCTTCTCTTCAAAATGCTGCGAAAATGCAAGGAATTCTTGCTATCAACTACAATATGTAATGCCTGAGGCCCAACAAAATCTTTTACAAATAACACAGGTTAAGGGTCACGACTAATATTACAAATCATTAGAGTTAATGTAAATAGCTCCTAATGCAAGTTTTTCTCTTAATCTGAAACAAGTAAAACCTTTTTGCAGACATGAGGCAAACGGTGTAATTTTGTGGAATAATTGTCTCAGTGGCGTATCTGACATCTACAGATGTAAGCTGTGCATTTCAATCAAGTATGTACCCTGGGGCTACATTGGTTCATTAACTATTTATTATGTTAAACATTCATCTGGGCATTAGTGAGCAGCGTAAATCACCTGCTCATACCCAACACAGGAAGGAAATCTGTCTATGAATTTACAATTCGTAAAAAGGTTGCGTCCTCTTTTGCACTACAGTACTGCAGAGGGTCTTACAGACATAACAGCAACTTATGATCGCTCCATTAATATGCTCTTTAACTGTGCTAATCTAAGCACCACAGGGTTTTGCTCAACTCAAAAGTACTGTTCTTTCTTACATTATGATACTTCAGTGAGTTGCTTCAAATCCTGTGAGAGAGGGTTTCTAATTTAAAAAAATGTAAAACTACTCTGTAAGCAGTGATCTGCCTAAATGTTTTTCAGTGACACAACTCAATGCTGCCAACTACAGTTGATTGGTGTGAACTAGGACAGTGCTGCTGAGCCTTCCATCCTTCAGATGACAATAAAATGATCATCTCAGTGTCTCTAATTTCCAAGGCTCATTATTCTTGAGAATTTGGAGATAAATTTACCACAAGCAGCTCAAAGTTCACATAAATATATTACCCAGTGGTGGTCGCCACTGGGTAGTTATAATTAAGGCATCCTTTCCATAGAAAATGCCTTTTTAGGTCTCACCTACGCAGCGCGCATGCGCTGCTAGGCAAAAAGACCTTTTGCCATCGATTCGGCTTTTCAGCCTACAACGTGCACGCGTTCCATTGCCTTCAATGGCAACGCGTGCACGTTTGGCGATTCACTTGCGGGAGCGAGCGGCGCCATATGGTAGCAATTATCGCTCCTGGCGCCGCTCGCTCCCGCAAGTGAATCGTGCAGGCTCCCTCCTCTCCCCCCTCCCCCTGCTGCCGTGCGAGGCGCGCGCGCTTGTTAAGTTTAGTTTAAAAGAACTTTACCTCTGCACTAGGGACAATTTTGTCATTAGTAATGGACGTGCTGATTAATAGCACTACTACCAATGAAGGGGCATTTTGTTAATAGAAGCATCAACGATTAGTAATAGTAGCACAAATGGGGATCGCACTGTGCCAGCAACATTGTTTGCCCTTAAGAATGTCACCCTCACCGGTGCCTTTTTGCCAGAAAAGTTTGCTTAACTTAACAATTTTGCACAAACAATAAATACTAAGTAAACGGTACAGATGGAGGTACTGGGAGCAGCGTCTATGTGGAATGACTTATTTTTATGTGTAGCAAAACTGATACCAAGAAAACGTTTGCAAGAAAACACTTGTATGTATTGAAAAACACAAAAATAAACTGACATTTTCATATCTGCAGCAGCATAGACTCTTAGTCCCCAGCTCTGCCTGTGTGTAAACCCGACATGCTTGAAAACCGTTGTTCTCCTTAGAAATGTAAAGTATATCTTGGCGGCTACTAACTAGAATCGTTTTCTTTCTGTGGAGTGTTCACAGCTTGTATACAGTATTGTTATTTGTATAAATTGTTACACCTTTATTGTGCACGAACAAAACTGTAAATGATGTTTTAACACCAAACTTATGTCAGTAGTTGGTTTATATTTAATGTTCGAGTTGCATTCTATATTGCAGGCTTTTTCATTGCTTTGTGTTTTGCTCCACAGGTCTCCCGGTTGGCATGCTTTTGGTAAAGAAAGTGACTTCTCTGAGGATGGTGCTTCGTTAAAAGAAGATGAGACCATCCAGAAAAAGGTACGGTAACTGGTTGGGGAAGGTTTGTTGACCTGCAAATGAACACAGCACTTCTTGCTTCACAGTACTTTTGCGTGTCTATATTAGCACTTATGAAGCACAAATCTGGTTGTAAAGCAAAGACGTGCTTTAGATGAAAAATGCGATACAGTATTGTAGGATACTGATCACAGCTTGCGTAACCCCCTAAGGAAGCTGGACTTAAATCACACCATAAAGAACACCTTGTCTGCAAGTAACAACATTCACTGCATCCTCAGTATGGACGCAAAAAGAAGCAGTATTGATGGGTGTCGAGCCCAGCTTCTTTTTGCGTCCATACTGAGGATGCAGTGGATGTTGTTACTTGCAGACAAGGTGTTCTTTATGGTGTGATTTAAGTCGGCATGGAATTTAGGCATTAGGTGGGGAGCAGTAGCATGCCGGCCTTTACCTATATAGTTTAAAGTTTGTCATTTCAATGCTGGTGTGTCTGACATTGACCGCTGGTGAGCTTTACCTTGTCTGCCATTTAGAGTTGTGTGCTGGTGGCACCAGACTTGTAGATGATACAGCAGGTCTTGAAGTTAATGCTTACGGGAGAGGGCACCAATAGGAATTACTAAAGATTATTGTTATGCGATTATTTCTTCTCTGTCCCTGAATCAATGGGTTGGGCGCTTGGTGAAATATCGCTCTTCATTGCTCTGTTATGCCCGGATTACGACTTTACCACAGCTGTGGACTATCCTTAATGTAGTTGTGTAGAGTGATACAAACCACGCTGCGTGCAATCTCTGTTCTTTCTGCCTTCATAAAAGAAGCAGCACCACACATTTATCCCCATATTTATAGAGCACATTTATCATCCCTCTGCTGTGAAAAGCAATTGTAGGGTTGCAGTTTGACACATCACGCTGGAAGCAATGACCTCGTTTCAAACTTGTAACTAAAATCGCTGGTCATTTGCCAGCATTCTGCTAACAATACATGCCACATGTTGGAAGATTACTGGGTACTCTGTGCTCTAAGACGCTATTCTCTGACTCTGCTATGAAACAAGTTAATGGATCAAGACGCCTTTTATGAGTCAAACTTGCTCTGCCAGAGCAGCATGATGAGTGGGCAGTTTGTTCTGGACTTGTAATCTAAAAGAGGTCCATGTAGATAGGACTTTTAATTTTTCATAAGCAAAAAGAAAAATACATCCCAGTGAGTGCCTTTTTAATTGCCTTGACTTCTTTTCCTTGATGTATTTTCTGAAGTTATGAGGCATTTTCCAACAACGGTAGTGTAGTAATGTCCCAGAAAAATAACCTCTATTCTTCTGATACTGAGTGACGTGACTCTTCTGTGACTGTGTTTCCCAAACAGCAGTACCAGCGACCTTTAAAGTAAAAACACACAAGGTTAATTATTCCTACAATTCGGCCTGAATTCTGCTCCCTAAGTTTTCATTAAGGTTCATAGTGACAGTCCATCTTCATCTTCAGGGTGTCTTCTTGTAGCCTTACTCCGACAACTGGCTGGTCAAGACAGTGTTCAGAATCTTTTTGGGATAGTAATGGGTAATGGTAACAAGGTTGAGGTAGGGGGTAAGACGCCATCAGTTGAGTTACTTAGTCTGTACAGCATCTAGTGATCCAACCGTGTGACTGGTCCTGTGTCAGCCAGATGTTCCTGGTAACCTCCCTTTTTTAGGTCTCGCCTACGCAGCGCGCATGTGCTGCATAGGAGGGCCTTTAGCCGTCGCTCTTCACTTTTTCAAGCACTGCACTCGTGCTTGTGGCGGCATCCACCTTACGGGAGCGCGCAGCGGCGCGCCACAAGCACGAGTGCAGTGCTTGAAAAACTGAAGACTGCTTTCCCAAGCGCGCGCGCGCGCGCACCACTCCCGGGCTTGCAATGGCTCCTCCTCCCATGTTGCTCCATCTTACACAACTTCTCTTCACGCCGTTCCTGCTTGCAGGTACTCATCTTTCGCTCTTTAATTACGTCTGCTTTTTGTTTCATCTCATTGTCTCCCTGCCCGTGCCTCTTCAAGCCTGCCTTTCTTCCCAACCTCTAAACTCGCCTCACCTCTACGCTACCTCTCACTGTCCAGGCTGCGCTCGGCTTCTCTTCCGCTCATCTCCCGCTGCGCCGCCCTCATTTCCCCCTTGCTTTTTCCACTCTGATACCCGACCACGGATTTCTCTGCGTGCTCCCTCCCTCCCTCTGTATGGGCAGCAGTTTGCCACTGGATGCGCCGCTGCCTCTTCTGTCGACACAAATCCATCGACTCCCACTTCCAGGGGGTTGGGGGGGAGGCAGGCTCAGTCCGCACGGTGATGCACGGCCCTCTCAGCGACGTCACCGGCACTAATCTTCTACCAGCCGATGCAAGAGTGGGCGCCCGCCTCCGGACAATGGACGCCAGTCTTCTTTAGAGCTAGGCCTGGGCAGAGCAGCACAATGGGTCCCGATCTGCAGCCACTGAGTTCCTCACTGCTCAGCTCCTTACTGCTTAGGAAGAACCAGTGCTATCGGGAGCTGTTCTGGAGGGACTTGCAACACAGACGCAACAGAGCCGGTTAGTACCTGCTGTATGCCTTTGTAACCTTGCTGCATGCCTTTGTACCCCAGCCTGATGTACGTGCTGTGAGCGTTTGTTTGTGATACCCATAGCTGCCAAGGTTTCAGATTGCTATGTGTGACATTTTCATATTTAAAGTGTAATTATGAGTGACTTTTCAACAACTATGAGTGACACTTTTTTGCGAGCAAAACTCAATCAATGAATACGAGGGAAACATATATATATATATATATATATATACATATATATATATATATATATATATATATAACAGTAATTGAACCCATTTGAGCAATGAGAAACTCTAAGAAGACTTTAAAACTGGATGGTGGTATGTATCAACAAGCATTGGCATAGCCAATAGGTCTCGCCTTGGGGTGCTTATAAGTGATTAGTTATCCAGCACAATATCCTTGGTGCAACAACATCAAGTGTTGCATGGCTAAACACTTATAAGGTCCCAAAGGCGAGACCTATTGGCTATGCCAATGCTTGTTTGTTTTGCCATTAACTTTAGTGCCGTTTGACGAATCTCCACAAAACTTTCCAAAACGTTTCTCTTTTTGTCTAGTTTGTGCATCGAATGTTTCGGGGTGATACATCAAGGGGGACTGAGAAGAAAGGGGGGTCCCAAAACACAAAATCCCCATGCATTATCCATAGACTTCTTTAAGAAGCACTACCGCAAAAACTACTGAACAGAATTACACCAAATTTGGCAGTAACTAGTTCTTGAGATTGTGCTTTTTGTGATTTGGTGTAAATCAGTTCAGTAGTTTTTGAGAAATTGAGGTTAAAAATATTTGTATATCTGGATGGTTGGATTCGAAAGAGTCCCGCGGGAGCGCAAATTAAAAAAATGACGCCAGCTGATTGGTTTAGAGGACTCTTTTTCCCATCAAGTATCTCGCTCCTGCTCTTATTGGCTTGGAGGTTTCGAAATGAAATGGCTGACATTACTACTTATTATGAAGAATTGCTGGAGTTGTAAGAATGAAGAATAAAGGGTGTATAAGGGGGTAGGATCAATGCACCATGTCCCCATAGTAATTGAGAAGAGGTCTGTAAGGCATAAGTATTGTTATGAAAGAAAGTGTAATTTTTTTAATTTTTTTTTAAGTTGTGATCCCACTGAGTCGCAGGATCGTAAAAAGTAGGGCGGGGTAGACAAAATCTCTTTCCACTATACAATGGACATCTGTAGCCCTAGGGAGGAGTCTCACTACAGAGTAGTTCATCATTACACCCTACTAGTAGCTGTCAATAGAGAGGTCAGTCCCCTACACACTCTAATAAGAACACAGGATACAAGAGAGAGAGGTCTTAGCGGAGAGGCTAGTCTCTTTCCACACCCTACTACACACACCTGTTATCCAAGGCAGAAGTCTTAGTGGAGAGGCCAGACGCTCCCCATACCCATCTATGCATACCCATCATCCAAGAAAGCGGTCTCAGCGGAGAGGCCAGTCCCTTTCTACATCCTACTATGCACACCTGTTATCCAAGAGAGAGGTCTAAGTGGAGAGGCAAGTCCTTCTACATACCATACTACGTACACCCATCACCCTGAGGATAGCTGTCAACAGAGAGGTCAGTCCCTCTCCATACCCTACTATGCACACCCATTATGCCATAGAGAGGTGAAAGTCAAAGTGACGCTATAGTTAAGTATGATAATTATATCTTACATTGCATTAAAAAAAATACACTTTGAAATTCACTGAGAAAAAAACAAAGGTTAAAGCTATGTTATGGTTAGGTGAGAATTTCAGTGACAACGTTAACATTTCAAATGAACAAAACCACTGATATTGACCAGTTATAGTTAGCTCAAGTAACTATAACTCGTGCCCTAATGTAACTATAACTTGTGCCCTTGCCATACACTACTTATTACCCCACATATTATATCACTCATGACATCTATGACATCATAGATAATATCACTGCAACATTTGCAATTAAATTGATGAGAAAATTGCAAAAATCTTGAGTCCTTTAAAAGCTTTTGAACCCAGATTCAATCCAGTAAGCGCGAAAGGCTGCATTAAGATAATGTCATTTTATAGTGCTTCATACCAGCAGATGCGCAGTTTCTAAATACTGTAATTGTTGGCATTAACATCTAATGCAATGATACTCAATTTATTGACCTTCAAAAGCATGAAAGGTTCAATTAGCCATAGGAAGCCAAAGAGCTGACCTGCAGCTCACATACAGACGTTAGCAGGGAGTAATTAATTCATGTGCCCATCTTGCTTGGTTCGGATGATGTACATGAATGTTAGGGTGTCAGCACACCCATATGTCACCCAGGCTGTACAGACAGCATCAAAGGTGTTTCAACAAGGTAAGCCAGCAATGCAAGCCCAGCAGATAAAATATAAAATGCTTTGTAAAGCCAAGCTGAATATGGTTATGGCACAGAAAGCACATTTTGCTGACTCTGTTGCACTAAAAATTGTCTGAAGAAACACTAGAACCAGACAGAGGAAACAAAACCTATCCCAAGAAATTATGATTTGAATAACATCAATAAGCAAAGGAAAGTTTGAGTATATATCTTATTTGGGTAAAAACATTAACGCTGGACAAGGCGAAGTCATTGGCTGTACATAACTCTTAATTCTCTAAAACATACAACATAATAAACATGAATCCATCTTTGGATCACAGGGAAAGAATGTAAGTACATGGACCTAGCTTTTCAGAAAACAACCCAAATGCAGCCACTCACTTTTTTATTAACACATTTAAAACGGCATGACTTGGTGGTCAATGTTTGGATTGGCTGTTCTCAAAGTCAACTACTAGCATTACAGCCATCACAGTCAACAACAGGCATGAAAGAATGCAAGGGCTTTTGTGGACAGACAGGTGTTTGAATGAAGATGCCTGCACCTAGGCAAGAAGTAACATCTATTAATTCAGTCCAATGCGCATTCGCTAGCACTGTCCTGGTGTTGCCTACAGTACGCAAGAGTGCTAGAACAAGCGCTACCAGAACCAAGATTCTTATCAGACCATAGTGTCATCTTACTGCACGGACCAGATGGAGATAGCTACACTAAAATTACTTTTTAAGTCAGACACATTCAATACTGTCATATTGACTGCACAACTACAGTTACAAATAGTCACAAAATGGAGAACCATCTCTAGATGAATTGTACTGGACTCTGGGAATTCTTTGAGGACAATGAAAATCCAGTGTAAGGTAATTACAGTAAGGGTAACATTTACGGTGTGTGCTAAAAGGGCACGTTATCCATGGTAAGAGGTAACTTTATAAGTTGGATTGACACAAACAGCATTTATGACACCAGAGAAAAATATTATTCAGAAAACACACATCCATCCTAGAAAGACTAGGACACATTGAGAATTCTGGAGCACGCAAACCTTCAGGAGGGTTAAATGTCCGGCACAGAATACCAGAGGCTACACAAGAGCCCCCAGACAGGCACTAGTCCAGCTGGTGAGACACAGTGAGTGCAAACCAAGTGAATGGCTAATTAGAACAGTGGAGTTAAACATCTTTGACCTTGATGAAATATGTTACGTCTTTATGGAGTGTTACATATACGTAGGAACTCAAGTGGACCAATTTAATAACACTATGCCATTTAACCTGTGACACAATACACTGGCTGGATTTCGAACCCTAGTGAGTGCCGAGACGGATCTATAAATTGGACCTAGTGTGATTATATTTTGAGGATTGAGTGGCCTTTGCTTGAGCAGGTGCCTCCCTGAATTCCCATTCAGCTTACTTGCGATTGTGTAGGCATTTTGATGTTTAACCCTTTCGGACAGAGATACACGATCAGTGTGCTATTTTCCTTCTCCTCCCCCACTGCAAGCCCTGTTGAAGTGGAGAATATCAGATTTTAGCGCCCTGAAGGTGTTACCGAAACGCGCGTCGGCGCTGACTACAGCAGGAACACTAGGAGATTATGATTAGATAATCTTTTAAAAAAAAATCCTCTTAAGATATATAATGGTGGAAACAAGATATGCTGACAGCTATTTAGTAGCTTTGCACTATCTATTGCATTGAATGCGATGTGACCTATTTTGTACATATATGTGAAGAACTTGCTTTTCTGATTATAGAATATGCGTACTCTGGTATTTGAACTATTAGATGCTTAAATTCTAGGAGCTACCTTTTGTTTCTTGTTGCTGTAATCCTTGTATATATTCATTTTAGTATGCTGGATGATAGAGATGTGTGTATGAGTGGAGTGACTAGAGATTTTAATGAGGATCTTTTTGACTGTTGGGGGTTTGTGAGATTTATATTTATTATTTTTTCTCTTCTTTGACCATTAATTGTTGCATTGAAAAACTGTGAACTATATATAATAGTGTATGTATTTTTTGATTAACACTACATACACAAGCAAGTCGAATTATATTCTTTGATTATATATATATATATATATATATCGAAAAAGGCGACTGCCGAAACACGCGTCTGGTTGCTGTGAGTCCGTGAATAAAAGACCTGGACTCGCCCCCGTGAGTGCTTTTCTTTCTTGTTGTGAGAAATATGCAAGTTTGGGAGCGTACATGTTAGCGGGAGCACCACCCGCGAGAAAGCACCCGTCCGCGAGTGCGCTCAGAAGGTGCAAAACCTATGGAGCTATGATATATATATATATTCTGTGTCTGGTGTTTACATTAATAGTTGGGTCAAATATGGGGAATGATTATCCCAGATAAAGGCGAGATATTCCGCCTCATGTATGAGTTCGGGCAGGGTAGTTTGTTTGTACTTTAACAGAACACGGCGACTCCAAGTGGTGTAGATGCTTGTTTTTGAAACCATTTCATTTTCAGGAAAAAAAGAAAGGCTTACAAAGCACCTGGGCTGAGTTCGAACTTTCAAACTACTACTATTTGCTAGTACAGGCATTTTGTGACTGCATCAACTAGCACGCTATCCAGGCGACTTAGAAAGTCTTGTCTGCTAGTGTGCAGCCCTAACATTGTAATGGTTGAACAGTTTGGCAAGATGGCTCAACTCAAAATAAACAAAGTGAAACCTAAGGTTTTCCCCTTTGCCAACTCTCCTTCAAACTGACACATAGGTGCAAACCAAAATTTACAGACCTGAGGAAAATTCTATTGAGAACATTTAACACACAAGTCTTTAACACCTTATTAGAAAGGTACAATTGCAAAGCCTGTGATGCTGATATTAACTCCCTGTTGTTCTTGCTAGTTTGATTGCAACTGTTACATCGACTTGCTGAAGACAACTGGGCAAGGTGTTTCCATGCTCTGCCACATTACAAATGGGGTAAGCACACATTGCTTTGAAACTAGAGAACAATCCGAAATGGGAGGTAACAGTGTTGCTATACATGTTCAGCCTAAAAGCAGTTTACAGCCAGAGTCAAAATGAAATGACACACTTAGGGGCCGATTCCGATTCGGGCCGAAAATCTCCCCGACCGAGCCGGACCCGGAGAGATTTCCGACCGAATCGGACCCTAGCAGTCCGACCGAACGAGTACGATGCGCACGTATGCTATCGGACTCGATTCGGTCGTACTCCCATTGAAGTCAATGGGAGCCAGTGGTACGACGCGTACACGGGCTCCCATTGACTCAATGGGCACGACGCGAACAAGGGCGCCCCCTACAGCGTGTTCGCGTCGATGCGGGTCGCACCATACATGCACGTGTAGGGGGGACCCATGGGTCCCCCCTGTGTGCGACTCGCACGCCTACGCTTCCAGGGGGTCCGACACGGACCCCCAAAGTGCGGCTCCGACAGCTCCTTGGAGCCGGGCTGCACGAGTCGGTCGGAGCGGTCGAGGTGCGCATCGTACTTACCCGGCCGGGGAACGTCTCCATTGCGAGGTGCGCGTCGTCCCCGTGCGAGTCGGTCGGAGCGGTCGGGTCCTGCGAACGAGTCGGTCAGAGATTTCGCGAGCGCACGCATCGTACTCGCTCGCCCGGACGCACGTACGACTCGGTCGGGAAATAGGGCTCCGAATCGGATCCGGTTACGCCGAATCCGATTCGGTGCCCTACCGGCCGAGATCGGAATCGGCCCCTTAGTGTACACGCTTAACCAAGCCAGGAAGTGCGCTGGGACATGCATTCCGGACAACTCTCTGTGGCCGAGCACACAGGCCCAAGTTGGCAACAAATTACCAGAGTTGTGCGAAGGGATATACACAGACAAAGCACAGGACATGATCAAATCCATAGCAGTAGAGTGTCATCCAAATAATAAATAGCCTACAAATTTAGTTTGCAACACTGACCTCTACATGTTTACTGGATCCATATCTCTTCAAAGAACAGAGGATGGGCATATGTTTCTAGCAGTCCTGGGAGGTTACGTACCCTCCTCACCATGGATCCCATTCACACACTTTTTTTTCAAAGTGGGTGTCACTTACTTTGGAGGACTCCTGAATTTCCAGGGAAATGTCACAACTACTTATGAATCTGCCCAATATGATGCCCTCTCTCCTCTGGGGACAAAGTCATCAACTTTGCAACCTGCATGCTATTCACACTTCCTCCAATCCAGCCTATACCCTGCCACCAAAAACAAGCCAGCTTTTAGCAAGGACAAACAACATTAGATTATGTAGGTTGGCACCATTCCAATTCAGAATTAAAACCAGGCCATAGTTTGCACCAAAGGGGATAAGTGAAACGATTTAAATGCAGAGCTTGTACTATCGCCAAGATTCCAACTATATTGACAACACCAGTGCTTCTGGTTATCAATAATGTACTGCTGGATCCATAAAAACTCAGGAACCATTACAAATGATTATTCAAAGTACATGATGGAAATTAATTAACTCATTCAATGCAAACTACACAGGCATACGTGTGATTATCTGCAATGAATGAGTGCTGACAAATGATGAAAGAAGTGAAATAGAGAGCATTGTAGCATAGACAACAACAATACCTAGGCTGCACGGCTTCATACAGAAACAATGGCCCAAATATTTCAATGGCAATGCTCAAAGGGCAAATAAATAAGCAGAAACGTCCTGCAGGTGTCATCACCAGGGAAGCTGAATGGGGGAAAATATCAGCTGGAAAAATGGAGGGAAAGAAAGTAACAAAGTGGATGTACACTGTGATTGAAAAAGTAAGCAGTGCTACTTTCAATTATCAGTTTCATAAAAGAATTAATCATAACAGTCTAAAAACAAGAATGAGGGTAGATATAAGGGTGTTGTATGTAAATTAGCAAAGAATGAATTATGCAAGACCCACTAAATAATTTGAAAATCGCCATTCACAAACAGAGGGGACAAAATTACAGAGAAAGAAGAGTAAAGGGGAGAAGAAAGACTCCTGTCTGAAAGCAGGACTTGCCCGTTCGGATTCCTTTCCTACCGAGCCATTCCGATGGGCTTGGTCAGAAAGGAATCCGTATCGGTTTTCCGGATGGCTTCCGACAGGCTCGGAGAGCCCGTCTGCCATTGGAAACCCTTCAGTACTGTCCCGGCCGGCTCTTTCCGGCCGAGGGAGTACGATGGCAGTTTCCCACTGCCTTTCTGTGCCGGCCTTTCCGACACAGAAAGGCAGTGGGAAACTGTCTTTGGGGGACGCCAGCAGGGCCCCCATGTGTGAGAGGCCACCGATGGTGCCCCCCTGTTGATCCCTGCACCTGGTGGTAGACACCTTGGGGTGCCTGCCACCGGGTGCAGGGATGAACTGCACCTCTGCACTTAACGATGCGAGCATGCATTCCGTTCGGAATGCATGCTCCCATTGTTAAGTATAGGATTGCGACCGATCCTACTTGCAGATCTGGAACCGACGACAAGAGGTCGTTCGGTTCCAGTTCCTGACCGATGTCGGACGGACTCCAGTCTGTCCGACATCAGAATCGGCCCCATAATTGTAACTTGAGCCTTCAACTGGCATACTGAGCCCATTGATAAGTTAGTTATGTCTAATCTGCTCTGTAGCCAAATTAAATATCAGGCAGTTTTTACTCCTCATCAGTGAATTGCTCGCATTTCCGCCTCTGACAGCTGTACAATGTCTTCAATTATGCACGTAAGGACAATGGCTGTGTATTTCTGATGCTTTAAAATGCTACTGGGAGGAATTCTCAATGCTACACCGAATCCTACTAAGCTGATGACTAATCCTGCTTCATTTTTTGGGTAGTATGGCCAACATGTTGCACGACACATGGGTACTTGATATCATACAGGACATTGCACATGTTGTAGTCCCTGAATGTGTTTAATGTTCATTTGGAATTCCCATGTAGTTACACCGTCATACAGGTTGTACGTGCAAACAGTACACAATGTCCACAGGCAGAAGTCATAATGTACCTACATACTCCTGAAGATGTTCCTTAATCGCAAGATTTACTTTGGTATTGTGTCGCTTAAGTGCAGATAGTGGTTTTTCCAAAAGGTACAGCAAGGTGACATAGGATGTGTCAAAGGTGAAGTATATTTTCCTTTAACTGCTAGCGAGAAGTTTGTTGTCAATAAGTTCACACTATGGAAATTCTATTCCCACATTCTGGCCTTAAACCAAGTGTCTTGGTTATTCTTCTGTCAGAGACATTGGCACTGCAGCACATGCACTTAATTTTTGTTTTTATATATATATATATTTTACACATCAGCTCCTGCCATGATTTTTTTTAAATAATACAGATTGTTCGATCAATTAAACTTTAAAAATAAATCGTCTGTCTTGGTTACTTCCTTCATTTATCATCCAATGAATTCACAAACTTAGACTTATGCATCACTGGTTTACAGTGAACATGTTACCCATAATGCTCCCACAACAGACAGTGTTCTCCCGCCTTACAGTATACAGAGATAAAGTATACTGACCTCATAGCATAAACTATGGCCATATTTAGCCCCTTAACACAATACAGAGACCATTACCTCCTTACACTAAACTGAAACTGTTCATGCTCCTCTCTGACTGCACAGTAGTTGTGGATTCCTTTTCACAGTAAGTAGAGGTTATGTTCTCCTAGATAGCACAAACAGCGACCCTTTGCGCATGGCTGCAAGCGATTTCACAGAAAGACAAATGCACAGAATACTAATGCTGAGATATAATTTTGCCTAAACCGTTTGACCAAAATTTTCAAGATGAATGGCATTTATCATTTGGTAAAAACTAATTCATAAAATGAATTTTTTTCTTATAGCACTTGCCATCCTATATCCGGTCATTGGGTGGCGATTAACTTTAATAAAAATGCTGCCCTCGGTGATTACCAAAACAAACTCTCTTTTTTTGCCAAAATCTACATATTGTTTAACACAAACACAGATGCCCCGGGAGGCGCAATGTAAACATAGCTTGTTTCAGTATCTCCTTTCTCAGTATTAGACAGGCAAAGTCAGCAGATTCGTTTTCTGAAGCAAAAAGAATGGTTTAAGCCTCGAGAGAGAGATCGAGTGTGTGTGAGTGAGTGAAGGCTGGTAAGAGGGGTACAGCAGTGCACAGGGCACAAAATGGACAATATTTTTGGCGAAATAGACTGAATTTTCACGAACTCATACATATTATGAGAAGTACATGTCGCTGGTAACGAGTAACTTTTATCCGCAAATTTAGACCTCGCAAAGAAAATTAATGTAAGACACGACCAGATATGTGCTCGCACCTTATATTATATAGCTGTATCATTTCCTCACAAGATACAACTTTGTACCCCCCTTCTGGGAATGCACCAATGTATGTGGGCATCCTCCAACTAGAAACTGGGTTTGTGCATTCCTTCCTAACAGTACCGGCTTCGCATCTATGTGATTCCCACAGTAGACGCACTGCTAATAGTTCATAGCTCTCCTCTTAATCTGCATACTAGTGCGGAGTATCTTTACACTCCCTCGGTGGTTGGAGCCCCTTAATAACTGTTCAATGAACTGCTGCTAGATAATACAAGTCCAAGAATCCCCCTCATTTAAAAGCACTCACGCTCTGCCAGCATCGCCATCTTGGAAAGGTAGAGGCTGCAGAGCCGGAAATAGAAGCCCTTGGTACGCCTGTAACCCGATTGAGTAAATTTAGGTCCACCGTTAGACCTGGCTATCGCGTAAACTGCGCATGTGCTGTGGTGAACTTTACATGCGAGACTAATGTTGCTCTCCAGTGTTGTGTCACTGTAGAGCGCAAGCGCGTGCTTTCTATTTAGCCAAATCACGCCTGCGCAGAAGGTATGGCTCGAGAGTATTCAGAGGCGCACGAGCTTCTGCTCCTGGAAAAGGGAAGGAATGAAAGAAATTAAGCCGCGTTTAAATCAGCGGTCGAAGTGCATTTAACAAGCATTTGCAATCGGTCTCGCCTTTTGGACCTTATAAGCAGTGCTTGTGGTTTCCGATGTTGAGCACCGGCACTAAATCATTAACACCGGCGCTTGAGCACCAGTTAAGGTGACATTCATTTGGCTGGGCAGAGGTCGATTAAGTGATTCACCCAGAATCACAGTATGTTGAGCTGACGCCTAGACTCGAACTTGGTAAACTAGCGCCGAGGTCAGCAGCTCTGGCCCTTATGCAACATTCTCTCCCTACTTTTAGGGTTTGATGGTTCTGTGGAGAAATGCTCTGGTCGAAGCTGCTTCCTGACGAGAGCCCCGGCACTTATTTTTACAAATTAACCACTGCTTATAACAACTTTGGTGTAGTGGGTGTTGTACAATGAGGGGCCTCAGGCCCGCATCTAGACAAATGAGGGACATGGTATACTGGTGCAGTAACTGCCAGGGCACGAGCGCCCGGCCCCTTTTATTGACAGGGTCACCTGACTGGTGACGCCTGTGGTGGGTGGGTGTATGGTGTGCAGCACAACTGAAGTGGAACACTAGAATGTATCCCGCCGATACTACATCCCTCCCAACCTTTAATGAAAGGAAATAAACAAAGTCCAACCTGTAAAAGAAAAACAGATAAACAATACATATCACAAATGGTATTTTCTTCAGCCAGGCAGTGTCGGAATCTTGGACCACCATGCTCGTGATGTTTTAGTCCGCCTTGGCAATGCGCTTGAGACCGGCCTGGTCTAGCAGTGTCAAAGTCTATGTACAAAAGTCCCGCCTCGGGGTACTGGGAGCTGTGATGAGATCCACTCTGGAATGTCTTTTGGTGTGATGCCCTTGGCCTGGAGGCGGCGTGCTTGATGTTGTTCCTGTATCTTGACGGCCGAGCTACTTCCGACTTGCCTCTCTCACTTGGGCTCCTCACAGGAGCCTCCGGGTGGGCTTTCCTGCTGGGCAGACATGGGACCCTGTGGACCGTGCGGGCTTCGTGTGAGCCGCGCTAAGGCGTCGCTTCGGAACTGCCAACAGGACTCACAGCCTAGTCGCTCATGTAGCCGCCAAGGGTGGTGTCTCCGTCTCGGTGTTCTCGCCGTCAGGAATCAGGTTCCGTGCCTTCCTCTCAGGGTCGTTGGGTAACCAGTCTCGGCTGTGACCTCCGTGCGTCCTGTGCCTGTCGAGGAGCTGCTGCCGACACATCTCTCCCATTCGGACTCCCATTTCATGGGAACTCCGCCGAGGCCCCTTGCCCCTGGATTTCCACATGACTGCGTGGGCTGTGCGGGCCTTCGTGTAGGCCGCGCGTAGGGGGTCGCTTCAGAACTCCCAACAGGGCCACGGCCTGGTCTTGCGTTATCCCAAGGAGTGGATATTCTAATGGCCGGTTGTGCTCTACTTCAGTATGCTGCAGGCTGACGGGGTCACACAGACGGTTCCTGGGTGACTAGCCCCCTTGAACTCCGGTTGTCTGGAGTGTGTGGATTCACTCTGGTGGTGCGATGCTCCTTGGTGGTGTTGATAAAATGGTCATTGTTCTTCGCTTGGGCAGCAGGCGGCGGTCTGTTGTCAGGGGTGATCTTGTGTAGCGAGGAGGACCGGAGGGGCTTCGCAGCTTGCCTTTATCTTGCTTAGGTTGTCCCTCACCCGTGGCACCTGCGGTGAGAAACAGGGATGCCGTCTGACTTAGACTGCCTATGCTTGGGACTGGACGGTCTCGCAGGGAAGCGTTGAAGAGACACTCAGTTCGCGCTAGCTGCGTCTTACAGTTGGTTCTTCTCCGTGGGCTGTCTCCTGGGACGTCGGTCCGGCTGGTGGCTGTCTGGTGTCTCGGGGTGTGCTCCTCTTGTGATGATACGAGTCCTCTGCTCTGTCACTTTGCTCCTTCTTCTCCTGCACGCCTGCGGTGGTTGTCTGCCCTGTGACGCTGTGCCACTGTTCCTTCCTCCTTTGCAGGGTGACATCCTGTCACCCTCTTCTCCTCCATCCGACCAGGACCTCACTTGGAGGTGGCTTCTTGCCACGTGTCTCATGTTGACGCCACATGGACACTTCGCCGGTCGCGTCGTCGTCAAGACGGTCTCTCCTCTCCTGTGGGACCTTTCGTCGGCACCATCCTTTCTTCGGGGATATCGCTGCGGTTCCCCTTGATGCCTTCAGCATGCCTCCTTCTCTTTGAGGGGTCTTGCTCTTCTGGGCGCCTGCCCATGCAGTCGACCATCTGGGTGCGTTTGTCGCGCACCTCGGACTTGGCGCTCTTCTGGTCTCTTCGGGGTATCCTTGCTTCTGGTAGTCTGCCCGACCACCTCTTCGACCTCAGGGAGGTCGCCTCCTTCGCAACCCTCTGGTGGGTTCGCTTCTCCCTTGCGACCGACTGGCCGGCCGTCTGGCAGGTCACTTTTCTCTGTGCGACCGTCTGGCAGGTCGGCTTTACCCTTGCGACCGTCGGGCCGGTCCGCTTCCTTGCGCGCATCCTACTGCGCTCTTCGTTTGCTTCACTGCTCACGCTTGCTGCGCATTCTCGTCAGTCTTTCCCTCCTGGAGCTGTAGCCGCTGTTCCCGTGCTGCTGCGCACTTGCTTGGTGGTGGGTTCCTGAACCGCCCTTGTTTTTTAGGTCTCGGCTTGGCAGCGCATGCGCTGCATGCGCTGTCTCAGCGAGACATAAAGTAATCTGTATGTTGGCTCAAAGTCCGTGGAATTTCTCCTGTCCCTTGTGATTTGTCTAAGTCTGGCATTGCTGTTGTTATCTTTGTTTCTGTTGGCTGTTGATCCGATGCATCACTTCTGTTTTTATCGGAAGCAGCACCGACCAACTACTGTTTTATTGCGCTGTCTGGCTTTGTTAGTTTTGTTTAGGGACTACTTGATTTTTTTTCTTTAGATGTCCCGCGCCTGCTTTACTGAGCCGCGTTTTACGAGCATGTTTTCACGGACTGGATTTTGCACTCTGAGCTTGTTGCTCGGTAATGTTTACCAGACAATTGCATCCACGCAGCTGGAATGGCGAGCGCTTGTCTCTCTCTTCCTCTCCCTCATTAGTGTACAGTAGGTATAATATATGGTCTCTTAAAATAAACACAGGCTGCACAACCTGCCTCACACGCCGTGTCTTTGCTGGAAGTCTTTGGTAACGCTGGAGTGATTTCTGCATGCTTCCTTTCTGCAATTTCCATAATCTGGAGCGCGCGTTGCTTTTTTCTTTGAAGTGTTTCTCTGGCGAGTAAATTGCCTCTCGTTCTCCTCCAGTGCTAAATGCTTCCTGCTTTTGTAAAGCCTCTGTTGGTCACTGGCAGGCGCGCAACGCCCATTGGACCCAAAGGGCTTCAGCCCCCGCCGTGTGTGGCAGCCCGGGATGAGACAGCTTCCCGGGCACACACACAGCCAGCCGCACCCGAGCACTTCACAGGTCTTTAAAAGACCATTTGCATGTTAATGAGGCATTGTTGTTGTTTCGCCCCTTCTAAGAGCCCCTGCAGCTCCACTCTGCCTATTGCTTAAAGATTCAGCCCCCCCCCCCCCGAAATTTGGCTCTAGTTGCGCCTCTGGTCACTGGAATAATTATGGTGAGAGGAAGCCGCAGCCACTTAGCCTCTAACATCGCCTTTTCAAAGAATTGCACTTGGTACGATAGGGTTCTGTACAAATTTGCCTTATTAAAAATATTTCCGAGTGGAAACCTTAAATAAGCATTTACGTGCTGTTATGGCTTCAGTATTACCATGGATGGAGGGCTATTAAAAATACTTCGGTGTGATCTTTAGCGATCCACCTTCACTGCCCTCCACCTAAGTATTTGTCTGTAAACTACACATGTCTAGTAACGATTAAGTTTGAAGGTACCTGTGAAAAACATAGCTTTGTCAGCTGTGGGCCTGCTATAGCAATTTGTGTACAACCTTCAGATCATAGACTCGCTAAGTAGCAGGGTTATCTCAGCCATTTATCCTGTGAGGTCGATAAAAAGAGTTTAATTGAGGTAGGCAATGAAGACATCTATTTTCAGACTCTGGAAATTGTTCAGCTTGTATTGAACGCAAACAGTAGTAATTCACAGTAAGTGTCATATAGGCGTCCTCTGTACCCCAAGCACGCGTATTTTGGCTGCCTTACTGAGTCTTGATAAAACATTTGTATTTCATTTTGATTTGTCTGTATTGATGTTTCGGATAAAATTAGTATATTTAAGAAGTGTTGTGTATGGTGCTGCTGATTTTGGTTCTGTGGTAGCAAATAGAGCTTGCATTTGTGGCTGTTATTTCATGATTCTGCAGAAAAATTTATCATCTGTATTGAAAAAGCTTTCTATAATTTCACGAATACTGCTGTCTGGGGCTTCAGCATGTAGGATGGACGTATGCTCTGCTGTTTGATCCCGTAAACTATATGTAGCTCAGCAGTATCACTGCTGAATAAGACTTTTTCTTTTTTCTTTACATCTGTTTCGCAACGATTATTGTAATAGGATAGCTTGGAGGGTAAAGTGCAGAGAACAGAATATAACATAGTAGCCAGTACAGAACAAGTAAGTGCAAAACACCCATCGAGCGACCAATTGCGAGGCCCCTAACTCTCACATCAAGACAAGCCGTGATGAGAGAAAGTGCTACAGCTTCCTTCAGATCCTACAGCAGATGACAAACAAGCATTGAAAATGCAATCGGTCTCGCCTTTGATTAAGTTAAAGCCATTTGCTTTGCTAATGGTATTGTATAGCAAAGCAAATCGCTTTAACTTAATGAAAGGCGAGACCTATTGCATTTTTAATGCTTGTCTGATGGTGCTCCTGACCTTTTCCTGCTGCTGCAGCGACAACCTGTTGCCACCAGGTACCGCTGCACCTTCAGTCTCAGCTATGTTCAGGGTTCCCTTCTCGCAGATACCCTTCACGCTGTCGGTGGGTTCTGCAGCTCCAGTTCCTGCGCTGCCTTTCACCTTAGACGCTCTTCAGGGTTCTCTTGACACCATGAGCTTGCTCCTCGTGCTCTACCTCCTGCGCATATTCGTCTTGCTCTCCTTCCTGATTTGCTTGTCTCGGTATTCAGAGTATGTGTACTGCCTCACCATTGGTTGTGGGTTGCTAATAGCTGTCCCTGTTGTGCATTCACGTACTCCTGACGCTTTCCTGCGCACTTATTTACTTTCTTGATGCACCTACATGCCATCAGGGCAGCTCTCCATCAGTCATCCCTTCATGGTAGGTCACAGCCGCTTTCCTTCCCACTGTTGACTGTGCTCTTGTTCGTTGTATGCTGCGCGCGATCCCGCGACTGGCCACTAGATGGCAGTGTCTCCTTATTGTAAACGTGATCCAGGCTGGTTTCTAGATTCTGAGGCCTCACGCTGTCTTTGCTCTTCTCTGGCGCCAGCGTGAAGTCTTCGCCCGGCTGCAGCAACTCCTCAGGGCTCCTGGTAGCGCTCCTGGTAAGTGGCTACACCTTTCTTATTTACTTTATTGGGGCCGTACAGTCGCACCACTAGCACCTCCAGTGTGGTTGGGGGCTCCGCAGTTTTTTTCAGTGCGACGCCGGCCGCCTTCAGCCACTTTCAGCGTTCCGCCCCTTGCAGCAGGGACTCTCTCCTCACGGGTTGCGCGCGGGCTATATTTTCTGGCGGGGAGTCTCCCTCGACTCCCTATGGTGCCGAAAACAATCCAGGCTGCTTCTGACCAGCACCATCTTCTCACGCCGGCAGTCTGGTCACTTGGTGGGGGGGGGCTCACCTCATGCTGGCACTTGACCAGCCCCCTCCCTACCTCGCCGGAGGCTGTCTCTTCTTCGCGGGGGTGGGGAAAACGGGCACCGCTTGTCTTCCTCGCAGGGGCGGGGGAGTGGTTAGCTACTCCACTCCCCGTCCTCCCGCGGCCGGCAACCTTCACCTGCTGAGGCGGGGTGGGCTCCCGCGGACCGCCGCTGGCGGTCACTCTCCGTCGCGCCGCAGTCCCCACAACCCCTTCACGTTTGTGGGCTCACCTCATGCCCGGCGTGGCGTCGCGACCGACGCGGGTGGGCTCCGCTCGGTTGGCTCTTGAGTCAGGCTTCATTAGGCTGGCGACAGGAGCATGACAGCGGCTCCAGGACTCGGCGCGTGGGCTCTCTTCCGTCATGTGCCGCCGCTCGCTAGCGGGCACACCAGGTGCGGGGTGGGCTCCCGATCACCTTCTTCTTTCTTCGGGGCCCTCGTCATGCCCGCAGGCCACTGGGCGCGTCCGTCGCCGGGTCGCGGAGGGGGGGGCGTGCATTCATGCAGGCACGCCGGGTGCGGGGTGAGCACCCAAACACTTCCTCGTCATCTCGGGGCTGTGGTCGCCGCCGGTCCACTAGGGTCAGGCTACACTTCCCCCACCAGGACCCGGTAAGCGGTCGCCACCGCACACGTGGGATAAGACCCACTCGTCGCCATTGTACAATTAGGGGCCTCAGGCCCGCATCTAGACAAATGAGGGACATGGACACATGGTATACTGGTGCAGAAACTGCCAGGGCACGAGCGCCCGGCCCCTTTTATTGACAGGGTCACCTGACTGGTGACGCCTGTGGTGGGTGGGTGTATGGTGTGCATCACAACTGAAGTGGAACACTAGAATGTATCCCGCCGATACTACATCTGTAATGTCTATAAGAATAAATTATGGCTCTCCAAAGGAGACGCATGTTTCCAATATTTTAGAAGGAAAAAAAAAGCCAAATTATTTTAAATTTAACCTACTTTGTTTTATTTATTATTATATACTGTAGTTCCATGGTCACTATGATTGTGGCATCAAAGCTCAAAAACAATTATAAATTTTATGAAGCAAACATCACATAAAGGTACTGCAACAACACAATACAAGTCATGTTTTATTATTTGCCGACCCCATTTTCAACATGTCAAGATGCAAAATAACGCAGTAGTAATCAGAACACCCAATGACATCTAACAGTGCCACCACATGTTCTCCAATGCATGATAAAGGCATGGGAAGACACATCTATCATTATTGCATCTGGATAGGTATTTGAATTTAGAAAAGAAATCAAAGTTTAGGCTTTTTTACAATGCAGGCCTCAGCTGCACATGTTTCTGAGAATGCTCAACATATATATCGCTCATCCTTTCTAATAATAAAATGGCTAAGTTTGCTTTTAATAAAAATGAAACCAGATAAAGAACTGCTGAGCGTTTTACACGCTTCTAATACTATGGTTATTTCTGGCACAATGATACAGATCGGAATAAAGTTTCCGCAGTGTCTGTGCACCTACGTTACAGCTGGGTCCAAAACGTTATCAGTCGGTTCCTAAATTTGCTAATAAACTTCAAAGACCACGGATCTAAATAAAAATGTGCGGTAAAGACTTATAGACAGCCACCTTGCTTTGACTGAAGAAGGAAGGCAAAATGTTATCTGGTCCCTGGTAACTGCTATCAGACCCTCCACAGCAAAGGCAGACTGATCCGGAGGGAAATCTGGAGATTATGCGACCCGCTCCAGACCTCTGAAGGGTAGTAAGGCTGGGGCAGCTCTAACACAGGCCTGTCAGCCTTTCAGAGGCGCATGCCTACGGCTCTCTCTGGTGGGTGGCTGACTCAAGCCCAGCCCAACCAGCATTTCTTCTGTATCGACCTTTTGCAAGCTCTCCACTTTTCCCTCCAGACTAGTCTACCAACGTGTGACTGACCCAGCTCCAGCCATACCAACCTGTCAGAGGCACCATGCCTCAAAATGACTAATTACCCTGCCGGCCACTCCCCCATTAAACGTGTGACTGACCCAGCCATACCAACCTGTCTGAGGCACCATGTCACAAAATGGCTAGATTACTCTGCCGGCCATTCTCCCATCAAACGTGTGACTGACTCAGAACCATCCCTGCTAGAACATCAGAGGCACCCTGTTACAGAATCTCGACATTTCCTTACATAAACGTCCGCCTCTGCTCCCCAGGCCGTGTGTTCAGCATTAAGATATCATCAGCTGTTACAAACTGCTTCAGTCAGAAAACGAGACAACAACTTGCTGCAAAGAAAAAAAAAAGTCACCTTTGTCCCGGGTCGCCAGCTCCTAATCTGTGGCCGACACTTGACTCCGAAGCAGTTACACATTAAGCCGAGCGGCGGTGCCACAGCCCAGGCCGGCCTCCCCGGCTTGGTCACCATGCCCGGGCCGGTAGATAATGGCATCCCTGTGCCTGAAGTCTGCGTGGCTGTCGTGGGCGTTTCCATAGCAACCGTTGTGGGAGGGATAAGGGGTGGGGAGAGAGGGCACAGCCAATCAGCGAGCTCTTTGCCACTGTAACCTCCCTGCAAGCTACCGACTCGGGAGCCGTAGATGGTGTTCGAGCTTCAGTGTCGGCTAAATATTTTATAAATATTTGTACATTTTTAAAAATTAATTATTGTCCGCTCTGCCTGTGCTATATAAATGCACAAATATAATACTAAAAAGCAATGATTGCAGCTAACGTAAGTTTACAAATATAATTGAAAACAAAAAAGCAGCGATCTTGTTGGGGTGGTGGGGGCGTGCTCGTACTGTTGTGGGAGGAATGAGGGGGTGGGGAGAGAGGGCACAGGGAGATAAAATATAAGAATTACAATTTAAAGTAAGCCAAAAAAATATTTGCAATGCAATAGATCTCGCATTCAAATGCGAGACCTATGGCATTGCAAACAAGCGGTCGCGATTGTCCCGGCTGCTTGGAAAGTGAAAGCGTGCACAGCGCGCTGAATGTAAGCAAATCACGTCGTTGTGCCTGAAGTTGGAGAAACTCAATAAAGAAAATAGTGCTTACAACACTAAATAACACGTACCGTGTAGCAACCAAAGTAAAGGGGCCAGTAGCCATGGGAGGTTACAAATGAAGACAAGGCGGTACTAAGGAGGGACTAACAAGCTTATTAAGGAATCAGAAGCCAGCATTTACGAAGGACAAAGACACAAGCCAATTAAAAGTATGGGCGGAGAGTGGGCGTGGCTTCTCTTCCATACTCTACTACAGCCGTCTCGCAGAGCAGCGCATGCGCGCTGACTCAGGCTCGACCTAAAAAAGTATGGGAACTGTGATATTGCATGCAATTGGACTGGGGTCAGTGGGGGTGGGATCAAAGATGTGCCTTAAAAAGCTGCATATAAAATAACGTGCAGCTTAAATGAGTAATACATTAAAAAAAATAAGTTACTCAGTGGGAAATCTATTGTTGTACATTATGAAACCTCTATTAGTTAACGCACTACAGAAGTCTCGGTGTAACCAGAGAGCCACAGAATTAAATCTTGATTGCTGCAATGGAGAATAGTGACTTGTGTATTTTTCGTTCTACGAGGTCCCAACCTGTGACAGAAAGCACTCTTGAATATGCAGGTCATTATTTTAAACTTATATTACACACAGGGCAGTGCGACTGGTGCGGCCGCAACGGGCGTTGACCTGGAGGGTGGCACTGACCTCAGTGGGGGCGCTGTGTTTAGGAATAACTTAAAATTTAAAACCACCTGCTGCAGAGTTCCTTGTGCGTCCAGCTTACAGGCAGCTATAAAAATATCAAGATAACTCTTGTGATTAATGTTCCTGCTAGAGAGGGAGATCGGAGATTTGTCTAGTGGCAGTTTTGATTTACCATACATTAGCACAAAGGGTTAATATGTCTGCTGCAAAGAACAGATCTGTATTTTATGTTGATAGGTGAGGGGATTAGTAAAGCCAGTCTTAACCAGTGCCTTAAAACAAATTAAATGTATGTGAGATAAGGGCTATAGAGAGATGAGGGGCACTTTTGCCATGTGGTAGTGAGGGAATCCGAGGAGGAGGTCATGGGGGGGGGCGCCAAAAAAGACTGTCACACCGGGCGCCAGCAGCGCTAAGGCTGCCCTGATTACACACAGTACACGATAGACAGCTACAAAATGCACAAAAATGTTTAAGATAAAATGGTGCTTCCAAAATATAGATGTTAGTAATACCCAGACTGTACATATTGCAAATTGTTTTATATAACTGTCCCTTAAAAGTAAGCACTTCACAGCTCAGCTGGTAACTCCCTTGGACTACCACTCAAACAGAGTAAATCTTTGTCATCACAAAGCTTCAAATAATTTAATCAATTAAAGCCAGTACCAGCTTCCAAGCATCCTTTACATTTGCAGATTAACCAGTTGCGCACATTTGCATTTCTTTCAGGCAGCAGGCACCCTGGCAAGAAGGCTTGTTTAGCTGTCTGCCTGCTTCAGTTTTACAGCTTGGGAGTCTCCCTTAATGAAACTCCAGCTGAAGCATTTAACTATCAGAATGAACTGTCCCGCAACACTTGTCTTTCAGAAAAACTAGGGGAAAGTTTTTTCCTAAATTAAAAAAATATGGGCAGATCATGCCCCTCCGATCCCACCCACTTCAACCTCTAGCCTAAATACATTTTGAGGGAAGTAATAATGGAATAGAAAATTAAGAAAAAACCTACCAGGAAGGAAAGAAGTACGGAAAAGGAGTAAGTGGCCTATGTGAAAAGTTTAAATGTAAGCAGCATTAAATATATGCAGCAGAGAGCTGTGGACGAAGAGTATTAAAATTATAACTGTGATTATCGAGCACAATGCAGTGCGGGGTCAGTGTTTTGTAACTATTTTGTTGGTCTTTCACCTTTAATAACTACATTTAAATGTTTGGTCTGAGCTATAAACATAACAAACCTGCTTTGGTTTGATTTCTAAGTTGTTGACATTTAAATAGATCCGCAGAATGTGAAAAATCTGTAATCTTTATTTGTCAGGTCACAAAATGTACCACACAGTCAGGACATTGCCAGGAGGGAGCTATTTTATGAGGATTGAAACCTGTAACGGACGTATTACAGACCTTTGCTGTGAGATCTGTTTCTCTATTAGCTAAATCTATTGGAAACTGCACTTGAGCTAACATGAACCAAGCTTATGTTTTCCTCCATGATGAATTGATGTCGCAGCATACCACGTGATCACTGTTGTTGTTGTTTCCCAGCTCTAAATAAAGAATTGTAAACTTTTTACCAGTATACGGTGAGCATTCCAAAGGCTTCTCACACGCTGTACCTAACCAAGAACATCCCAACTGTCTCAGACTATTGTTTATACAACATATCAATTATAGTGCCTGAATAAACTATGAGAGCAACTGAATTCAATACAATAGTATTATGAGAGACTCCTCAAATGTGTTCTGTAGTAAAATATTTCTTCTTGCTTGTTTCTCATTGGTGCATATGCTGAGAATCATGTACCTGTGCAGTAATGTATGAAATCCTTTGTCCAAAGTCCTATAAAATGACATATGTTTCCTCTGTAATAAGGACCACCATTCCCCACTCTTATAAGGCGAAACTATGCTGGATTTGCCGTTGAACTTTATAAGTTCTTTGTACGTATGATGTGTATTTGATACTGCCAACTATACTGATGATATATTTCATGTATTTTACTTGGTAATTATTTACAAATATAAACTTTTTAAAATTTTGACCCATATCTGTCATTCTTACAGAGAATGTCACTGTTCCTGCTATTGATTGGAGATCACAAGAAATGAAGACTGGTCCACTCTGGCAGCACCAAAGTTTGTATAGGTACTAAACTGCTCCTGGTCCGAGCCGTTAGCGATCTTTTGCTAAGGTTACGAGAAACTGGTTTGCATCCCGACACAATAGCCCACTTATCTACCTCATTTTGATTAGAACTTGTGACCAATGTGTCACATCCACATCTCTTATGTGATGACATAAGCTCACTTAGTAACAGGAGCAGATGCCCTACCACTATCAATAAAATAATTCTGTGAAAAACGGTACACCTCAATGAGCCATCTCTTACAGATAAATTGCACAAGTACTTTTAAACTTTTTCAATTATTTTTATATAATTTTGTCAAACAATAGGTCAGAGCACATTGTAAATGGATGACATCAGTTGCCGTGTATCAGACAATGTACAGACACTTGTGTTTCAACAAACCGTGATACAACAAAGTGAGCGCATAACACCAAAGTGAACAAGTGTGCGTGCGTTTGTATCTCAAACTACAGGGTATTTTTATTTTCCATACAAGGTTCAGAGCAACCAGTACATTTTTCAGAAACAGTCCATGTGGGGAAATGTCTTGATTACTTACAGGTAATCTTTATTAGTCTTAGTCATACTTATCCTCGACCTAGTCATCTGCTCACGAGGAATGTCACCCAATCCCAGGACAAACATAAAACAGGAAATGCTAGCTGACCCTACCACCCTCAGCTAGACACTGCAATAGAGTAGCATTCTCCCCAGGACTTCCTGTATTTCCAAGCCTCTTATCAAAGGCCCAGATACCAGGGAGGGTGGGCGGGATTAAATCAAGGATGAGTAGGACTAACAGTAATGAAGATTACCAGTAAGTAATGAGGGTATTACCTCTACATCCCTCGTCCTCAACCCAGTTATTAACTCATGAGGTATACCAAAGATATGAGAATGGCCTTTGATAAGAAAAAAAGTACAGCAAAGATCAATATTTTTTGTGAGACCAAAGTGCTTTATTTGTTAACATCCTGTTCCATAATACCCAAAAATAATCATGGTAATACTGATTGCAGTACTCCAGAGCCAAAATTCTTTTGATCATTCAATACCCCATGCAATCAATCTGTAATGTCTTATAAAGGATTTGCCTGAATACCAAGTTCCAGCTCTGCAAAGTTTATCCAGAGCGACACCTTTCAACTCCGCCCAAGAGGTGGCCACTCATCTCGTGGATCGACTTTTTAATCCCTGAGGTGGAGGGAGATCCGAACTGGAATAGGCAAGACCAATAGTGTCCTTAATCTATCAATTTAATGTGGTCTTGGACACCTTCATACCCTTCCCTGTGAGGCTAAAAGTGACAGAGAATCAGACTTCCTGAATTCACTGGATCTATCAAGATGAATTGATAGAGCACACTTAACATCCACTAAATGCAGTTTCTGCTCTTCTTCAGAGGAAGGGGAAGGATAGAAAGCAGGAAGAATCAGCTCTTGAGAATAGTGGAACTTAGAGTTAACTTTAGGGAGAAGGGAAGGATCAGGTCTAAGTACCACCGCATCATCCAGAAAAGTCAAGAAAGGAAGATCACAAAGTAAAGCGGAAAGTTGCTCTAACTGTCTAGCAGAAGTAATAATCACCAAGAATAGAACCTTGAAAGACAGGAACTTGAAATCCACGATGGATAAGGGTTCAATGGGGGGGTCCTGCAAGGCTTTTAAAACCAGGGGCAAAACCCAAGAAGGAACAGAAGAATGAACACTGGGTTTAGAAATAGAAAAACTCTTAAGCATTCTAGACACTGCTTCTTCAATCACACCACTGTTGACACGGAATGCCTCAATGGCATACCACTGAGATCTCAAAGTTGAGAGGGATAGTTCTTTCTAAAAGCCATTCAGAACAAATTGAAGGATAAAAGAAACAGAACAACCCACAGTAAAATACCTTGTGCAGAACACCAAGAATCAAATGTTTTCCTGCGCTTAGAATATTCAAAGAGAGTATAAGATCTCCTAGATTTCTGGACTACTTCAGTAATACGAGGAGGCAAACCTTGTTTCTCTAGACCTATCCACTCAACTTCAAAAATGAGATGGTAGGATGAAGAGGCAGGCGAGGGTTGCAGGAACTCAGAGGAGAGGAAGACAGAGGAAGGATCCATGGAGTTTGACATGCCATCCGTTTTAGAAGAGGAAACCAAATCATTGCTTGATTTAAAGATGGTGTCTAGTGTAGGAGCGAAGAACAGATGTGAGGACTCTATTTGCCTGACCGCAAGGTGTCAGCGAATGTAGTTCAAGTTCAATAAAGCAGAGCAGGCCTCGAAAAACATAAAAATGTTACTAGACCTGCAGGTTGGATAACTTGAATAATCTACTCGACCTAACTGTAATATACTTGACCTGTAAACTGGTCTCAATTTGTGTGATCATTGGCAAATATTTTATTTTACAGAGTGCCTTTTCTTCATTCTAAGATATGAGTGCACCTTCAAATACGTATGTTCATCATTTCTGCTTTACAAAATAAAACGCTTTTGTTTGATTAAATAGACTAAACGTTTGCTCCATGTGTAATAACAATCGAGTCCACATATTGGGTACACATGATCCCTGACTTGCCTCTCAGTTTACTAATAGCATTGCCATCAGGGCAGGGGCACAAGTGTTTCTCAGTTCATGTTTAAACACTCACTTTAATACATATATTACTAAAGCATGATGTGGTAGTGCACTGTCATTTACAAACAGTACATTTCCAAGAAATGTCCAAAAACCTTCCCACTATCTTGCAGCTTTACTGATAATACTATATAGTGCATTAACAATAATCTATGAAAATTGGGTTTCAGAAAACATATTTATCATTTCCTCATCACCCGGTAAAGTCTTCTGATTTGTTTTCCATCCTATAAAATTATTATTTCATCACACAGAAGTACGGAAAATGGGCTTTCACAACTACTGAAATATATTTTGAAATGTTTGCACAGTTGACGTATTAGCTATTTAAATGTGTGTTCGAAAAAACTTGATACCCCACAGCCTTTCATTTCACACTTCCTACAGCAGGTCAGACAGATAACTTTACAAAATCCTCGAACTCTGCAGTCAGAGAAGGAAAAGTCATTGTAAACTGACTTCTGACCTCTGTCTCTGAACACAGAGCAAATGTGACAAGTTAAAACAAGATTTAAAGGCATCTTTATTGCTCCTTCACTCTCTGACTGAACAGAACACCAGCTCTTTGTCACCTCACCAAAACAGGCGCGTAGGTCCTAAATATAGCTCGCCCTGATAAAATCTGACTGGCCGTAGCGAGTGGGCTAGTAGGTTTTTCGAGGCATGCAGAGCCATGCTTAATGAGAGAGTGTAGGACCAACGTGTTAAAGAAGAAAGTGATTCATTCCAGTTCTGTTTATTTTTCTCATATGTAGTGTGGAAAGTGTTGTAGCATGTGTTCTCTTCACTCTGTCCGATGGTGTCGGTGGGCAGCAGCTGCAGGCATGGCATATGAAACCGAGCAGTGTAGTGTGGGCTTGTGAAGCTGCTCTCAGATCCGTCCTTCATGTGATGCTACTGCTTTCTAAGATGCTGTCATGGCCTGCTGTGGATGGGCCATGAGAGTTTCTGTAGAGGGGCAGAAAAAAGGACTGCACCGCAGAGCAGCAGGCAGAGGGGCTATATGGTCCGCGTGACACAGCGGATCTCAGCCTCTGGGGAGTGAGTCACCATCAACACCATGGTGAGGTGAAGATTGCTGATCAGTGTAGCAATCTGCATGGTGCATCCTCTCTGGCGTTTCTGTTGCTCTGCTTCGTCCATCTTTGAGCGCTTCACACGGTCTGCCGAAAGTGGTCATGGCAGGGTCTCAGTCGCTGGTGGTTGGTATGCTTCAGTAAGGAGGTTTTAATTCTCTGAAAAAACAAAAACATATATAGTGAGATAATCGGGCATATTGGGATTGACTCTCCCAAGCACTTGCCTGTTTTGGCCATGATATCAATCAATCAATAAATCAATCAGGGGTTCGTTAAAGCGCGACTACTCACCCGTAAGGGTCTCAAGGCGCTAGGGGTAGGGGGGGGGGGCATGTGTGCAGGTTCCATTCCATCAAGGAGGGGGTCTGTCGAAGAGCCAGGTTTTGAGGTTTCTTGCGAAGATGGGGAGCGATGTTGTCTGTCTGAGGTGGAGCGGAAGGGCGTTCCATGCTTTGGCCGCGAGGAAGGAGAAGGAGCCGCCTCCCGATCTGGTCTTTCTGGTGCGGGGGACCATGGCGTAGGAGAGCTGGGCTGATCGTAGGGTCCTTTGGGGTGCGTGGAATTTGAGTCGGCTGTTCAGGTATGCTGGTCCCGTGCCGTGGAGGGCCTTGTGTGCGTGGGTGAGTATCTTGAAGGTGATTCTCGCCTCGACGGGGAGCCAGTGGAGTGTGCGCAGGTGCTGGGAGATGTGGCAGTGTTTTGGCAGGTTGAGGACCAGTCTACCGGCGGCGTTCTGGATGTTCTGTAGCTTGCGGGTGAGGTTTTTGTTTATTCCGGCATAGAGTCCGTCCGTTGCCGTAGTCGAGTCTGCTGGTGACCAGGGCGTGTGTGACGGTCTTTCTGTGTTCGAAGGGGATCCATTTGAAGGTCTTACGAAGGAGGCGGAGGGTGTGGAAGCAGGAAGACAAGACGGAGTTGATCTGGCGGTCCATTTTGAGCTCGGAGTCCAGGATGATTCCCAGGTTGCGTGCGTGGTCCGTGGGGGTCGGCGGGATTCCGAGTGCGGGGGGCCACCAGGTGTCGCTCCAGGCGTCGGGGTTTGGGCCCATGATGAGTACTCCTGTTTTGTTGGTGTTTAGTTGTAGGCAGCTGTTTTTCATCCATTTGGCGACGGCTTCCATGCCTTCTCGAAAGTTGTGTCTGGCGGTGTTGGGTTCGTTGGATAGGGAGAGGATGAGTTGGGTGTCGTCTGCGTATGACACAATGTTGAGTCCGTGAGGTTCTGACGATGGGGGCGAGTGGAGCCATGTAGACGTTGAAGAGCGTCGGGCTGAGGAAGGAGCCCTGGGGGACTCCGCAGGTGGTAGGTGTAGGGTCCGAGAGGAAAGGGGGGAGTCTGACCCGCTGCGTTCTGCCGAAGAGGAAGGAGAGGATCCAGTCGAGGGCCTTGTCCTGGATTCCTGCGTCGTGAGAGTCTGCGTATTAGGGTGCGGTGAGAGACTGTGTCGAACGCCGCTGAGAGGTCGAGGAGGATGAGGGCTACTGTTTCTCCTTTGTCCAGTAGGGTGCGGATGTCGTCTGTTGCGGCGAGGAGGGCAGTTTCTGTACTGTGGTTTTTTCTGAAGCCGGATTGGGAGGAGTCGAGGTTGTTGTGTTCTTCAATGAATGTGGCGAGTTGGCTGATGATGGCTTTCTCGATGACTTTCGCTGGGAACGGGAGCAGGGAGATGGGTCTGTAGTTTTTGAGGTCGGTGGGGTCCGCTGAGGGTTTCTTCAGGAGGGGGTTGATCTCTGCGTGTTTCCAGTCGTCGGGGAACGAGGCGGTCGCCAGGGAGCGGTTGATGGTGTGGTGGAGCATGGGTGCAATGGTGTTGGCAGCTCTGTTGAAGATGTGGTGGGGGGCCCCTGAGTGGATTGACTTCATTGTCTTCAGTGTGTCTTCGGTGGTGAGGGCTGTCCAGTTGTCAATCGCTGGTTTCCGGGTATTGGGGGTGGTTGGTGAGGGTTCAGTGTGTTGGTTGTCTTCGTCGAAGTTGTCGTAGATGCTCTTGATTTTGTGGTGGAAAAAGGTGCTGAGTTTGTCGCAGAGGTCTTGTTAGGGAGGGATGTCAGTAGACTCGCTGGTGGGTTGGGCGTACTCCTTGATGATGCTGAAGAGTTCCTTGCTGTTGTGCGCGTGGGTGGAGATTCTGTCTTCAATCGCTTTTTTCCTCGTTTCTCTGATGAGTTGGTGGTGGGCGTTGGTGGCGGCTTTGAAGTTGTTGTGGGCTTCTGTGGATCTGGTGTTCCTCCAGGCCTTTTCGAGGCGGCGGCAAGTGCGTCTGGACTCTCGAAGTTCGGTGGTAAACCATCTGGCTTTCTTGGCACGGGTGTTGTTGTTTTTCTTGAGGGGGCTATGCTGTTGGCGCTGTCCGAGATCCATCTATGCAGGGTTCGGGCTGCGGTGTTGATATTATTGAAAATTTACCCTGATTGATCAAAGCTCTCTTTCAGAGAGATCTTGGTATTTGGCAAGCCACACCCAATCAGAACATTTTCAGTCACCTCCCTGAGATTGAACCTGACCCCTCTGTAGTTTTGGAAGATTGACTAAGTATGTGGAGGCTTTAAAGCACTGGAACCACTGTTTCAAGAGGAATGGAGTGTCATTGTTGAGCATAATGTATATTTTTTACTCTGCAGCATAACATACATGAATTAACGTGTTTATATAGCCACCCTGGTGATTTCATCCTCCAGTTGTGAATTTGAAGGTCTTACAGACAAATACATATAGGATCCACTTGTAATGGATTGCCACACAAAAATGAAAGAGAAACTATTGTGTTGTAAACATCCTTCACTAGTAGAAAAACAACCTGATTGAATAGTGAAAGGGGGAGAAAGAGCCATAAAAAGATGAACAGTGATCAAGTGGCTGAACAAGGAAAACCAGTTTGTGTAGTTGTGTTAAAGCTAAATGTCAGGGGTGTGTAAATTGTAAAACATGCTGTTCTAATGCCCATTTCACAGTCCGCGACTCTTGTCCTGCTTTTCACAAGATATGTAATAATTGTAGGTAAAGGAAAGCATTTTGCTAACATATTTGTGGTTAAAATTTGTGAAGCTGTGTTAGTGTCATTATTTTTGGCAAAGAATCACCTTTCCGTGCTTGCATGCCATCTGAGCGTAATACCTTGAGCTTACAAGTGCTGTGGGGGCAGCAAAGGCAGATGGGGCACCCAGAATGCACATACAGTCAATTGCATCATTTCACAGGACCACATCGCATCTACACCCATTATGGCAGGTCTTGGCTCTGTTCCCACTCTCTCCCAGTAACTCCAGGGACTAATATTGCATCCATCTGCTCCACACCTTACAAAACTTTTGAGGGCAACCCCTGCTGTCGTATATGACTTTTTCTGCCACCATATACATATCCATGCCCTGCCTCCTCTCCTGCAATGTCGGGCTCTCACTCACCCCCAGTACCGGGCTATAAGGGAGAGAATGTGGCCTAACGGCTAGAGCCTCCATCTTTCGAGCTGGGGAACCAACTTTGAGTCTCGGGTCCGCTCAACATCTTATGATTCTGGGCAAATCACTTAATCTCCCCGTGCCTACCAAAAAATAATGTGTTCTTGTGTAAGGTAACTGGTGCTTATGTAAAGCACTCCAATACCTTTGGGTCGAGTTTGTGCTATATAAAACTGAGAAAAAAAAGATCTCTCTTTGCCACTACAAGTCCTAGGCCACAGAGCAACAGCTTGGCCCTTGGCTGGTCAATGTCGTTGGGGATCCCCAGGAGGATATATTTAGGATCCAGTCGGATCGATTCTGTAAGGACTGTACGGAGTTTCTTGATAACTACCACCCAGTAGTCCTTGATTAGTGGGCATCCCCAAATAGTGTGGGAAAAGGAACCATCCCCCTCGTGACACCTCGACAGTGCAGATCTTGTGCCCTCCCCATGGCGTGCAGTCTCCGCCTTTCGTAATACAACCTGTGAAAGATTTTAAATGCGATTAAACGTAGCCTCGATTTTATTTCTACCTCCCTCGGGTGCATCAGGGCCGCATCCCAGTGTATCCTCTAGGTCTCCTACATCCTCCACCCATTTCACTTGCAACCTAAGTAGAGTGTTGAGCATGTTGTTGTTGAGGGTTTTGGAGGTTAGGGAGATCGCACCATTTTCTAGCTCCTCTATTAGCAGCTGCCCTTCCAATGGGGCGAATTGTGGGATGCCCTCCCCGGATAACTCCTCACCCTTGCCAGGCATGCCGTACTTGTGAATATTTCAGAAATTGATTGGCGTTTATCCCAAACTTGCGTTGTAGTGAGGAAAATTGTATTATGTCACCTCCCTCTAGCAGATCCCCTACCTTGGAGATCCCAATAAGATCCCAGACCTCGAAGCCTTGCAATTTCAGCATCCCCAAGTGCCTGGGCTGCTATCGTAGGCCCAGGCACTTTATGGGTTTTCCCCAGGCGGCCAAGGCTACTTGGGTGACCGGGAGAAGAAGCTGCACCCCTTTGTCCCCATAAAAGTAGTGTAAGCAGGACTTTTGCCCTCATTGCACCCGTTGAAACCTAAAAGTGGAATGATCTAATGAGGCAAACAACTAGTTGTTGAAGTTGATCAGATGTGATGCTAAGTATTATGCTTCTAAGTCGGGTAGAGCAAACCCCCCATTATATGGTTACTTTGTAAAGTTTTCAGGGCAATTCTGGGGTGTTTCCTGTCCCACAGCAAGGTTCACATTTCACCCGCCAGCCTAGGATGGACCTCAGTGAGGAATCATATAGAACGTGTTTGCAAAACATACAGCAGTTTTAGGAGCAAGATAATTTTACACATGGCTGCTTGCCTCAGTAGAGGGAGGGGCAGCCCTCTCCACCTCTCCATCTCTTCCCGGCAAGCTCTCGCCAACCTCCCCAGGTTCCGATCGTAACAGAGGTCTATCCCCAGTGTCATGAAAATACCTAGATATTTAAAGCCGTCATCCCGCGTGTCAAGCGACAGGGGAGTAGGGAGGTATCTATCCCGCCCGGTTGAAGGTAGAATACTGACTTATCCCAGTTAATTCGATAGCCGGAGTAACTCTCATACTCCTCAAACAGGTGGAAGATTAAAGGGAGGGTCATGGACGGCTCCGTATTGTAGAGCAACATTTTCTCCTCGTCTTCGCCCACTCCCGTGATGTGGAAACCGCGGACCATGGGGTGATCTTGCACTATACAGGTCTGTAATTCTATTGTAAGAGCAAACAGGAAGGGGGACAAGGGGCAACCCTGCCTCGTATCCCTACAAATAGGGAAGTCAGAGGACAGCGTTCCATTAACTCTGACAGCTGCTGCCTGGGCCTGATAAAATAATTTCACTCCCTTCCTGTATTGGGGACCAAACCCAAACTTCACCAGAGTTTGTTCTAAAAAGGGCCAAGCAATCCTACATATCGCTTAAAAAATTCTGCAGGAATCCAGTTGGGGCCCGACGTCTTATTGAATTTTAACTTTGCCATGGGGGCTTGGACCTCCGCCAACGTGATTTCAGATTCCAGGGCCTCTCGCGCTTCCAAGTCTAACACAGGAGTGGTTACCAACAGCAGGTATTGGACGATGTGTGGTGCGTCGTGCAGTGTCCTAACTCTGTAGAACTCCTGATAATAGTGGGCAAAGGTCCCAGTGATAGTTTCATCCATAGCAAAACAGTCTCCCCCTGGTCCCACTATCTGGTGCACCCATCTGGCCTCCACTTCCTTCCAGCCTAACCATGCCAGGAGTTTTCTGGCCTTATCGCCAGTGTTATACAACCTATGAAGTGTAACAGGCATTTGTTTCTTTGCCCCTTCTTGTGCCAGATCTCAGTATTCGGCTCTCAGAAGTTCCAACTGCCTAACCCTGGGGGAGTCTAGCCCTGGACCCGGTATCCTTCGAGCTGCAAAAGTTGCTCTCATGCTGCTTCAGGGCCCCTACCACTTTCTTTTTTTTCTGGGAAATCAGGTTCTGGGCACTATCCTGGAGGACCATCTTATATGCTTCCCATAGCACCACCTTGGACGTGACTGAGCCTTCATTTTTTCAGAATCAACCTGTAACCCAATGGCCACGTCCCAGTCCCGCAAATCCCACGCATTGAGTCTCCAGCCTGCACCTCCCCCATGACCCAGTCTACCCAATTTCACCATTAGAGGGGAGTGGTGAGAAAGTCCCTGGGCCAAGTCTCTGCCTGCTGTATTGTACCCACCTCCCCGGCTGCGATAAAGATGTAGTCCAAGCGAACTAACACCCTGTGGGCCCCTGAGAAGTATGAGCATCATCTATCAGTGGGTTGCACCCGTCGCCACAGATCCGAGAGGCCAAGTGTATTTATGAAGCGTGAAAGCGGGGTAGTTGATGTGGGCATCCCTGGTGTCCCGGTCCTATCTAGCTCTAGTACCATTGTTAAAATCTCCTCCCAAAATGTGGCACGGGGAGGTTACCTCCAGCAACATTTCAGAGAGTTTCACCACTGTGGTGGCCTGTAACCTAGGAGGTGCATATAAACTAATTAAAGTAACATCGGTTCATCCCCAGAGCCCTTTCACCCCCACATACAGGCCAGAAGGATCTATCCACTGTTTCCCTACTCAAAGGGGGGGGGGTTCTGGTTCTTTCTTACCAGTATGGCCACCCCTCTGGATCGATGTATATACCGCATGGGCCAGTGTGATGTAGGCGCCTCTCCCCAGGAATTTGCACTGTGTGCCCTGGAGATGAGTTTCTTGTAAGAGCACCACGTCTGGCTGCAACCTCCTTATGTATTGGGCCACCAAGCCCCTCTTAATTTTATCTCCCAGTCCATTAATGTTCCAGGATAGGACAGTAAGAGTCCTGGTGTGTAAGGGTTGAGTACCTGCCGTGGCCCCGCAGGTGGGTGCATGGTGTATTAGGGAATGGTTATCAGCCATGACTCTTAACAACAGGGTAATGTGACGCGTGTGATCCTTGACGAGACTACTAAGCGACTGGTGTTTCTATACCTTCCCCCCAGAACTGAGAAACCCCGAACTGTGTATCCACCCCTCTCCCCACCTCACCCCACAAGAACTCCTGCGAGTGTGTGAGCCCATACCTCAACTGGAACTACTCAACAGGGGAGACTGAGAGGCTTGTAGCCCACCACCCCACCCACTAACTCAGCCCTGCAAAGTCTGTAAACACCAGCTGAGCCCACGTTCTGTTCGGACCCTCCAAGTCTTCCATGTTGGGGCATGGAAGCACTGATTCCGCCGCTCTCTGGCCCCGGATACCATCACCAGTCCAACCATCATGTCACCGCAGTCAGTCCTGAAGCCGTGGCGTCCTAAGGTGCCGAACCAGTCTTTTGGTCATCTCCTGTGTAGCCATGGGTGGATTCCCCCTCCAGCACATTTTTCCAGCTCTTTTTGGTTTCCACTGTCCGGTCACCCTCCGTATCCGAGGAGACCTCCGGTCGACCCTCGGGTCGTGTTCCATGCCATGGTGTCCAACTCCCCCTCCTTGGCAGGCACTGGTCATTCCTTCTAAGCCACCGTCTGTCCTTCAGCTGGGCACCCTCCCCATTGTAGGGGCATGAGCCAGTCTGCCGCCCCCTTGCCCCGATAGCCTGGGATACTCCTCCCGCCAAGTCCAAGCATTCTCCGGTGTCTGAAAGAAGAAAGATTTCCCTTGGAACAAGACCTTCAGCTTGGCTGGGAATATACTGCTGTTGGAGTCTCCTCACCCTGGCTTTAACCGAATCAAAGGTACGTCACTGCCGTTGAACCTCCCGAGTGTAGTGTGGGAAAATTAGGATTTTGGATTTCGCATGGCGCACCTCCTCCATTTTGCACAATTTGGTGAGGATCATGCCTTGATCTTGAAAATTTAAGAAGCGCATGCTATCACCGGTCTTGGGGGGGGCCCCGGCAGGGGTTTGCCCCCTAGCGCCTGGTGTGCCTTTTCAATAATAAAGCAGGAGGAAAACCTGTCCTGAGGGAGGGTGCGCCGTAACCACTTGTCCAGGAACTGCACCATGTCGAGTCCCTCAACCCCTTCAGGAAACCCCTCAAACCGTTGGTTTTCCCACCTGGCGTGGTTTTAAGCATCTTGTAGTCTCCATACCACATCCTTGGTGGTGGCCCAAGCCTCCGTCACCTCCTTGCGGATTCCTTGGACCGTATCTTCCAGTTCGGAAATCTTGGTTACCGCCGAGGTGACCCTTTCTGCCCCATTTCAGAGATCCTGTGCGCAGAAGCGGACCGCTCCCCGGGTCATCCTATGCCCTCAGTGTGATTTCACCGGTGAACCGGACCTCGCTTCTGCAATCGTAGCCCCCACGGCTCCCGCGCCTGCACTCCCTCAGCTTCTGGTTAACAGGGAGGTGGGGAGAGGAATGATGAGGCCTCCCACAGTCTGTGGCCCCTCGGGATGGGGGTCTGACTCACCAGGCAGCACGACCTGCCCCCGCTCTTCAGTCGATCATGAGACCCAGGCCTCACCACTCCCCAGCAGTCGGTGACCCAGGTGTCGCGTAGATCAGCAGGTCCTGGCCAGTGTTCCAGGAGCGGAGCGCCCGTCACGGGACCACGCCCGGCCACAGCCTTATGTCGGGCCCACCACTGGTCATAGGGCAGCACCGGGAGGATTGTCCAGACCACAACAGTGGGTGGCGATTGACCTCGGACGTCACACACACACCTCAACTCTCGTTGCCAACAGTGTAGTACAGGCCGCGGCACACCAGAACTTTTATTGGCTCTGCGGTGCGGAAATCCCGGCCCGCTGTGTCTTTTGGCATCAGCCCGTGGCACAGGGGAAGCTGGGCATAAAATTCAGTGCGACAACTGTAGTGTTGGCGAAGATTTAACAGGATTTAGTATGGGCCTGGCACGGAGCTCGCTCAAGGAGCATCCGACTCGGTTGCCATCTTGGCCACGCCCCCTATATACAACTTTTTTCAACATTCAGTTCAATTTATATATATATTCTTAAAAAGCCAAAATGAATTATTTTAGTGTAACATTATTTCCTGTGGGTTCTATTTTAAGTCCTTCCCTCCGTTATTTTCACAGGGAGGGTGTTATAGTATCAGTGGTAGGCCATCTGTGGTGCTAGACTTGCTGCTGCTTCTTTCTGGCTGTAGTAATTTACATCTACAAATTTGGCCCCACTCTCTGTTGTGGGAACATGGAAGTCTACACTTTTAAGTAACTTTACACTCGTAAAGGGTGAGTAGCCAAAAGTAGTAAAGTTACTCAAAGGTGTAAGAGTAAACTTACATATTTAGATTACTCACAGGTGTAAGTTACCTTTGTGAATAGCCCCTTAAGTTGGTAACAGAACTGGGAATTTTTTTTTGCCCAATAGAAGGACCTGATTAAAACAATATATCTACTGCTCAGAAAGTTGCTTTTCCATGGGCTCAGAAAAGAGTGCGTGTAAGTGGGAGGGTCTGTTATGATAGTCTGTGACTTGGTCCTGCAGAGAACTCAATCAAAATGTCTGTGAATTATGTTAGGAACATGAGCTAATTTAGCAAGAAGAAATGCCTAAATATAGGTATGGGTGCAAGAGGCTAGTAACAAGAAAACAAGAAGCTCCAATGGCAAGCTCAGCTTTGGTATCAAACGTTTTGCGCTCTCACAAACGTTTGTTGGATTTTTTTTAATTTAAATTCTTTTTATTGAAGAAAAGACAAATATCACAGATCAAACAAAGTGAGGGCTTATGTCCCTGCAGAGAGAACATCAAAAGGAGCCCACATTCCGTGATACATGACATAACAGCTGAGGAAAAACATACATATCAAGATCCAGTTCAAGTAATACACTATCAGGCTGTACACGATAACTTTATACCGCAATGGAAAGGGACGGGGCTCGCTGAAACCTCCTCCCCCATTATCCAAACAATAGTCTTAGTATGAAAAGGAAAGAGCAGAAAAAGGCAAATCTAGAAACAAGCAAGCAAGGCTCCCAAGATCCTTAGTAATAAACCTGGGCTTAGCAATAATGATATGATGGGGCCTTGGAGATGCCCTGCGCCTAACAGTGCAATATCTAAACTTGACCTTTCAACTGTGAGGGTCTCGGGGTTGAAGGGGCAGCAGGGGACTGCCCATGAGTGTACATACAAAAAGAAAAATAGGAAAATGAGGCCAAGTGTACAATTCACACAGAGAAGAAAAAAGAGAGAAACAGATGTGCTGAACAGAGCCAGGTTCTGGGACGGGGTCGGGGGGACGTCAGAGTGTAGAGAGCTAGGTCGCCTGACTTAGGTAAGTCATTCCTGGGAGTCAGGTTTCTGGCCCCCAGAGTATGGTATAAGGGAATCTTCGAGCAGCTGCAAAGCCCGAAGTCTAGGGGGCATCAACCGGGAATGCCGGGGCATAGTAAAGTAGCTCATGAGGGGCTGCCAGATGCGGTTAAAACGGGTGTCCGTGTGGTTAAGGCGGGCAGTAAGCAGCTCGAGAGCTAAGACATTCCACACTCGAAGGAACCAGGTGGCAATGGGGGTGGGGGTGTGTGGTTTCTTCCAAAATAGGGCTATCGACTGTCTGGCCGCTCCTAACAAATGGAGAATCAAGCGCCAGTCTGTGTGTGACATCACGTGCAGTGTTAAAGGTTTAATGCCTAAGAGCGTGACTGACGAGGAAGAAGGAATAGGGTATCCCACTATCTCCTTGATATGGCTAAGGACCACCTTCCAAAACAATGTGAGGCTCGGGCATGACCACCAGATATGCATAAGATCGCCTCTATCCTTCTGGCATCTCCAGCTGGTCGGGGGGGGAGTTAGGAAACATTCGATGTAGGCGGGTTGGGGTGTAATACCACCACATCATTAACTTATATGCCGACTCACGTTGCGGCGTGCTCTGGTATATCCTGGGAATATCTCGCCCACTCCTCAGGAGGTATCTCCTCTCCTAAATCTGAGGCCCACCGCGTTTGATAGCCATGGGACGTGGGCCGCTGTGAGCGCTGTAAGACAGTGTAGGTTTTAGAAATTAGCCCCTTCGAGCCCTCGAAGTTACGAACCAAGGTTTCAAAGGCAGTGAGTTGTCTAGTGGCTCCTTGTGTGTAGGTTGGAGAGCTGAGCCAGTGGCGTAGCTGATAGTATTGCATACGTGTTCCCCCTGTGAGATGAAACTTTTGCCTACATTGGTCAAACGTGAGAAAGTCCCCGTCCTGGAAGAGGACCTGGATAACCCGGCATTCACCCTCCGTCCATGCACTAAATGCCTGAGGCTGCGATGCCCGGGGGAAGATGGGATTGCGGGCTATAGGTGTATTAGGGGATGGAAATGTCGTCATACCCCGGGAGACCGCCAGCTTGTCCCAGATCTCAAGAACTGTCTTGGTGGGGGTAGCTATATAGGCACTGCGGCGGCGCGCCCCTCGCGGGAGCCAGGCCAGGTCCCACAAAGGCCTACAGGATACCGCTCGGTCTAGGTGGAACCAATGTTTTTCGCTTTCGCGAACCACCCACTCCGATATATATCGGAGGCGGCAGGCCCAGTAGTATTCCAAAAGGTTGGGGCACGCCAGACCACCCCGATCACGAGGCAGCATTAAGATCTTGTTAGAAAAGCGCAGTCGAGATTTCCCCCATATAAATTTAGTAAAGTCGCGTTGTAAAGCGAGAATGTCCGCCTGTGGGATTGGGATGGGCAGGGTCTGGAAGAGATAAAGAACCTTAGGGAAGAGAGACATTTTAATAGTACTAGTACGTCCCAACCAGGCAAGGGGAAGGCCCTTCCATCTGTGCAGTTCCTCCCGGATGTCTCTCCTATATCTAGGCCAGTTGGACGCAGTCCACGTCGAGAGTGTGGGAGTCAGATCAAGGCCCAAGTACCGAATTGAGACCTCTGTCCCCTGTACCGGGATCAGATCTCATAATTCCTGGACTTCCGAGGCCGGGAGAGTAAGATTAAGGGCATGAGACTTATCCAGGTTGATCCGGTACCCCGAGGCGGCCTCAAAGGTCCTTAAGAGAGAAGCCACCGCCGGGAGGGACGTAGACGGGGCCGATAATGAAAGGAGGAGTTCGTCAGCAAAAAGAGAGGCTTTATGCTCTTGTCCCCCCATGGGTATACCCCATATATTCAGATCATGATGAATGGCAATAGCTAGGGGCTACACAACCAAAGCAAACAGCAGGGGGGAGAGCGGGCACCCCTGTCTGGTGCCCCGGTGTATGGGAATAGGGGCCGTGAGGCGACCATTAAAGCGTCTGCGTGTAGAGGGTTTCGCGTAGGGCGCCATCAATTTGGAGATCATTCCCGGTCCCAGCCCCACCCTCCACAGTACCGCTGTAAGGAATCCCCAGTCCACGCGGTCGAAGGCTTTCTCTGCGTCAAGGGAGACCAGACAAGCAGGGATGTCCCTAAAGCGTGCCTTCTCGACAAGATGGGCTATCCGACGGATATTGTCCGCCCCTTGGCGATGACGTATAAAGCCCACTTGATCGGGATCAATGAGACCGGGAAGATGGGGTTCCAGTCGGTTGGCTAGGATTTTCGTATAGATCTTAGCGTCCGTATTTAACAGAGCAATAGGGCGTTATGATGTGGGTAGGGAGGGGTCTTTACCTGGTTTGGGAATAAGTACCACCTCCGCTTCATTCATGGTAGGGTTGAGACCCGAGACGTCTGTGAAGCTATTAAAAAGATGAAGCAAGTGGTCGCGAAGTTGTGGATAAAAAACCCGGTAGAAGGTGACTGGCAGTCCATCAGGCCCCGGGGTCTTACCAAGTGGGTTGTTGGATTTCTTAAAGGTGTTTCTAAGGTATGTTGTACATGTAGCTGTATGTGAAAGTTTCTGACATGAATATTTGCATTATGGACTCATCAGAACATATCTTATGGCTGAATGCATAGTGCACATTCCAATGGATTGCTTGCTGCTGCTCCCTGGTGGACTCCTCAACATAAACCATGGCTGGTTGCCTAAAAACCCATCCTTTGGGTTGTTCCTTTGCCATTCCTGTGTGGACCCCATAGCACATAATAAAGGTACTGCAAGAATACACCTCTCAAGAGTAGCACCCTTCACCTCTGGCACATACCCAAGCTATATTCAGTGTAGTTTAAATTGTATGCGTGGATGCATCTTGTCTCCGGTGGTTAGTCTACACTAGGGTTCTCCAGTGTTGGTCCTGGCGGGCCGGAGCCATGCCAGATTTTCATGATAACTTCATTTAACTAAATGTGGATGTGCTAAAAATCTGGCATTCATGCAGCCATCACGAATTGACATTGGAGAACCCTGGTCTACACCCATGCTTATGAGTAGCTACGTACACGCTTGCAGTGACTCTGTGTGGGCATTCTGCAATGAATGAACATCATCAAAACATTTACTACACAGGCTACATGGCACTCCCACATTTCCTCACACAGGACAATGGAAACGCTACGAACACACAGCGTATGACAAGCAGCGCTCACCCACCCATAGCGCTCCAACAGAGTAGCAAGCTGCCTACTTGCAAATGCGCTTTGTTTTGTCAATGGTATGAAACATTTAATGCATACAACTACAATACAACACAACTATTGTAGCTTTTAGCTAAGAACTACCTCCTGCGCTGAGTCCAACAGGAGGTCGTGTCCACTCTGGTGGTACCATCCTACCAGGGTGGGGACAGGTTGCGGATGATGAAGCATGACACAATTTTGTGTGTGAGGCTTGATCTTCCATAAGGGTGACTTTCCCTCCCTTCTGCACCACCACAGTAATTCTGTGACTGTCCCACTTGGACCCTCGTAGGTTTGGTTGAAGGTAGTTATACTGGACCTTGTTCTCTCTCCTGCCGCATCTATTTGTGTTGGGTTTAGCTAAGCATGCCAGAACCATGGCTACTAAATCAGAGAAGGCAAATCAAAGAGTGTTTAGAAGATTTGCAAACAGCCTGCAAAACTTTGCTAATGAGCTTCATGAGGGGTAACTTGCCCTAATGCGGAGAATTGGACAGAATTCTAGATCAGCCAGAATGCTTGACCTACCCATGCCACCTCAAAGTACAGCAGCTGCGCCTCTCAGTTGCCACCACTATTCACATCCTCCCCTCCTCAAACCACACAGGATGTTTCTCCAATAGGAAGAAGGAGGTGAAGGGCACATGCAGCTAACTTACCTGAGCTCAGCTCCCTGATATAACTTCTTTAAAAAGGCTCCTTGAGACTTTTCTGACAGTCTTAAGCACACAATTTCAGTTTAATATTTATATATGTTTGATATTTGAGTAATTTGTACTTTTTTCAAATAAGAACATTTTTCTTGGCTTTCAATATAAAAAATGTTTTGATTTATTTATTTTGGTATCATGAATTTTATGATATATATTTAGAAAAGTTTACATTATATACTTCAAACATAATTTTGGATGAGCTTCTCTCTTATGGCTGTAGCATGGTGGTCCTGCTGTTTTGAGGCCTGTGCACATCTTTATTGTCCTCCTTGTCACTCCAGCTATCATTTGGCTGGTTTGCCTTTTCTGGCAAGGATACAGTGACATAAAGCCACATTGTGCAGCATGCAGCACAGGAGTGTAATGTTACACACTTCATCTGGTGCATATGGTAGTGCCCCACCACTACAAACAAGACATTGGAAACGAGCCTTGAGTACTTACAGTGCATGCTGTGTCACATTTCTTATTCTTCGGTGTGCCTGATCATAGCTATGCTGGGAGGGCGCCATTGGATCACGCATGGGTGTCATTGGCCATTCACGCAAGGGATAGCCAGAGTCACTTACACAGGAATAAACAAGTAAGGTACATTTAAAATAGAACATAACCCTTAGAAGCATTATTTCAATTAAAAATCCAGAAATTAGTTGTGTGTTTTGATTCATCTTGCAACCATGTCCTTTGTGAGTGATATCTTCTTATGGTCTATGGCTTCTGGCTATTTCTTGATAGCACAGAATCATGTATTAAAGCAAGGAAGCAGGCACTGCGTAACGATGAGGTGGGCATCACCCACCACTTGCACATTAATGGTATGCTGCTTCTTCCTGTTAAGTGCCACATGCGTACAGATAAGGGTACTTATTACATTTGGAAGGCCAACTACGGCATTAACCTATCCTTCACCCCATTCACTATTTGAGTGTCAATTGGAAAAAACATGTACTGTGGTGCAAGCTATATTAGGACACCCATTACCTGCTTTGGTACCTCTAAAAACGTAGGTTGTGCCAGGGCATTAAGACTTCCCACCAGAGCTTGAAATCCCCTTTAGCAAATAAATTTAGCACCACCAACATTTTTAGGAGTGCAGTCCCTATTCCAATATTGGACTCTGAAGCAGTCACTGTTGCATCCAATAAGCTGAGGATGATGTCAGTGTCCAGACAATATCAGGAATACATTCCCTGGATATACTCAAAGTGTTCAGACCCCCGTGATCATTCTTGCCTTCTTCAATGCCTGTTGGGTGTTTGAGCTGTTTGGTGTTGGTCTTGGGGTTGCATTTCTGCCTGCAGTTATAGCTGCACACCCATCACGTTCACCTCCTAGAGGCGGAGGTGCTTCAGTCGTGGCGCTATTTTGCAATGTGAAATAGAGACGGTGTGATCTGCACTGATATGTGGGTGAACGAGGTAAGTTCTGTGTGTCTGCATGAACGTATGCGCTTTAGAATGATATTAAAATATATTTTTTATCATATTACGAACTTTTTATTTAAAATAGAGTTTACAAATATAATTGGTGGTGTTATTAGTGGTTAAACACTATGGTATTCATTATTTTTTTTATTTTTTTATTTTACTACTTGCTCGTAGTAGGTGGTATTTTTAAGTGCTTTTCCCACCTCTTCAGTGTACAGCTGCAACTTGTAATAGCAATTATATTTCCACACCTGGTAATTCTGGGTGCTATTCTAACCCCACCTGGTTAAAACGTGTTCAATGTTACCACACCCAGTAAAACCGGATCCGAGTTTATTGCTACCATGTAATTGTATGGAGCGGATTTAATGCAAAACAACATGTGGTAGATCTGCTCCACACAACTTGTAATGAGGGCCTGAGAGCGCATAGCCGTCAACTCCTCTTGTGTTATAATCAAAATATATCTTCAGTATTATTACATTTTGGTCCCTGGTTATATCAATACACTCTCATAACTCGGTCTTCCACTCACTTCGTTGGCTCCCCTGTATCCCCAATTCATTTAGTTCTAACTAATCCGCCATTCTTCAGGAGGTTGTTTCACGCTTCATACCTGGGAACAAAATGAGAAAAACAACAACAAGAATGCTGTGCAGTAATAGTAAAGGGTAACAATATTGTTACTCATTGATTAATCTGCTGTATGATTAGTTAGTACTATAAGTTCTGTCATCTAAGCCATATCAAATGTTGTGCAGTTCAGCTAGAGGGTAAATGTCAAATCCATTTACAAATAACAAAAACATTTTTTTACCAAAATAAATCTCATATGCTTCTCTAAATATAATCTCTTCAAACATATGGCTACAATGTTAGATGCCTGCCTTATTATATATACTCTTATCTAAGAATAATCATACTAAAGTGGTGGAGGATCCAGCCTGGGAACGGCTGTTATTTAGAAATGGTAAATCTTTGTTCTAGTACTTTCTTTATGTCTGTTCTAATGTGTTTGAAAGGTATTTTAACCTAGTCACTCTTGACTGAAACTGATCCTATAGCTGTATGACCCCTGGGTTTCTAAAACCACAGCAGGCGGTCCTTATTCAGTACCCCAAATAGATGTACGTGACTAAGTATGTTTGCGTTCTGCATGTTGGTGTCACACGTTCCCTACTTACTGTTGCTTAGGTTAGAGTGGGAATAGTACATCTGACCCCACCAAAGTTGAACACGTTCCGTAATGTGGCACAAGGTGGAGTGGCAATAGTAAATCTGACCCCTTCAAAGTCCAACACTTTCCCTAATTTTGCTTAGGTTGCAGTGGGAATAGTACATCTGACCCCTCCAAAATCCAACACTTTCCCAAATGTAGGTACATTTGGCTTGAGAATAGTAAATCGAATCTTGCAAAATTCCAACACTTCCCCTACTGTTAGGCTGGGGTGGGTATTATAAATCTGTCCCTTCAAAGTCCAACACTTTCCCTAATTTTGCTCCAGTTGGAGTTAGAATGTGAAATTTGACCCCTTCAAAGTCCAGCAGTTTCCCTATTTTTGCTTAAGTTGGAGTGGAAACAGTAAATCTCTGATCCCTGCCAAAGTTTTTTTTTTTTTTGATAGTTAACTTTATTGATTTTTAAAGGAAACAAAAAGAACTGTACAGCACATTTGATCATCAGTCCTTGGCACTTCAGAGTGTGCCTGTAGTGATTGTGCACAAACATGCATATATGCCCATATCCACAGCGCATAGACAGTGCATTCATATATATAGGTAAACACCAGACCCATTCATCCCAGTTGGTCCAATCATTTGCCCCAGATCCTCTTATGTTTGGCTGGGCATCCCCGGGCCTCAAACAAGGGTTTCTCCTGCACGGCACACCAATCCATGCCCTTGCGCCATTTAGTTATTTTTGGGTGGTCAGGCTGTGCCCATGTCGCAGCAATGTCGTGCTTGACTACCATGGTAGCTGTCCCCAGGAACAGTTTGTCTGCTCGGGACCCATCCAGGCCATCCATGACTCCCAAGATGAGGTGTAGGGGGTCATGGGCACCTGCCAGCCCAGGACGTGCGTGAGCTCGGACTCTATTGTGTCCCAATACGGGGTAAGGACCAGACCATGTCTTGTCCGCAGCGCATGCATTTCAGAGAAGGACGTAGGCCTGCCCTATAAAGGCGCTCCGGGGTGAGATAGGCAATATGGAGATAATATAATTGGATTAGACGGAGTCTGGCTGAAGTTGTGATGGCCTTGGGGGCCATAAGGGCATCGCGCCAGTCCTCCTCCTCCAGGGGACCCAGCCATCACTCCCACTGGTGCCTGAGCGGATCGAGCATTGTCGGGCCATTATTAATAAGGGTGTGGTATATCCGAGATACTCCTCCCTTCCCCAGGTTCCCCATCATGACCTGAGCTTCCAGTGGACTAAATTCGGGGAGTGTCGTGCCTGTTGATATATGGGCGCTGAGGGCGGGTCGCAGCTGCAGGTATTTGTAGAATTGTGAAGCAGGGAGGGTATAACACCCCTGCAGGTCTTGGAACGTACTAATGTGGTCGCCCACCCATACGTCGCCCAGTTGTGATATGCCAATGTAGTCCCATCTTTTGAACCCCTCAAGTGCCGTCACCTCCCCCAGCCACACGCCCTGCCAGAGAGGCATTTGTTGACTCAGTGTGCTGTCCCAACGCGTGTGTCTTAGGGCCGCGCGCCAGGCCAGCAGGACCGCCCGGGTCACCGACGACATTGCTCTAGGTATTGGGCTGCCATATAGGAATGCTTGAATTTGGGAGAATTCCATGTCTTTGAGCTCTGTTTTATAGGCCGGGTCGGACCAACCCCCGGTGAACCAGTCGTGAAGGATGAGCAGTCGGGTGGCTATGTAATACAGGTAAAGATCAGTCATGCCCATGCCTCCATCGAAGGGTGGGATCCAGCATCGGGCGAGGGGGATACGTGGTCTCGCCCCTTCCCACAGAAACCTCGTGGCCACGCTGTCTATCTCTTTAAACCAACTTCGTGGGAAGTGGAAAGGGGTGTTCTGGATTATATATAAGAAGCGGGGAAGGATCATCATCTTGAACAAAGCCACTCTCCCGAGTGGGTTAAGTGGTAGGTTTTGCCAGCGTCTGAGATCCTCTTTGGCCTTTTTAACGAGTGGGGTAATGTTTAATGCCCATTATAGTTCGGGGAGCAGGGCAATCCATATCCCCAGGTATTTGAATGATTGCCGCCTGATGGGAATGGTTGATTGCCAGTCAAAGCATTCCCTGGAGTGGTGAAGGGGTACAAAGGTCGATTTTGCCGGGTTGAGCTGGAGGCCTGAGACGTTCTCAAAAGCTTGAAGGTCCCGAAGGCACCTTGGGCTGGAGTAGGCCGGATCTGCCAAGAAGAGCAGGACGTCGTCCGCATATAAGGCAATTTTGTCGGTGTGATGGCTCCCCCAGGACCAGCCCTGGATTGAGTCGTCAGTCCGAATAAGGCACGCCAAGGGTTCCATCGCCAGCGCAAACAAGAGGGGCGAGAGGGGACAGCCCTGCCTTGTGCATCTTTGAATCGGGAATGCCTCCGAGAGGGCTCCATTGGTGAGCACTCTGGCTCTGGGGTTGGAATATAGGACCCGAATGAAGTGCCGAAAGTGTTGACCCAGGCCCATCAGTGTTAGTACATCATCCAGGTAGAGCCAGTCGACCGTGTCGAAGGCATTTTCAAAGTCGACAAGCAGGAGTGCTAGATAGGGGGTAAGTAATTGGCGGTGCGCAAGAGCCAGGTGGAGGCGTCGTAAGAAATGTCTGGTGCTGCATGCCGGCATGAAGCCGCATTGGTCCGGGTGGACCAGTTTATTAAGGAACGGACGCAGGCGTTGGGCCAGGATCATGGCATATATCTTTACCTCGGTGTTAATTAGCGAAATCGGGCGTCCCTGCCAAAGATTAACACATTCTCTACTGTTGCATAGGTCGGAGTAGGGATATTAAATGTGACCCCTCCCAAGTCCAACACCTTCCCCAATTTTGTTAAGCTTTGCGTTGCAATCGTAACTCTGACCCTTCCAAACTCCGACACTTTCAGTACTGTTGCATTGGTTGGCGTGACAATAGTAAATATGACCCCTCCAAAATCTTACACTTACTCCAATGTTGTTAGGCTTCAAGTGGGAATAGTAAATCTGACCCTTCAAAGCTCAGCTTATGTTGGAGTAGGAATAGTACATATGATCACTTCAAAGTCCAACACTTTCCCTACTTTTGCTTAGTTTGAGGTGGGAATAATAAATCTGCCCCTCTAGTGCCCAACACCTTCCCTACTGCTGCTTAGGTTGGAGTGGGTATAGTAAATCTGACCTCTTCAAAGTCCAACACTTTCATTACTATGGCATAGGTTGGAGTGGAGGTAGTAAATGTGACCCCTTCCAAGTCCAACACTTTTTTTATTGTTGCTTCAGATGAAGTTGGAATGTGAAACTTGACCCCTCTAAAGTCTAATAATTTCCCTACTGTTGCTTAAGTTGGAGTGGGAATAGTAAATCTGACCCTCCAAAGCCCAACACTTTCCCCTACTATTGATTAGGTTAGGTGGGAATCGTATATCTGACCACTCCAAGATCCAACACTTTCCCCACTTTAGCGTAAGTTGTGGTTGGAATATTAAATCTGGCCCTCGAAAGTCCAACATTTTCACTTCTGTTGCTTCGGCTGAAGTGCGAATAGCAACTCTGACCCCTCTATAGTCCAACACTTTCTCTAGTGTTGCTTAGTTTGGAGTCGGAATAATAATAAATATATCTCCTGTAATGTCCAACACCTTTCATACTGTTGTTTAGTTGCATGTGAGAATAGTAAATCTGACCCCTCCAAAGTCCAAATCATTCTTTACTGCTGCATAGGTTAGAGTGTGTATGATAAATTTGACCTGTCCAAAGTACAACGCTTTCCCCCATTTTGTTACGTTTGGAATGGAAATAGTAAATTTGACTCTACCAACATCCAGCACTTTTCCCAATTTTCTGAAGTTTGGAGTGGGAAAAGTAAATCTGTTGCTTAAATTGAAGTGGGAATAGTAAATATGCCCCCACCAGAGTGCAACACGTTTGTTAATGTTGTTTGGAGCTGTAATACTGAATTTTATTCCCATCTCCAAAATCAATGCTTTTTCCAAAATGTTAGTTTTATAGGAGCTAGATTACACCATGTAATTCCAAAGATATTTTGTATCATTTTATTGAATGATTATGTTTCACATTTTGTTATATGTTTAGGTAGGATTTTATTACAGTTCTTGAGTTTTACATTTAGTTATTCTTGTTGTTATCATTACACTATAAACTATTTTGTGAGATATTTTTAATAAAGTATTTATGTTTTTTTTTTACTTTAGGTTATGTGAATTTGTGTATTTATTCATTCATTAGATATTAATACAATTTGAGAAAATGTTGTACAGGTTTAAACATTTCTAAACAATTGTTTTATATTTTTAAATATTATAAATACATTTATTGGTAAGCATATTTAATTTTATTTTTATTTTGAGATAAATGGACGTTTTCAAAAATTATTTCGAAAGTTTTATAATATGTTTTAAAATTAAATATTTGTAGTATTAAAAGTTGATTTTTTTGATTATTTGCAATTTCAGATAAAAATATTTCTAAATAATAATTGCAAATTAAAATAATTTTAATTAATGTTAAATATATTTTATAAACATATTGCAATTTTTCCATAACACATTTTATTGCGTATTTATGACAAAGTGGCCCGGTGGGCTACATACATATGTCATATCACATGTTTTACTAACCAACCATAACATCATAACCCAATGCATGATTCATTGTATTCTGCTGAGATTGTCCCTAGTTAGTGTTATAGTCCATAAGGGCGACAATAGATATATTCTATCTAGGGATTGTAAGTTTGGAGCTCGGAGTCGATGACTTCCGAGATCGACGTTTGATCTTCCAGTGCAAGTCTGCAGGATTCAGCCCATCTCTTCCATAATTTTGTGTGCTTCTGCGGGCATCCCCATGCTCGAAAAACAGGTAGTTACAGTCCCATACAAAAGTCCATCCCATTTTTCCATGCCCTTACTGCCGGAGGTTTATCCGACTTCCATAGTCTTGCTATGCCTCGCTTAGCAAGGGTGAGACCTGCCCATAGTAAGTGGCGCTTATACCTATTACCTCCGATTTCATCGGCTATGTGGAGTAATATGAGCCTAAGAGATTTGGGAAGCTCCCAACCGATGATATCAGCTAAGTATGTGGTTACCCTTGACCAGAATCCCTCTAGAGCTGAACATGACCATACTGTATGTATGAATGTGCCTTCGTCTTTCCGACATCTCAGGCATATGGAGGATTCTATCAATCTGGCCTGGCATAATCTGTAGCGTGTGTAATAGGCTCTGTGTAGAATTTTGAACTGGATTAGTCTCAAACATGAAGAGATGGCAGCCCCCGAGGGGATTCTAGAGCTTCTGTCCAGTCATCAGCATCTAGGATACCTATGTCTGTTTGCCAAGAGATCCTCAACTTTTCGAGTGTGGTGGTACTATGAGTGATGAGAGATTGATATATTTTGGAGATTTTGTGATCACCAAGATCCCCAGTCAAGAGCTTGCCCTCTAGTGGGTTAAAATCTAGAAGCGTCTCTATCTGAGCTATATGAGGTGTAATAGCATGAAGAAACTGTAAGTACCTATAGAACTGGGAATTTGGCATTGAATATTCATGGCTAAGTTCTTGAAATGATTTAAGTGTAAGACCGTACATGACATCCCTTATAGTGGAGATTCCTATCTGGTCCCACCCCCGAAAACCCTGGAGATCTGCCAGATGAGGCAATAGTCTGTTTCGCCATAAAGGCATCTCAGGTGTGATGCGTCCCCACCAACCCATCCATCTGAGAGATTGCCACCAAGTGAGTATTACCACTCTGGTGGTGGGTGATAGGGTCTGAACGTCCGATCGACTGTATAGGTATGATGTAAGTGCGGGATCGTCAAGAAGCCATCACTCCCCAGCATAGGCCGGGTCATCCCATGATCCGTACCACCAGTCATTTAACACCTGTAGGTGTGATGCTGCATGGTAGGCCTAGATATCTGCTGCAGCTATGCCACTGCAGTATGTTGATTGGAAGCATGTACGAAGTGCAACGCGGGATGCACCACCGCCCCATAGAAATTGTCCTAATATAGCATTAATTTGGCGGAACCAGGATAGAGGTACTGGATATGGGTGATTCTGTAGATGGTAAAGAAGTCGTGGTAGAGAGATCATTTTGAATATTTCTGATCTCCCATACAGGGATAAGGGTAGTCCTGACCATGATCGTATGTCTGTCCGTATCTTGTCGGTCGTGGCCCGATGTTACGATCCCACAATATTGTTTGATTCTCCTATAGGAAGACCCATAAGTATTGCAATCCCTTTGTAACATGTGTTAAGTTTACGGCCCATTTGCCACTCCCCCAGTGTTCCCAGTAGAGTCCAGATAGTCGATTTATGCACGTTCATATATAACCCGGATGTTTCCCCAAACACATGCATTATCTGTAGGAATCTGGGTTCCGATCTGTAAGGGTCTGTGAGAAAGAACAGGATGTCATCTGCATATAATGCTGTACGATCTGAGATATCGGGCATCCATTCAAAGCCTCTAATGAGTGCGTCTTTGAAAACCTATATGGACAGAGGTTCAATCGCGAGCGCGAATAGCAGGTGGGATAGGGGGCATCCCTGCCTTGTACCTCGTCGGACGGGGAAGGGGGCCGAGACGCAGTCCGCGACTCGGACCGTTGCAGCCAGGTATGTGTATAGGAGATGGATATATTCTATAAAGCACAGACCGAAATTGTGTCTTTTGAGTAGTGCGAATATGTATGTCCAGCTGACTGAATCAAAGGTTTTGTCCATGTCTGCTAGTAATAGTGCGGCTGGCCTACCCAGTCGATCTACCGCTGCTATCGCATTATGGACCCTATGTATTGCAATTTTTTCATGTTTAAAATTATTTTAATCAACTCTTTCTCAAATGCACAAGTGAAAAGATGTAAAAGGGCCTGTGGACAGTGAGCAACCCATAGTCAAGGATGCCATATCGATTGCGGAGGTCATGGAACAGTAGGAGACCTCTATGATGGAAATGCAGCATCTGGAAGGTTATAAAGCTCAGACGTTAGCAATAACGGAGGATGGTAAGAGTGATTTAAGTTTGGAAGGGAGGAAAGCACCAGCTCTAGCCAAAGGCAGTGAGGGGAGTAAAGGAGTGAGGGCACAGACTGACTCAGTGATGAAAGCAACACAGGTGTGGCAGTTTGTACCACGGACCCGAATCCAAGTATTGTTTTGCCGTCTGTGTATAACATGTGGCAGAAATTGACACTATGTCCAGATGTGTCGACATGGTAGAAGCAGGGTTGCATCAATAGAGGAGGGCAAGGCTGACCCTGTGCAGTGAGTGTTCAGTATGGATGCACCTGAAGATGTGCATGCAAGATTAAATAGACCAAAAGCTATTTCTGTCGTGAGAGGCAGTGAGGTTAGACTAATTGTAGACTCAGGCTCACATTATACTATTGTTCACAATTATGTTTTTTGACGTGACCTGGCCTGGGGTTGAATTGAATTCAAAGGACCTAAACTCTAAGGGATTCCGGGTCATTGGTGTTATAGGCTATATTTGGACAGACATTAAGTTTCAAGTTCAGGTAGTTAAAGGAAATGTGTCTATGGCCAAGTTGAGGCCACTGTTTTTGGATTAGGTGCACCAGTATGATTTATGCATTTTGATTAATCCAAGGGTGTCTGATCAAGTGATGGTTGGGATGCACCTAAACATTGATGAGATCCTATCTAATTTTTTTTTCTCAAACATATGTTTATTAGGTTTTTTCCACATAAATCACAGAATAGCAATATCATTCCGCTCAGCGCAGTGAGCACCAACATTTCGATAAGACTGAAATGGTAAAGCAGTATACATTCTCCAGAATGTGCCCAGCCCCGCCTCTAAAAGAACGCTAGTGAAGGATACATTGGCTATCACGGCGGGGGTGCGGGTTATCCATTGTGGCAACCGCCATATACAGCATCGTAATTAGGTGCCTCATCTTATGTCTGCAAGGACATCTAAGCAAATCTTTCCAGCTGAGGGACTCTAATGGGGCGTATTCGAAGAATTTAAGAAACCAACTCCCCGAACCCAAAAAACCCCATACCCCCCTCCCACTCCTCCCCCCTCCCAAACTATGGTGGCAGCAAAATCAGAGATAAGATAGCAACTGAGGGTAAGAACAATGCATTTAATATTGAAAGAGGTGTAATGCGCGAACTGTATTGGGACAGACAGCTGACGGGAGCCCCCGGGAGAGGAAGGCCACCAATGGTCCCCACCGGAACTCGAAGTTCTTATAATTGTCGTAAAAGATATCAGCCATTCTTTCCATGCTTAGAAGCCGCCATAGCCGTGAATGCAAAAGGGAGATCGCCGGGGCCTCCCTCTGTTTCCAGGCGGCCGCTAAAGTCACCTTAGCCGCTCCTATACATAGCCACATAATGGCTTTGTCCGCACGTGTCTGGTATACTAAAGTAGGATCTCGCAGCCCCAAGAGGACCTCCGCCATAGTGGTTGGTATGGGGTACCCCAGAATATCTTTCATGTGTGCTAGTATTTCTGCCCAAAATGGGCGTATCGTTGGGCAGTCCCACCAAATGTGTCGAAAGTCACCCAGGAGGCCGCAGTCTCTCCAGCAGCGGTCAGTAGTGTTGGGAAAGATCTGTTTGAGTCTAGAAGGGTGGAGATACCAATCCATCATGGTCTTTAGGTGTGCTTCTCGGAGGTCTATGGAGTGATTAAACTTAAAAATGTCGGACCACAAGTGAGTCCATTCTCTCCCCGACACAGTGCGCTGCAGTATCCCCTCCCACATAGCCATGTAGCGCGGGCGCGGTGAGGTTGAAGTGGTAAGTAAAAAATTATAGATGAAAGATATCACCCCCTTCATTGTGGTGGACTTAGAGAGGAAGGATTCGAATCCAGTGGGAGGCCGAATGGCCGCATCTCGGACCTTTGGAGTGAGAGCCCAGTGAAGCAGCTGGGCATGATGGAACCGTTCCGAGTCAGCCAGGCCGTATTCCCTTTTACAGTTGTCAAAAGTTAAGGGATCATAATTGTGAAAGAGGTGCGTCAGGGCGAGACAACCCCCTTCTCGCCAAGCATCAAAGGCCCCCTCCCGCATTCCGGGGGAAGGCAGGGTTGAAGTGCAACGGTGTAAACGGCGAGGAAAAGTGGTCCATCTGTCATCTCCCGATACCGAGTCCCATACTCGCAGGGTGGTTCGTGTGGGGGTGCTACAGTACACGTTCTTGGGTCTGTCTCGTTTGGGGCGCCAAGCGAGATCCCATATCGTCCGTCCTGTGACACTACGGTCCATATGTAACCAGTGCTTATCTGATTCCGGTTTGGACCACTCAGTCAGCACTCTCAACTGTGCCGCCTTGTAATATAAGTGAATGTCGGGTAGCCCCACTCCTCCCTCCGCTCGGGAGCAACGCAACAACGAGAACAACAAGCAGGCGCGTCCCTTTTGCCATATGAACTGAAGGATCATAGATTTAATTCTGAGAAAGAAGTCCCTGTCTGGTTCTATCGGTAAGGCTTGGAACAAGTAGAGAAGTTTAGGGAGGAGAGTCATCTTGACCGCATGAATGCGGCCAAGCCAAGAAAGAAAGAGTGGCTTCCATCTCCCTAGTCCCTCCTGCATTCGTACGAGACTGGGGGGAAAGTTGGCAGCATATAGTCCTTCCACCCTGGGCGTTATCTGTATTCCTAGGTACTGTATGGATGAGGTTGCCCATTTGAAGGGAGTGAGGGGTTGGAGACGGTGCACCTCCGCCAGCGGGAGTGTAAGGTTAAGGATATATGACTTGCTCATATTTATTTTAAAGCCTGCCACCTCTTCAAAGCGTTCCAATTCCGTCTTTAATTGGGGGAGGGAGTGCTCGGGCTCAGCGAGCGACAAAAGGACGTTGTCCGCAAAAAGAGAGATCTTATGGGAATCCCCACTAAAGGGGATGCCATGTATGTCGGGGTTGGCTCTGATAGCTATTGCCAAGAGTTCGATACTCAGGGCAAAAAGGAGGGGCGAGAGGGGGCATCCCTGTCGTGTACCTCTAGAATGAGAAAAGGTGGATGACGGGAAGCCATTTACCTGCACCCGGGAGCGAGGTTGAACGTAGTTGGCCCGAATCATAGTGAGAAATTTAGAGGAGAATCCAAAGCTAGTGAGGGTAGTGAATAAAAATGCCCAATCGACCCGGTCGAAAGCCTTTTCGGCATCTAGTCCTGCCAATACTGCGGGAATATGTTGTTTGTTAGCTTTTTCTATGAGGTGGACTATGCGACGAGTGTTATCGTGCGTTTGCCGGCCCTTAATAAACCCTGATTGATCTGGGTGGATGAGATCAGGCATAAGATCATTCAACCGTTTAGCCAGAATAGAGGAATAAAGTTTCACGTCGAGATTTAGTAGAGCGATGGGGCGGTAAGAGGCGCATACCTGAGGGTCTTTCCCGGGTTTTGGTATAACTGATATCACCGCCTCGGATAGAGAACCCGTCGTCTCACCCTCTGTCGCCATCCTATTAAACAAGCGAGTGAGGTGCGGAGTGATATCGGGGGCAAAAGTTTTATAGAAAAGAGCGGTGTAGCCGTCCGGGCCCGGAGCCTTACGGGGCCTAAGTGCTTGTATGGCCGCGTTTACCTCGTCAGACGTGATGGGAGCAACAAGAGTTTCATTCCAATCAGGTGAAACCTGAGGAAGGCGCAGTGTCCGCAGGTACTCACATTGGGCTTCAGGGTCTAGGTGGTCTCCTGAATATAGCGTCTTATAGAAAGAGCCAAAGAGTTCTGCCTTTTCTTCATCCTTGTGTGTAGTCTCCCCGCTGGGTCCCAGAATACCTCCTACATATTCCCGTTCTCGTTTTCCCCTAAGCTGCCTAGCTAGGTGCCTACCCACCTTGTTCCCCTGGGAGTAAGAGAGGTGTCGGAGCTTGAGGAGCGTGAATTCTGCCCTGTTATTATAAATGGATCTAAGTTTGCCCCTTAGTGCCGTTAGTTTGCGAAGGTTGTCTCGAGTGGGATTAGCTTTGTGTGTGCGCTCGACAGAAGCAACTTCAATTTCCAGCGCCTCCCTCTCCACAACTCTCTGTGCGTTTAGTGCTGAGTTGAGAGCGATACATTTCCCTCGGATGACCGCTTTAAACGTGTCCCAGTTAGTGTATTCCGAGGTGTCTTCAGGCTTATTAAAATCAAAAAGTTGGTGATGCTTTCTCTCAGCTTAGTGCGAGCTTCTTTATCGTGCGTGAGAGATGGTGGAAAAAACCATCGAGGAGTGGTGGAGACACTGCCGCGCCAAGCAACGCAAATGGAAAGGAGACTGTGGTCCGACACTGAAAGGGGGAAGATCTTAGTTGCCTGGAGGGCGCCTAGCAAAGATTGACTGATAAAAATGTAGTCGAGTCGGGAGTATGTGTGGTGGACATGGGAGTAGAAAGTGTAGTCCCGGGATTGAGGGTGAAGTGTTCGCCAAGTGTCTATCAGACCTAGATCGTGAAAGTGTTGTTTAGTGGTGGAGGTGAAGGAGCCCAGGTCTGAGCGGTGTGCGTGAGTACTGTCAAGATCTCCCTGCCATGTCAGATTAAAATCGCCCAAGACAATCAGTGGTCCCTCTCCGAAATCCGAAATCCTCCCTACCAGTGTGTTTAAGAATGCCGCTTGTCCCGTATTGGGAGCATACAGTGCCACGAAGGTGCAAAGCTTGCCCATCAAACGGCCCTTGACCATAACCCATCGGCCATCTTTATCTGAACGGTGGTCCAGCGGCTGAAACTTAATGTTGGAGTGGAACAGGAGTGCTACACCCCTATGTTTTGTTAAGGCAGATGATTTGTATATTAGGGGATAGCGCTTGTGACGGAGGCGTGAATTCTCTGATCTAGATAGGTGTGTCTCTTGGAGGGCCACTATATCAAGGTGATGATCTATAATATATTTCCACACTTTGTGGCGTTTCTGAGGGGAGTTAAGCCCCTTAACGTTCCAAGAACCGATAGTTATCGTCATGGTATTAAAGTAGAGGTAATAGCTCAAAGACACCTTCAGCCGGTCCAGCCGGATATGCAAGCAAGACCTCCTCAAGCATGTCTATCTCCCTTGGCAGTGCCCCACATATATAGACAGAGATAAACGAAGAAGCCCCTAGTAAGTCAAATGAAAAAGCTGCCACCATCGCCCTCCCTACCCCCCCTCAACCCTAAAAAAAAACATAAACAGTAACAGGAAGTGCGGCAAAACGGCCGCTAACTGGTCCCTGTTCGCGGGCAACCTGCCCATCAGGGATTCGGGGGACCAAGAGTCCGAGGACCCCGTCCGCGCCGTCCGAAGGTAAGTCACAATCAAAAACATACCGCTTGAGCGGTCATAGCTTAGGTGTCATTCCAGAGCTGTGTGCAGGATAAGCGAAAGGTCTCTGCGCGGAGTCATAGATATGGACCATAGTTCCGCATCCTTAGAAAACAGATAGGGGCCTGGGGCCCCGCCCCAGGACCACGGTGGGTTCTTTGTCAAAGGTAGTAGTTAGGTACAGTTCACCCGCAGGACCATCGGGCCACTCCTCCCCCTCGCTACAGAGCATGCCGCACTATGAGGTGTGGCATGATGCAGTGTGTTTTCTCAAGAGTGCGAGAGACAGAGCCGGGTCCATGTAGGGTGTATGCGCTGGCAGTTCATTTGCGGCCTCTCCTTATGCCCATAGACCATGTTGTTGTCTGTGGTGGCCCTCGCTGAGATTCTCGGGGGTTATTATGATCGGAGCCAGTCTCAACCGGCGGGAGACCCAGGAGCTCCAAGCCCTCTCTTAGGTCAGTGATATGCCGCTGCTTGGTGTTGAGCTCAAAAGCGAGCCCGAACGGGTAGGTCCACCGGTATCGAATTTTTTCATCACGTAATTTGGTGGTAATAGGTCGGAACATCTGCCTCCGTGCCAAAGTGGACGATGCTAAGTCTTGGTAGATCGAACATGAGTGGTTTTGAAAGGTGACAGTCCCCTTGTTCCTAGCCGCTAGGAGCACCGCCTCTTTAACTTTGTAGGAGTGGAATTTCGCCAGCACGTCACGGGGCACCTCTCCCCGCCGGGGCGCAGGGACTCCCACACGATGGACCCTTTCTAGCTTTATTGAGAGGGTATGTGGACCCAGAACCTCGGAAAAGAGCCCCTCTAGGAAAGCCTCAAGATCCGGCCCTTCTGCTCCCTCCGCCAGATCCCTGACGCGTAGATTCTCCCTCCGTGCTCTATTCTCGAGATCTTCTGCCTTGAGCTGCGTCTGGTGGAGCTGATCTTGGAGGGTGCGCACATCCTCACGCAGGTCGGAGGAGAGCTTCTCCTGATCTTGTTGGTGTGCCTCCATATCGAGCATTCTGGTGCCCACCGAGTCGACATCTTGTTGTAGGGAGGTCAGTCTTCCCGTAAGGTCCGTTCTCAATTGCTCTATAGAAGTTTTAATGTCCTGGGTAAGGTCTTTACACAGCTCAGTTTTGAAGTCTTTTAGCGTAGACAGGAGATCCGCCTTTGTGAGGGCCATGTCGGCGGACTCCGCGTCTCCACACAGCGTCGAGCGTTTATCTGAGGGGCCAAAAAAGTCCGAGACCTTGTTGGGTGTCTTGGTCGTCTCTCTCTTAGGCGGCATACGGACCGGCCCGGGTGGATCCCCACAACCGCGGCGCCCGCGAAAGGAGGCTCGGGAGTCAGGACGCGGGAACCTCCACCTCCAGGAGCCCCCGGTAGACCAGTGGCACATATCGAAGCAGAGGTAGCAGGCCGGTGTCGTCCCGTAGTTCGGATCTCAACTCGGGGCTCAAGGCGTCCTATGGTTTAGTCGGGTCCGCTAAGTGGAAGCACTCCCCCCCGGAGAGCCGAAGAGCATGGGTTTCAGTAGCAGCGGAGGGCTCGCTTAGGGGAAAGTGTCGTAGCTCGTCGTGGCCCTCAGGCCCTGTCTCAATCCTCGACCCCAGCTCGTACTCCCGGCCCCGCACGGTCTTGAGCGAGCGCCATTTTACGGGGTGTAAGTAATAGCGAGGTGAGGGCTCCCACGGTGATAAAGGCGTTCGTGGGGCCTCAGCTGCTCAGCAGGCAGGGCGAAGAGAAGCAGGAGGTGGTGACGCTCGTTGAGGCGGCACACGGCAGGTATTTAGGCTTGGGGCCACTGGGACCGAAGGTGGGACACGGCCTTGTACCTCCGTGTAGGCGCCATCTTAAGGTCAGGCATGGCGGTAAATCGCCAATGAAGCTGCATTCCGGGCAAGTTCCTTAAATCATACCCCCCGGCCAAGCCTACCGTAGCGTTCTCTGTAAAAGCGAGAAGCAGACCTGGAAGCAGGGGTCACCCGGTCCACGGCATCTGATATCGTTCAGCCCAGTCGGGAGGCCGCCATTTTGAGTTGCGCCTGGTGGTCTCTCAACAAGCCTCACCGGGTCTTCTCCTGCGGCTCCGGAGATGCTTAAGGGCTCCCCCACTGTGCCTCACACATTCCGCTGTGCATAGAGGTGCTTTACAGAGTGCGGGATGCGGTAAGACCGCTGCTGTCTGCTCCGGGACAATGCGCGGACCGGGAGCCGAGACGGGCTACGTCTGCTCGGCCATCTTGCCCGGCCATGCCCCCCCTATCTAATTTTTAAGAAGTTTTACAGAGTAAACTGGGCACAGGTAAAGGCTACATGCATAGGATTGTCAGGGGGAAGGAAGCTGTACCTGTTAAACACAAGAGCAAGAAATATGCCACTGCTTATTAGGCAGGAGATTATGTTGATGCTCCAGCAGATGGCACTGGATATTATGATCAAACCTATGGAAACCTGAGAATGGCTTTCCTCAATTGTGATAATGAAAACTGCTGATGGTGGCCTCAGGTTCTGTGTACACTTGAGATGTTTGAATAAGAATATTGTCAGGGATTGCTCTCCTCTTCCAAACATCAATGAGATGGTCTGTTAATGAGGGGCTCTTGAAGTTGGATTTGAGGAGTGATTATCATCTAAATTCAGCTACGTCCAGATTTCAAGGCATTCATAACTCCTGTTGGTATATTTGAATTTACCTGCATTCCTTTTGGTTTGGCTTCAGCTGCAAGATGACTGGGCATGATGACTGACTGAAGACTTGAAAGATTTGCAGAATGTGGTCTTTTTCCAAGATTAAATTCTGGTCTTTGAAGATTCAGTAGACAAAAATAATTATTTTGCTTTGGGGGAGGTCTTAGGAATATTGTCCAAAGCGGATATAATACTGCACAAGGAGAAGTGTAGATTCCTTGAGGAGGACGTGGAGTATTTGGGGTATTCAATGTCTGCTGTGGGAACACCGAAAATAGGTTTGGTTAGTGCCTTCATCAACGCTGTTGTGCGTTCGGATAAGGAACAGCTGAGATCCATCATGGGCATGATTAAGTATTAAGCCACATTTGTAGAAACTGTTGTGGAAAGGACTGAGGATTTGAGGGTAGGGATGATGAAAGGTGTGAGAGGAGGCTCAGCAGAAAGTGTTTGAATCCATAAAGCAGGCCATAGCTGAGGCAGGCATTCTACCCCTTATCATGTTAAGAACCAAACTATTATTATTGTGGAGACCAGTGCATCAGGGATTGGGATTGTAATTTCTCAATTGCATGGCAGAAAAGAAAGACTGTTGCTTTTTCTTCTCATGCTTTACCCAAAACTGAAAGAACTATTCCATAATTGAGTCAGAGGCATTGGCGGTAGTCTGGGACAATGTGTATTTTTGAACTGATATCTGGATACCAAAATCATCCTGCTCACAGATCATAAAGTCTGGCTCCGAATCTTGAAGCCAGGAGGCACTGACAAGAGTTCAGCTAGGTTAGTTAGATTTGTGGCAAGAATACAAACCTCTACGCATGAGATTGAGTATATGCCTGGGTAGCATAATTGTGCAGCAGATTGCATCTCGGCTTGCCTGATTCAAGTGAAATGGTGATAGATTGTGAGACAGAATAGGTGGTTGCCAGTGTGTCGAATGTTTTGTAAGTGTTGTTTGATGCTGTTTCTAGAAGTGAGTTGGTCATTGCCATGAACAACTATGAGGTTTTGATGATTGTGGAGTTTTAGGAGCTAGGAGAGAGAGCTGCGTGCTGATGTGTGCTAGGCCATACTTCAAAGTTATGGATGAGCTCACTGTTTGTGGTACCTATGTTGTGATGTGCAGTGACAGGTTTGTGGCTCAGCAGGGTGTGAAGGAAAAACGGATTACCCTGGGACATGAAGGTCATCTTGGCCAAGCTATGACCAAAAAACATCTTAAAGAAAGGTCCTGGTGGCCACATCTGGAGGCACAGGCCACGTTCAGAGTGGATGAGTGCAAAGGTTTCAAGGAGGGGGAGAAGAGGCTGAAAGTTGGGGGAGGAATACAGTCTCAGAGTCTGAAGGATCCAGGTGCCCTTTGGGTTTAGACTTCAGAGGGTCTTCTACTGGTTCGCCAGAGTCCCAATGCTTTGCAGCTGTGTTGGGAGATGTGCATTCAGAATGGTGGTGTTTATGTGCTCTATAGCTACATTGGGAAGGCTCAAGGTGCTTAAATATATTTTTGCTAGGGAGGTGTACCTCAGTATAGAATCAAAGACAATGGTACATAACTTGTGTCAGTACAAATGTGCTTATTCTTGGATGGAATGGGAGTCAAACGCATCAGGACCTCCCTTTATAATCCTCAAATGTACAGGCATGGAGCCCAAATAGAATGACTAAAGGGATGTTTTGCTTGGCTGTGAGGAGTGGCCGCAAAGTTGAGAATAATACAATTAAAGAGCTGGTTTGGGCTCATCACACTACCATCAATGACCAAACATGAGTGTTCATGTTTTCAAGCATGAAAGGTGGGTATGCTGGATTCAAATTGGTTCCTTGTTCGTTGCATGAACCGGTGTCTGGTCAGGGAGATGGAGGTAGTAACAGCCTTGGATCGCACAAAACTGAAAAAGGAGATTGGGCCATGGTGAAGCAGAGTAGAGTGATGGACAGCTGGTTTCTCCAAATTCAAGGGAACCTACAGAGTGAAGGTAACCACAGGCAGTTGAGTGGAATTGGAGAACGGGCAAAGGTAGAATTTATGATGAGTGGCATTGTATCAGATAAGAGGTGTCGTGAGGAGGTTGCTGATGATAGGATTTGTAATAGCTTGATGAAAATGACTGATAGTGACCTGACAGGTATGGCAGAGAGTGATGGTGTTGGGCTCTGGGAAACTGGTTCAGGAGATGAATTTCCCAGCAGGCGGGGCAGTCTGGTGCAGGTGCTAGTGGCAGTGTGTCCTCTGATATTGGTGGTGAGACCAGTGGAGCATGTGATCTTTGCAGGCAACGGAGACAACCTCTTTGGTTGAATGATTGTGTCCTATGAGAGACTGACAGGTCTTGTTGCTTAGCAACAAAGTAGTGTTTAGGTTTCGCAACTTGTTTCCTTTCCACTCGTTATATTTTGTTCTTCTTTCCCTTTGACTGAGTTTTTCCTACCCAGTATTGCGGAAGGTGTACGGGTAGCTAGAGGAAATGAGAGCACAGCTCATAATGGCATTGAGCATGTGGCTTTGTTTAATGTAAGGCGGTGTCTGCTGATCAACTCCTTAAGAATGGCCAGACCTTTGAAGACATGGTTAAATGTCTGTGGTTAGCCTATATTCTTCGAAAATTTGAATTTCGTATAAGTGAGTGGTACCTTGTGGGCGAGGGGGACGGAAGGCACGAAAAGATTTACCTTGATGTGGCAAAAGCTGCCCAGCTGTTCTTTCCTAAGGAAGCGGCTAAACCACTTAAGCTTGGTCCCTGATTTGTCGATGGACCTGTGCATCCTTTCTTTGAGCTAATGGTGAGAAATTGTGTTAAAAGTGATCATAGTGTGAATTTGATCATATAGCTGATCTCATCATGGTGATCCAGCGCGGTTAATATAAATTTCTCCTCAGGACACGAATCCAGGTAAATCATTCACTTCTATTAAACCATATGACGGTGGGGCCCATAACACCGCATATCATACATTCATTCACTCACTGGATTACACACCAAGGAGAAATGTGTTGCTGGAGGAACGGGATACCTTGTTAAATTAGACAGAATAAAGCCTCAGACATCCTATACATTAGCCTTTGATCTGTCAGTTCCAAACATCAAGGTATTCCGCTCTTTGGTCGATGGACCAACTAGTAGAATAAGTTGATGGTGATTAAGACCAGCTCAATCACTGTAAAACCTGTTAAACTTTAAACTTATTATTCAACTAAAGAACCACAGACTCATTGTTGATTAGAATGAAATTTTATCTAAATTTTCATTTGCACGGGTGAGATCCTTAATTTATAAATCACTTTTAATACATTAATAACATTTATATGAAAAGTTCTAATAAAGAATTTGAAACTTATGCATTACCCATTTAGATGCAGATAGGAATGGTTCACCAAAAGAAGATAAACCGTAGATCACAGAATAGACTCCCAAACTGACTGACTGTCCCGCTAATGGCCTCCTCGACCGGACCTCCCGTACAGATTTCCCGCAACGGTCTCGTTCCTTCCCCAGTCAAGTTCGAAGTCCAAAAAATGACAAAGTCCTTTAGTAATATCGTGGTGGAAAAACCAACGGCGGCAGTAGCATAAATAGCAGCGGCCACAGCAGCAGCAAAAAGGCAACTCAAAGAAGTAACCTATAGAAGCAGCCCCTCCCACACAAGAGCAGTCCCTTTTATACCCTACTTCTAGCTTACTACACAAAATGTTGCAATCCATAGGGGCAGGAATTACGCTAATTGGTCCATTTGAGGGGTGGTGATAATCACCTCATCGCCTTCTTTGTTCAAACTGGTTTCGGGGCTAGTTAAGAGTACAATGGTTTCTCATGACCTTTGGGTAAAAGCAGTCCAATTTGTCCATTCATTTTGTTGCAATCTCGATGGTCACAATTTGGTTAGTCCTTTGTGGCTTATGTACTTTTCTCATTTATTCCCACGAATACACGCTGAGTCTTTCTTGGCACCCTCCTTATGGCAGGTCAACGTGACCTTGACATCTCTCACTCCGTGCAAAGGCTGTACCCACGTGGTTCAGCTCCTCTTTTTCTTCCGCTTAGAGGCCATCTTTGGGCTTCTTCACATAACCGCATCTGTCTCGGCAGTAATTTTCACAGCCTGGCCTAACAGGCCCGAACGAACTATCATAAGAACAAACACAATCAAAATTAAAACAAAGAAAATAAGCCTTTCTGTTTACCACCCGCTATTCTAAAGACCCGTGTTAGGTGTTACCTAGCAAAAGCAACATTTAAAGCCATTCTACTTACCATCCGCATTCTTTGCTACAATACAGTTCTGCTACATAGCATAAATCATGCGCTTTTACTCTAATTAGTACGCAAATCACAATATTAGTGTCAATCAACTTCACAATTGTAAATAAATTAGATTTTGCACAAATTGCGGTTACCCTTATGTTGTGTTTACTAAAGGTGCATTTTTTGTTTATTTTATGCTCCATAAAACAATTAGTATCGTTAATTTATTAAAAGCTCATTAATTTTTCTAAGGGGGGGGGTACAAATTATTTTATTTACCCTGCTCCATCAATGGGCATCAAAACTGGCATGTAATAAAGGGCCGTATTACGGACAGTGCCCCGGGAGCACAATTAGTGTGTGTGCCTGGTGTCTATGCCCCAGGGCACTGTTTTATTACAGAAGGGGCAGCAGATGGGTGTTTCCACAGACGACGAGGGAAAATTATTTATTTATTTAATTTTCCCTCGTGGTCGTCTGTCTAATCCCCCCTCAACCCGGCCCCACCGCCCCTCCGCTCTTACCTGCACGGGCCGCTGCTGCTGTGCGCTATAAACAGGTGGTGCACAATCAGTGCGCCTTTCTAGTGATGATGCCCTAGCTGTAAAGCCGCACATCATCACTTGGTGACAGAACCTCACAAACTAAAGATACTGTAACCTAAGAAACCACTGTCGCTTGCACAGTGAAAGACTGGGTGGCTGCTTCAGAGAGCCGCTACATCTTTCACCCGGGCAGCCGCAAGTTTGTGTGTGCCTTGGGGGAAGCACATTATCAGTAATAGGGTGAACTGTCTCCGTATGCGCCCGGTGCACAGATTTGAATGTACAGTGCGGTGCAAGCAGGGATAGTGCTCTCTATTTGTAATACGGCTCCAGACGTCAATATCAGATATAAAAAGGAGCAGTAGAGTTGTTGATGAACTCAGAAAAGAACAGGATTAATGTCTTTTTTTCTGGGACTTGGAATATTTTAGTTTGCAAGGAATTCATCTCCAACCTCATTTTACGGTGGGCAGTATCTGGACATCTGCCAGAAATTGGTGGATGTCCCATCAACTCACCCTTCATTCCTCCACCTCATTTAGTAGAAAGGGAGGATGGTTTTCACAATGGTGGAGCTGCCATGTCAGCTCCTATATGGGGAATACCCTTTTGGTAGGGCACCTGCCGACTGATATTGCATCTGACCGGCTCCTCTAAATAGGGTGAATTGTCTGCTAGCTTTTTGCTGTCCATGCACTACGGAGATCCCAGATAGTATGAATGTGAATATGTTCTCCACAGAGACAGTTCTCAGAACTTGAGGAACATCTGCTATCCAATTTTGGAGAATGCACACTCACTTTATGTGGTCTATCTTTGAAAAATTTTAAAAAGTGATGAGCCATCTGCCATTCCGTGACTACACGGTGCACCTGCTTTCATGTTTTTTCTTAAGCGGCTACCTTCATGGTAGCATTTGGCAATTTCAGGAAAATGTCGTAACATGATGGGCCATGTCTGGACCAGATGCACCACAAATCCGTACAGCAGCTATCTCCCATATTTAAAATGAAGCGCTTAGTTTGGTCATGGCGTTGTGGGAGAATCACCATATAAGGAAGTAGGGTAGGGGCAGGGGAAAGGAGAAGGGTAGGCAGGTTAGCCAGTTTAGAGGCAGTCTCTGTTTCAATTTATGAGTATGACTACAAAGAAGATATTGAAGTTTGGATAGAGGTCCTGTCTGGTTTGCATGAGTTTCTGAAACTGTTTTCTGCATTCTGTGTTTGAAGGAGTCTTTGGAGAAACCTTTATACACTGTTTGAGGGTGACTGGTCGAGCTCAATTCTGCAATAATGGCAGGATTATTTGACTGGCGATGGTATCTCAGAACTTGCTCTGCTCTTGTTTTTTTACAGGCTCTGTTCTTGGCCTACTATCCCTTTCAGTTGGTGTTCTGAGCAGTGTGGAGCAGTAGTTGTAGGTTTTGAAAGCACAGGCCTTTCTATGTCCAGCCTTTGAGACAGCTGTAGTTGTCTTTCCAAACTACTGTCAAAGAGAAAAAAAACATTCTATACCATACACACATTCAGGGACTTTTTAGTAGCCTTCTTTATTAATTGGTCTTGTCAATTGTCATTAGCATTTTGCTTTCACCCACCATAGCATGCAGCATGGGGTAATAGATCAGACTGCTTCAGCACCTGGCTCCTCCGAATTTGACTGTGCACAATATGTGCACATATGTCTAAAACGTAGTCCCCTTTAGTACATAAGTTGTTGAGCAAATGCCCCCTTTGTAACTAAAAACTTCTGGATAACTAATTTTCAGTGGCGGCCGCTAGCAGGGAAAATCGGTGTGACAGATCGGGGGACAAAAAATAAATAAAAGCAAAATTCACCTGCAGCCTGATGTCTTATTTATTATTTATTTATTTCAAAAGTTTTATATAGCGCTGGCTAGACCCAGGTGTATCAGAGCGCTTTACAGGAGTGTGAGGAGGTACGGTACTAAAAACATTTGATCAAAAACATTGCAATAAGAACCATTATACCAAAGGAAGCAGTTAAATACGAGTGCTATTTACAAAAGTACCATATTAAGCTAAAGAGGGCAGTGAGTAATTAGGCTAGGGTGGGTGGGTGAAGGAGAAAAAGAAAAAGATAAAGGAGGGGGACAAAGAGAGTAGGAGTTAGGATGTCTGCCACCTCGCTGCATCTTCAGCTCCGACGATGCTCACACAGGCTCCCAGACTTGCTGCACCAATCCAGACGCTACTCTCATGCTTATATTACCCAGCATGAGAGAAACGTAGGGATTGGGCGGAGCGGGTTGGTTCCACGCTCCATCAGGGACTAGGAGCCTGTGCTCCTGAGCCCTGCTGATATCTCCAAGCAACAGCCTGGAGATATCCAAGTGCACTTGTCGGTTTGGCCGCCCTAAGATGGCCGGCCAAAACGTCATGTGCACTTACAGTGCCCTGTGCCCCCTACTCCTCCTGCTGCTGATGGCCCCGCCCTTAAGACTCGGCTGCGGCGTAAAATAAAATGATAATAAAGTAGTTTTATTAATTGCTTTGTTATCATTTTATTTTACATGATGCGTCTGCTGGTTCCAGCAGTGGGGCGATGCTCCTCCACCATAACGATTGAGACGCCCCTGCTAATTATGTCTGTTACTTTTTTTTTTTGCATCAAAAGATGTCGAACCCCAGGATGGTAACAGCTCTATCCGCCTCCATTAAGTTCTACTTACATACACTCAGGCACAACATTTTTTTTCTAGTGGATAACGAAGTTAGAATGTCACAGGGAAGCATGCCATTGCTGACAGAAAGACTGATCAGTGTCTCATCAGGTTTAACAACATGTTACGAAGTGTAAAAAGCACGGAAATAGAGCATTATCTGCTTGATGGAAATGGTTATTATATTTTGCAGGGAAAAAGAGTTGATACATATTTCTGTGAAAGTTTCAAAATTATCATAAACCTTGAAATCTGGTTTTAACCCTTATGTCTACTTCAAAACATAATGATTATTGCGGGTTGAAGCATCTCAAATAAATTTGTTCTTTTGGATGCTATTAGCACTTGCAATTTGGTATAATAAGGCAACACCTTGGTGATGAAGACAACACAAAAACTGGTGATTTTCAGCCTGCTAAATTGTGAAGTAGTTTTCAGTACATGAAAATGTTAATTTATTGCTTTTTATTGCTAAAGTCCTGTCCCTTCCTCGTCGCCAGTGTTGTAAATTAAAGAAGAAGAAGTGAAGGGCCTTATTTCACGTCCTACACCATCACAGTTTCCAGACTTAGGGGCCCATTACGAGGGCGGGCGGAAGCACTACCGCCGTGCTGGCGGATGCAAAAACCACCAGTTACCGCCCGCATGCCGCAGCCCACACGCCCGCCAAATTACGATGTGAAAAGGCAGCCAAACACCGCCGGCAAGCCAGCGACGCCGTCCGCCATCAAAGTGCGCCCGCTCACGTAGCGGCGCAGCCCAATGGAGACACACCGCCAGACGAAATCACGTACCGCCCGGCGTACAAATTACGATGCCGCAAACAAACAGCTCCCACGGCTAAGAGACACCGCACGTGAAAGTGAGGCGGAAACCCGAACGCCGAGCACAGACACCGAAGAGGCGACCCCCCGAGCATGAATCCAGCACTGCAGGCCCTCCCCATGCTATACCTGATGCACCACCAAGGAGGCAACGTACCGCGGAGACGCAGGTAGGCACACACACAACAAGGGCACGCAAACAGCGCACACAGTGCAAGTGCGGAAAAGGAGGACATGGCACCCCCAACACCCCTGCGTGGACAAGACACATCCACCACTGCACCCACAAATGTAACACAGGGCAAAGTGCAACATCTCGCAACTATCATGGGCACACCACCTGGGACCAGGAACTAACGACCCCGTCACGGCACCGCAGCACAGCGGCGATGACGCAGCCACACATGCGCACAACTCAGCGCCCAACCATAACGCCATGTATGCGTCGCACACAAACAGCACAGGGACACAACCAAGCACCACACACACCAGCCACACCCAGAAGGCACATGACACGTGACAGGCCTGCCACAGTCATGTCCCCAACGCCCAATTCACGGACAACACCCAACTTCACACAACTGACGCCCACATGTCAGTGAAGTCACGCAACATCAGGACACACCCCTGTGTGACAAACATGGCGAAGCACACAGCGGCGGCAACACCACCCAGTAGAACATGGGCCCCGTCGGGAAGAGGTACGCCAGTACCACACAGAAACACCCATACCACCCTGCACCCATGAACCAGACATACAAAACAACACCAAAGAGCCCGGGGACCGACAACAGGTGGACCCAAGAATGACACCCACACACAAGGCCCAACGCATAGCGGAAACACAGCCTGCCGCCCACACACGGGAGAGCAGACAGCACTGAATGACCTTCCATTCCAACTCCGAAACCACATCCCGACTAAACAAGCCGGAGAATACAGCCATTGTCCCAAAAAAGACCAACACAGGCATGCAGAGGAAACCGACCACAGGGCAGATAGCGCATATCACCTAAGAACATACCGAACGGGAAAGAAAAAATATAAAACTCCCCATGCCGTTCCCATGCAAGTTATCTGGAAGGAGTCACACACCACTGACCTTGAACATTCAGAGAAGCACGTGGGATGAGGGCCCGTGTCCTCCGCACAAGCTAACAGAACACAAGTCCTGCCCCCTACGACCATCACAGACCTCACAGCAACCTCGGAGCTTGCACACTGCAGACTGCACACACAGCCGGAGCACGCCACCACATCGCCCCGCAGCAAAATGGCACCTACAACACACCTATCCAACTACGCCAAACAGGTCAAGCTGTACAAACACAACCTGATACAGCTACTGGGATGCGAACCCCTATCCCTGCTGAACGTAAGTTACCGACTGACTTACCGCATCGCATTGTTCAGCTGCGTCATACCCGTCTTCTACTGTCGGAGGTGTCCCTTCCACCATCCTGTGGAGTTGTGCCTCTCCAACCCGGCATGTCCAAGGGCGGACCTGCTACCACTATTCCACCCTCTGGACGCACACGACAGGGTCTGTTCAGCCTATGGGGGCATGGCGTATGTGGCGAACATCGGACCCACACTGCAATGGGACCACTGTACCTCCACACGACGGATCATGGATCACAGCTACATCGAATGTCACCCAGCATGCCCCATCATGCTCCTACAAGGGACAACTTACGAACAACACCGTGACAGCCACCATCCGCTACATTGGCTGGCAAACATGTATACCACCAATGAAATGGAAGCCCTGCAGGAAGCCATCGCATACCTGTCAACCTGTCAATTCGTAGGACCCCGACGCAATCCCCCAATTGAGCCATGATGTCCGACACTGTACCCATGCTTAGCTTCCGCACGGACTGGCCAGTAACCACCACAACAGCCATACCAAACGACCTTCAACTGATACCACACCATCAATGACACTGCCATGACATTGGATGTGTCCGGGACATGCACTCCGTTCACCATCACATCCAGGAACTCTGCATGTATCGGGGGAGGCAGTGGCATGGGATATGTGTATCGCACCCACATGGACAGAACTGCACGTACAACTATGCCATGACATGGATCCTGCGCCCATGGACATATGCACCGCACAGTGGACAGGAATCGCCCGGCTGGAGTATGTGAGAGCTGCACCCCTTTTCCCCCTCCCCGGAAATCCCGTAACAGGACCTTTGCATGGACGACAAGTGCATACAACAACAACACGACCCCAGTGACTGTGACATGTCCAGTATCCACCATATGGCAACAACAAGTGGGACGCCGTTGCATGCACGTAAGCCCATGCCCTGATGTCAACTCACACGCACGCGTGCATGAGTAACAACAGCAGCACACCTGTCACATGGAACTGAGATGGACTGTGCCCATGATGCCAAGCGGTCTGGTAGGCTAAATGTATACCGTCTGTGTCAAAGTCCGCAGCACCGCAGCTACTTGCAAATGAACATTAGCACAGCAACAGCCAAGCAGATGTAACTCTGAAGCCCACATCCCACATGCAACAGCTAATCACATGTACCCCTACACCCTTAGCTATGTGTAATCATGCTCAGTATATCCTCCACATGCATACCGCTGCCAGTAGTGTCCACTATACTGCATCACAGAGGACATAAGTCACAATACATGGTTTGAAGAAAGAAACTGTCTCTGCTGATTCCTTTCACAGGTACGAATGTGAGATGATGAGAGTGTGTGATGTACACGGCAGTCGTGACATGACTATGTAGTCCACTGTCATTCGATGTCAACGCAAATGAGTAGCACAACTGTGGAAGACACACATGTGTCGTGTGAAGCGGGAGTGACGCTTCGCTCAGGTGGGTGGGTGTGACGGGTAGATGCGCACATGCAAAGTTGAAACACGCTGTGTCGGGAGGGGTCCGGAACTGCACATTACCGCTTCCCTGGGCAATGTTAAAGGCCACCCGTCGGGGGGATGTGAACACGTGTGTGCACAGCAGCCGGGCACACGAACAATGCGGTATCAGGCGTACACGTCAGCCCACCCTCTGTGGACAAGCTGGATCCTGTTGTGCGCCCGCCAGGCCCTTGACAAGGCACACACAGCCCCTGCCGACCAGGTGTATCCCCAACATTGTCAACCTGCACAGGCAATCCAGGGCACGGGATGGCAGTGGAGCATGGTGGGGGAGAGGACTCGGCGCGCTTCTCCGGGACACATCACGCAGGCAAAACATCCTCAATGTGTAGCATGGCTCAAGTCATATGGAAGTATTGGGGGACGCACACATCACGAGCAGGAGTGACGTCACGGAAGGTGGCTCGCACCATCCCACCCATTGCCTACATCCCCACACACGTCACATGCCGTTGCAACAGAGAAGCCAGCGCGTGCGCAAGCACCTCCGAGCCCGCCCCAGTGAGGCAAAAGAGTGAATGTGTGGGTCCATCAGCCCCAGATTGACGCGGCATGGGCCGCCAGGGCAGCTACAGCCTCTGTGTGTTGCAGGTGGTGTATCCGGACTGCGGAGACTGCAATGTATTGTCTAGGTTGCCCGGGTCTCGAGTCGGGGCACCACGCAGGTGGACGGCGTCCCGCCACACATCATGCAGTGAGACAGACCACTCGTTCAACTGGACACACATACACTCCTTGGCCTCTCCGGGGCGAGCCTGGGGCAGCATCTGCATGCGCTAGCCCCACAGGTGCAAATGCATTATGGGGGAGCGAGGGAGGCCATGAGGACAGGGACAAAGACGACTGTATTACTGTCAGTGAGTTCAAGGAATGACCCTGATGTTGACAGGAAAAGACGTGCCCCGTGTGTATTGCAACTAGTCGCTAATCCGATCACCCTCCCATGTCCTGCATGTAAGCCCGCACCTAGCCCCGCCCACCCACCACATTGAAATTAGCACCAGCACAACATCATTCACATTCGAAGCACTGACTGGGGGTGACAACCATTGGACACACTTGTTGAGGCCACCCACGCGTACATGTGGGCCCTCCATGATCCATGTCACCTGCGGCCAAGTGATGACATGCGCAATGACGGAAGTGAGGAGAGCTGTCCGCCCCACGCACAGATGGTGCATCAGCTCCACAGACCCAGCAGCGAGTGCAGCAGGGGTCACATGTGCAGGGGCAGCTGTGCCTGGTGTGAAGGCACATTCAAATTGACAGCACATCGACCAATGTGTAGTCTGCCCACATCTACAGTCCATTATCATGCGGACATAGAAAATGAACATAGGGCAACACATCTGTGTGGGTGCACCCACTGTGACCAACACTGCGCAATCATCGACGTACTCGCCCTGTGCATGGCCCACCATGCAAAGGAGGTCACATTCAGTGCCACCATCCCACACACACATCCCTATCACGAGACATGGTGTGTCCAATAGTCAGTACTGAGTTAGCGCCCATCTGGAGGGTCCTGAACAGGAGACACCTGCAACCCACTAGGCAGTCGGTGCTGTCACCTACTGGCATTGTGCAGTCAATGTGCAGGCCAGGCTTGCTGGGACTGAGAGGGGCAGCATGGCCCAGCCTGACATTCACACGAGCAACAAGTGCACTGAGACCTGCATTGGCAATTGCAGACGTTGGCCTGCACCCAGCTGGCCCGGGACGCCTACCTCCATAGTGGAACACGCAGGGTGCAACCGCGAGGGTCATCGGAGTTGGCCGTAATGGCCTGGCCCATGTTGGTGACAGTCCGCTGATGCCATGTGCACCACACAGTATGATGTGCGCACTGCATCTGCAGGTGTGGCCATGATGTGCGTGTGGGTGCAGGTGCACAATGGACGGGGCCACAACATGCCGTGTGCATAGGCAGGGACGGCCAGTGGCCGGCCCCCACATGTCTGTTAGCATGTCATCATCTGCACATTGGCATGGGTGCATGGTATACGCATATGCACACGCATGTCATCTCTCACTATGTACATCTGCCACTTGGCACGTGCAAGGTTACGTGTCACATGTGATGTGTATTTGCAAGCACACAGCCGTGTTGGCATGGGGCTGTCAATGTGTACACCTGACAATGCTTCTGGAGGTGTGATCCGTACAGTGCTGCACATAGGGTGCAGTGGTGACACCAATGACTGTCTCATATCCCCTCGTGCCACAGGTCCCACTTGTCTTGGCCGCTCAGCCTGTGCCCACATCGTCGTTGGTGTGTGCCATACTCATCCTGCCTCGGAAGCAGTGTGATGCACAGCAGCCAGTCATGTTGCCGTGGTGTTGCCGCTTGCCGGATATGCAGTCAGTCCCCATCAGCACGCCTCACAGGTCATTGAGGCCTGGATCCCCATGTGCATGCACATAGCAATGGTTTGTGTCACTGCCCATTGCTATTGGTGGGAGACCTGTGTAAGTGTATTGTGGCTGTGCTGTCCCTGCATGACAGCTGTTCTGTGACTCATGTTCTTGCTCTGTCATATCAGTTATGTGTATGTGAATATGCCATGTGGCGTGTTGCTTTGACATGTGTCCGCTTCCATCTGTCCTAGGCGGAGACCAAACATTTACCGCCCTTACCAATTGATGGCGGACATGGAGGATTCTGAGGTCATCCGGAAATTTAGTCTGGACCGACCAACCCTGCATCGACTATGTGCCATGTTGGATCCCCACCTCCGTCCTCGCAGGGTGTATCCGACAGCATTCACCCCCACGGCTAAGGTGATGGCTGCACTGCATTTTTTCGCCACTGGGTCATTCCAGCACACAGTGGGCAGTGGAGGTGGGATGTCCCAGCCCATGTTCAGCATGGTGCTGAGGGATGTACTGGCAGCCATGATGCTGTACAGGAACAGGTACATCCGATTCCCCAGGGCACGTGAGTTGGCGGCAGTGAAGGGTGCATTCTATGCCCTTGGACGGATCCCACACGTCGTCGGTGCCATAGATTGCACCCATGTTGGCCTTGTCCCACCACAGGCCACTGAGCAGCTCTTCCGCAACCGGAAGCACACGCACTCCCTGAATGTGCAAGTGGTGTGCCTTGCGGACATGGTCATTTCCCACGTGTGTGCAAAGTTCCCAGGCTCGGCCCATGACGCGCACATCATGCGCAACAGCATATTACCACGACTGATGACCAATCTGCAACAGGACCGTGGCTGGATTGTCGGTGAGTATGTGGAGTTGTGTAGCGTGCTGGCTTAAGGATGCTGTCTACTGTCCTGTTTGAATTGCAACGGTTCTCTGTGTCCCTCACGCCCAGGTGACTCGGCTTACCCGAATGGGCCCTGGCTGCTCAGTCCATTACGAAATCCTCGGACCCCAGCAGATGACCGCTACAATGAGGCACATGGGAGGACCAGACGTGTGGTCGAGCGTACCTTTGGCCTCCTCAAGTCCAGGTTCAGATGCCTGGACCGCACCGGGGTGCGCTGGCGTACTCCCCACAGAAGGTGTGCCAGATAGTGGTGGCTTGCTGCATGCTGCACAATCTGGCCATTCGAAAGCAGATCCCCCTAATTGTGGATGACGGAGATCAACCAGGGCCCCAGCCTGCAGACCAGGACAGCTCGAGTGAGGAAGACAGCGGAGAGGAGGAAGCTGTGAATGTCCGTCAGCAGCTCATCGCCCGCTACTTCACTTGACGGTGAGTGTCCATGTACGACGGCTGATGTGGCTGTAGTTGTGCAGGTGTCTGTGTGCTGTGTCACGGAGGCCTTTTGTTCACTGTGTGCTGTGTGTCAATGGTCCATGTCCAGGTTTGGATGCCACTGACGGTGGCTGTGGCATTGTGCCCTATTGCTCTGTGCGATGTGTGTACATTGCTTGTAGTTGTTGACATGTACTGTGTGATGGGTGTGTGACACACTCATTGAATGTGCTCCTGTTCTGTCTCCCCCTAGGTCCCTACAGCCCCTCCTGTCCCATCGCCATGCCACACATCCGATGCTTTTCTGCTCAAGGTGGCGGTTGATCATCGTTCAATAAACACAGTGCACAGACAGCAGTTTGTGTAAAAGGTGCATTTATTTTCAACTGTGACATGTCATTGTGTGCAAGGTGATGACATGAGTGTTGCGTGCAGTGACAATGAGCTGTCGGCCATGGCTGCGTGATGCTCAGGGTGTACCCACTAGTTCTATGTCCCTAGTCCAACAGACACATGCCATTGTGATGGCTGTGTGGGGTGGGATCGTAGTCCAAGTCAATGCAGTGGGTGGTCAAGGATGGCTGGCTGCCTCACTTGCGTCTGGAGCGTGCGAAGTCCTCCCGGGACATCTGTTTCCACTTCGGACGGCCCCTTCCACGTTTGGGAGGGGGGTGTGGTGGCGACCTGCTGGTGGTGGGTGAGGTGTGCTCACTGGCTGTGGACGCAGGGGAACTGGACACTGCTGCCCGACCCTGCGCCCTAGCAGGTGGTGGCGGAGGTGGTGTTGCTGGCCTTGCCTGTGACCTCACCGCCACCACCAGCTGGCCCATGAGGTCCACGAGTTGGTCCATACGGGACACGAATTGGCCCATATGGGCGTCCATGGACCTCAACACCCCCAGGACCTCCCGCGTGTCGGAAGCAGACCTGGCCCATTGTCCTTGGGCCTCTTCATAGGCCCCAAGGACTCTGGCCATTTGAGGCAGGGCATGGCTCCCAGGGGAGGCTGGCGTTGGCCTGACCCTGCTCTTCCCACCAGTACTGCTGCCACCGGCCTGCCCACTAGCCACATTGCTCACCACGGTCCTCGCTGTGGCTCCCAGGGTGGACCCAGTCGGCCGGACCACCACTTGCGCTGGTGCTGGGGCCGGTGATGATGTGGTGGTGGTCGCGGCGGTGGTGGTTGTTGCGGCGATGGTGGTGGTTGCGGCAGTGGGAGTGGCCGCCACAACAGTGGGAGTGGCCGCAACGACAGTGGGAGTGGCCGCAACGACAGTGGCAGCAGGGGGCTGTGAGTGGTCATCAGCCCTGGATGATGGATTGGTGGGTAGGAGGGTGCCTGGGGTGCGGTTGGGCCCTGCCACACCAGATGGGCCTGCTGGGTGGTCCGTGTCCGAATCGGAGGACAGATCCTCCACATCCGTGAGTCCTTGTTGGGGGCTTGCAGGCTGGCTGTGCTGGCTGCTGTCTCCATCTCCAGCATCCAGCAGTTCGTCACCTGTGGGGGAATGAGATATGTTATTGTGTTGCACATGACAAAGTATGTATAGGTTGTCTGACATCCACAGTTCGTGCACAGTCGTGCACAGGTTTCCCGGAGCCGTGTGTGTGGCTGTGCTATTTGTTGTTGTGTGGGCATGCCAATGGGACTGTGTGCTGTGGACATGTGGCATGGGACGGATTGGCAATGCCGATGGGTGTGTTGCTGTGCTCCTGCTTTTTGTGGCTCTGGTGTATGCGGACTCCAGACCCATCGTGGAGGTTGGTTTGTACTATGCTCTTGGGGTTCAAATCTAACGCTTCGAAACGCAGATGGCAAAATGGGGGTCAGCCCCCTGAAACGCATTTGAGATGAACTATGCTTTGGGGGTACATACTGTGTGCCATGGGTGCAGAACGTGACATGTGTTGTGGCAACATGACAGTGCATGGTTTGAGGTGTGTGTATGTCTGACATACCCTGCATATTTGCTGTCTGTTGTGATTTCTGGCCATGTAATTGGACGCATTGTTATGAGTGAGTGATGGTTGTGTGCCACACGACGTATTGCAGATGGTCCAATTCCTTGGTGTGCGTGCTGCCCTGTGCCATGTGCATCACTGCAGTGCTCGGGGGTGTGTGGCTCATGTTATGTGTGTAGTTGCTCACAGTGTGACGTGCGCTTCATTCACTACTGGCACATGATTTATCATGGGCATGTTTCTTTGCGTGACTACTGTGTGTGGACCAGCTGTTCGGATGACATACCTTTCATGTGACTGGGGCTGACGGATGAGATGGATGGTATGTTGTATGTGCATTGTGTGTCTGTGTGTTTGATGGGTCCAGTGGTGTTCGTGTGCATTTATGTTGTTCCACGCTGTTGCGTCTAGTGTGGTATGTCTTACATGGGCATAGTTGTGGGATGTGTGCTTGACAGGCAGTGGGGGCTACATGGACAGGACTTCGATGGTGTTGCAGTTGTGTGTGATGGGTTGCACTGTGCCTGCCGTGTGGTTCTGTAATCAGTGTGACTTGTGCATGCAGACGTGGCTCCTTGGGTGTTGCTGTGTCTGTGATGGGTCATGTGGGGTGTGACTCTGTGGTTCATGTCCGTGTGCACATTGTTCACATGGTTGTGGCAGGGAGCAGTGCTGCGTGTTCCTCTGCTACTTGACATGTCCCATGTGTTAGTCGTAATTCAGTCCTCATGCCTCCAGTCACCCCACCCTGTCCAGTTTCCCACCTGCAGGTTGTTTTTGAGCGTGCACTGGACTGGATGCAACATGGTTATGGGCGGGGGGTGCTCCATGTTGCAGGTCTGTGGGGGTGGGGGCGGTGTTATGGGTCGTGGTGATGGCTGGACACCCACTGACACCGTTTGTCCTGGGGCGGGATGTCTACCTGTCGGCTGCCGGTGTGCACTGCAGTGGCTGCTACGTGGGTGTGGGGTGTGGGCTGTGCTCCTCCTTGCTGTGCTGTGGGACTAGGGGCCTGGTGTGTGTTGTACTTCAGATGTCCCCCTCCCACCCACTGCGCTTTGTGTTGCTGCTACTTACCTGTTACTTGTCGGTTGGTGCAGCTACGGCTGCCACATGGGTGTGGGGGTGCTCCGCCTTGCTGTGCTGTAGGACTAGGGGCCTGGTGGGTGTTGTACTTCAGCTGTCCCCCCTCCCACCCACTGCCTCTGTGTTGCGGCTACTTACCTGTTACTTGTCGGTTGGTGCAGCTACGGCTGCCACATGGGTGTGGGGGTGCTCGTTGTGGCGCTTCTGGAGTACTAGGGGACCTGTTGGTAGTTACGTGGCTGGCTGGGTGTACACATGCCCCCATGGTTTTGTTAGTTGATATGTTTGGGCTGTGTGTGTGGTGGTGCCTGTTGCATGTGTGAGTAATGTGTTGTGTATTGTGTACTGGACATGGGGGTGTTTGTCCCTCGGAGCTATGGCATGGTGGTAGTGCATGTGAGTACATAGCGGTGTGCTGGTATACATTTGTTTGTACTTACCAGCCTCCACTCCCCCTGGTAATCCGGTGAGGATCTCCGGATGGATGATGACTCGCACCTTCTCCTCCCACGCTTTGAAGGTCTTGTAATGCGCGGGATTCCCTCCGCCAGTCGTGGCAGCCAGCTCTCGATTTTTGCTCTCCTTCTTCTTGACCAGGCTTTTGATGTCGTTCCACCGTTTGTTTATCTCTCCTCTGTTTCTGGGTACGGTCCCGACTGCATTGACCTGGTCTACAATTCTGTTCCACATTCTGTTTCTGGTGGCTAGTGGTGTGTGCTGGACCTGGTTGCCATAGATTTGTGTGTGCACCTTGACGATCTCGTCGACCATGACCGTCAGCTCAGTGGAAGTGAACTTGGGCATTCTGTGTGGTGCCATGGTGTTTGTGGTGCTGGTGCGGTGTGTGATGTGTGATGTGCAGGGGGTTTGTGGTGCCGGTGTTTGGTGGTGGTGGTGGTGGTGGGTGTGATGTGTGCGTATCTGTGGTGTGCTGCTGTCCTTGCTGTGTCACTGTGTCCTCTCCTCTCCTCTCTGCTTTGCAATGTTGCAAGGGGTTGTGGTCTGTGGAGGGGCTGCTTTTGTACTTACCTGTTTGGGTGTGTCCTGATGGTCTGTTGTTTTCAGGTGTGTTGTGGCCGGTGTTCTGGGCTTTGTGGTTTATTTGTTTGTCCAGGGGTGGTGTGTTTTCGGGATGTGTACTTTGTCTGTGTATTTGTGCGTGGGTTGCTGTGTGGACTTGTTTGCCATGTTGTGTGTGTTTGTTTGAGTCCGGGGCTGTTTCTGTGCAGGGACGTGGCCGCCATGGCTTCTGCCGTGTCCATTTTCTTCAGTGTTGTTTACGCTGGCGGGCGGTGTATTTGTTGTTTTTCCGCGCTCATGTCGGTGCGATCGTAATTTCACGTGCGGTGTCTCGACCGTGAGGGCGGGCGGTTTTGTGTTGTCGTGCGTCTTTCCGTCCGTGGCGGGCGGTTTGACTCCGACTCGGGCATGGGCGGGCGGTATTTTGTGTGTTTTTACCGCCGCTGGCGGTTTTCGGTTCGAGGCATCATAATTGCTGGGTCCATATTCAGAAGGTGTAGGCGGGCGGATTTTTGCCGCTTTCATGGGTGGCAGATTTTTTTACGCCCGGTATCGTAATGGGCCTTTTAGCTCTTCAATCTGACAGTTGGACAAGGAACATTTCAAGGGGAGGAAAGGGAAGGGGGGAAGGAAGAGACCAAGGGAAGAGTAATTATGATGCAGCGGTAATTTCACAGTAATTTCTCAATGCAAAACCTCATTTACCTTCTAATTTACCGCTGCAAAGGTACTGGACCCTTGCCACTGTATATTACCATCAGGAGATTTACATAAACATGAAAAATCAAAAATGCAATTAATATTTAAGCCAATAAAGAGAGTTGTTGAGTATTTTAAAGGGTTTTATTTTCTAGTTAAAGTTCTCTGACCCTTTATTCATTAGTCAAATATCAATCAGGTTACAGAATTTGGAAATCAGGAAAAATAGAATTAATACAGAACATATTATAGGTTGCATACAAAACATTCCATAAAGGAAGGGAATGAGGCAATCAAATGTCAATCAGAATTCTCCAAAGAAAGTTCAGGAAAATATGATTCAAGAGTGAGTTATGCAAGGCTAATTAATAATTAATAATTGGCAAAAATCTCCCATAAAGAGAAATAAATGCATAAGACAAATAAATCTTTTCAAAACTAATTAATTAGTCAAAGCATGAACTTAAAAGTTTTAGCATCAAAATCTAATCCTGTTCTATCCAGCTCCACTCTCTGCCCTGGTCTGTTCATCTGTCCTCTCTGTGTTCACAGAGAGACGCTGCTCCTGGAAAGGCCCCTCCTTCACAGACCACAGAGGAATGTGATCTGCCTTGCCAAAAATATTATGTGCAAGGCTAGCCTATGCCCCCCACCTCCCTCTATCTCTCCTCGGACGCAATCTGCTCTCAGACTGCACCCGCAAAAGCTTCTAAAGCCTCTAAAAAAAAGCCCCCCAAAGCCCCCTAAAGAGGTCATATTTATACTCTAATTCTTGGCTGACTATACTAATAAGGTTGCAATTTTCAGTAAAGCTTGCACCCTGATTGGATAGCTTAGATGACGAGGGTCTCACCATGCTGTTCTCATTGGCAAATCCAACCCACACCAGTTCTAACAAAAGGATGATTAATACAATTATATGTTTTAGCAACATTTACTAGGAAAACATTTTCAGTCTATTACCTCCTTCCTGTCACATCGCACGCAGGAAGGACACATTCCACAAACACTGATACATTGGCAGGGTAACAAGAATGTAGAGTTCATGGTGGCCTTGAACCAGGTCTTCACTTGAGGCACTTGGCAGTATGTAGCTGGTATAATCTGCGCATGCGTCTCTCAGGACGATTCTCAGCCATGCTGGATTCTTAGGCAGCCATTTAATGGTGGGCCCAAAAACAAAATAAACATAAAAAGAGTATTAATTTTCAAATGAAACCCATTATGTTTTACCTTCCACATACTAATACCCTGTATAAATGATACCTTGCAAAAGCTATTAATGTAAAGCAGCTTTTCTTATTATTTGTGCACAACATGCAAAAATATGTGCAATGTACAACATAGCATAAAACATGCACTAGTGTAAATTTTGAAAGCGCACACAGTTAATACATACTTATAGCAACATGCTCTAATGTTTTAGATAGCTTTTCATGCAAAATGCGTTTGCCCCATGTGTAGTGTTGGTGCATGGTTGATTAATTAATATGCATTATAAAAAGATGTGTTATGAACTGAATATGCATTGTCTAAATATGCAACAAAGCCAAAGTCTCTTGAGACAGGAACAGGGAGTGTAATTTAAAAGGGAAAGGAAACTGGGAAGAGAGAACACATTCCATGATTCAAAGCTAAAGAGGCCACTGAAATCACGAGTTTTCTCTATACTGCAAAAACACATGTTAATTCAGCACAAGCATTTCAGACTGAAAGCATTTATGACCAAACCTCATTTTATGTTTTTCACTTTGAAAAAAAACTTTTGACTAGGCATGTGCCATGTGTTTTCACTTGCACCAAAATTTGTGTGCCATTTTAAATGCAGTCTGTCTGAAGCATAAAAATAAAGCAATGCTTAATTTGAGAAATCTAGCTCTATCAACTCCCCTTTGATGATAACAAATCATGATACCTCAAATGATTTGTAGATCATCACACTTATTTATTTTCACAAGTGACATTTTTAGTGCAAAAGCTGAGCATATAACAATTTTACTTCTATTTCTAAGGCAAACACAAGTCTTGTCTGTAATCAGATCATATATAGCCAAGCTAAAAGTTTAGTGCAGAGTTCTGTAAGTAGCTTCTTGGAACTGTTAGTCTTCTCTAAAATAAGTAACTAAAATAATAAAAGGAAAATTCAACAGGACAGTTCTCTTTTCTATTTTCTTTTCTTCTTTTCTTCTTTTTCTTTCATCATTCAAAGATTCTTTTCTCTTCAGCTCTTGACAATTCTCAGTTATTGTTTCAGCATTTCTTGGCTCTCCATCAGCTTGCCATCAGGGCGGCTCATACAGTGTGGCATTCTGTACTTTTTCCTTGCAATTTGACCACTCAGGTGCTGAGAAACTCTGACAGAGCACCATCAATTCTTTGCACTTTTTCAATCCAAGCCTTTCACTTTTATTTTCACTTTGATCAGATTCAGAAGTTTCAGCTATGGGTGGAAATGATTTTTCAAAGGACCACTCCAGACGTTTTGGATACCCTTTCAGCCAGCTTTTTCCTACCTCCACTCGTAGGCCCACAGCACTAATTTCTTCAGAGGCTGCATCTGACTTTTTCACCCTTTGGACACCGCTTTCATCTGAGTCAGTTTCCACTTTTTGCTTTTCCAGTGCCACTTCAGTTTTCTCTAGTGCTGCTTCAGACTCTGTGTGTTCCCTTACAGCTTGACTGACCCTCTTCTGTGGACTTTTGACCACTGCCGGCATTTTTTCTTGAAGAGGAGCTGTTTTATCAAAGGGACACAGGACCATACGTGTGTGAGAGGCATACACCCAATTTGGAAGGCCACCACATTTCACAACAGTCTTTGCCAGGATCCTTTGGAACAGGCCTTTCCATTTCACAGCATCTCTCAGATCAAAGTTTTGGCACCATTCATTATGTAGATCTTGTGTAGCAGCTGCAATCTGGTAAGAAACTGCACGCTCCACATCAGTCAGACCTTCACAGCAGTGGCTAGTCTTTTCATCTGTGTTTTTCACAAGTGCATTTGCATGTCCATTTTCAAGCAACTTCGGTGATGCTGAAACACAGTCTTTTGCAAAGTGTAACTCTGTGCTGTCTTTGTGTTGCTTTATTGTGCTTGAAACTTCAGGCTGATGGCTACAATCGAATCTTTGTCCAATCTGTTGTTCTGCACTCATCATCTTTGAAACCTCATTATGATCTGATTTCAGAGAAACTGGCAATCTATACCTGGGCATCAGTTTTTGAAATAATACATTTGCTTCTATGCAGTTGTCACTTTTTTCAAAAACAGTTCTGATACAACACTGTTGTTCTGCTTCTGAAACAATTTCTTGAGCCTCTATTAATTCACCTGTGAAGATTCCATTGAATGTATATGCTAACAGAATACAATTTTGTGCAACTGAATTAGCAATTCTCTCTCCCATGACAACAGTGACTCCCATTTGAGCAGATATACTGCATGTTATGGTAAGGGCAATCAATTTCGAATTTTGGGCTGAGGTAACTACTGAAAGCCATGAAGCTTTGACAACATAATGTATAGGAAGCACAGCATGTGCTGCTCTTAATGTGTCATTATTACCTTTCAAATATGGGCCATCTACAAAATGGACATTGTTGGGCTGAATCAGACGTTCATCCTTAAAGTCGGATCTTGGCTTTATGCATATTTTCATGACATCTAGACACTCGTATTCAGTTTCATTGATGTTGGGATCAAAGGTCATTGGGAAATACATCACAGACCCTTGAACACATTCATGTTTTTGAACAGACACTGAGAGAGCGCAGCCCTCCCTCTCACTGCAAATTGGTGTATTTTCTTTTAAATAAACTTGCATTCCTAGTGCTGGGGCGCGACACTTTTTCTCTTTCAACTCTAGGAATGCTTTTGTGCAATTGTTGTCCAATGGAAGCGGATCAGAAACATCCTTGTGTGTCAGCCTCAGTAAAGGCTTAGCCACTAGGGAAAGGTTTAGTAACCACTCTCTACAGCAGCCAACCATTCCCAAAAATGTCCTGACTTCTTTCTGAATTTGAGGTGGATTTATCGGGTGAATTATTTCCACTCTCTTTGGTGACACCTTTCTACCTCCCTTTCCAATTATGTGTCCCAGACATTCATTTTCTTTTTGACAGTACTCCTGACTATTCTCATGCAATGGCACTGTTACATGAACATGACAAAAATCAATAACAGTAAGCCATTCTTCAGCACATGGAATGTGAAAAAATATATTGGCTGGATTCGGTACCACAGGACAACATGGAAAAGTTATGCTATTAATCTTCTGCACTAATCTGTTCTTTTCATTTAGTTTCTGTGAACCTGTGATCAGAAAGTTACATAAACTTCCAATCAATTCCATCAAAAATACTTTACTCACTTTATCTCCAATTATGGGTAAAATTTATGCAACTGATGGTGTTCTTGAATACATGTCATCTGGTTCTAATTTGAATAAGACATGGTCTGCACATTTTATTAATCTGACATCCTTCTCTGTGAACTCTCTTATTTCTGTGTTTATTATTTCTTTCAAATCAGAAGGTAATTTTTCAACTGTCTTTTCTGAAAACAATGCTACAGCTGTCTCTTGTTGGCCATTTTAAAATGTACATCCTCATCAGGAATCTGAAAATTAACATTATCTGGTGTACAGTAATCTGTGCTGTTTAATTTGTAAAATAATTGTTTTCCTGCCAGGCCTGAGTCACAAACAACAAATTGGTAATTTTCCTCAAATGGGCCTATTTTGGTGCAAATTCTTCTAAAATTGGGTTTGTAATTTCTCCTTTTAAAATTCCTACAACTAAGGGGCCGATTCCGATCTCGGCCGGTAGGGCTCCGAATCGGATTCGGCTTAACCGGATCCGATTCGGAGCCCTATTTCCCGACCGAATCGTACGCGCGTCCGGGCGAGCGAGTACGATGCGTATTCGCCGACCGACTCGTCCGGGCATCCCGACCGCTCCGACCGACTCGTTCCCGGGTCCAACCGCACCGACCGACTCGCTCGGACTCGACTCGCACCGCGCAATGGAGACGTTCCCCGGCCGGGTAAGTACGATGCGCGCCGCCGGGCAGTCCGACCGAGCCGCGCACTCCGGCTCGAAAGAGCTGTCGGAGCCGTACTTTGGGGGTCCGTGTCGGACCCCCTGTACGCGTAGCCGTGCGAAGTCGCACACAGGGGGACCCATGGGTCCCCCTACCTGTGCGTGTACGGCGCGAATCGCTTCGCCGCGTACACGCTGTAGGGGGCGCACTTGTCCGCATCGCACCCATTGAGTCAATGGGAGCCCGCGTACGCGTTGTACGACAGGCTCCCATTGACTTCAATGGGAGTCCGACCGACTCGAGTCCGATGGCATACGTGCACATCGTACTCGTTCGGTCGGACTGCACGGGTCCGACTCGGTCGGAAATCTCTCCGGGTCCGGCTCGGTCGGAGAGATTTCCGGCCCGAATCGGAATCGGCCCCTAAGTCTGGATCTTCCACTGCTTTCACAATGGACTTGGTAAATTCAGAATTGTTAGGGTTAAAACTCTCATTTTCAAATATAGCAACCTGTTGAACTGGGTTCTGATTTTGTTTCTGAAAATAATTCACATTTGCTCTGGACAACTTATTTAAATTAATTTTAGCATTTTCCATATTTAGTGGGACCATTTGGGCTTGAAAAACTCCTGCCATTGGTACCTGTTTCTGAACTGACATTTGCATTTGCTTAACTGGCATACTTTGCACCTGCATTTCTCTCTGTTTTTGCACATTTCCAACTGCTGCATCATGTTTAAATTTAAATGTCTTCTTCCAACGCTCAAATCTGTTATAAAGATGGCAAAAGGACACCTTTTCCAGCAGTACAACATCCATACCTGAATTTGCACAGACCAAAACACCTTTACTTCCATCCTGTGTTCTTTTAATTTGTACCCAATCAACATCCTTTGCTGGCATTCTGCCCTTCAGGAAAGTAATCACTGCTACGTTTTTCTCAATAACAACAGAAAATGATGGTGCATTCATGCAAACCCTTATCATTGTCTCCTCACCTGGCCTTTGCACAACAACTTTAGATTCTAACCACAATTCAGTTTGCATGGCAATGTCAAAGAACATTTCCAAATTAATGCACAACTCTTTTAAAATTTCAACAAATCCATCTACTTGTGGGTACCACAGCATAAGTTTGTCTCTCAATTGTGGGAATGTGTTCAGAAATGCTGCAAGTTCACTTTTGTTCCGTGGCACATGAACATGCACTTCTCCCACCTTTTCTCTCAATGAGTAAGCAAAAGCTTCTCCCTCATCCTGTTTATTATTTTCCCTAACAAGGTCTGGTGGTTTCTTTTTCTTCTCATGTCTTCTTTCCCACTTGTCTCCTAATTTCTCAAACCCATTGCATTTGAAATTATATTTTATTATTTCTGCAATGTGCAATTGCATTCCTGAAGAACACATTTTCTCATTTGCTTCATTATTCATATGTACCCTGAAGCTTTTCTGAAATGGAAAACTTCCTGAAACATCAATTTCATATTTTTGAGCCAAATCAGTCGGTCTCTCATGTGTAGTTAGTACACATGTAGCTGTTTCCTTACTCAGGGAAATGAATTCTTTTTCCTGACACTGGTTCACATTTTCATGATTTAAACAGCAGGGACTGTTAATTTCTTCATGTTCAAATGTTGATTTTAAAACACTACGCTGTCTCTCTTCTTCAGGGTCTGGGTTAATTTGTTCCCCCATGCTCTCTATCTTTTTAAGCACTGCTGCTTCCTCACAGCAGGTTTGAGAAATCCCATCTTCAAATATATTCATTTTTCCCTGGGCTATTGGTGTTGTAAAGACCATTTCTCCCCCACCTTTCAGTGCTAGGACTGTCTGGGGTAATTTCTGTTCAATAATCTGTGAATTCTGAGTTTCTGAAATAAACCCTGCCATAATCACTCCTTCTGCAGCTCTTTGAACCTTTTGAGTAGGGGCCATATTAATTGGGACAGTCACAATTTTTCTAGGCATTGCCTGTGCATCTGTAGTTTGTGATATCTGGACTGAATCAGTCACATTTAAAGCAGTAACACCTGGAGGTATCACTGTCAGTGCTGAATCAACAAGTAGTGGGTCAATCTGAAATGTCTGCACTGTTCTTTCAATCTGTGTTTCTCTCTGTTTAACAGAAGCAGTAACCACTGTAGTACTTACTGGTACGCTATTTTCAGTATTTTTAATGGGAACCACATAAAGTGGCGGACACTCAGTTAACAATGCATCCATTATTTCATCCCCTGAATCATTATTTATTTGAAGCTTTTTATCATCATTAATTCCCTTCTCCTGCATCTTGTGCTTTACCTTTTTATCCTCACTTGCTTTGTCTCTTGCTGTCTTTTCCCACATGCTTAAGGCCTCAAATTGTGCAGCTCTAGATGGTGTTTTTATTTCACATAACACTTCCCTTAATTTGTCAATAATTTGCAATTCAAAAGTACCATCTTTTGGTAACCTCAAAGGACCTTCTTTTTCAGTAATCTTGCACCATTGGTGAACCCACATACATGAATTTGTCCCAAATTGGTAGACATAAAATGCAAGGGTGTTCCTTCAGGAGCATCACCAATTAAAAACGAATTTTTCACTTTACCTCCCAACAGTTTCTTTAAACCTTCAAACATTTTCATTTCTGCAATAGTTCAATGTAATTTCTTTTCTCCAATGCTGTCAGTTTCAATTTCAGTCAGTTTAACTCCTACTACTGACCCTCCACAAAATCTTACTGCAATATTTTTCTGAGTTTTCTTAATCAAAATTCTGTTAGTAACAACATAAAAACATTCGCTACTCTGTCTGTTCCACTAAATAAAGGATAGATTTCTTTTCATGGCGAGTAACACATTCCGCTTACTCTTCACAAAGTAAGAACTTCTGTTTACTCTTCAAACACTGCGAGTAAATCCCTTCCGCTTACCCTTCACTCAAGTTCAGAAGAACCTGCTACTCCTTTGGTGTTACCCTTTCTAGGTGATATAACACCAAAGTTTCACCAGCGAACTCTTTTGCTATCAATCACTCTCACTTTTACACAGAAAATAGTCCCTAATTTAACACTGCCAGCCCTGCATAGCTTCTCAGTGTTATTCCAACAGACGAGTAACCTCACTGCAGTGTGGCTTCCATTTACCACCCGCTATTCCTTTCCCGGGAATTTCCACAGGTGTACATACCTGTTTTTCCAGACAACATAGAACAAGACACTAACTTACTTAACATGAAGAGTTAAAACATGTAATCAATAACCAATAAATCCTGTCCTATGAAATTACCAATATAATCAATAAAACCATCAATTCAAAATGAGCAAAATTTCAACAACAGTCAAAACCCTTACTATTTTCAACACTTCAAAAATACATCCTAGCACATTAACAACATTTCACAACCCTATTGATACTCACACCACTCCAGCAATCGCCTTTTTGCATCACCTTTCAGTACTGCTTTGCCAGTCTTCAGGTTCTGAGCATTGGAGTCAGGAATCAGGACTTGGACATTTATCTAACTTGGGCAATTATTTTCTAGAACTAATTTTCACAGATCAACTCTCCTCCTAAGGTCAATGGACCATTAGTCAAATAGTTGATGGTGATATTAATAATCCTTAATCACCAAACTAATTGATAATAACCTTCCTCTTGCTACCAGAAACTGATGCAGCGGTAATTTCACGGTAATTTCTCAATGCAAAACCTCATTTACCTTCCAATTTACCGCTGCAAAGGTACTGGACCCTTGCCACTGTATATTACCATCAGGAGATTTACCTAAACATGAAAAATCAAAAATGCAATTAATATTTAAGCCAATAAAGAGAGTTGTTGAGTATTTTAAAGGGTTTTATTTTCTAGTTAAAGTTCTCTGACCCTTTATTCATTAGTCAAATATCAATCAGGTTACAGAATTTGGAAATCAGGAAAAATAGAATTAATACAGAACATATTATAGGTTGCATACAAAACATTCCATAAAGGAAGGGAATGAGGCAATCAAATGTCAATCAGAATTCTCCAAAGAAAGTTCAGGAAAATATGATTCAAGAGTGAGTTATGCAAGGCTAATTAATAATTAATAATTGGCAAAAATCTCCCATAAAGAGAAATAAATGCATAAGACAAATAAATCTTTTCAAAACTAATTAATTAGTCAAAGCATGAACTTAAAAGTTTTAGCATCAAATCTAATCCTGTTCTATCGAGCTCCACTCTCTGCCCTGGTCTGTTCATCTGTCCTCTCTGTGTTCACAGAGAGACGCTGCTCCTGAAAAGGCCCCTCCTTCACAGACCACAGAGGAATGTGATCTGCCTTGCCAAAAATATTACGTGCAAGGCTAGCCTATGCCCACCACCTCCCTCTATATCTCCTCGGACGCAATCTGCTCTCAGACTGCACCCGCAAAAGCTTCTAAAGCCTCTAAAAAAAAGCCCCCCAAAGCCCCCTAAAGAGGTCATATTTATACTCTAATTCTTGGCTGACTATACTAATAAGGTTGCAATTTTCAGTAAAGCTTGCACCCTGATTGGATAGCTTAGATGACGAGGGTCTCACCATCCTGTTCTCATTGGCAAATCCAACCCACACCAGTTTTTAAAAAAAAAGCGTTAATGATTAATACAATTATATGTTTTAGCAACATTTACTAGGAAAAATGTTTCAGTCTATTTCCTCCTTCCTGTCACATCGCACGCAGGAAGGACACATTCCACAAACACTGATACATTGGCAGGGTAACAAGAATGTAGAGTTCATGGTGGCCTTGAACCAGGTCTTCACTTGAGGCACTTGGCAGTATGTAGCTGGTATAATCTGCGCATGCGTCTCTCAGGACGATTCTCAGCCATGCTGGATTCTTAGGCAGCCATTTAATGGTGGGCCCAAAAACAAAATAAACACAAAAAGAGTATTAATTTTCAAATGAAACCCATTATGTTTTACCTTCCACATACTAATACCCTGTATAAATGATACCTTGCAAAAGCTATTAATGTAAAGCAGCTTTTCTTATTATTTGTGCACAACATGCAAAAATATGTGCAATGTACAACATAGCATAAAACATGAACTAGTGTAAATTTTGAAAGCGCACACAGTTAATACATACTTATAGCAACATGCTCTAATGTTTTAGATAGCTTTTCATGCAAAATGCGTTTGCCCCATGTGTAGTGTTGGTGCATGGTTGATTAATTAATATGCATTATAAAAAGATGTGTTATGAACTGAATATGCATTGTCTAAATATGCAACAAAGCCAAAGTCTCTTGAGACAGGAACAGGGAGTGTAATTTATAAGGGAAGGAAACTGGGAAGAGAGAACACATTCCATGATTCAAAGCTAAAGAGGCCACTGAAATCACGAGTTTTCTCTATACTGCAAAAACACATGTTAATTCAGCACAAGCATTTCAGACTGAAAGCATTTATGACCAAACCTCATTTTATGTTTTTCACTTTGAAAAAAAACTTTTGACTAGGCATGTGCCATGTGTTTTCACTTGCACCAAAATTTGTGTGCCATTTTAAATGCAGTCTGTCTGAAACATAAAAATAAAGCAATGCTTAATTTGAGAAATCTAGCTCTATCAATTATAACACTTGCCTTCCATGTGAATTAGTTTATTTTCATTCTGCCACTTTATATTGTTCCAGTTGCTTGTATTTCCTTGTTTAGCAGTCCTGCTCTCTCTGCGAGTACACAAGAGAGTTTACATGTTATGAGTACAGCATTTATTACACCACTCAATTGTGTCACTTTGTTAAGACGTTACAAGCCCCCTTTTGTCAGATCACATGGACAATGAATGACCCAAGTGCGCAGAATGTAGATGCTTTCTTCATTGCTATGGCAGTTTGGTTTCGTTATGTCTGGTGTAGAGACAGCTGAGCTATCTCAAAAGCCTCGTATTATAGGAGCTTCAGAAAAAATGTATACTCATACATACATACATAGTGCAGCTTTTGGTTAGCTCTGATTCAGTGATCTGTTCAACAGTCATTTGCGTTTTGCTTCTGCCCACCTTATAATACAATATGGGGCGGGGGTCAGCTCAATTCAGCCATTTTGCTCCCTAGCATTATCAGTGATGGAGTTTTGCTTGCTCATATGTGCACGTCTAAATTAGAAGAAGTGTACTTCGATCCTTGGGCCGCTGGGCCACTATCTACCTTTTCTATCCATTCTTTATCCTCTTTAGGTCTTGCCTAAGACAGCAGATACATTGTCTCTTGCAAGACCTTTTCTCACCTTACAAGGCGCATAGAGACCGCCCATTGCTTAGCAGTGATTGGCTTCATTGTCACGCTCATTTGCTTGCTTACTATTTGTCAGCTTCCGTCCTCTTTGTGTGTTTATCCATCCCCTGGTACATGGATGCATTACTTGTGTCCCTCCGCTGCTCGCTTTTTCAGGCTCAACTTTTTTCTTTTTGTTTATGCACTCTACGAGAGTGCATGTGTTTTTCAGCGATCTCCCTCGTGTGCTTTCCCCTTCATGTTCCTCCTCCAGTCCCATCTGTTGTGCATGTGATTGCCCCAGCCTCCCATCCAACCTGCAGCTGTCCTTGGGCTTGCCCACTACCCCTCAAGACCACCATACGTTGTATGTTTGCTTGTCCCCAGCTGCTCCCGACCATCCTTTATTGACTGCCTGCTTGCCCAGCCCCATTTGACCACCCTCCGTTTTCTGTCTGCATGCCCCCTCTCCTCCCTCTGTTCTTCTGTTGCTGGTCTGCTTCACCCCAGCCCCTCCATGCAACCCTCTGTTGTCCAAGTGGTTGTACCCACACCCTTCCACCCTTTCTCCATTGTCCATGTGCTTGCCCCCATCCCTCCCACCCACTCTTCGTTGTAGGTGTCTGCCCCCAGCCCGTTCCACTGACCCTCTGTTGTCGGACTGCTTTACCCTTTGCCCACCTTCCACTGTCTGTCTGCTTGCCCCCATTCACATTCTGTTGTCCATCTGCTTGCCACTTACTGCCATGCACTCATCTGGTTCCAACCGAAGAGATGATACTGGAACAGATGCTGGACCTCCTATCCCCGCATGGCCTGGCCCGTTCAAGGAATAGCTTCTCCCTAAACAAAGTACGGCCCTTGGGGGTGAGGGAAGGTTGGGACAAAATAAGAAAAGAGAGACTTGCGATACTGGTTACGGTCAGCAACTGTGCGGCACAACATTAACTAGAGACCCTCTGAGTCTGCTAGGTAGATGTGCACAGGACCATGACCTCTGATTTTGCAAAGACACAATGCACTAGAAATAACAAGAAGAGGCAATTACCATCAAATCACTTGGAGTCTGGAGCAAGAACTATCAAGGTGAACTGGAGGTAAGTCACTGGAAGGAAACTTGAAGACAAGTATGTAGTCTTGAAGACGCCGATGCTCCGCCTGCTTACTACTATTAAAGGATAGTGGCACTAACCTGATATCAAGTGCTTAGCCTAGTACTTCTACTTTTTCTAAATTCGAAGAAGGTCTCGAGTTCTTGACTCAGGAAGTCACATAGGAACTGGAGTAGCTGAGAAGGAGGCAGAGACGAAGGATGTGTCGAGAGAGCTGGAGCCAGGAGAATCACCAGAAGAGCTTGAACTGCAGGTGAGAAGTGCGCTGCCCAGGTCTTGTCGATTCTTTAGGTGAGTTGGTAGGCAGGAAGCTTGTTCCACAGGTAGTGTAGGCCAAGCAAGGGGCTCGGGTTTGGGTGTGGTTTATATAAAATATTCAGGGTCCAATGGATACAGCGGGATCCCGTATGGCACGTGGCGCACATGGCAATCTGGAGGGTTCTCCAAGACTCCTGAAGCAAACATGTGTTAGTACACTGACTTTAACCTTACAGGAACAGCAGGTGCAAACTATCGATGGAATGACTTAACAGGAAACAAATGTTTTGTTTTGTCTAAACGTGCACAAGGGAAAACACTCCAAGACCCTAGTAACAGTGGGAGCAAGGCAAGCCATTGGTTCATGTGTTCAGGAAATGCTTGCAAGCACAGGTGTAATGGAATCTGGGGAAATGGGGAAACTCGGGCATGGAAGCATAGCACGCCATTAGGCGCCACAGTGGTAGCGTAACATGAGCCCTGCGCACCAGGCCCACTACACAGAGGGTACATGAGGGGGTCATGACAGGTCCCCCGGCAAGGAACGACCTACAGGTTGTGGTTTGGGTGACGAGCATGGAAGGAACAAACCAGCCGAGGGGCATAAACATTGCCGGCTGGCTCCCAAGACTCCTCTTCAGGACCATAACCTTTCCAATCAGTCAAGTAAAACAAGTGTCAATTTTCATGTTTAGATTCAAGGATTCTCTGAACCTCAAACTCCAAATGGCCATTCAGCGTAATAGGTGCCGGAGGAGGAGCAGGATGGGTCTGGACACAAGAAGGCCTCAACAAGGACACATGAAACACTGGATATACGAGTAAGTTTTCTGGTAAATGTAACTTAACAGCTACTGGGTTTATGATTCGTTCAGTAGGAAAGGGACCCACAAATCTGGGTTGTAACTTACTTAGTTGTAATCGCAAATTTTTAGTGGGGAGCCAAACTTGGTGGTCTCCAACCTTGCAGTCTGGCTGTTGTTGTCGATGTCTGTTAGCATACTTTTCCATATGTAATTTGGCTTGATGCAAGTGTGACGCCACCGGCTGTTTGGAATCTACCAAATGTTTTACAAAGTATTGTTTAGAAGGTACATTTTCAGAGTTCATGACAACATTTTCAGGCAACATACGTGGGTGTCCCGTCAAAACTGCACATATCTCAATGAGATGTAGAGGCTGCAGATTAGAACACTAATGTTGATGGTAACGAGCTTATGTGTGTTGTGTGGATGTTGTGTTAGTGTAAAGGAAATAGATGTGTTGTACTGTGTGAGCTCCTCTTGTGATGTGGATGTCAGGGCCTCACTGGAGAACCCAAACAGCTCTGGCAAAAATGATCAAACCAGCCCGCCCCCTTCGTCTCCTCCCACTATGTCTCTTTGTCAATCCATCCATTTTCTCTCTACTTCTCTCCTCTTCTATCGCTTTCCCTCTACCTTCCCCCTCCCTCTCTCTCTCTTTCTCTCTCTCCCTTGAAGCATTCCCTTGCTTTCTGCAATTAACTATGGCGAGCTGGGGAAAGCGACTGTGGCACTAGGAGAGGCCCTGGGATTCAAACCTGGCCTCCAGGGGTTCAGCTACCGGGGAAATGCCTGGTGCAATAAAGGACCTGTCCCGCCCTGCATGGTGTGACTGATCAAGACAACTAACAGAGCAGGTGAGGCTCTGGGCTGGGTGGGCCATGTGTCCCTGTTCCTGATCAGGCTTTACATTACCTGCCACTTATATTCATCTTAAAGGGATGCACGATGGAGCAACGCATGCCTTTACCATGCATGCCTTTACCACATATTCTTTACAACGCAATGCCTTTACCACGCATTGCCTTTACCATGCTAGTCTTTACCACACATATTTCTTTACCCTGGATGCCTTTACAACGAAATGGTAAATATACACCAGGTAAGTGAAACATATATATATATATATATACAATCACACTTACTCCTTCCAAACCGCCAGGGAATAGTTGTTTAGAGTAGATCTCACAACCAGCATTTCCTTATCTCATTGTGCACTGTATCTGTTTCATCATGCAAGCTGCCTATTTGTATTCTTTTCAATATACTCTCCCTCCCTTCTTGTGCATGAGAAAAGAAATTTGACATTTGGTTTTAGTATTGTTTTAACATGATAATCTCACTGTGCTATTTTGGTAATGTTCTTTTCTTGTGCTTCTTTTTTTAAAGGAGGAAAGGAAGGGGCCCAGTCACCTGTACTCACTCTCACGGGCCACCTACCCTTTTCCCCTTGGTTCCACCGTCACGACTCACCGATGGGTAACCTTTTGCACAATTTGTGGCATGTGATTAGGGTAGTGCAGGGCTCTGCATTACCAGTTGAATTGTTATTCACATCATTTAGTTAATTATTATTTAGCCTTAGATTCCTTTTTTGTACCAGGACACCAGTTGAAAATAACGAAGGCACTTGCCAAGTATAGTAGGCTTGCAGCTGATCACTACAACCAGCAGTGACACTATGTCAAGACCAAACAAGGCATGTGCATCATTTCATTATTACTGCCTGGAAATACTTCTGCCCATGATCTGGACATTCGATTATAGATCACGACACTCGTGTAGGCTGACTATCATCGCTGTTAATATAGAGTGAAGAGAAGGATACAGGGTCTGTAATTATGACACCAGCTATAATAATTATTAAGGCACTTGCCAATTATTAGAGCATGCGAACGCGCGTACTAGTTATCGCGCACGAGTTAGAGACTGTGATCATTTGGCACATTAGAACAAGACAGGCCGTTCGAATGACACTGTTTTTTGCGAACACTGGTGTTCCTCCATCCATGAGATTGATAAATTTTGACATACTTTGAATTTTGTCTCACGGAACTAGGCTGCAGTCACTTGACTGTGCGCATGTGTACACACAGCGCACTATGGCGTTGATCTGCAACGTAGAATTTTCATGTATTTTACAAATATTGAAGGTGTTGACTAACTTTACAACAATGCTTTTATCATTATGTTTTTGCCTGTGTGTTTGTACAAAATTGATTTAACCAACAGTACAATGATGAATATGAGCATGACCATTACAACATGTCCGCCATTGCCAATATGTTGCTTTGATGTGTGGGATTGTCCTTTGTCGATGTCCATGCCACCTATTACGCTTTATCAGTTACCTGCTTGTATGTGCACATTACACGTGAACAAGGCTTCTGAGGAAGTTGAAACGCGTCGTGTTAATAAACACTCTTGCGGAAAATTCGACTGGTGCGGAGTTTGTACATTCTGAGAGCGCACGATATTTGCGAGTTTCTGGGATATATTCATTCATTCTCTCTCTCTCTCTCTCTCTCTCTCTCTCTCTCTCTCTCTCTCTCTCTCTCTCTCTCTCTCTCTCTCTCTCTCTCCCTCCCTCTCTCTCTCTCCCTCTCTCTCTGTGCGCCTAACAGAGGGTGCCATACGAAGGGGCCAGATCCTGGCCCTGAATTCAATTTTGTACAAAGGACGCAGCACTCCGGGGTTTAAAGTTTCAAAAATGTAATCCAGCAACGCGTTTCAGCCTTACCACGGCCTTGATCACGGTTAGTGAGTCCTTTCTCTATTGCACTATATATACCCACTCTGCCTTAATGTGGCATTGTGGGAGTTGTAGTGCTTTCAATACAACTTTATTAACACTATTTACTAAAGGGAATTTTCTCTGTTGTCATTTCTCTGGCATTTAGTACAATCAACGAGTCATTGTTTTGTACATTATATATAACATTTGTGCAGCAGTTGTTATTAATGCATAGTGGGATAATCCCACCATTAATCAAAAGGTCTTGTCACCCTAGCGATATTATTATTTCGTTCTGGTATAGTATAAATGAAATGAAATCGCTGTTAAGCGCCTAATGACTAGTCACAGTGTTATGGTATAGTGCTCAATTTATATGTTTGTAAGCAATTTGGCTAGTTGTGTTCATTGTTCTTGAACTAGTCCAGATGTACAAATCTGGGTGCCTCCTGTTGATCTGATTGTTTTACATTCTTTTTTGGGATCAAGGTTTCCTCTCTCAATTTGTTATCAATTCTCTTTTTGCATTTCTTCAAATCTGTCTCTCTGTATCCTCTCTTTTTTAGTCTGTTCATTGTTTCCAAGATTTTTTCTTCAGCATCTTGTGGTTTGGAACGATTCTGTTTCATTCGCACAAACTCTCCATAAGGAATGCTTTTTATTAAAGGTTTGGGATGAAAACTTGTCCCATGTAAAATGCTATTTGTAGCAGTCTCTTTTCTAAAGAGAGTGGAGTGTATTTGTTCATTCTCAATGTATATTAGAGTGTCTAAAAAGGAGATTTCTTTTTTGCTTGTTGCACATATGAATGACAGTCCAACGTAATTTGTGTTTAGTTGTAAAAAGTATTTGTTGAACTCTTGTTCAGTGCCATTCCAAATTAAAAAGAGATCATCAATATAACGGACCCATAAAATTATTTTAACTAGCTCATTTTGATGTTCCATGCTCCAAGCTATTGTTTTCTCCCACCAGCTTATAGTGATGTTAGCGTAGTTTGGGGAGAAAGAAATGCCCATGGCAGTTCCGCACTTTTGTTTAAACAACTCCTTGTTGAAAATGAAAACATTGTTAGTTAGACACATTTCAATCATTGAAAGTAGCATACGTGTGTGTTTCAGTTCAGTTACCCTTCTTTGTTTTAGGAAGTAGTTGCACGCCTCCAATCCGATTTCGTGTTTTATAGACGTGTAGAGTGAGACTACGTCAATGGTTACCAACAAATATTGATTATTCCAGCTGATGCCTGTCAGTATCCTCAGGAAATCTCCTGTATCCCTGATCTAGGAACTGAGGCCTTGGGCTACTGGTGCGAGAAACTGATCCACATATTCAGACAGATTTTCATAGAGTGAGTTACATGAGGAGACGATTGGTCTTCCTGGCGGGTGATGAAGTGTTTTATGGATCTTGGGTAAAAAGTTTATCGTGGGAATTACCGGGAAATCCTTCATTAAAAATTTGCATTTTTCATCGCTGATGAGGTTCGCCATGTGCCATTCCTGTAACTTTTTATTTAGATCCAATGTCATCTTATTGATCGGATTTGTTTGGATCCTACAGTAATTGGTGGTGTCATTTAGCTGCCTGAGGGCTTCCTTCATGTAGTCTTCCTTATCCATAAGCACAATATTGCCCCCCTTGTCAGCGGGTTTTATTATAATCGTTTCATTTTCCGCTAGTTTTTTGATGGCTTCTCTTTCTTTTTGACTCAAATTTGCTCTTTGTTTTTGATTTCTTTCTTTTGGTATTTTATCCAGTTCCCCAATTCTACCCTCCGCAAATACATCAATTTTGTTCCCTGGAGATAAGATTGGACAATATTTCGATTTTCTTTTTAACCCACTTTCCAACCGTTTATCAGTCTCAATAGATAGATGTTCCAGTACTTGTTCTTCTGTCACCTCATCATCACTTAGATTGAACATAAGATCAAAGATATTTTTCAAATCAGGGATTTGGGCTATGCTTATTTCTGTTGCTGTTTGATTGGGTTGATTTATTTCCTCCGTTTTGCCTTTATTGATTTTATTGGCATGTAGTTTGGCCAATTTCAGTTTACGTATGTATTTGTAAAAATCGATCCTGACTTGAGCATAATTATAATGATTTTCAGGGCAAAACGACAGTCCTTTATTAAGCAAAGCCATTTATTGTTCCAAACCACAAGATGCTGAAGAAAAAATCTTGGAAACAATGAACAGACTAAAAAAGAGAGGATACAGAGAGACAGATTTGAAGAAATACAAAAAGAGAATTGATAACAAATTGAGAGAGGAAACCTTGATCCCAAAAAAGAATGTAAAACAATCAGATCAACAGGAGGCACCCAGATTTGTGACAACTTACAGTAAAGAAAGTGGGAAAATCATCAATAAAATTAAGAAGTACTGGCACTTGATTGCAAGTGACACAGATGTAGGACCACTTCTGGGATCTAAACCAGTTGTAACATTCAGGAAAACCAAGTCCTTGAAAGACCTATTAGTTAAAAGCCACTTTCAAGAATCACAAAAAACAAACTGGCTAAGTGAACAACAAAAGGGCTTCAAAAAATGCAATTCATGCAAAGCATGCAAAATTGGCAAAAATACAGGAACAGTAACCGAATATAATGGAAACATCATGAAAATCAATCAGAAGATCACTTGCACGACTCAATATGTCATCTATATCATTGAATGTAATTGTGGATTGAGGTACATTGGGAGTACAATCTGCATGCTAAAAAAACGTATTCTTGAACATATAAGAGCTGTCAAAACTAAGGATATGACGTACGCCACCGCCAAACACATGGCACAATGCCAAAATGGAGATTGGAAATCAATGTGCTACTTTGGGATTGATACAATACCACCTGATGAACGTGGAGGCGATAGGATTAAAAAACTGCATCAATAGGAATCCAGATACATTATCAGGCTCAGAACAAAGACACCGAAAGGGATCAATAATGATGAGGAACTTTTTGTACATCTGGAATAGTTCAAGAACAATGAACACAACTAGCCAAATTGCTTACAAACATATAAATTGAGCACTATACCATGACACTGTGACTAGTCATTAGGCGCTTAACAGCGATTTCATTTCATTCATACTATACCAGAACAAAATAATAATATCGCTAGGTGACAAGACCTTTTGATTAATGGTGGGATTATCCCACTATGCATTAATAACAACTGCTGCACAAATGTTATATATAATGTACGAAACAATGACACGTTGATTGTACTAAATGCCAGAGAAATGACAACAGAGAAAATTCCCTTTTGTAAATAGTGTTAATAAAGTTGTATTGAAAGTACTACAACTCCCACAATGCCATATTAAGGCAGAGTGGGTATATATAGTGCAATAGAGAAAGGACTCACTAACCGTGATCAAGGCCGTGGTAAGGCTGAAACGCGTTGGTGGAGTGATGCTGGATTAAATTTTTGAAACTTTAAACTCCGGAGTGCTGCGTCCTTTGTACAAAATATATATGTGTGTGCATGTGTATGTAGCTATATGTATATATATATATATATATATACACACACACATATATACAAAATATATATATATATATATATTTCCTTATCAACCCTTAAACTTGCAGACTCCTAAACCCTAAATTCAAGCTTATCACCCAATACCCTTATTCACCCCTAAACCCTCAAAACACTCTTACCTCCCAATACCCTTACCCACCCTTAAACCCTAAAAATACCCTTAACACCCAATACCCTTACCCACCCCTAAACCCTAAAAACACCCTTACCACCCAATACCCTTACCCTCATTGTATTATTTTAGTTTCATGCACAGAGTGACAGAGGTGGATTTGATTGGAGTAACTCAGTTGCCATGGAGCTTCTGTTCTTCATTGTGTTAAAACACAGAGGATTCTGCAACCCCTGTACAAAAGCCCATCTCTAATTTCTTTGCTATGTATGGCTCTAATAGAGATCCTCTATCGTTTATTTCAGTTTTTAAGTCTGATAATTCACTGCTATGAAATAGCAACAGATGATAACAAAACATGTTACCCACTGTTGCTAGCACAGCTCTGTTTGTCTGCATTGAATTAAAGCAGAAAGCACAGCTGTAGGATGGACAAGAAACGCAAGGAAGATAGTGGGGGTTGGTCAGGGATGGCAGGTAAGGTATTTTATTTAAAAATGTTTTTCCTTTGAGACAGGGATACATAACAGAATCCAAGTTATGGATGGCTCCCCCATTATCAGTTGCAGTGGCGGCTGGTAACATTTGAAAGTGTTGAGGTGTAAAACAATTGTCGGACCGCACTGCGGCGAGCAAGCGTAGCGAGCGAGCCCGAACTACCTAGGGGGGATCGGGGGGGTTCTCCCCCGTGAAAATTTTGAAAAAAGAGTGGGCAAATGGTGCATTTTCAAGCAAATTTGAGAAAGAAGGAAGGTTAATAAAGCAATTGTGAATCTGTTCTAACAAAGACAATGACTGGCAAAACTGTCAGTTTAATCGGATGCATATCAGACGCTGGCCTACCACGTGCTCTGTCAATTTGTGCCACTGTGTGCTAATCTTTCGCAAGTCTAATGTGCCCCTGTTACTAATTGACAGGAGAGGATCCCGGCGCTTCCCTTCGACACAAAAGAGTAAACATTATGGCTAAATTGTTTGTTTCTGCTGGGGGTAGCCCCAGATGCATGTCTCATGCCTCCCACTGACAAGGCTGTCCGTCGGCTGATAGCAATATTGCATGCTGCCAAGCAGGCTTTAAACTTCCCTTCACATAATCTTTCACACTAGCTCTGATAAAGCACAGGGAGTAGGGAGCACACCATAACCACTCTTACTGCAGCAGGACTAAAATCTTAAAAATTTGCAACTCTTCATCGACTCCTGTTTACTGGTGCGATTTGCTTCAAGGCTGATATGCACTCATATACACAATAACGAACACATACTCACAACTCACAGGTCAGCACTGCAGATCACTCACAATCCCCCAAACATAATTACTTAACAAAAGCCTGCCAGATGGAGTTTCTTGCTGGTGCTGCTCTGCCTTAGTCCTATTCCTACACAGTTGAAGGCAGACGTCTACTCCCACCCCTTCAGCCTTGGGGGTTGGGTCCCCTCACCTCACACTAGCCTTCTTTCACGGCCCATATCCCCGCAAATCCTCCAGCTTCGCTCAACCGGTGTTCCCAACCGCATCCGCCCTGTGAAGCAAGTAACTGACATTGAAGAGGGACGAATTTTGCGTTCCATGGTAACTAAAAGAGGACTACAAAACTGGACAACTACCTGTAACTGCTCGTTGGAATTCTATGCCCTTGGATCTGAAAAAAAAATCCAACCTTTTGACATTCCGCAAGGCCTTAAAAACTTGGCTCTTTAATAAATAGGTATGGCTAGACAGGTATATGACATCTATCCTCATGTTACTCTCTTACTAGGTCTTTTTTATTAGGTCTCTCCTTCTCTCATGCCAGAATCTTAGCGCCTAGACACCTTTGGGTAGTGGAGCGCTCTACAAATTGCTATTTCATGTCACAATGGGACTGCTCTGAATGGACTAAATGCTTGTATTGGGGGGGGGGGAACAAAAAAGAGCAGATTTACTAAGCAAAGCTGAACGTACTGCGGGGGGGATACATTAAATCTGGTGGGCACAGTTACCATAGCAGGCAAGGCAGATATGAACTGGGGCGCATTTATTAAATAATGATGCATGAACATATTAAATACACCAGGCAGTACACACATTATCACAGTAAGATATAATACCCCCCCCTAACCCCTCAGCCCTTGCCTGGGGTGAAATATGAAAGGCACGACCCTGTAAGATAAGTGCTGCCGAAATGCCATCTCTGAGAAGTGCCTTGGAAGGGCAGGGCCAGAATGGGACGGTACGAAAAGCAGGCCTGGCAAAAATGTTCAAAAAGCGGCCCATATCGCGTCCCTTTCTCTCCCCTCTTCCAAACCATTAATTTGCTGTCTCTCTCCTCTCTTCTTCCTCACTCTCCTAAAGCCCCAGCTGAGTCTGGTGCAATTAACCTGGGACGGAGATGGAGGAGGGGAAAGGGTGGCCCTGTGCCTAAAAATGAAAAAGTGTGAAAAGTAGTTTGGCTGTGCTGTAAAACGTTCTCATGCCCTTGGACCAGGTTTGTGCTACAAGAAATATGTGCAAAAAAACTAACAAAAATTAACAACAGAGCCAACCGCAGCCCTAGAGCTTAGCTTTAAAAAACGGCCACCGAGGGCTTCAGCTCCGTACCCCAAGGGAAAGGCCCGCTGGACTAATGAGCTGTCGGGGTCTGTGCATTGAGGTAGTTAATTAAATAGCGACGGAGTTCGATATTGTAAAGCGATGTCTGCTGTGACATAAAATACTCTCTAGGTAGAAAGAAAAAAATACAACTTCTGATGAAAACAAACATTTTCACAAGCATCCTGGTACACAGGTTTCCGGTTGTTCTTAAAAATACAAACATTGCCCCCTCCCCCTCCCGTTGGGTGGTAAAATCCAGTCATGATTAGAGTGCAGAGGGCCCCTCAGGCTCCTCGGCCCCAGTGCAACCGCACCTGCTGCACCTTTGAGAGCTATGCCTCTGGTTTCACGCACAATAAAACATTAGCTAGCATTCGCGCCAAGAATTTTCAATTCTATTAAGGACACGGAGGCGAGGATTATGCTTTCTCTTTCATTTATTGCCACTCACAGCAGCCAATGAAAACTTTGTATTATGTCAAATAAACTACATTTCCCATGATGCACATGTAACACATCACATCCTGAAAGCCCCCATAAGAGCCACCATAACCGGAAATCATCCTCTTTCTTTGCTCGAACAGTAAGAGTCCAACAAACATAACTTAAGTCCAAATAACATCCTCCAACGTGGAAGAACCAATCCAACTGGAAAGTAAAGTCTTCTCAACCAGAATTACTCTTAATCCATCTTCTTCTCAGAACCTGTAAGAATGAGAGACAGAAAAAACCCATAACCTCTGCTTGGACAGAATATAAATACAGACGGGTGGGTAAACATTACAATACTGTAATATAACCGGGTTGGATAATCCTCGCCTCCGTGTCCTTAATAGAATTGAAAATTCTTGGCGAGAATGCTAGCTAATTTTTTATTCTATTACAGGACCGGAGGCTTCGTATTATGCTAGTTTAACGCTGGTCAAATACCACAGAGGAAATATCATCCACCGGTTTATAATAAAACTGTTTAAAGGTAGACTCAGAAGACCAATCAGCAGAATGCATGATATCCTGAATAGTAGAACCTAACATAAATGTCTTAGAGGCCATGGCGCCCCGAACAGAGTGCGCCCCAAATACTTGGGTATCAATACCTGCCTCTTGCATAACAGATTTTAGCCATCTGGCTATAGTAGCCGCAGTAACAGGTTTGTAAGGTTTTTGAAAAGCAATTAATAATTGTACCACACCATCAGGCCGAATAGACCTGGTACATTCTTCGTACGTCTTGAGACATTGAACTACACAGAGTTTCGTGTTACCAGGAAAAGCATGATATTCCACAGTTCGTGACATAGTTTTAGTTCTGGAAGTAATGTTAAAAGAAACTCCTTCAGGAGTAAATACTCTACCTGTAATGTCTAGAGCTTTAACATCAGAGGACCGTCTACATGCGGAAAGACATAGCAACATGGCTAATTTGGATGAAAGTTGTTTCCTTGTTAACATATTGTTTTGTGGCCATTGATTGAATAAGGAAAGAACTAGAGAGACGTCCCACAAGGAAGAATACTTTGGCTTGGGTGGATTCGCTACCCTAATACCTTTCAACAGTTTACATATTAGTGGATGCATCCCTACTGGTTTGCCCTCAATCTGGGAGTGACCCGCCGAAATGGCGGAACGGAAATTGTTGATAGAACGATATGCCAAACCCTCAGAAGCCTTTTTTGACAAAAAATTTACAACATAGGGTAAATCTGCCCCCACGGGATCCACGTGCTGTTCCACGCACCAACGAACCCAACCTTTCCAGGCTGAAGAATATCTTTTCTTGGTTGAGGGGGCCCAAGCCTGGTTGATAAAAGCTGAAGCTTGTTCCGAAAATCCAGGCATTTGCCAACGTTGCCGGAAAGTCTCCAGGCCATCAGGGACAACTGCCCCGATAGTACCATCGGGTGCATCTCTCCATGAGGGCCCTGGAGCATCATTGAGGACCACGGAATCATCCTGGGAGAGTCGCAGCTCGCCTCCAATAATATTGGGAACCAAGGCTGCGACTTCCCCAGGGGAGTCACTAGGATCACCTCTGCCTTCTGGCGCATTATCTGCGTGAACACCCGAGGAATTAATATGAAGGGGGGGAAAGCATAATTCAGGCTCAGGGACCAATCCTGAGAAAAAGCATCCGTCGCCAGGGCCAGCGGATCCGGCCTCCAGCTGAAAAATTTGGTCATTTGACGATTTAATCTGGATGCAAACAGGTCGATCTCGCAATTTCCCCAGATCGCCTGTAACCATTGGACTATCTGGGGCTGGAGTTGCCAATCGCTGTAGCCCTTGAGATGTCGGGAGTTCCAGTCCGCCACTACGTTCGACTGACCCGGAATGTACTCGGCTATGACCGAGATCTGGTGACTCTGGCAGTAATGCCAAAAGTCCTTCGCTATCTCTACTAGGATGGAGGACCTCGTGCCTCCCAGCTTGTTGATGTACCGAACCGCTGAGATGTTGTCCATCCGCAAGAGGATGCAACACGAGACCCGCTTGGGTGATAGTCACAAGAACACCATCCGCATCTCGACTAACTCCGACGAGACCTTCACCGCCGCCGAACACCTACACTTCCAGATACACACTGACCCCAAGACCACCCTCCGAGGCACCCTCATCTACAGACCCCCGGGACCACGCACACTATTCAGCGAAGACATCGCAGACTTCATCAGCCCGCACGCCATGCCCTCCGCCGACTACATCCTCCTAGGGGACCTCAACTTCCACCTGGAGAACAACAACGACAGAAACACCACCGCCCTGCTGGACAACCTCGGACTCAAGCAACTGGTGAACACGCCCACCCACTACGCCGGCCACACGCTTGACCCCGTCTTCTCTTCCAGCAAGCACATCTCCTTCAGCCACGCCACCGGACTCCACTGGACCGACCACAGCTGCGTCCACTTCAGCTTCAGAAAGACTGCGACCCACCACCACCCGCAACAGGCTCCCCGCCGGAGCTGGAGCAAGATCACCGCCGAGCAGCTCACCGCCTCCCTCAGCCAGAACACAACCACCAACACAACGGACCCAAACGAAGCAGCCAGCAACCTCGCCAAGTGGCTGACCGCCTGCGCCGACGACCTCGCACCACTAAAAAACCCTCCCAGCAGACCCGGAAGCAAGAAAACCCCTTGGTTCACCAACGAACTCAAGGAATCCAAGAAGAACTGCCGCACTCTCGAGAAAACCTGGCGACTCGACCAGACCACAGACAACAGGACCGCCCTCAAGCACGCCACCCACAAACACCACCAGCTGATCCGTGCCACCAAGAAGTCGGCACTCAAAGAACGACTGGACAACAACGCCCACGACAGCAAGGAACTTTTCAGCATCGTCAAAGAGTTCTCCAACCCCAGCGCTGGAAACAACGACATCACCCCCTCGCAAGACCTCTGCAACTCACTCGCCGCGTTCTTCCACCGCAAGATCACCGACATACATAACAGCTTCGACGCACAAACCACGCACCCTACCGCCGAACCAACGCCCGCCACCACCACCCTCTGCAACTGGACCCCGATCAGCACCGAAGACACCACCCGCACGATGAACTCCATCCACTCCGGATCACCTACCGACCCCTGCCCACACCACGTCTTCAACAAAGCCGACGCCACCATCGCACCCCATCTCCGGGACATCATCAACTCCTCCTTCCACACCGCCACCTTCCCGGAGAGCTGGAAGCACGCCGAGCTTACCGCCCTCCTGAAGAAACCAACGGCGGACCCCACCGACCTCAAGAACTACGTCCCATCTCGCTCCTTCCGTTTCCGGCCAAAGTCATCGAGAAGACCGTCAACAGACAGCTTGCCGCCTTCCTCGAGACGAATGGATCCCTCGACCCCTCGCAGTCCGGGTTTCGGGCCAACCACAGCACTGAGACCGCCCTTATCGCAGCCACCGACGACATCAGAACCCTAACCGACAACGGGGAAACAGCAGCCCTCATCCTCTTGGACCTCTCCGCGGCGTTCGACACCGTCTGCCACCGCACCCTAGTGAAGCGCCTCAGCAACATCGGAATCCGAGAGAAAGCACTGGAATGGATCATCTCGTTCCTCGCCGGAAGAACCCAGAGAGTCCGCCTCCCCCGTTCAGATCCAAGGCCACCGAAGTCATCTGCGGCGTTCCACAAGGATCTTCACTCAGTCCAACCCTCTTCAACGTCTACATGAGCCCCCTCGCAGCCATCGCACGCCAACACAACCTCAACATCATCTCCTACGCCGACGACACCCAGCTGATCCTCTCCCTCACCAACGACCCCACCACCGCCAGAGCCAACCTACACGACGGGATGAGAGACGTCGCCGACTGGATGAGGAACAGCCGCCTTAAACTGAACTCAGACAAGACGGAATTCCTCATCCTGGGCTCATCACCCTCCGCCTGGGACGACTCTTGGTGGCCCCCGGCCCTGGGCACCGCGCCCAAGCCAACGGACCACGCACGCAACCTGGGCTTCATCCTGGACTCCTCCCTGTCGATGACCAGACAAGTCAACGCCGTCTCATCTTCGTGCTTCAACACCCTGCGCATGCTCCGCAAGATCTTCAGATGGATCCCCACTGAAACCAGGAAAACCGTCACCCAGGCACTCATCACCAGCCGACTGGACTATGGGAACACCCTCTACGCCGGAACCACAGCCAAACTTCAAAAAAGACTCCAGCGCATCCAGAACGCCTCCGCACGACTCATCCTGGACATCCCCCGACACAGCCACATCACCGGACACCTGAAAGACCTGCACTGGCTCCCCGTCAGCAAGAGAATCACGTTCAGACTCCTCACCCACGCACACAAGGCCCTCCACGACCTGGGCCCAAAGTACCTCAACGACCGCATGACCTTCTACACGCCCACCCGCCAGCTACGATCAACCAGCCACGCCCTCGCCACCGTACCACGCATCCGCAGAGCCACCGCCGGAGGAAGATCCTTCTCCTACCTGGCAGCCAAGACCTGGAACTCCCTCCCCACTCACCTTCGGCGAACCCAGGACCATCTCTCCTTCAGGAAACAGCTCAAGACCTGGCTGTTCGAGCAGTAACTTACCCCTCCCCCAGCGCCTTGAGACCCTCCCGGGTGAGTAGCGCGCTCTATAAATGCCGTGATTGATTGATTGATTGATTGATAGTGTCCGGATCGCGAACGACCCTGCAAGAAGTTCTAGACAATTGATATGGAGGTCTAGTTTGCGTAGGGACCAACGCCCTCCTGTAGAAATATTTCCGCAACGAGCCCCCCAGCCCCAGCGGCTGGCATCGGACTCTATGACGACCTCCGGCAGGGAGCCAAAAATAGCTCTGCCGTTCCACGCTTCCAGGTGGGCAAGCCACCACTGGATCTCCTCCCGTACCTCTGGGGAAAGAGGGACTAGATCCGTGTACGAGAGGCCCTTCTGTAGATGCTGAATCTTTAACCTTTGAAGGGCTCGATAATGTAGAGGCCCCGGAAAAATCGCCTGTATGGAGGATGCCAACAGGCCCACTATTCTGGCAATCACTCTCAGTGAGACCATCTGTTGTGATAACAGGGAGCGTAATTCCTTCTTGATATCCCGAAGTTTGGAGCGGGGAAGGCTCAACTGAGCTGTTTGAGAATTTATGACGAAGCCTAGAAAGTCTATCGTCTGGGAGGGACATAGAACCGATTTGGATTCGTTGATCACGAACCCCAGGTTTTGTAACGTAGCAATGGTCATGCGTAAATGCTGAACCGCCAAGGTTGGAGACTGCGCCATGATGAGTATGTCGTCCAGGTATACTATCATGCGAACCCCCTGTTCTCTGAGGGATGCTATCACTTGCTTCAGCACCTTGGTGAAGCACCATGGTGCTGAGGAGAGTCCGAAAGGAAGGACCAAATATTCTAACCATCGGTTCCGCCATTCTGTCAGTGAGATCTGGCCTCGGGCACTCTGAGAGGAGCCTATTTCGTACTTCCTTATCAAAGCTCCTGCGAAGGTTATCATGCAGGTAAGCCGCAACAGCGGGGACAGGAGCCCAGCCAGACGACCTGGGATGGACTATATCTGTTGGGTTGAAGGTGAAAGGAGTGGAAATGGTCTGAGAGAGGTCCTGGTCTATGTTTTTGGACTTCTTGGACCTTTTCTGGGGAGGGGCCTCGTCTGAGGTGCCCTTGGCATCGGTGTCCGTGTCTGTGTCCGGACGCTTGGACTTACCGGACTCAGGATTAGGTAGCGCAGAGAGAGCGGTAGAATGAGGCCAAGACTTAGCTCTGGGCTCCGTAGCCGAGACATCCTTGGCTGGATCTGCAGGAGAAATGAATCCATGACGCTTAGAAAATTTCTCCAATTGTTTCGTTATTGGTTTCAATGCAGTGGCTAATGCCTGCTGCACAGTCCCAGGGACTGCCTTCTCGAGGGCCTTGTTTATCGAGTCCTGAACCGAGGCGTCCAGGGCCTCAACAATGTTATCCTCTAAGGAAGGAGTAGCCACTTCCTCCTCATACAGGTTATCATCCTCTTCATAAGTGACCCAATCCTCCATTGTGGGGCAGAATTTATAACTATATCTACTCATGAAAGTGAGTTCAAGAGGAGTAATGGGGGAGCCAACCCACAGCACAGAATTAATACCAGGTACCTAGCTCTTCAGCAACAGCTGTATAAAGTTTTTACAGCCCACAGGGCGTAAGAGAGTCAAAATGAGCAGTAATATGAGGAGCTGTGCACACTCCAGGCCCAAAACACACTATTGCAGCCAGCCAGGCATAGTAGAACTTGCTCGAGGGAAAAACTAAAGAAGAATGAAAGTCCTAGGCTAATTAGGGCAGCAGCGAGGTGCGCAGCCCAAATCCTACTAGAAAGTAGCCCAATTGGGCTGCGCACGTCGAAACCAGGTGCTAAGTGGTTAAACGGAGGCTCTGAGCGATGCGGCTGATGAGGGGAGCCTCGCGTTCGCAAATTTGCATGTGTCCACTGCCGAAGGCAGCGCGGTACCGGGGAGTACCGCGGGAGCCGAGATCTGGCCGGCCGCAAGGTAACGAATGCTCTTTCCCGCCGTAGCGGTTTTAAAATGCCCCAACAAGTCACTTCTCAAGCTGCCGAAGGCAGCGCAGCACTCCGGCTCCCGCGGGAGACCAATTTGAAGCCCCGATGGGGTTACAGCCTTAGCGCGATGTTCGCGCTGCAAATACCTTAACGTTGAAGTAGCAGAAACAAAGCGCGCTTAAGCAATACATAGCGGCGCGAGTCTGAACAATATTAATGCCATTGCTAATTACATAGTTATCATGAGGAACATAGATGCACTTAACTTCTTGCGTGAGCAGCAAAGAAAGAGGATGATTTCCGGTTATGGTGGCTCTAATGGGGGCTTTCAGGATGTGATGTGTTGCATGTGCATCATGGGAAATGTAGTTTATTTTACATAATACAAAGTTTTCATTGGCTGCTGTGAGTGGCAATAAATGAAAGAGAAAGCATAATACGAAGCCTCCGGTCCTGTAATAGAATTCCACAGTATGCAGTAGGCGGTCACTGCAGCTTCAGTTTGCAACTGGCTGTTAATGAATGAGCTGCCAGAGACGGGGGAGGGCAAGGGGAAGCCAGAAAGTGCACCTTTTAATAATTAATCTGGGCAGAGGTGCGGCCCTGAAGCCAGGGCACACAGGATCTGGAGTCAGAGCAGAGGGGGGAAAGGTGCCAAAGGCAGCAGAGAGCCAGCAGCAGGGGCCTGGGCGCGCGCATGGTAGTGCCGGTAGGGTGACCAACCATCCGTAAATTTCACGGACAGTCCGTAATTTCGGCCGTCTGTCTGTTGTCCGTGAAGGTTTCTTTAACGGACGCCATTTGTCCGTAATTTTAACAGCTGTTGGGTGACAGCCAATCATGTGCCTTTCTAATGCCAACCGTTTGCTGTGGAGACCAAACAAAGCGATTTAGGATTGGCTTGAAGGCCATCAGCCAATCCTAGAGCTCGCTGGTACACTGCAGGAGTGCTCTCATTGGCCCTGATTCAGGGCCAATGAGAATAGCTTTAGGGTACCCAGCCACGGTACTTCTGGACGTGCAGAGCACGTTTTGAGCCTTTCTCTTTTTAAGTTTTTCGGGACCCTTACTCGACCCCTGACCTGTAGACTCAGCAAAAAGCGTTCTAAAGGGACCAGGCCTCAAGGCGCCATTGGTTGGATTGGAGGCTGGGGAACTGTTAATGTCAGAATCCGAGCCTAATGCATTTTTGGAGGTTTCCTGCAGTTCTGGCTATTCTTCAGGAGATCCTCATCGCACGACGCATTAAACAGATTAAATGACAGATAAAATATGGTCTCTGTGCGGTGGTGTAACACGAGAGCACTGGGCTCCAGTGCAAGCAATGATAATGTCACCCCGCTGTCTGTTTGCACAGTAAAAGGCAACAGTAATTGGTGTGCAATGGACCCGGTGTCGATCCACCGTTGATAGCTACTGCCCTGTATCATTGTCATCTTAATGATTTCCGGGGCCCTGTGCATGACATGTTTAGGGGCCCCCTGTTCGGAACATTTGTGGATTTTATTAACCATTTTCTGAAAACTGAAGCTTACATAATGCACAAAAATATTAAACTATGTTAAAGTTTTAGAAACTGAATCATGCAGAAACAGCTGATATATGTCTTCCCTTGGGGCCCAACAAGCCTTAAAACTACCCAGGAGAGGGGGATACGTTGAGATAAATAGACATAAATAATATAGAAATAGATCATCTTCCTAGGGGATGGAGGGGGCTTTATAGCTGGGGTCCTTGGAAGTTGCACACTTTGCCCTTGCCTTAAAACGTCTCTGCTCTGTATTTGTTTGCAAATGGCAAACTTATTTTAAACAATGTGGCGTAGCTTTCGTGTAACTGTGTACCACAAAAACAGGACAAAAACGTTATAGGTAGTTGCTGCAAAGGTTCTGGAAGAACTGTCGAACTCTAAACTATGTGCGTTAGTGGCGCCCAGGGCGACAATCTTTGTTGGTGCCCCTTCCATGACCTTCTTTATGTATTCCCTGACTACCCCCCACCATGGTGCCCCTCATCTCCCCTTAGCCCCTCTCTCACGTATTTAATTTATAGCTCATATAGCTACTCATGTATATACACTGTACAACGAATGGCAAACAGAAGGTCGAGCCGCGCTTAGGCTCCAGGGCTTGGGATCACTTTTTAGTATATTTCCCTGCTTTAGCAGGTCTTCGGAAGCACTACTATGGCGGTTGCGTTGCTACTACCCCACCGCATACATAGAGAAGTCTGCTGTACTTTAAGTTACTTTAGGGCCTTTTCAAACACAATTCAGGATTTGCACTGTAAAGTAAACTCTAAACCAACTCTTTGCACCAGGTTTGTTCCACTTTTGTGACACAAACCAAGCGCAAAGTGTTAGTAAACCCGGCCCATAAACTCAGGATTTGAAACAATGTACAATGATAGGGGGTATCATACTAATACAAGTGTACTGCTATCCAATTGATTTTTTTAGCAATCTTAGAATAACAAAAGATTGAGGAGAAAAACATGAAAACATGAATTTAGTTTACTTAGCCAAGTGATAAAGCAGGGGTAGAAGCAGGGCTTCAAGTGGGATGAAAAAACTGGGGGGTCTCTCAAAGGGACGTGGCCAATGTAATTAAGGGTGTGGCTTAAAAACACGTAAGTTAAAAATCTGTGCTTAGCATAGTGTGCCGGCCGACTTGTATTTCGCTGTTTCTCTCATTGCATCCAGATATATGATACAACAAGTAACATCATACCTACAACAAGTCAGGACTATTGGCTTTGTCAATGGTTGTTAGTTGCTTAAGCTAAATAAGCAGCAACTATGGCTTTTGTATAGTATTGAAAAAGCTTCCAGTTAAAGCCCTGGTGACACCACGACAATGTTGCTGCTCCTGAGTTTCAAAAAGAGAAGGGAAATCCAGAGAGAAAATGACTCTCTTTAAAGGATTTCCCTTCCCCTACAACGCTCACCTGGCATGAGGTCATGCCGTAACTTCTCGATTTGTGGGAAGTGAGCAGTGTGAGCAGCGCCTGCTGTCACTCCAGTCCGGAAAAAAACGGACCGCCTGTGCCAGGGCACAAAACAGAGCCCGATAGAGACCCGTTCCGAGGCCTCCTTTAAAAAACTGCCGGTGATCAGCACCGGTGAGACCCGGCCCACTCAAAGCCCTGGTTAGAAATGCATAAAACAAGTACTGGAACTGAGTTTGCCACCTTTCCCTGAGAAAAATGCCAGCCGTTTGTTCACGTTTAAGATTCTGCGAAGGCCCGACATGGTACTTAAATGGAACTTTAAATATAAGTGTGTGTAATATTTGTTACCGCACCTTTCTCTCTTACTATAAATCAGTCAGGCTCTAGAAGACATTTCAACATGCCTTTCTTCTTATATTTACTGTTTAAAGTGTATACTAATAAGGGGAAAAAATACTGGCTTCAGGTGATTTTAGAAAGGTTTGTGTCGGTAGGAGCATTAAAATACTTGCCTCCCAGGTGTTAACCCTAACTAAACCAAATATAATAATTAATTACTTCTATCATATGCCAGTCTGATATTAATGCTCGGCCGGCTGGTACTCTGCTCAGCCTGCCAGGGCCAATAATCGAGTGAATCGCAGACAGGATCAGCTTTTCTTTGTCACCCGGGCTGCTCCCAATAGGCAGGTGACTATACATTTACTGCAGCGTGCTGGCCAGCTATCACACAATGGTGTGATCATGTGAACACCCTTGTCCCTCTTTTATTTCCAGGATGACCAACCTCATGGAAATAAATGAGAGACAACGGTGCTCACAGTCACAGGATTTTTGGCGATGCGACCGGTGCCAATTTTTTGATGCACGAATATTATGTTATGTCATGTCGATTTGTATAGCACAGCTTATCGCCCGTGAGGGTATCCAGGCACTGGAGTCAAATGGAGTCCCCCGAGTTTGGCGCTCGGTGCGGTGGCACTGGTTGCACTGCCCTAAAGAAAGCGCTCTTCAGAAGAATGGTCTGTCTGAAAAACTGAAGCTGGGTCTAGAAGAAAGGGAAAGATTGCCATTAAATTTAAGTTTTTAAATAATTCTTGAACAGAGTGAAAGGGATGTGGGTCAACCAAGTAACCTCAGTTAAGGTTCCTGGATCAGATGGAATCTGTTTGCCACTAAATTAAATGGTATGGAAAGTAGGATGACCAACCGTCCGTAAATTTCAGGGACCGTCCGTAATTTGGACCTCACGTCCGTTGTCCGTGAGGATCCCTTTTACGGACGCCCTTTGTCCGTAAATTTGGGCATTGCGGGGAACAGCACTGTTCCCTGCATAAAGCCTCAGCACCCTAATGGGGCCGCCTCGCACTCTGCCTGGGCGCACAAGAGCAGCTTCACCCCGAGCATTGTCATTCTGTCTGCGGATGATTGTCACATACAGAATGACAATGGGCCAGTTTGGAGTGTTACTGCATGGGGTGGCCTCCTCCTGCCGCGGTCTAGGGCAGCGCATTCTGTCAGATGGAAGGAATGTGCAAACACGCCATGCTGCTACGTGAGAATCCACTTCATTCAAAGAAGCTGGTGAAACAAGGTAACAAGAAGGGGCTAGAGTTCATCCAGTCTCATAATTTTAGAAAAGTGCATTTTCAATATTATATTCAACGAAGCCATGGTTGCTGCACTTTTATTTTATGCAACTAACAACCATTGACAAAGCCAATAGTTTTGGCTTGTTGTAGGTGTAACTTTACTTGTTGTGTTATATATCTGGATGCAATGACAGAAGAGGCAAAATACCAGTCCGGCGGCACACTATGCTAAGCACAGATTTTTAGCCTAGGTGTTTTAAGCCACGCCCTTAATTACATCAAACACCCCCTTTGGAGAGACCCCCCCCTTTTTTTTTACTCCCGCTTAAAGCCCTGGAAACAACACCATGTCACAGTCACCTCATGGCATGGCACTGTGCATCATGCATGACTCATGACTTCCACTTTTTCAGACTGCCTATGTGCAGGGGCATAGTGAACCCTACCCCCACCCCACCCCTTGCCTTAGGAACTACAACAAGGGTGAAATCCTTGATGGGTCTCTTCTGTATGCAACTCTGCAGATAAAGACTCAGCTCATAATTAATATGAAAAGGTGAGTGAGTGAGTGGATGGGTGGATGGCTGGATGGATTAGTGAAAGGGTGAATGGATGAATGAAAGGGTGAATGGATGGATAATGAGCGAAAGGATGGATGGATGAGTGAAAGGGTGGATGATGGGCGAGTGAATGGGTGGATAGATGAGTGAAAGGATGGATGAGTGATAGGGTCAATGGATGGATTCATGAGTGGATGAGTAGAAGGATGGGTGGATGGATGGAAGGAAGGATGGCTAAGTGAAAGGGTCAATGGAGAGAGAAAGGGAGGATGGATGGATGACTGAAAAGGTGAATGGGTGGAAGGATGAGTGACTGGGTGGATGGATGAATAAGTGAAAGGATGGCTGGATGGGTGAAAGGGTAAATGGCTGGATGGATGAGTGGATGGATGGGTGGAAGACTGGATGGATGAGTGTACGGATGGATAGGGTGAAAGGGTGGATGGATGGATGAGTGAAAGTGTGGATGGAGGGATGAATGGAAGGAAGGATACATGATGGATAGGTTTGCAAGTGGATGAATATGTTTGGATATAGATGGGATTACTTATATACTATAGTGCGACCTCCTCTGATGTGTCTGTAAAACGTACCTTTTGTCCCGAAGTTTTGTCCTGAATTTTGACCTCCTGTCCTGAATTTTTGTCCTGAATTTTGACCCTTTGTCCTGAATTTTTACACTCACCGTCCTGAATTTGCACCCATGCCAGTTGGTCACCCTAAGTGCCGGGGAGGTAATGTCTCCACAATCCTTGAGCTCCGGATGCACCGGTCCCACCCGCTAGTCCTGGGCGCTGATGCGGATGCTTTTAAAAGACAACATATGAAGGGGAAGTGAGTTGTTCTTGTAACCCATGCATTTCATGAATGAAACCCAGAACTGTATCAAAAGCTGCAAGTGCAGAAAGATTGCACGCGCTGTTTCAGTTCATTGTGAGAGCAGGCGCTGGTCCCTGCACACTGCCCCAAATTCACATTAACAAAGCCAGGAGATAGAGTAAGTTTGAATGAGAACATAGATCACGTCGCAAAAGCTGCACCACAACATGCCAATTAAGCAATAATTCCAGGCAATATTGCACCAGCCGGGGACAATATGCAGTTGTATTTGAATGGATGAGCAGGGCAAAAAGGTTATGTTGTACCAGTCGGTCTATACAAATTATTAGTTCAGGCATACCTCTCAGCTGCTTCCCATAGACTTGAACAGCATCATCACCAGTCCTGAAAAACTCCCTCGCTCTCCAAAAAATGTGATCTCCGTTGACTTAAATGGGATCACCCTCCAAAACCACTCGGTATCACCCTCGCCGGAGCCTTAAAAGGTTGATATAAGGTTTAAGGCTGTAGCAAAATTACATATAATCGGGGCAACTTTGCCCAGCATTTGTGCACTGCCCACGCCTGATTCCAGATACAATGCAGATCGCCAGAGGTCGCTTAATCATTTTCTACTCTAAGTTGCATTTGCCATATAGTTCAAAAGTACACGGGGGAAAGCCCTATTTAAATAAACTCATTGGGGCCGATTCACAGAACTAATCTGGGATAAAATCCTAAACTTACTCCTTTTGGTATTCTCAGAAGGCATTTAGTAGTAGTAAAGTTAGGAGTCCTAACTTTACTACTACTAAATGCCTTCTGTGAATACCAAAAGTAGTAAGTTTAGGATTTTATCTCAGTTTAGTAGTAGTAAAGTTAGGAGTCCTAACTTTACTACTACTAAATGCCTTCTGTGAATACCAAAAGTAGTAAGTTTAGGATTTTATCTCAGATTAGTTCTGTGAATCGGCCCCTGTGTGCGTACTGAATGGAATCAGAATTGCTTCTCTCCAGTAACAGCCGCATTTTGCCATCCTCTGATCAGTCGCGGCTGGCAAGACGGGTGAGAGGGGGGGGGGATTGGGGAAGCGGGACGGTATCAAAATAAAAAAACTTACCTTCCTGTGGGTCACGCGCCGCCGCCTCAGCTCCTGCTGCTCCTGGCCGCGTTTTACCCAGGCAGCCTCCCTCCCCTCCCCATAGCCAATCACAACGCTGCAATGGCAGCGTTGTGATTGGTGCAGTGCAGCGGACAGCGCCCCAGCCGGGCGCCTGTAGGGACGCCATTTTCTCTATGTAGGCTGCATGCAGCCTACATAGAGAAAATGTAGATTGCGCATGACTGGTTTGGTCGGCCCTGGGGCCGACCAAACAGTCAGGGCCCACAACAGTGGGCAAACCACTCCCCCCCTGCTCTCGAGCAGGACCGCCCACCCGCCCGCCCCCAACCAGGTACTTCTGCTTTAAAATGGTTCTGCTTCTTGCACTGCGAGAAAGCAGTGGGGCGACGCCCCCACGGCCCTCTGGAGGAGCCGCCACTGATCAGTTGAAAGCAGGGCCAGATGATTTTGGTTTTCTTCCTGCTCTGTTTTTCTAGCTGTACATTAACAAGAAGAGAGGAGATATTTATTGCAACATGTTTATTTTTTGCTTTCGTTGGGTAATTATAGAAACGTTAGAATCTTTCTGCATGTTTCTACTATGCCTGTTTTTTTTTAAAAACTCACTTCTATTTAACTGCTTCTAATTTCTGTTTGCAACAAATAAGGTACAGGTTTTTTTGTGTTAATTTTGCACTAGAGGTTTTATTTTTATTCTTCATGTTTGCAAGCATGCTCGCTCTTTCATATGAAAGAGCTATGCACCAAGGATTTAAGTGGTTTGTGGGAAAGGTGATGGTGTGACCATATATTATATGGGATAAAGTACCCCCTGCCATACATGATAAGTAAATTGCAAGTCACCTCGCAGTTCCATACCTTATAAAGGAACTCGGCCTTCAGCCTCGTTACTCCATATGGTTATGGAACTCCTCGGTGACTTGCAATATCCTTATAATGTATGGCAGGTGGTACTTTATCCCTTATATATACTCACACTGAGAAATATGTTTACTCAATGTGCCCTGGGTGGAAGATCATCAGGCCTATATCTTTGATTCTGCTTACCTGAGATAAATTAGTTTTGAATACTTTATTATAGACCAAATGTTATTGTTTTTTTAAACAAACCAATAAATTTAAATAGTCAGAGATTTTCAAAAAGGAGCAATGTCCCTTTTAACTACAAAGGTCCCCATACCCACCAATTTGCGCTCGCCCATCCTACTCTTTAGGTCAGTTAGTAAGAAGTAGATTTATTTATTTATTTATTTATTTATAGAGCGCAACATTCATCCGATAATATATCACGGTGCTAACGGAGCGAGATCTCATGGTAGAGGTGAAATGGGGTGCAGGGTGCTGCTGGAAAGTCCGACATTAGGACTTGGGGAACAGATGGGTTTTGAGCTTCTTTCTAAATGCCATGTAATCGTCAGTGAGACGTAGGTCCAGTGGTAGTTTATTCCATTGAGGGGCAGCCAGGTATGAAAAGGTGCGACTTCCTGCCCTTGCTTTTTTTATACGTTTTGTCTTAGCTTGCGCCTGATAGCATGACCTCAGGCACCTGGTCGGGGCGTAGAATTGGACTTTGTTCTGAAGAATTATGGGTCCGCATTGGTGTAGTGCCTTGTGTGTATGGCTCAGAAGCTTGAATCTTGCTCTTTGACGTACGGGCAGCCAGTGGAGCTGTCTCATGCAATCTGATGCTGAGCTATATCTGCTTTTATTGCACACCAGTTTTGCCGCTGCATTTTGTATCACCTGCAGGCGTGCGAACAGGTATTCCGCCATGCCCACGAACAGTGCGTTCCCGTAATCTAGCTTACTAATGAGTAGGGCTTGTGTGATTGTTCTTCTGCATTCCAATGGAATCCAGGGGAAGAGCCTTTTTAGGAGCTTCAGATGTCTGGGATACTCGCTTTGGCGCTCTGTCTGGGCTGGGGACTGTTGGTGTATGGTGCCCTAAGGCAGCCCAGACATGTGAAGTTTCTATTGCCATTGCTGAGATACTCTAGGATAGGGTCCCACATTTTGGTACATTTGTCGGAGGCATCCTGCATGTCATATGCTATTGTTTCATTAGCTCAGAGCTGCCAAATTCTCTGCAGCCACTTAGAAGTATTCAGAATAGTGTCTCTCCCCCAAAGGCCCTGTATGGTTTATTTTGCTCCCAATAGAAAGTGGGATATCCTTTTCCCCTTAGGGGAGTATAGTGGGTAGCAAGGCTTCTGGGGCAGCCCTAGTTATGTTATGTTATGTGATGGATATTTGTAGAGCACACGGCTACCCGAAGGCGTCCCAGCGCTAGCCGAGAGAGAGGCAGGTCACGACAGCTTACTAGATAGGGTTTTGAAAAAACCAAGTTTTCAGAAGTTTAGGGAAGGAGATTTGGTTTTGAGCGTAGGTGGAGGGGAAGAGTGTTCCAGAGCTTGGCAGAAGTAAAGCAGAAAGATCGACCACCACTTCTCATCCTGTTGATTTTAGGGACCGCAGCTAGGTAGAGACTGGATGATCGAAGGCGTCTATTTGGGTGGTAAGGGGAAACGATGGCTTGGAGGATGGGGGGCCTTTCTTCCAGAAAGATTTGTGGGCAATACATAGGGACTTGAATTTTATTCTGTCCGCAACTGGGAGCCAGTGCAGGTTTTTCAGAACAGGTCTTGCGGAGTGGCTGTTGGGAATCATAAAAAGCATCGGTGCTGCACAATTCTGGATGACTTGCAGTTTGTTTGTGGTAGCCTTAGGAGCTCCTAAATACAAAGCATTTCCATAGTCGAGGCGAGAAAGAATTAAGGCCTGGACCATGAGTCTTCTTGCTGAAAAAGGAAGGAGCGGAAGAACTTTACGGAGCATCCGCAGGATGCCATAGCAGGATGCGGCCAGTTTGGTTGCCTGATGATCAAAAGTAAGTGACTGATCTAGCAACATGCCTAGACATTTGATCTGATTTTTGGGTGTGGGTGGGGAGCCGAGACAGCTTGGCCATGCTGGGCCGATGCCAGAAATGGGTGAGTTGCCCAGCAGCATGCGCTCCATTTTATCTCCATTTAGTTTGAGGAAGGAGAGTTCCATCCATTTGGTGACTCTCTCCAGGCAGGGGCCTAGACTGGTCGAGGTGGATCCTGGATGATTTAGGGCCACCACTAATTGGGTGTCATCGGCGTACGTAACAATGTCTATCCCGAAGGGGAGGACAATCTGTGCCAGTGGGCTCATATAGACATTGAACAACGTCGGGCTCAGGGATGAGCCATGAGGGCCGCAGCCAAGTGGGATTTGATCTGAGGAGTTATCTCCTTCAAAGACTTGAAAGCTCCTGTCCTTGAGGAAGGACTGAAGCCAGGTGATGACACTACCTGATAGACCAACATTCCTCAGTCTATGGATCAGGATGTCATAGTTAACAGTGACGAAAGCGGCACTGAGGTCCAAAAGGATGATAGCCGTCGATACTCCTTTGTCTAGGATATTTTTGGCCTTTTCAACCACTGCGAGTAGCGCGGTTTCAGTCCCGTGTTGGGGGCGAAATCCAGTTTGTGATGGGTGAAGTATGTTATTAGATTCGAGAAAAGCAGAGATAACTGAGTTAACGTGCTTTTCTAGAATTTTGCTGACCCTGGGGAGGAGGGAGATAGGGCGATAATTTCCAAGTGTATCAGGGTCAAGACTGGGTTTCTTCAATAGCGCCCTCACCATGGCGTGTTTCCAGGGTGGGGGTACTAGTCCGGTCGAGATGGAGGAGTTTATCAGCTTCAGCGACACTGGGAAGATTGTATCCCCGGCCTTACTTAAAATTTGGAGAGGTGATGGGTCATTGGGAGAGCCAGATTTTACTGAGGCACATATATTCACTAGGGTGTCCATGTCCATCAAGGGAATTTCCCTGAGAGAGTGCTCACCGGACACGGAGTGCTCCGTAAGCCGCTGATTGATGGTTGGAACGGGGGGGAGGAATTGTAGATATCCTTGATTTTATTGGAGAAGAACTCAGCAAGTTCGTCACAGCGTGCGTTTGAGCTGTCAGGTGGAACATCCCTGACTGTTAGTTTTAGGAGGTGCTTAGCGATCTTAAAGATTTTGCGTGGGGAGTTTGAGGAGGAGTTGATTCTTTCCTCATAGTATAACGCTTGTGCCTCCTTCACTTTGGATTGGTAAATTTTAATAGAGTCCCTGTAGTTCTGTTTGCTTGTTGTATCGTAATTTCTTCTCCATTTCCTCTCAAGTCTTTTGCAGATTTGTTTGTACTCATGTAGTTTAGAGGAGTACCATGGAGAGGGGTTGTTCCTGGTTTTTTTATGGATATGTTTCCCAGGTATAACTAGGTCCAGGGAGGATTTAAACCACTGGTTAAATTGGTCATTCGCGACCGTGGGGCAGGGATCTAGGATAGATATGTAGTTTATCAGAGCTGCATTCCAAGAGTCCAGCGGGAGGTTGGACCAGGAGCGTTTCCAGCTACTGGTTGTGCCGGTATTGGGGGGGGGGGGGGGTTCTGATAGATCCCAAGAGAAGGGGACCAGGAAGTGATCAGACCATGGTACTGGGACTGGGTCTCCGACTGAAAGTTCATTGCAGTTGGAAAAAATGGGATTTAAAAGATGCCCTTTTTAGTGAGTGGAGCTCGTAACATTTTGCTTTATCTGAAGAGCCAGGAAATTTTGGGTTAGTTCAGTCACTGCTGGGTCTGAGGGGTCATCGAAATGCAAATTGAGATCCCCCAGTACAGTGAAATTAGAAGGGGAGCTTGCCAAGTTGGCAACAACTTCTGGCAAAGTTTTAAACAGTTGTCCATGGAGTCCAGGGGTGCGATATATAAGAAAACCTGAGAAGGTGTGAGTTGAAGAAAGTGAGATGGAAAAGGAGAAATTCTCACAGTCAGGAAGGATATTGGGGGTAATGCGGCATTTAAAACCTTCTTTTAGGATAATGACAATGCCTCTTCCCATCCCCTGTTCCCGGTCTTTTCTCAGGATATAGTAACCTGGTAGGAGACATTGGACTAGGTCTGGTTCTGACTCAGCATTGAGCCAGGTTTCCGTGAGGAATAGTACGTCAGGGCACTTCTCTTGAAGCAAGATGGAAATTTGCCTGACGTGTTTGGGTAAAGATCTGCAGTTTATAGACTGCATTTTGTAGACTGAGGATGAGGTAGGGACCCGGCGGGGTTTAGGTGAAGGAGGTGGGGTATAAGAACATTGAGGGCAACTCAAAATGTCCATGAGTGGACAAATGGAGTGAAGGCAATTCTTGCTGGGAGATATCCTTAATCTCCTAAGTAGCTCTGGGGAGTATTTGGGGCAGTGTGAATTGGAACCGGCAGGGGGGGGTGGCCCCTGGCCCCGGCCGGACGCGGACGGGCGCAGACGGGCTTGCCTTTGGTGCTCCTTTGGCGCACCCGCTGCGCGTGTCCGCTGCACGTCGGCGCCATTACCTAAGTAAGTTGTAGGCAGGATCACTAACCAGGGATCTTCCCTCAATATTTTCAGTGGTTTCCAGGACCTCCCTCAAGAACCTGTCCAAGCAGGGGTAGGTCCACAGAATATGATACAGGGTCCCCGTGCCTCCACATTCCCTCCAGCAGTCTCCTGATCTGGTGTTATCCCACCCATAAATTTGTGTGGGTGTGTAGTGCCATCTTACATCCTACACTTGTATAGTGATTCCCTACCCTGTGCATGTCTCGCAAAATTGGTTGTGAGTATGTGTATGGCTCCCCATTGTTTATCATCTAGTGCAATGCCCAGGTCCTCCTCCCACCTATTCTTGTACGCAGGGCACGTCTGAGGGGTGCTGAGTCTCAAAACAGAGTAAACTTGCCTAATTGTCATGGTGTGGAGAGGTTCTGTAAGAACTTCTCAAACTATGTGAGAGGACTCATAGCTGCAGCTTTTATTGAGGGTTGCAGAACCCAGTGCCGAATTTGCCAGTAATGGAATCACTCTTGCTCTGGGATGCAGTGCATGAGTTTGATGTCCTTGAAGAACCGGACACTGCCATTATAGAACATGTCATGTAGCTGGTAACAGCAACTCTCGATCCATGTTCGAAATTGTGATCTCTCCACCCATGGGGCGAAATCTCTGTTCCGTCTATCAGGGTGAGCAGGGAAGGGTATCTAGTAACCCCTCCATATCTAGACAGATAGTCCCATGCCTCAAAGGTGACCCTAGTGACTGGAGACCGGTAGAAACTGCAGCAGCATTGCAAAGGAACTAAGCTAGCGGTCAAGCAGTCATATTCTGGTCTATAAAGCACCACAGCTTGTCATTTTCACCCTGGAGCCACTGTACCACATATCACACATGTGCACTCAGGTAGTAGTGGGAATATTGGGGACTCCCAACCCTCCCTGTTTTGGAGGATAAGTACTTGTTTGGTACCTGAGTCTGGGGCGGCTATCAGCCCTGATAAATGTTTTGCAAATGACAGTCAATTGATCCAGTTCTGTCCTACGTAGGGGTAGGGGGAGTGACTGGAACATATATAATATCTGTTGGACTTGGCCCTTTTTGCAGGGTCATCCCGGAACTTTTTGCCTTCCTCCTATATTTTTTCTGACCTGTTGTTGGCTGTTTTATGACTTTGGGCACTTTACCACTGCTGATCAGTGCTAATGTGCATATGCTCTCTGGTATAAATTGATGTATGGATTAGTGACTCCATGATTGGCTGGTTTGGTTTACTTGTCAGACCCTAGTACAGTGCACTGAGTGTGCCCAGGGCTTGTAAACCAAATGCTGCTGGTGGGCTTGCAGCACTGGTTGTGCCACCCACAGAAGCAGCCTGTAAAAGTGTGTTTCAGGTCTGCCATTGCAGAGCCTGTGTGCAGTCTGGTACTGCCATGTTGACTGGGCAAGTGAACCCACTTGCCAGTCCCTAAACCTTCCCTTTTCTGCATATTAGTCACCCCTATGGTAGGCCCAAGGGCAGGGTGCATTGTAAGTATAAGGTAGGACATGCCCTGGTGTGTGTGGCATGTCCTAATAGTGAATTACAGCCATTTTCGTTTTTCACTATTGCAAGGCTACCTGTTCCCCATAGGCCAGAATGGGCAGTTTGATTATTACATCTTATAATCCTAACTGACCCAGGGAACATGGTAGAAAAACGAATTTAGTATGCCTGAACTCAGAATGAAAAAATACACCTTTTAGTGAAGTTGGTTTTAACATTCTGTGTTTGAAAATACAACTTTTAGAAAGTAGGTATTTTCTTGCCTAACTATCCAAGCCTGCCTCTGCTAGGTTGTGTATTCCTTGTCTGGTTTGTGAGTGACAGGGACTGGGGGATTCCAGGAGGCAGGGTGAGTCAGCACAGGGCTGAATAGAGAGATCTGCATGGAGATGGGCGGGAGGAGTTGCACCTGGGACCTGAATAGGGCTGTGCCTTTCCTGCACAATGCTGGCTCTACCTCCTGTGGTGCGTCTGATGTCCCTGGCCTACACTGTGAAAGGAAAGAAGGAGTCTTGTCAACAAAGTGCTCCAGGACTGACCAGAACTGGTTTGGACTAGGCAAAGGCCTCTCTGCCTTCAGAGACAAAGGATTTTGGTGTATAAAAGAGGGGACCCAAACCCCAGAACTTTAGATCACTTTGGGAAACAAGAAGAACCTTTGCTGAGGAGAGGAACCAGAGAAACTGAGGAGGAGACTATCCCTAAGCTGAGTGCTGATGGGGGATTGGCCTGCAGTGGTTGCCTGACTGCCAAAGAAAGGAGAAAGGAACTTTGTGTGTACTTTCATCAACTTGTAAAGGATCTCCAAGGGCTTGAGATAGAGCTTGACTCCTGCTGAAGTCTCAGGGACAACAGACTTCACCAACCAGCTCCCCTGCCTTCCCTGGCTGGGAATTGAAGTGCCTGCTGTTGAGCTGGGCCTTCTGAGAGACTGCGTGTCGCTGGGAGCTGGGAGCTGGAAGCGCGACTCAAGACGAAGAAGCGTGATGCCGCCGCAGCCGTTGTCGTCGCATCACCGGAGAAGAGTGTCGCTGTCGCAGGAGATGCCGTCGCATCACCGGAGAAGCGTGCCACCGCTGTCACCATCGCATCACCCGAAGCGCCTCGCATCACCGGAGAAGAGTGTCGCCGTCGCAGCAGACGCCGTCGCATCACCAGAGAAGAGTGTCGCTGCTGTAGCCGCTGTCGTCGCATCGCTGAGAAAGCGTGCCGCCGCTGCCGCTGTCGCATCGTATCACCGAGGCGCCCCGCATCCCTGGAGAAGAGTGTCGCCGTCGCAGCAGATGCCGTCGCATCACCAGAGAAGCGTGTCGCAGGGCCTGTCGCGGCTCAGAAGATTCGTTGAGTCGCCGCACGGCCGTCGGGCGTGCACGCATCGTTGTCGCATCAAGAAGAAGACGCCATTTTTGTTTCATTGCACCAGATCTTCATCGCATCACGGCGCTGCTGGTCGCATCTCCACGGAAGCGCAGTAAGAAACCGACGCATCACCTCCCCACGGGGAGAAGAACCGAAGCATCCCCTACGCAGCAGTAGGGACCCGACGCATCACCGTTCTTGCGTGTAAGGAACCGACGCATCACCTTCCCAGCAACACTTTCGTTGTATAGCGTTACGCATCCAAAGGTACATTGAACTCAAAGTGTCACATTTTACATCTAAAGAGAACTAAGCTAATTCTACCATTTTTAAGTACAGTATTGTGGATTTTTGTCGTTTGTGGTCTTGTGTGAAGTCTATATAAAAATACTTATTTTTATACTACAACTTGTGTGGTGTCCATCTGTAGTGTTGTCACTTGACTACTGTATGTGTTCACAAATGCTTTACACACTGCCTCTGAGATAAGCCTGTCTGCTCGTGCCAAGCTACCAAGAGGGTGAGCAGGGGTTATTTTAGGAGTGTACCCCCTTACCCTGACTAGACGCAAGGGTCCCTATTTGGTCAAAGGTACCTACCTCTGCCAACTAGAGACCCCCAAATCTAACAATATCTAAGGGAGGGCAGTCATTTTGAAAGAGGAAAGTCTCCCAACCCAGGAGAATCCGTGGAGACGCCAGGAAGCTGTGAGGGCCCTGAGTGAGCGAACAAGATGTTTGAAATTTGTCCTGGCACATATATGCAGGTCTGGGGTCAGGGATCCCATAAGGAGCGCACTGGGTCAGTCAAAGTGAGTAGAACATCACTGGCAAAGGCAGACACCATAAATGTCTTGATGGAAGGGAACTCTACGGATCCCTCTGTGATCCCGGAACCTCTGGAGAAGGGTCTCTAAGTATTCAGCAAACAACATAGGGGAGAGAGGGCAGCTCTGCCGGGTACCTCTTTGTTTCAGGATTTCCCACGACCTTATCCCATTCACATGAACCCTGGCTCGACTTCCCCAGGTTGATTTTAAAGCCAGTCAGAGCACCATACTCTTTTCCAGCAATGGCAGAAGAAGCCATAAGGAACGCACTGGGTCAGTCAAAGTGAGTAGAACATCATTAGCAAAGGCTGACACCTTAAATGTGTCTAGATGCAAGAGAGTTTTTTTGGGATCCCTCTGTGATCCCGGGACCACTGGAGAAGGTGCTCCAAGTATACAGCAAACAACATAGGGGAGAGAGGGCAGCCCTGGCGGGTACCTATTTGTTTCAGGATTTCCCATGACCATATCCCATTCACATGAACCCTGGCTCAGGGGAAGGTATAAAGCGCCTCGATCCACCCACGAAAGTGCCCTCCGAATCCTGTCCGACTGCGTGGACCGTAGCATGGACCAATCGACCCGGTCAAATGCCTCCGCGTGACAAGGTACAGCAGTACAGCCTCCCTTTTGCGCTTCCTCCCCAAGTCTATAACATGCAGAGCCCGTTTGGTGCTGCCATTCGTGGAGTGGGACAAGGACAAAGCATGTTTGATCTGTGTGTATTAAATGAGAAAAGCAAGTCCCCAGGCATATCGCCAGGACTTTATTATTTTGGTGTCTCGGTTCAGCAGAGAAATTGGGCGATAGAACTGGCACTGTAGCGGATCTTCGTCCGGCTATGCTATAAGTGAGATAGTAGCTTATGCCATCAGTGAAGATAGGCTGCAGGAGTGGGACAGTTTGTTATAGACTTCAGTCAATAGCAGAGCTATCAGGTGTGCGGCATGTGTGTAGAAGACAGTGGTGAAGCTGTCAGGTCCTGGGGACTTTCCTCTTTTGAGGTGTTTTATCACACTCAGGACCTCTTTTTGCGTGACAGGCGTATCCAGGGTGGGGCTATCCTCCTGGGTGAGGTGCAGGAGGTTGAGTCCCTGCAAGAAACCTTGCTGCCAAGAGCCCCCCACCAGGGGTTTCAGCAGCATACAGAGCACTTTAAAATTCGTGGAATGTCTTTTGGGCATCTGAGGTACAAAGATTCCCAGCCGCATTCTCAACCTCCTAAATGTATCCCTTAGTGCGTTGTGCCCGTGCATTGTGCTCATGCATTGTGCTTGTGTGTTGTGCTCGATGTTTATTGGCTGGAAGGGACCCGACCCTATTACCACCCTCATAGAATCGGGTTCAAACTGGCTCTTAAATATTCTAAGGCCTGAAGTTGGCTGTGGATGGCTACCAAGCTCCTCCAGTTCTTCTTGGAGGGACCGCGTGGAGATCCTCCAACACTCGGAGCAGTTCCAGCTTCTTCATTCTCTTGAGGTGGTTCGCCTCCTTGATATAGACCCCCCAAGGTATAACCACCTTCAGGGCTTCCCATACCATGGTGGTAGCTTGCCCGTGTGGTTGAGCTGCAAGTATTCCCGTATAGCCATCGTTGCCTCGTGCCTTACCACCGGGTCCTGCAGAAGGACGTAATTCAGTCTGCAGGTGTATGCTGTGTGTCTCTCTACGCTTAGTGGGCTGCGGCACTGCTCAGGCTTGGATAAATGTCAGTGGTTGCTTCCTCGCTTGTAATCCCCAACCAAAACAAGGTAACCAGTAAAACAAACTAAGGGGACCTATGCTATGTCCAACAAGTGGAGGTAACGGTGTCCAATAAATATCCGTTGTCCCATTGTCCTATACCTCGCAAAGGAATAGCTCCAGCATTTCACTGGGAATTGTATGGCCTAGTGTGTATACCTAACTAACACCAGACAGGGACCACCATCCCGCACCAGTGGCAGAAAAGGGAGACATCCAGTCCAGGTCATCTTGAGTCGGGTGAACTGCCCGTCAGGGGTGCTTGCCCAACCCAGCGACGCCCAAGGAGGTGGGTCCCGGGACCTCCCCGGCAGCCTGTCTCAGCTGAGAGGGAAGCCTTTCCTTATCTGCTTCGATCTCTTTGTTATCTGGCTTCCTGCCCCTGAGCCTCCTGTGCACTCTGGCCCACTCCGCAGACCTCGGTCTTGCCTCGGAGGTCCCCAGCATCCCGGGGTAACCCCCCCAAGATGGGGAGGCCCAACGGCCTCTCTGCTGCTTCCCGAGATGTGAGGGATCCAGCTTTTCCTTCTCACTGGAAGATGATCCTGAAGGGGTGCCCCCATCGTTACTTAATCTCTCTCGCTCTCAAGAAGTCCGTAATGGGTCTGAAGGACTTGCGTTTTGCCATGGTGAGCTGAGACGAATCCTGGAAGAGGGAGAGCGAGGCTCCATTGTAAGGTATCCTACCTCCGACTTTGGTCTTGGCCATGATAGCTTTCTTAGCCTCAAAGAAGTGGACCCTAGAAAGGACATCCAGGGGCTCGCCTCTCGTCGTTCATCCAGCGGCGTCCCTGTGCGTTCTATCGAGTCAGACATAAGGGTAGGCCAGGTCCTCCAATATGGTTGCGAATAGATTCTGGACATATGAGGCAAGGTCCTCAGGGCGAAATTCTGATGGGACTCTTCTAAAGCGGACATTGTGCCGTGACCTACTATTATCTAGGTCTTCACACCTGTCTTGGAATAGTGCATATTGCTGTTCTAGGTCTACTATCCATTGTTGGAGTTTGTTGCAATCATCCACCTGTTCATGGATGCCCTTCTCAACCTCCTTGACCCAGGAGACCAGTTCCGATACCTCCTTGCGTACCTCCTGGAGATCGTCACATAGGTCTTATTTGATATGAAGGATCTCATTCTTTAGGTCCTGAAAGGCTGCAAGAAGGAAGCCCCTAGTCACACCTTGATCCGCTGCCCCCGTGTCATGGTCGCTGGCTGTGCTTAGTGGCCAATGGTGTTTGACTGAGTCCTGTGTGGGGCGGAGCGCAGCAGCTTGCTGAAGTTGAGTTTTTATGGAGATGTCTATCTCACTCTTGCCCCCGTCATGGCTCGACCTGTCGGGGGCAATTCGCGAGGTGGTTTCATGGTTGCAAGAGAGCCCTAGAATAGAAACCCCCGGGCGGTCCACAAGTGCCAGAAGTCTGAGAGGAGGCCCTCCTCTCCTCCAGGCTGTAGGTGGCGAGCGAAGAGGTAGCCTGCAAGGGCATGTCACACTCCCGCTGAGTATAAAGGCTGCAGTCTGTGCTGTCCTGCAATGGCCCCCCGGATGCCCTTGTGGCGCTTCTCTGCCGAGGGCACTATGCTGCGGCAGGGGGTTAGGCCCCCCGCGTTCCAGATCTCCCCGGCTGGCTTACTCCCCCACTGCTCCCTTGGGTGTTCAAATATGCTCCCAGCTGCTCGGGTCGGGCCCTACCCTTGGCCCACTGTCCCGCCAGCCTTGCAGAAAATCCCAGTCACGTGGTATGGCTGGGTCTCCAGGCAGCAGCCGCTTGGGTCTCTGCGGCTGGGAGGTCCCAGCCCCAGATAGTTTGACATCCTTCTCCAGTCCGATGCCGGCCAGAAGCCTCCAGCGGGCTGCATCGCTATAGTTAATGGGGGGTCGGGCTTACACTGCTTCGGGTTTCACCGACCCCCCTCCCAAGCCGCAGCTCTGTTGCTTGCTCCACTCCTGCACTGCTTACATGGGCACCTGGGGGCCACCGCAGGTGCCCAGGGAGGATCCTGGTAGATCTCAGCGCCCACGGCAAGGTGGCACCGCAGCTCCCCTAAGTCGGCTCCTCTCCGCACCCCATGGCCAAAATACTAGCAGCCCCTGGCCAGGCTGTCGCAATTCAAAGAATCCTCTGCAGCCAAAGTTGATAGAAGATATAGGTTTTGTTTATACCACACAGGCCTTGTCCCCCGATCTTGTACGTCTCCAGCTGTGTGCGCGGGCCCGATTCAAATCACAACGGCCCTGGTGCATCAGGATGGGGGCAGATGGGGATCCCTGGCCGGAGGTGTGGTATCAGGTGTCTGCCATGTTTGGCGCCTGGCCACACCCCCTGTTGTATAGTTTATTGTATATGCTAACACTGTTCCATTTCTCCAGTTGGTTATGGTCAATCAAATTGTGAGCATTATTTTATGTTGATGTATTTACGTATCTCTCGCTGGTGACTACTGTGGAATCATCTTAATTTTTGTGTTTCTTCATGTTCTACATGCAACAAAGTGTGGTTCAACCTGGACCATTTCTTCAGAACCCCATCAAACCACCTGTACAGTGGAAGACATGGCTAAGAAACTTTGAGAATTATCTGATTGCAGTTGATGCTAGGGAATATGATCCAGAAAGAAACAAAAACATTACTGGTCCGTTCCCAGGAGCTACAGGCCAAGACTTGTTAGACAATCTTCCTGAAACTCAAGCTCCTCAAAATAATTTTGGTTAATGGGATGAATACAAAGAAGCTGTTAATAGGCTAGAGAAACAGTTTTGGCAAGATCCCGATGTTATAGTGGAGCGCTTCAATTTCTTGTCCAGAAAGCAAAGTAGTCAAGAAACTATTGATGAATACATTTCCAATTTAAGAATTATGTCCGCTGCTTGAGACTGTGAGAACCACGTCAACACCTATTTAAGGGACCAGTTGGTGCTAGGATACTTTGCAAAAAGGAATCAATAAAAACTGCTTTGCTCTTGCAATCCTTCTTCGATTGAGTCAGTCAATATAGCCAAAGGCATAGAAAGATCAATCCTTTAATCTAAAACATTGGCTAGGGCAGGGAATGTGTGTCAAGTGTTCTACAGCTGAATGAAAGTAAAAATGTGAAAGAAGAAAAATGAGGTCAAAGGAGCATGTTTTGTTGCTGGTCAAAATTGCATTTAGGGAATCCTACCAATTGTCCGGCTTTAAACAAAATATACGCTAAGTGACATGCGCTTAGTGTAGGAAGATGTTGCATTTTTCTAAGGTGTGTAGAGCTAATGAGTGTTCAAATGTTTAATTCTAAAAAAAGAGGTTAGTATCTCATCTGTAACTCTAGGGTATGAACCCTTTCAAAAAGAACTAGTGGGCAATGGATAATATTGTCTTGACTGTATGAGGGACAGATCATTGGGGAAGTGGGGGGCCATTTTGTAGAGCTGGTTCTGTTAACATCTGCTTAATACAGTCCAGGCAGCTCTACCCTCTATCAGCTGTGACAGAATACAGAGTTAAACCCTGCTGATATAATCCCAGGATCTGTGGCGATTTTGCCACTCAAATGTGGGGTTTGTTAGTGGACACTGGGTTGTCGAGCCTCTGCTGCCTGCACGCACGAGAACTGCAGCACCTTGCGTGGTCCCAAGGTTTCTGGGGCTCAGAAGACGCAGCATGGAGCCTGCAGTTGCAGGCCGTGAGTTTCACTCGCTTTGGGCTGCCTTTCCTTGTGCCCTTGAGCTCCTAGCTACTGTTTCTTGCTTCTCCAGCTCCAAAACGTCAATCACCAGTGTGAGGGTTTGCAACTGCTTTTTAAAAGAAAGTAGCTACTTTGCAGCTAGTCCACTTATTTTCTTTTCCTTTTCCATCATGCCTGTTTCTTCCTTGGTTTCTTCCTGATTTTCCCCAGCTATTACATTTCCTGTCATTTGATGTTTTGATGTAATGTCCTTTTCCTGTTCCTTTCCTATATAAAGGCTTCAGTCTTGTTGGAGAGTGAGCTACAACAAAAGCGTGTTCCTTCTCTGGTTTCCTATCTCTCTCCACTTGCTGATCCTGACTAGTCACACCTGAAGAATTCCACCATTGGATTCTGGATTCCTGGTTTTCTTCAATCCTTTGAAGACTTTGTCCAGCAAGGAGGTTTCTTTTTACACCTGTGGCTTTTTCCTCCTGAGAAGGTGGCAGCTTCTCGAGGGCACTTGCCTAGCACATATTCCAGTGCGTGGTGACAGCGTGGCTTCAACAGTCACCCATACATTGGACACCGAAAGAACGGCCCTGAATTATGGTTAGCATCCAGACCTGATGCATCAAAACAAAGATTTATGTTCCAGTCAAATGTAAAGTTGTGTTTAAATGGCAGGATTAGGACAGGTTGGCAGTTATCATTAAGCCGCGCACTAAACAACTTGTTACTTTGCATCCGAATTGGATGAGTGATGTTTTGCTTGTTGTGTAGTCCTGTGTGATTGGGCAATCTTTACATTTCAATTTATTGTTGAATAATTTTAAAGAGGTTTTCGGCACCAAAGTAGGGTGTGTGAAATATTTTAAACACAAAATAGTTTTGGTAAAAAAGTCTATTCCTGTACCACACAAGGTCCAGGCTTTTACTGAGTGTGTGTGATAACTTGAGAATACTCGAACAGTTTATATGAAGTAGGTATTATTACACCTGTGGATTCAGCTGAATGGATTTCTAGTGTTGTTATAGCACGAGAAACATGTGAAACAAGGAACTGTACTGATATAAGATCTTTAAATAAGAATATTGTGGCAGATTGGCATCCATTCCCTTTGATGGAGGGGGTGTTGGTACAGTTAGGCATTGCCAAATACTATGGGCCCGATTCACAAAGGTAAAGTGAGACGAAAGTCTAACTGTATGACTTACGGTATTCACAAAGGGCATTTACTACTCGTAAATGCCCTTTGTGAATACCGAAAGTTGTAAAGTCTGAGTTTCGGTATTCACAAAGGGCATTTATTTGTGAATACTGAAAGTCGTAAAGCCTGAGTTTCGGTATTCACAAAGGGCATTTACTACTCGTAAATGCCCTTTGTGAATACCGAAAGTCGTAAAGTTAGATGTTTGCAACTCTTTTTGGAGATTTCAAATACTTGAGACTTCCAGTTTGACTCACATCAGCTGTGAGTGTGTTTCAGAAGCTGATGGATTTACTTTTAAGGGATGTGCAAGGTGTCCAGTCATTTCAGGATGGCATTTTATTTTTTGCCGACAACCAGTAACAGCATGGTACTACTTTACAGAATATTCTTGCTTTTCTACAGATTAAGGGATGCCTTCGCCTGGGTACATGTAAGTTTGGTGTGCATGAAGTTAACAACCTGGGCTCATAAAATCAGTAGCAAGTGAATAGAATCAAAGGAAGACCTGGTTAAAGCCATTTGAGACACACCTAGTCCTACTGACGGCCATTCATTGCCATGCTTTATTGGTTTGAGTGAGTACCATACCTGTTTTGTGGGTCGATCTGCCATAATCACAGAGCCTTTGAATAAATATTGGTAAAAAAGGAAATATTTAGTTGGAATAATGAACAAGAGAAAGCATTTGTGGAAGTGAAAAAGTTGACTGAGAAAGCTTGTGTTTTGAAACCATAGGTCTCTGGTCATTTGTGATATGTGACATTTGATGCAAGTTACGCAGGCTCAGGTGCCGGAGAATTGATGTGGAGAGGAGAGAATCTTTGCTTTTCTTTCACATATGCTGAAAGATGCTGACATTCATTACACACAATAGAAGGCGAAGCACATGTATGTGTGTGGCTGGTGCACAAGATGAAAATGTACCTAAATGGCAGAAGTTCAGTGTGTTTATGGATAATAAGCCTTTGCTTTACTGGATAGGCAAGAGTGGTGTTGAGAATGTTTTGACTTAATTACTTCCACTAATTTCTATATTACGGGAATTTGATTTTGAAATTGTGTATATACTTGGTTACTCAAATGTTAGAGCTGACTGTTTGTCGCAGCTACCGATTTCAAGTAGCAATGAGGATTATTTTGATGAGGGTTTGTCGGGTGAATGTGTGGTTGCTTCTGTAGACGGTACAAATGTGTGCAAAGGAGCTATTGTTCCACAGGAATGGTCAGAGGAGTGTTCTAAAGATTCAGTGTATTTCTTGGTGGTAAAATGTATTAATAGTTGTTGGCCTAAAGATCCCAGAAGTGTCCCAGACTATTTGAAGGGTTTCCAGCAGGTGGCACAGACCTGAGTGCTGAGAATGACATTGTTGTAGGAGGCTGTTTGCTCCATCAGAATCTCTTGTTGATCAAGTGTGCTCATCAAGGAAGCTTATGGGTTTCAGCAACTACAACAATTCTCAGGCTTCATTAATGGTGACCAGGCATAGATAGAACTGTTGAATAGTTAATCTACTAGCACAATCTACAATATCCTTAGAGTAAGGTGAGCATAACGCCCCAGTGCAATGTGATACACTCAATTCGTCAAACGCACCTCTCATTTCGCAAACTGTGTGACAATATCCTAAATGATTACATTAGGCAAACATTCCAAAACAGATTTTCTTTGCAAGAAATTAATGGTGATGTTCATAATTATCTCACTCACAAATGCATGATGAATCTGTTTGGAAAAATAATCCATGACAACGACATTGTACACATGTATAGGAAGACGTCCAAAAGGTCCTACGAAATCAATCACATTTATTTCCCACAGATGATCAGATAAAGCCACACAATTCAAAGGTGTCTTGCCCACAATCCATTGCTTACCAGAGGAGTAAGTATTCCCTGCACAGGCAGATTTATTAACAAAGGGGTGCAGACCTCTTCGGCTTCCACGTTGGATATTGAGAAATTTGTGCCAAGTAAAATTTGGAGTCATTTGAAGCCCCACACCCAACTATTGGGGGCACGCCTTTTGAATTGTTGAGATGTCACTGAGCTTGACCCAAAGCTTTTCCTGGGTGGATGTCTAGAGAAAATAAGAATGTTAGACAAGGAAAATGTTAAAACAAAGGTGAACCAAAACACAAGACTAAGCTGCATTTTACAGGAAATATGGAGCCAGAAGTAAGTCTGTGAATGCCGGCGGAGATTGGGTGATCATTAGGAAACCCGGTTCAATCTCAAAGGGGTCTTCAAAATTCTGTTAACCACAAACGATCATGCAAGTTAGTAAGAATTCTGGGGCTTATTTACAAGGCCCTTGCGCCACTTTTGCGTCATTTTTAACATGGGAAAAGTGACGCAAAAGTGGTGCAAGGGGCTTGTAAATCTGCCCCTCTGTTTTTCTCAGGGACACGGTTGATGTGATAGGTGATGGAGTTGACAGTCATTTGTTTCCGGATAGATCAATTGAGAAGCGTTGAGTTCTGGCCTGCACGTCTGTGCTTCTCAAAGCTCAATGGCTGAATAAGAGTGTGAAGTGATGGATCCATCAGAGAAAACTCGAGCCGGGAATGATTTGAACCAAGGTGTGCGTTCTGGTGGGTGTGTTTTGAGACACAGTAAAAGTAACGTTGTACCTTCAAAGTGATTTCAAGACTATTTTCGACTAAATAGTAGTTATTGTGTGTTTTTTTCATTAAGGGGAGGTGTGTGGCATCGGTTCTGTTTCTTTATCATTTTATTGTATTGTTACTTACTGTTCTATGACTTCAGCTTGCGCTAGCTTTCTTCATCAGTGCGCTTGTCATTGCTGGTGGTTTGCATTCTTTATGTTAGGGATGATTTGTTAGTAGCTGGTCTGTTGGAGCGAAGACTCGTCGGGAACTGCCACCATCAGCAAGGGCTTCTGTTTATACATTAAAGATGGAGGCTCCTGCTTTAAGGCTCCTGGGAAGTGTGTTATATCTGTACTTCTATGCTGCTATTACACATTTGTACTTTAACCATTTGTTACTGCTGAACGGGACAGTTGCATTCTAGTCCGTCCTTTGATTTTGCGTTCTCAGTGGCAGTCAAATGTATCATTAAGCTTTTATGCCGAGATTTACAAAGAGTTTACGCCATGCAGGGCAGCAACTAAAGTTGCTGCACTGTGTTAAGTAAACAGGGGAGAGCAGAATGCGCCATATCTCCTAAGAAGTGGCGCAGTTCTACTCTCTTCGGGGCAGATTTACAAGCCCCCTGCGCCACCAGTACGTCACTTTTTGTGACATACTGGTGGCGCATTTCACTTCTCCATATTTACAAGGAGAGGAAAAGCCACCCTACGTGACTTTTCCTCTCCTTGTAAATATGGCCCCTTCACACGCAGCACTTTGCGTGGAAGGGGCGTTCCATGGGTGTTGCTATGGGTGTTCCCACGCAACACCCATGGAACGAGACACATTTCCAGATTTACGAGGAATCATAAATCTGGAAATGCGTGTCAATGCTACGCCTCCCCAGGGGAGGCGTAGCGAGGCGCAACGAGGAGAAATGTTTTCATTTCTCCTCGTTTTTTCCTCTTTCAAAGCGTGCTGCATTCTACAGCACGCATTGAAAGAGGAAAATGCCTGTAGTGATTGTTTTTGTGCAGGAAGGTGCCCCTTCCTGCACAAAAACAATCTCCCCATGACGCAGGCATCCTTGCACCATGGTGCAAGGGTGCCTGCGCCGGCGCATGGCTGCAGTTTGTGCGCCAGCGCAGGGGAGAGCACAGGAATGCGACATATTATTGTAAATATGTCGCATTCCTGTGCTTCGGAAGTGCCGCAGCGTGGCGCAGCCAAAGGGCATGCGTTGCAGCGCTGCAGCACTTCCTTGTAGATCTGCCCATTCCTGCGTTGGTGCACTTTTGGCTGCCATGCGCCAATGCACACACTTTTGCACTATAGTGCAAGGGTGTCTGTGTTATGGTCAACATAGTTTTTGTGCAGGAAAGGGTCCCTTCTTGTAAAAACAAATATGATTTAACGCAATTTCCTCTTTGCATTGTTGCCGAATTCTGTAGAGAGAAAAAACTAGTATTTCTCGTCATTATGCCTGCCTCAGGTAGGCGAAGGATTTTGGTACAAAACCCTGTCTACAACTCTTTGTAGGTAGGGATTTGCGTCAAAACCCATGGGTGGCCGCATGGGAAAGCTTGTGCACCACCCATGGAACAATTCCTTGACTCAAAGTAACACAAGGCAGCACATTGCAGTGTGTTGCATTGTTTGGTTACAAACCAACGAAAATCGTGATTTGTGTTATTTTGTAAATATCAACCTAGACTTTGCGTCAGGATGCGTTAAAAAAGTAACAGAAACTCTGCACAAGTTATTTGTAAATCTGGGCCTTAATCTATATAAGAATTCCCTGCAAAGGGGGGGGAATAACGTTTTCACCAATGCCAGGTGGCTGCATCTGTCCTCCCTGCTCGTGCTGCACTTCTGATGTCCTGCACGAGGGGTACTCTTCATGTAAGTCATACCACACACCTTTCATGTTTAGGTGGCCATATCTTTGGAAGCTTGTCTTGCTGGGTACAGGTACATCAGGCGTGCTGTGAAGGGCTCCTCTACCAGCCAGAGGAAGAGAACAGTAAACACTGGCACTCTCACAGTGAATGACAACAGCAAAATATGCCTCTTTTCTTGTTGGAGGTAGCATTACACAGATTTGACTAGAAACACAGTTTTCCAGATTGGTAAAGTGATGTGAGCCAGAGGTGATTAATCTTTTCCAAAGCAGCTGGCTAAGTGACAGTACATTTTTCATCTCTAAAGCATGGCCATGCGACACTGCAAGTGTGAAAATGTGTTGCCCAGCAGCCTTGTTCAGAGGACAGGTACATAAAATGATTTCATAGCTGCATTGCAACTTGCATATTTTCTTTTGCCATATGTTTATTCACAGTGTATACATTTTAATATGTTTGTATTGTTTTGGTGTGATGCACTCTGAAACGTGAGTGTTACTCATCTTGTGTAAGTTTCATCGACAGAATATGAATGTGCCTAGAGTAATGTGTCGGTGTGGCCTCTCCACCAGGGGACAACCCTGTGAACGACTGTGTGCCTTGTCAGGAGTGCCTTTGTGTCTTGGGGTGGAAGCTTGACCGGGGGATAACCTTGTATACAGGGCCGGACTGGGAACACAAAGCAGTCCTGGCAATTTTGTCAGACCAGCCCCCACACAGTGCGTAGTGAGCAAGCCTGACCACTACAAGGGGAGTTTGGGGGGTGCATGTGTGAAGCACTGGCTGGCACCAGGAGGCTGGAAACGAAAGTGAATGGATTATGCTTGCTTGCTGCTTTTGTTACTGGGGGTCAATATTGCAGCACTGGCCCCCACCCTTCCAGCCTACCGGAGAAACGCTTGATGCGCGGTACCGCCAGTCTGGCCCTGATTGTATACCTGGAGTAAATATGCAAGGGTGGGCTCTTGACGAGGGACAACCCAGTGAACAACGGTGTGCATATATGTGTCAGAGTGTGTTCTCAACCAGGGAGCAAACCGTGTACTTCTGTGTGTCCGGGGCTCTACCCTGTGGTGGTATTGTGCAGTTAGAAGAAGGAGATGTACACTTATGGTGCTGCGGTGTTGTTGTGTGGTGCCATTTAGAATGTTTTATCTTGGAGGTTCTGCTTGTTCCATATTCGTCAGGGAGCTCATTCCGGCCAGAGCTCTCTTTGACAGCAGCTCGAGCAGGTGGTTCCTCCTTAGCTTACTTGTGGATGTCTGCAAAATGCTTGGATTAAAGCTATGTTTATGAATCAACATTTTTCTGTTTCATGTTTGCATAGCGCAACAATTTTGGTGACAAGGATGGGATTGGCATTAGATGTACACAAAAACTTATCAAATCCTAACTCTGGGAAAAGTAACATCGAAGATTATCTATCCCTGAACCACACAAGCTACTTACTACTCCTATACACTACCTATCTCTGAAACATAAAAACCCATTACTACCCTTTAACACTACCCCTCCCATAACCCTAAACAAATCTTATTAGCCCTTAAAACTACTCTTCCCTGATACGTAAAAACCTCTATTACCCCTTAACACTACCCATCTCTGAATCTTAAATCTCCAAACCACCCCTTAATATTATAATCTTTGAGCCCTTAAAACCTAAATTGTAAATTAAAAAGGTAAAAGCATTGACCAGCATTTTAAGTTAAATATTTTAATGTAGTATTAATTCATACTTAATATTAATGAATTTATCAATTTTCATTAGATTTTACATATATATTTGCAAAAAGAAGCAGAGAACTCTGGGTAGTTCTCAAGTTTAGGTGGAAAGCAGCTCCTGTATAGAGCACTCTCAACACCAGCGACACTCTAGATCTGCTCACCTCAAATGTCTGCTTTTCTATCAAAGTCTTTAAGCATAGGAATAGCACAGTGCCATCCACGCCGACACAGAAAGGGACAAAGGGCCATATGTATGAAGCTGTTTTGCGATCGCAAACACTGCGATTCGCAAAGAAACGGTGTTTGCGATCGCAAAACACACCTTCGCTATGTAAGAGACACATTCCGTTCGCTAATTTGTAAATCGCTAAATTAGCGATTAGCAAATTAGCAATTCGTATTTAATAGCGAATTTTTTGCGAATTCGCAAATTGTGACACAACAATAGTGAAACTCGCAATTGTAGAGCTCGCAATTTGCGAATTCTCTAAACGGAATGCATGTAAAATTTACAAATTGCGATTTCCCGAAATTTGCAAAATAGAGAATCGCAATTACCACCAAGTCTGAGCAGGTGGTAACCAGGTGCAACCTATTTAAAGAGGCCCACAATGCAACTGATGTTTTCCACAATGGCTGGGCTGTATGTGATAGCCAGGAGGCTGCGACTCAGAGCTGCTGCACAGAGAAGGAGACGCCAGGAAAGGATATTTAGAGCGCGCATAACCCTGTTCCAGCGGACTGAGGAGGAGATCCATACAAACTACAGGCTGGATGAAGAGAGCATCCTGGAATTAATAGCGGAGCTCAAACCTATACTTGAACACCCCACACGCAGGACACACACCATCCCCACCCATATACAGGTCCTGTGCTCACTGCACCTCTTGGCATGAGGGAGCTTCCAGGGGGTGATAGCCACAGCAGGAGGGGTCTCACAGAGTGCATTGTCGCGCTTCTTCCACGCGTTCCTTGATGCCATGGTACAGAGGCTGCATAACCACATCCACTTCCCCAGCACACCACAGGCACTAGACCAGACCAAGCAGGAGTTCTATCAAATTGCACAATTTCCCCACGTCATTGGATGCATAGATGGGACCCATGTCGCCATATCCCCCCCTCCCAGAACGAGTATGTGTTCAGGAATTTCAAGTCCTACCATTCCCTGAACATACAGGTGGTGTGTAATGCCAAGCACATCATCACCGACATCGTCGCTAAATACCCAGGCTGCACCCACGACTCATTCATCTTCCGCCACAGTGGGATACACCGTCGACTCACAAGTGGGGAGTTTGGTGAGGGATACCTACTAGGTAATTGCATGTGAAAGAAGGACACACTAGAAATGCACAGCAGTGGCAGGACAGTGTTCAACCATATTCCTCTCGCCCCACAGGTGACAGTGCGTATGCGGTCCGGGACTACATACTTACTCCTTACCTGAATCCTGCCAATGCTGGGGAGCGGAGGTACAACAGTGCCCACATAGCAACCAGATGTACCATTGAGCGGACCTTCGGAATACTCAAGAGACGTTTCCGATGCCTACATAAGAGTGGAGGGGCACTTCAATACAGCCCCCAGACCTGTTGCAAGATAGTGGTAGTGTGTGCCAGGCTGCACAACATCGCCACCAGGAAAGGCACACCAGTGGAGCTCACCGAATCGGAATCATCAGATGAGGAGGGGCCAGCTCCAGGACGCATGCCAGCTGGTGTAATTAGTGCAGCTGCTGGGCGCCAGAGGCGAGATGAGATCACACAGAACTATTTCTAGGTAAGAAAAGATGACACAATGCTATATATCTATTACGAGACTGTGTTTAATTTCCTTTAGTACAGGATATATATCGGCACACAGCCTGTGTGGCACACAATGTATTGTTCAATGTCCCGCACATGTGTGATTCACAGTGCAAATTAACTATCTTGACCAAGTGACTGTGTGCACTGGGTTGATGCACCCATATCCATGCCTAAGTCTGAGCACCTCAACTGCGGCGCTGACGGCCTGTAGCCCCTCGCTGTGGGTGCACAGTGCCCTCTTCACCTGTCTCAGCAGCCCTGCCGTGACGCACACTACGGCGCCTGTCCGGTGGGGGCGGTGGTGTAATGCTGCTCCTGCTAGATTGGGCGTCCTCGTCTGTTGGAGTGAGGACTCCTGGGCCAGCAGTGGCAGCTGCCTGCATGTCACCTGTACCAGACCCCTGGCCACGTCCTGGCTGCAGTGTGCCACCTCGTGCTGCATACTGATGCTGCGCCTTGACAGCACAGAGGTCGCTGAGGAAAGGCGGTTGACCGCCCTGGTGTGGAGGTCTAGGCGGGTGTGTAGGTGCTGCCTCTACCTGCGCCTAGCAGCACGGTCCGCCCTTAGTTCAGCACAGAGTGCCTCCAGGGCACCCGTCAGGCCCATGAAGCCAACCCTGATTTGCCTCTGGATTGACCGTATGTTTCTTGCCTGCAGGCGCTGGACTTCTAACATGTGGCCCTCCAGCCCTTGGAAGACTGTGTCGTCTCCTGTGACTGGTGCACTGGTGGATGCACGTGGTGCCCTGCGCCTGGATGGGATTGGTGGTATTGGATCGGCACGTGCTCGAGCACGGGGTTGTGGCTCTGACTGTCCCTGGACTGGTTGGACATCGACATCGGTGTCCTGGGCTTCCTCCTCCAGCGGGGGCAATGGTGGCACTGCAATCCGCCTGCGGCGTATTGGAAGGATAACTGGGCTGCCCTCGTCTTCCTCTTCCTCCTCCTCCTCTTGCCCTGTTGCCTCTGGGCTGGGGGATTCATCCTCCCCTCCACTGATTGTTCCCTGTGTTTCTGCTGGTGCTGTGGACATAAATGCACACATTAATTTACTGTCCTGCCTTGCATTTGTCATGCATTAAATTTCACTGTTTGGAGTTACATGGGTCCTGTCTGTCTGTATTTTGCCTTTCATGATGCACACATACTGTTTGAGCCTGGCTGGGTGTCAATGCTCCACTGTTAGGTGCATGTAACTACATCTCCCATAATGCATTGTGGTGTGTGCTTGTGTACCTGCACTGGACTTATAGTTTTGTTGTGCCCCTGGGTCTCTCCTGGGTGTGTGGGGGAAGTAGGGAGGTATCAGGGGTATGATGGCATGCTTCTTACCTTGTCTTGGTTGTGGGTGGTCGGAGCTGTCCAGGTCTGCCACGCCCATTACACTCTCCGGAAGCAGGGTCCCCTCAACCATTTCCTCGAGTGGTGTTGAAGCGGTGGCAGTGGAGGTCCCACCACCGGTCTTGTTAGCCTCCTCCAACCTGGCAGCAACCTTCTCCTTTAAGCGCGCGCGCATATCATACCAGCGCTTCTGTAGGTCTTTGACGCTTCGATGTGTGACGCCAATTGCGTTGACTTTGCGCTGGATGTCTGCCCATATCCTTCTCTTGCGTGTCTCTGGCACACGCAGGGACTTCTTGCCAAAGAGGAGCTCATGGCTCACAACCATCTCCTGTATCAGGACCTCCTGCTCACTTTCTGTAAACTTTTGTTTTCTTTTTCTGGGGGTCTCCCCCTGCTGCTGGTCCTTGCTGGCCATGTCTCCAATCTCTCCAATCAGTGTAGCACTGCAGTGATGCCTCGCCTCAACTCCTAGTCTCTCACTCTGCTTCTGAGACTCAGGTGCAGCATAGGTAGTCACACTTCCTGGTTGTGATGTCATCAAGCTGCACCTGAGTCCCCGATTTGCTATTTGCGAAATCGCTAATTTACGGATTCGCTATTTTGCGATTTCGCTAATTAGTGAATTCGCTAATAAGGAATTGCTATTTGGCTAATCGCTATTCAAATAGCGATTTTTAACGATTCGCAAATATTTTGCGATTTTTTTGTTACATACCGTTTTGCGATTCTCTAATTGCAATTCACTAAGAATCGCAATTTGCGATTCGCAAAAGTGGAGTTTGATACATATGGCCCAAAGTCTTTTTCCATTTCTACATCAAAGTCTTTAAGTATAGGACTAGCACAGTGCTGTCCATGCCGAGCTGTAAAATGACAAAAGCCATTTACCACTCCAGGCACAGTATTACAGCTTTGAATTGATAAAATACCAACCTTCTAACCTGAAGTGAATAAAAGCAATCCCTGACACAGTGTGTCCCTTTCTATCTCGGCGTGGATGGCACTGTGCTAATCCTATGCTTAAAGACTTTGATAGAAAAGCAGATATTTGAGGTGAGTAGATCTAGAGTGTTGCTGGTGTTGAGAGTGCTCTATACAGGAGCTGCTTTCCACCTAAACCTGAGAACTACCCAGAGTTCTTTGCCTTGTTTTGCATAATTTATGCATCACTCTATGCCTGAAAGGTTATTGTTTTATAGATATATATAAAAAATAACCTAAACGAACTACATGTTAATACTTTCATTTAAATTTGTATATTATTTTATTATTTAAGGGGTACAGGTTTATGCTGCCTAACATGTAAATAAAATAGTTTTTGCTCAGCCAAGTCACAGTATAAAAGTTAATGGGACAAGGGCGACAGATACCTCAAGCAATGGGTGGTAGTTTAGAACATGAGGCAGTAAGCTGGGAGGAGTTGGGGAGGGTTAGGGGTTTACAATGGCATCTAGAAGTGATAAGGGGGAGAGGCCGACCTCAAACGAGAAGATGTGCTCGAAACAATGGGCATGACAGGGATGAAAACAGGGACGGTGAAACTCTAAGTCTTACAATCCTCTCCTGGAAAATTAATGGGCTGGGCAACAAGGTGAAAACAGGTATGGTAAGGAGATTAATGAATAGACAAAGAGGTTGGGAATCTGGAGAAGATTACCCAGCAGTGGGTTGTTACACAGCCGTACTGAGAAAATGGAACTAAGAACTTATTCTGATCCTCTCCTGGTACCTACACCCAGAATTGGAGTCATTGGCCCTGGATCAAATGGGGAAACGGCTGACGCAGGCCCCAGAAGCTATATATGTTACTGGAGGAGACCTTCATGTGACAGTGTGCCCAGACTTGCATAGGCAAACCCTAACTGAGACTGGAGGGATTTTAGATCATAGACTGAGGGATTTCACACAAGCAATGGGTCTACAGGACCTATGAAGTGTGGACCACCCAGATACAAAACAAGATTGGGCTACGTCTTGGTAGCATAAATACAGGGGTACAGATATAGAGATGCCACTTTCTTAATCTGGAGGATTTTGGACCACTCACCATTGTACACTAGATTGGCCACCTATTCACGGATCACTAGCCCACCATGGCGTCTTGACCCTTAGGCTATCAGGGACTCATAGAAAACAAGGAATCATGGAATCCGGCATAATAATGTGGGAGTCATGCAAAACGGTGTTTAGAGGCCGTCCAATATTGAAAATATCAGGGCAACGCAAAGAGTCTAATAAAATAGTTGGCAATCTACAGCAACACCTTACACAATGGGAAGGGGATACAAAGATACTCCATGCCGGAACTAGCATACCATAAAACGTTGACACAGGAAGAATACAAACTGTAGAAGATTGGGCACGGAAGCTACTTAGGGCCTCACGGCAAAGACAGTTCAAGGTGGTCAACAAGGCAGTGAAGTTAGGGTTGAGCCCTTTCCCGACACGCTGACATCCGTTCTTTCTTTTCCACGCTAACAACGGGGATCCGCTCTGCACTTCCTCCAGCCGTGTTTCAGCCTACCTGATGTTTTTTCGTTGATGGAGCAGTGTGCCCTTTTTCTCCCTTCTTCAATATTTTCGGAGTTCAAGCCTTGTGAGTCCGGTGGACGGCAAATGTCTGCCACGGGCCCTCACTCGGTTTACATGTGGTGCCTGGGTGAGCACCATGACTCCGAAGAGTGTGACTCCTGTCACCAGCTCAAACCGAAATCGCACAGGGAACATCGCATGAAGCTACTTGCAGCACGAATGCCACCGTCATCATAGTCTTTGCGTCGTCCTTGATCCCCTACTTGCACTACGGACCGCCCGCACTTATGCAGTAGGAGTTGTTCCCACGAGCGTCATTCTCCGTCGACGTCTGGAGGTAAGTCTCAGCGTCGGTGGTCAAAGTTGCAGCGCCGCCCTATGTTGTCGTGCTTGGTTGCGTGCTCCCAGGTTTTAGGAGGCTGTGCAAATTACTTTAAACGACATGCCTTTTGATGGCGCCTCCCTTTTTAGCGCACATGCCGACTCGGCCTTATGTCGGTTCAGAGATAGTTATGGTGGTGTGGAGTCTTAACTATTCGTTGTACTAAGGTTGTCTGGGACAGTTTGTTTTGACTCTTGTCTACCTTCATAGGGTGGAGTACTCTCTCCCTTTCAGGGTTACCCACGGTGTGGTGTTCCTGCTTTCTGCAGGTACTTTTCTTCTCAATAATGCTGTCAATGGCAGGTTTCATTTCCAGCTATCTGGAACACATCTTGCTTTGCGGTCTCGTGGGACTTTGTTCTTACGGCTTCTTTCTGCAGCTTGATTTTTCATACCCGAATGTTATTGTGTGGCGGGTTTTCTTTTACATTGTGCGGATGCACTGTAGCCTTGTTCTCTATTTTCAGGGCCCTTATTTTATATGCATTAGAGGCATTTTATAAGCTGTTATACACTTAGTATCCCTTATGGGGATCAATTTCTTCTTTTCTCTGTACCCTTCATATGGGCGACACTGGTACCACAGGCAGGCATGCTCTTGGCCTGGTTATCTTTAGAACCGGTCTTCAACCCTCTGCGGTGTGGACCTTCTCTTTGTTCTGTTTTCCTCTGTGAGACACATGGATTTCTCCCACTCATATTATGTTCCTCTTGGTTCGGGCCTGGGATCCACAACTTCCCCTCCCTGATGCCCTTATGGTATCAGCATTTTGTTGGCGTATTATTTCGATTTACGCCTGGGCACTGTTTTCTCGTGTGCCTCCCCTTTTCTCCTTTATTGTGCCTCTGATGCTGCTTATCTTACACAGTCTGGCGTTCTTGTCTCTGTTTTTCCCCTTTCAGTGTTCTACCTACCTACTTGGGGTACAGTCACTGCTGTTGCCTCCTATGTTTTTTTTATTTTTTATACATCTTTGCCATTGCACCCGTGGGGTAGCTGTTGTGTCTGCTGTTCTTTCAGTTCTCTTCACCTGGGACACCAGTCCCTTTAATCGTTTGGATCCTTGTGTGGTATCCTTATTTCATAAGAGGCTGGGTTTCCCTTTCTATCCTATCTTTCCATGAAGCGTTGGTCAGGTTTCTTACCTTTTTCCCTCTACTTCCATAAGTTGGGCAATGTCTGATTGTCTGAATGTCTGATTGTCACATTCGACTATCTATTGCCCTTAGTTTCCGCCGGCACTTTGTTTCCTCTGGCGGTCTTCTCCTTCTTCTTCTTCTTCTTCTTCTCTTTCATAGTCCACTTTCCATATGCTGTTTATTCTTTGCTTCTCCTGCTACACCACCTGTTGGCATCCATATATTTATTTTGTTATTTCATGTGATGTTTTTATAACTGGACAAAACGATGAATTGATTATTGAATAGAATTATCCCCACTATGAATTAACCTTGTAATTATCGTTTTTTGTATCATGAAACTATAATCATTGCTATAAATACTTATTTATACCTCTAAAAAATAAAATAAAAAATAATTAAGAATACCACTTTTTGCCTGTCCATACATGGCCTTTATCTAATATCCTTCTTTTTTAAAAATCTTTAGGTCGTCAAGTGGTTTCTTTCCGTTACATTGGGCTAGTTGAATTACTCCCAGTGCAGAAAGCCTATAGCACTGTCAGGAATTTGTTTTATTTAAATACCCACAAGCTAGGACAGGATCTGTTAGCAAAGAGAGAGCATTACATCTCATTACCATTGTTGACATTCACTATAAGTGCATGTGGCTCACAAAATTTGCACATATAGACATATGTACAGACCAGCGGCGGCTGCTCCGCTAAGGCGGAGGAGTGTGACCCCACTGCTCTTGGAGCAGTGCAAAGAAAAATAAAATGATAATAACAGAACGTTATTATCATTTTATTTTTAGTGGAGCTTGGAGCCAGGTTAGGGTGGGCTGATCTCGCCGCTTTAGAGGGAGGAGTGGTATAATGTGCACCTTAAGTGCGCATGACAGTTTGGCCGGCTGTCTTGGGCTGGCCAAACCATCATGCGCAATTAGCATGTTCTCCACCCAGCTGTATTGCACAGCCTGAGTGGATAACATACACAGGCTCCCACTCCCTGTCTGAGCGCCAAACCATGGTGTTCAGATCAATCACGACGCTGCTGTCATGCTGGTGACAGCAGTTTTATGATTGGCTAGGGGAGTCTGGGAGCCTGGGTGCTGCCGGGAGCCAGGAGAACTGCGTTGAAGGAAGAGATGCGGCGACTGATGACTGACGACGAGCAGGGAAGTCTTCTCTTTCTTTTTCTTTTTCAAACCCCCCCTCCTCGCCCCATCCCCCACCACCGTTCCCTACCAGCCGCCACTTGTACCTTAGAGTTTGTCGCTTCCAAAATATCAGCGAGCTACTCAGACAGTGTCCATCTGCTGCATCTGAAAATTTCAAAGCTTTACAGGTGGTGTGATCTCAACTTCCAGCAAAATTAACAAATCAACACACTCAACAGGTTTCATGACCATCCACTTTTCGATCATCTTTCCCTAACTTTTAGCAACAAAGAGCAGGCGCAACAGCTAACTAGTTTACATGTTTCCTAGTTACCTGACCCTCCTCCCACATTCGTCTTTGAGAGATACACTACCCTTCCAGGTAATTTAGACTTGGAATTGGTCTCAGAGATCTTCTGTGTTGCACAGGCACAGGCAAGACCACAAAACATATTAGAAATTCTGTGTTAATGTGCATAACTTCCTCATCTCATCCCATTCTTTACTTAAATGAGTACATGTTAAGCATTTCCCCCTGAACACAGTTTCCCCAAGCTGTTTCTTATTTTTAATGAAAATAGAAGTACTTGCTATACATCCCTCCTACCTTATCTCCACCTGTTGTTTTTTGTACGCTCTTCTTCGTTTTTCCAAGAGCAGTTGAAAGTTAGCATTTAGCACTTCTTTTTCTCTTAGAGATGCTAAGGCTTTCTATGTTACCTTCAGAACATTGGAAAGTTAAGAGACAGTTTGTGCAATAGGGCCCACGGTCTATAAGCCTGCTTGGTAAGTGTTTGTCAGGGCGGGACAGGCCTTTTTTTTTCTGCTTGGCATTTCCCTGTAACCTTTGGAGGCCGGTTTTGAAAGTGTCCCTCCTGGGGCCTCTGTCACTTTCCCCAGCTTCCCGAGGTCAATTGTAGCAGGACCAGGAGGCTTCAAGAGAATGAGAAAGGGGGTGGGTGGCAGGGGCGGGGGAATGGTAAGGAGAGAATGATCAGAGAGAGGAGAAAATGAGAGAAAGAATGGATAGATGGAATGGAAAGTGAGAGATTGCGCGAGGAGGCGAAGGGAGGGGGGCTTACTTATGCCTACTACCCCTCATCAGGTATAGGCCATCAACCAGGACTCTCCAGCTATCTGTGTCTTGGGCTTTTCTTTCAATCTGACGCCAGGTGTAACCCATCTCCTTGCAGTCAGCCCTGAGGCCTCGGCGCCAGGAGTTTCTTGGCCATCCTCTTTTCCTTTTCCCTTGAGGGTTCCAGGTCAGGGCTTGCCTGGTGGTGTATGATGCAGGTTTGCGGAGGGTGTGACCTATCCAGCCCCATCGTCTTTTTAGGATTTGTTCATGAGCAGGGAGTTGGAAAGCCTGCTGCCATAGGTCGTTGTTGTTGATGGTGTTTGGCCAGGTGTTGAGGAAGGTCTGGACTTTGTTGGTGGTGGTCACCGTAGTCCTCCCAAGTTTCTGCTCCATACAAAAAGACTGATTTTACATTGGTGTTAAAAAGTCAGATCTTGATTTGCATCGTTAGGTCCTTGGAGCTCCAGATCTTCTTTAGCTGAATGAAGCATTCCCTTGCTTTTCCGATTCTTGCCTTGACATCGGTCTCTGTGTCGCCTTGTTTGTCTATGACACTGCCTAAGTAGGTGAAGGCCTCTACCTCTTCCAGTGCATCGCCTGCAAGAGTGACTGCAGTTGTGCTGGCTGTGTTAGCCTTCAGAATCTTGGTATTTCCCCTGTGGATGTTGAGGCCATGTTGTGCTGATGTGTCTGCCACATTGTCAGTCTTCTCTTGCATCTGCAAATGGGTATGGGAGAGTGGTGCCAGGTTGTCTGCAAAGTCCAGGTCGTCAAGCTGCATTGGAAGTATCCATTGGATCCAATTGGATCCTACGTCTTCTCCTTGCTGTGGATGTCTTCATGATCCAGCCCATCCTGCCATTAATGTAGCATTATGGGTAACAGTTTTAAATGAAAATATACATTTAGAAGAAAACAATGTGCAGTTTGTTTGAAAAGAATATATAAATTAACAATTGTGTCATTGTTTAGACTGTTAGCTTCTTCAACATTGGCATAACAATACAAAATAATAATTCATTTTGATTAGTATCACCACAATATACATTCTCCTATCAAATGGACCCATTCTCCGCATGCCATTGTCCAAAACCATTAAGGCCTCAGTGGCCAATTGTTATATTGTGCTTTGTAAAGCTGTTTTGGATAAGCAGTGTCCTCTTGCTGGAGATTCTTGTTCTATGACAAATAGGTTGGCCACATATGCCATTGTGATTAATTGATTTATTGAGCTCTTTGTCTTGAAATTCCAAATTTTATAGATGCACATGTAATTCCTCGTCATTATTCAATCATGTTGGTTGCTTAGTTTTTAGTTGGATGATTTATCGTGATTCCAGTTGTCTCAATTTCAATGTTCTGTCTCCACCTCTGTCCTACATTGTTATCATGTCTACCCCATAGAATGTTAGTTTTCTCCAGTCTCTGTTGTGATTATTTAGTTTTAATGGGCAAATGATGCTTCCAATATATTTGAGCCCACACTCACATTCTTTGATGTGGACCACAAATTTTTATTTGCAAATGATACAATGTTTGATTGTGTTTTGGGGAAACAATTAACATTTACCCATTGAAGTAAGTAATGGTACAAAGTAGGAATCAAAGTAATGAAGATTACCAGTAAGTAATCAGAGAATTACATGTTGAGAATAGCTTCTTTCCACTTCACTTGGTTGACGTGTGCAATTAATTTTTATGCTTTGTGTTGACAAGCTGCATTTAACTTTAAACAGGACATTCAAGATGTTTCATGTGTATGAAGAATAAACTTTTCCCCCATTCTATGTGATTCCATCAATTAGAGTTTTTTTTTTAATAAAGTTCTTCATTTATGCTCCCTGGTCAGCTCTCCCTTACTGACAAGCTAGATCCACCCTCTAGAAATACTAACACATGCATACAAACTTACTGTGTGTACAGGGGCTCAATGCCAATGGGATTTGCCTATGAATATAGAATTCGGTCAGTTGGAGTATCCAAAGGTAAAGCTCAGGTCTCCTGGTTATCGTGTCAGAAATATGGATCGGATGTTATCATCCACTATTTTTGACATGTTCTTACCAATTCTCCATGTTTTGCAGTTGTTGCTTTTTTACAAAACCCCTTTGAGACTGATCCAGTCAATTCTTATTTGGAGTTGTTGAAAAATTACTTCTTACTAGTAGATCCTTCAGCAAAGGTGCTTTCTTATAGGTTACTTGTGGTCGGCCACCCATTAGTTTGCCTATATCTGGATCATTTTAAATTAGTTTCCAAGGCCTTTTGAAAATTCTGACAATATCTGAACTTGCTTCACTGTACCCAATTATTAGCCTAGTGGGATTGTTGTCATTTTGTATCGGATCCGATTGTTGCTTGGAAACTAAGGTGTCAATTCTTGTCTTGTTTTTCATTCTTTCTATGCTTTTATTGGCATCCTTCCACTTGTAGCCTCTGTTGATGAACCTTTTGGATACTGTGTTGCATTGCGTGGTACGATCAGTGTCATTGGAGCAGACCCTTTTCATTCTGAGAAGCTCTCCATATGGAATGCTTTTGATTGGTGGTTTAGGGTGGAAGCTGTCTCCATGCAGATCACTATTGATGGAAGTTGGTTTCCTGTATACTGTAGTTTCTGTCATATTGTCCTTTATGTATAAAGTCACATCTAGGAAATTGATGCTTTCTTTATTGGTGTCACATGTGAATTTTAAACCTATAAGGTTGCTGTTCAAGATATTATAATATTCTTGAATTCCTCATGTGCACCATGTCAAATGAAGAAAAGATCATCAATAAATCGTGACCATAAGGTGATTTTGTCTAGAAACCAATCATTTTGTTGTCCCCAAGCTATTTTTAACTTGCACTTCGATGATCTCTCACACCCAGCCACTTGTGAGTTGGTTGATGGCTTGGGGGCATTCCAATTTAATCAAAAAGTTATTGGTCCCACCCATTCGAAAGGCCATTTACTTGACCCCATTTTTTCAAACATCGAGAATCTTCTGGTCAGGGACCCTATACCGGTGCCCTGGTCAGATCATTTCTTGATTCCATTCACTTGGGCTCTTCAGTCGGCCACTATGCCTTCCTCGAAGGCCAGAAGACAGATTTACCCATGGTCCAAACTTCCAATAGAATCTTGGGTGTCAACCCTTAAAAACACTAGACCAATACTTGATTCAAATCCTATTAGTGCTAATGACAAGCTTCACGAATGGCTTAAATCCTCGCTAGACATTGTTCTTCCTAAAAAATGGATTTGTAATAAGGTTGGAGCTAATCGAACTGTTTGGTATTCCCCTAAGCTTCGTGAGCTTAAGCAAATCTGCAAAAAATTGGAGAGAAGATGGAGAAAGGACTTCTCACCTGTCAATAAAGTTAAATATAGGGAGGCGATCAAAATTTACAAAGAAGAAATTAAATCTGCTCAAGCTCTATATTATGAAGAGAGAATTACACTGGCATCCAACTCCCCACGCGAAATTTTTCGCATTGCTAAATCTCTCCTTAAACCGCCCGCCCCACCTGCTGTGTCTGATGATGCCTCATCTCGCTGCAACCGACTGGCAGAGTTTTTTCTTAATAAAATACAAGATATTTACATCTCCTTCCCTCAGGTGGCGGCCCAGCAAAATTTACCTCCAGTGGATAATGGGTTTCAAACTTTAGAACACTCTCTGGAGGAAATTCCTCCTTTGAACCTGTTTCACTGCGAGGTATTTTTGACCAATTAAAATCCGGCTCTCCCACAGACCCAGTGCCCCCGGCCATTTTAAATCAAGTCTTTGACACAGTGTCCCCAGTTATTCTGGAACTGATTAATGCTTCATTTCTGATGGGAGTTGTCCCCCCCCCTTGGAAATGCGCTATGGTAAAAGCACTGTTAAAAAAAAAACAATCTTGACCCTGAGCTGCTGGGGAACTACCATCTTATTTCATTATTGCCAGAGATCAGTAAGATTGCGGAGAAGCATGTCAATTCAGCTCTCACAGTATTTTTGGAGAGCCACACTGCCTCCACCCCTCACAGACCGGATTCAGACCCCAACAAGGTACCGAGACCGCCCTCTTGGCAGTGGTAGAAGAATCTAGGAAAAGTTTAGATGGCAGAGGCTGTGCTGCTATTATTCTCCTAGATCTCAGTGCAGCTTTTGACACTTATAATCATCAGCTGCTGATCCAGAGACTCAAAGATGTGGGAGTGATCGGGGGGGCTTTAAAGTGGCTGCAATCTTTCCTGGAGGGCAGATCTTTTCAAGTTTTTGAAGATGAAACTAGCTCTGAACATATGCCCCTCAGATGCGGTGTCCCTCAGGGGTCTTCCTTGAGCCCCACTTTATTTAATGTTTATATGAGCCCCCTGGCAGAGATAGTGAAGCCTTTTGGAGTCCAGATTGTTATCTACGCCGACGATACACAGCTGGTTGTTTCTCTCAATCATCTTGACAACACAGTGCCTGATCTAGCCTTGTGCTTGGAGAAGGTAGCAATCTGGATGGAATGCTCATATTTGAAACTGAATGGGGCTAAGACGGAGCTGATGCTCCTTGGTAAGTCCCCTACTTTGAATGTAAGATCACTGTGGCCAATTTGCCTTGGCCCTGCTCCTACTCCCAAGGACCAGATTAAGAGCTTGGGCATTTGGCTTGACCGCAATCTTGACTTTAGGGAGCAGGCATGGAAGGTGGCAGCTAGTTGCTATGAAATCCTTAGGATGCTGTGAAAAGTCCTTCCTCTCCTACCTTTCCTTGCCAGAAGACTCATGGTCCAAGCACTGATTCTCTCCCAGCTGGACTACGCTAATGCCCTCTATTTAGGAGCCCCACGCCTTACCATTACAAAATTACAGATTGTGCAGCACGTATGCTTTTGAGGATTCCTAACCGCCAATCGGCAAAACCTGTCCTTGCCACTCTCCACTGGCTTCCCATACAGGAGAGAATCAAGTTTAAGGCTCTGTGTATTGCACACAAGGCATTAGCAGGTAAGGGACCGCCCATCAATGGTTCCATCATTCTGCCTTATTGTTCAAACAGGGCCCTGCGTTCGGACAGCAAACATCTGACTGCAGTCCCTAAAATAAGAAAGGCAAGAAGTGGAGGCCGTCTTTTTTCTTATAATGCCTCCAGGTTATGGAACTCCCTTCCCCTCCAGGTCCGTCTTGAGGCTAACCACCTGACCTTCTGGAAACAAATAAAAACCTTACTGTTTCCCTAATGCCGCTCGGAGAACTTGAATGTATTGCTATCAGCGCTGGGGTGCCTTCGGGTAGCTACGTGCTTAAGAAATGCTTATTCGTTCATTCATTCATTCATTCATTTCCTTTTCCCACCATCCAATTGTGAGTTTCACATAGTTTGGGGAAAAGAAAATGCCCATGGCAGTTCTGCATCTTTGTCAGAATAGTGTTTGGTTGAAAAGAAAAACATTGCTATTTAAACATAATTCTATCATGTGTAATAACATTTGAGAGTATTGAAATTCACCAATGTTTCTCTGCTTTAGAAAGTAGGCACATGCTTGTAACCCTATGTTGTGCTGGATAGAGATGTACTATGCCACCATTTCAATGATAACTAAGAGGTGATCTAAAAGCCAGGAAGGGGAAGACTAGAGGTCACCTGGTAGCATTGCTGATGAAACCGTAAGCCACAATGAAAAAATTATTTTGAATCCATGGGGGCATGGTAATTCTTTTTTCCCGTTTTTTCTCTACCATATTGGTATCCTTCAATGTTATAGAGGATCCCTTCTCTTAGTTGCCTCATCCTTCTTTTTTAGGCCGCAACTTTATTTATCATCCATTGGCCCCACCTTTGTCTGGGGCATGTGGTGCTGCGTATTCTAATCTATCGGTGCCAGCACAGGAGAACCACAAGTCTCTGAATACAGTTTTTCGGTCAACACAAGAACAATTATAGTGGTGGGTGATGTCTTCAACACTGGAACAAGGGACAATGTTTGTCCATCCAGATAAAGTGATATTGACTGCAGATGCTAGCAGTCTAGGATGGGGAGTAGTTTTAGAGTTCTAGACAGTTCACTATTTTTGGAAGGGGACAGAGAAAATGAAATCTTCCAATTGGAAAGAGCTGATTGCCATATGGAGAGGAATTTGGTTCTTATCAAGCAGTTTAACAGGGAACGTTCTGTTGATTCAGACAGACAATGTGATTACTAACCCTGTTAAGATGTAGTCTCTATATTACATCCTTCCCTCCCCCCGACCTGCGGGCACCCGTACTCCTCGCGCGCTCACCTGTTACTCATGAAACAGCTGACGTTCTAGAACGTCAGCTGAGGAGCTGTCTTTCTGATGAAGCCTTTGGGGCAAGTTGGCACGTCTGTGGTTACTGCGGGGTCCTCCCTCCTCGGTGTGCTGTTATACTGCAATAAACTTCATCTTGAAGGCATCCTGACTCCCGTCTTAATAATTTGGCGACGAGGGCAGCACACCAGAGAACCTACGCGTGAGACAAATATCCTGCATATTACGGAGCTTAACGAAGATTACTGCACAGACTAGCGTGAAGAACGATAAGTACTGTCACCGGAAAAGGACACCTGTGCTTACGAGGTTGTCCTGTGCATAATCGAACGGCCGGAGCACCTTCCAGCTGGAAGAATAAGTCCTGGACTGTTTGGCCTGTCGTGCGCTCCGATCAAGAGGATAATCGACGGTACGTGAGGGAAGCTTATGTTCCTGCGTTGGGAAGGCTAACAGATGCTGTGTGAAAGTGTCATGATGCCCCGCGTCTGCCAGCGACTATTGGTGAGCAGATCTGTGTCAGAGACTGCGGCGTGAGTGAGGAGTAACACCGCCGTATAACGAATTGACAGCTGCTGTGTCAAAGACTGCGGCATGAGTGAGGAGTTAACACCGCCGTAGAAGGAATTTACAGCTTCCGCGTGAGTGTTGGGGGAACCGGCTGCCTTTTGTGCATATTTCGCTCGACTGTGCCTGACAGCGGTGACGTATGCGGACGCCGGAGTTTTTCCTCACAGTCCGTCCCTCAGAGCACTACGCGCCCCAAAAATTTAGCAGCTTGTCACTGGAATGCAGCGCTGCGCTTCAACGTGCGTGCCGCCATTTTAGGTGGAACTTTCCCAGCGCGTTTTAGCCATCCAAATAGAAAGTGACAAGCACAGCAAATGAATGAGCATACAAAGTAAATGAACCACATGGTAATCCAGCGTCACTACGAATAGTTTATGCATGAACCTACAAACGTGATTTAAAGAAGTTAATTCTGTTAGAAAGCTGAGTCTGCCCAAGTGTTGTAATAAACCAGCTACACAATATGGCATCAGGAAACATATACAATTTATCACCACCACAGCCATTTTTGGAAACTGAGGGTAAACCAAACTTAGAATGGGTAATTTGGCGCGAGTATTTCACAAATTATATCTCTGCATTTGATGAGGAAGAAGATAAATTGACACCAGAGAAAAAGAAGAAAATACTTTTACATTGTCTGGGTGCTGGTGGGTTAAAGGTGTATACTCGCATTAACAAAAGAATACGTGATGGGGATGTATTCACTAATGCCTTAGAGGATTTAGACAGCTACTATAAACCAGCGGTGTGTGTCGCGGTGGATAGATTCAAATTCTTCAACCGCAATCAAGGCAAAGAAGAAGGTATCGAGGATTATGTTGCAGTCCTAAAAAATTTAGCACTTACGTGCAGATTTGGGGACTTACACGATTAACTTATTAGGGATCAAATAGTAATGCGAGCAGCCAATCCAGCCAAACAAGACGCACTATGGGCTAAAGGGGAGAAACCCTTATAAGATGTCATCGATATCGTTAAAAGGGCAGAATTAACAGGAAGATGCGCAAAAGTAGTGCTTGCAGAGAACAAAAGTAAACATGAAGACCCGGTTGTGGTTGCCAAGGTTAATGAAGTGAAGAAGAAAGTGCAATATTCAGCACAACACAAAAGCAAAGACAATGGTGAAAATGAGCATAAGTACACCAACACGAAATATTCCCAAAGGAGGTGCTACAGATGTGGAAGCAAGGCATATGGCGGACGACAGAAGATGTCCTGCACGCAATCAGAGATGCTCAAAATGTGGAAATTTTGGGCATTTCCAGAAGGTTTGCCAAAAGAAAACAGGGAGAAAAGTCAAATTGGTGGAGCAAACAGAAGCCAACGATTCTGATTTTTCAAGTGATGTAGAGGTCAACATGTATGTACTTAATCTTGATGATAGACAAAAGCCTAATGTTGACATGGAAGAAGAATCCAGGAAAAAGAAACCGAAATGCGAGATGTCGATTGGGGGAGTCAACATTCCAATTGTGGCGGACTCGGGATCTCCCTACACAATAATTAATAAGGAAATATGGGACAAGAAATTTGTCCAGGCATTGGGTAGAGAATTGTGTCCCCCAGACATCTAATTGAAAACATTCACAGGAGAACCGATCGAACTAGCTGGGTACAGGAAGTTGAAATTTGTGTTTAAGAATAGAGAAGCCATGTGCAATCTGTATATTTCATTTGCAGGTCCATCAGTATTGGGGTGGAAGGACCAGGGTAAGTTAGGCATTACCCTCAACCCCAATAGTCCGGAACCTGTTTTGGTAACACAAGATGATGTAGAATTAGGTTCTAAAATTTTACTAAAATACCCTAAAGTGTTTGATGGTAATATAGGAAGGTTAAAGGGTTTCCAGCACAAAATCCAGGTTAAAACCAATGCAGAACCAGTTATACATAAAGTGAGGAACATAACTTTTTCATTGAAATATGAAGTAAAGGTACAACTGGAAAGTTTACTCAAAGCTGGGGTCATAGAACATACTGAGTCTTCAGAGTGGGTTGCACCATTGGTCGTAGCCAGGAAGGCTAACGGCAAATTAAGATTGTGCATAGACTTACGTGACCTAAACAAATGCATTTTGGTAGACCAGTTTCCACTACCTAAAATCAGTGAAATGATGAGTCTAACAAAAAACATGATGTGGTTCTCTACCATCGACCTCACTGCAGCCTATCACCAGGTTTCCCTACATCCTGAGAGTAGGAAATACACCACCTTTATTTCTCCCTGTGGTTGTTTCAGGTACAAAAGAGTTCCATTTGGGTTGGCCTCAGCGGCCGCGATGTTTCAAAGGCTTATGCATGTGGTTTTCGTAGGGTTCGAAAATCTACTCATTTTCCAGGACGATCTCCTGGTAACGGGAAAAACGAGAGAGGAACACGACAAAAACCTATTCAAAGTTCTAAACACATTGCAAGAGAAAGGGATGACAGCCGAGTACAAGAAATGTAAGTTTGCCAAGCCACACGTAACATATTTGGGGCATGAAATTACGCAAGATGGCATAAAACCAAAAAAAGAATTGTTAAGGGCCATAAGAGAACACCCATTCCCAAAAGCAGGGAGGAAGTGCGTGCCTTTTTAGGGTTAATGGAGTTCTACTCAAAATTTTTAAAAGGGTTTTCGACAAAAACATACGACATCAGGCAGCAAATAAAACAGAAAAACAAGTTTGAATGGTCGCAAAAGTGTCAAGAAGCATTCATCTCTCTTAAAGAAGATATTTGTAATGCACCTCCATTGCAGGGATTCGATCCCAAGTTAGCGAGCATAATTACCACTGACGCAAGTGGGAGGGGCATTGGTGCTGTCCTCAGCCAAAAGAACTGTGATGGCAAGGAGGATACCATCGCCTTTGCCTCACGCTCCTTGACACCGACAGAAGAGAAATACTCGGTAATCGAGCGTGAGGCATTGGCATGCGTATGGGGACTTGAACATTTTCGTCAGTTTATATGGGGGAAGAAAGTCTTACTACGCTGCGACCACAAACCCCTAACAATATTGTTGACACCCAAGGGTCTATACACTGCTTCACCCAGACTAGCACGCATGTCAGTAAGATTATTAGACTTTGACTACGAATTGCAATATCTACCGGGTGTGAAGAATGTGGTGGCCGACTGGGGAAGACATGGGGGAGGAGTTTTGCGTGGCCAGTATCACAGATGAATTCCCTGGCATCACCAAACAAGAGTGGCAGAGTGCAGTAGAACAAGATGTAATTCTACAAGAGGTTAGCAAAATGGTGCAGGGTGGTTGGCCAGAAAAGAAACATGTACGCAATGAAGCAAGAATCTAATGGGAATTAAGGAACAAACTGTCCTTAGAGGGAGGATTCTTAATGAGGCAAGGGAAAATTGTCCCCCAGAAGCATTGAGAGCTAAAATACTAGAAATTTGTCACGAAGGCCATTTGGGTATCAACAAAACCAAGCGCAGAATCGAAAGTTGTTATTGGTGGCCTGGGTATGATTTAGCTATAGAGAGGAAAGTGAGAAACTGCATTCAGTGTGAGAACTCAGATAAGTCCCAAATCACATTTAGACCGGCATTACATCCCTTGCCCAGTCCAGAGATGCCGTGGGAGAGAGTGGGAATTGACCTAATGGGTCCGCTATGGAATAAGGAGGAGCAAGTGTACATAGTGGTACTCATTGATCACTTCTCATGGCCAGAAATAGAGATACTACGAAAGGCGGACTCAGGGAACATTGTTAGATTCCTCGACCAAGTTTTCACAAGGGAAGGCTTACCTAAGTTCATAGTAAGCGACAACGGGCCACAGTTCACCTCAGACATCTTTAAAAAGTACCTGGGCAGAAATGGTATTACACACAAAACCACGTCAGTGTACCATCCAGCAGGTAATGGGGCGGTGGAACGTTTTAATCGAGTTATCAAGGGAGTCATACAACTGGCCAATAACAACGGGTTGCAGTGGGTCAACGAATTGTCCAAAATGATATGGGCATACAGAATAACCCCTAATGAGTGTACCACTGCCAGTCCTTTCGAACTTATGAGAGGGAGAACCTGTATATCCAAAGACAATATAGGGTGGATGGTTACAGCTAAACATGCAGATTGGTCTCCACAAAAGATAAAAGAGAAGTTGTCACAGGCGCAAAACAAGTGCAAGGAGAAGTATGACCATAAGCACAATACCAAGCCAGTCACTCTTAAGGCGGGTGACTATGTAAGAGTCAAACATAGTGGTTTAATTGAAAAAGGGCAATGCCGTTATACTAAGCCATTGATGGTTGAGAGAATGTTTTGCAATTCAGCCCTCCTCAGCGACGGCAAAGTATGGCATGCGTCTGCCCTTTCAGTGTGCAAGAACAGATGTGGAGAATTAATTGAGAAGGATGAAACCATCACACCACAGGTACAATATCCTTCTGCAAAAGGAAGTCTGGGACATGATAAAAGAGGTACAAAAGGGTGGTGTGATGATTATGATTCAGATGAAGACAATGTGAGTACTCAAGACGAAATGCACAATATAACGGGTCCCTCCAGATGCGATGAGGAGTCTTCAAACCAGTCAAATGCACAGGTAACTACACCTGTAGAGGAGGCTCTGAATAAGACTGACAGACAGGGAGGTCTTTCTGCAAATCACGACACAGAGGTACCCAGTACCAGTAGTAGAGGAAGGGTTATTGTAAAACCATGTTGGTATAAGGATTTTGAATGTTACTAATATGCCTCCCCTCTCGTTCTCCTCCCTTCCCCCCCCTTCCCTCCTTTTCCCCTCAGGAAGGAGATGTGTTAAGATGTAGCATCTATATTACATCCTTCCCTCCCCCCGCCCTGCGGGCACCCGTACCCCTCGCGCGCTCACCTGTTACTCATGAAACAGCTGCCGTTCTAGAACGTCAGCTGAGGAGCTGTCATTCTGTTGAAGCCTCTATGGAGTTGACAAGTCTGTGGTTGCCAGGTAGGTCGCTCCCCCACCACACAGCTCCGCCTGTGTTGTCCGCCCGCTGCTGCTGCTGGTAAGCTCGCCCCTCCGCTTGTGGCCTCGGTGCCCGTATTTCTTGCTTTCTGTCTCTCCATTTTTCCTTCTGTGCCCCTCGCTGCCCCATTGTACTGTGACCGTATTTCTCTGTTTGTTTTCTCTCCATTTTTCCTTCTGTGCCCCTCGCTGCCCCATTGCACTGTGCCGTATTTCTCTGTTTGTTTTATCTCCATTTTTCCTTCTGTGCCCCTCGCTGCCCCATTGTACTGTGCCCGTATTTCTCTGTTTGTTTTCTCCCCATTTTTCCTTCTGTGCCCCTCGCTGCCCCATTGCACTGTGCCCGTATTTCTCTGTTTGTTTTATCTCCATTTTTCCTTCTGTGCCCCTCGCTGCCCCATTGTACTGTGCCCGTATTTCTCTGTTTGTTTTCTCCCCATTTTTCCTTCTGTGCCCCTCGCTGCCCCATTGTACTGTGCCCGTATTTCTCTGTTTGTTTTCTCCCCATTTTTCCTTCTGTGCCCCTCGCTGCCCCATTGCACTGTGCCCGTATTTCTCTGTTTGTTTTATCTCCATTTTTCCTTCTGTGCCCCTCGCTGCCCCATTGCACTGTGCCCGTATTTCTCTGTTTGTTTTATCTCCATTTTTCCTTCTGTGCCCCTCGCTGCCCCATTGTACTGTGCCCGTATTTCTCTGTTTGTTTTCTCCCCATTTTTCCTTCTGTGCCCCTCGCTGCCCCATTGCACTGTGCCCGTATTTCTCTGTTTGTTTTATCTCCATTTTTCCTTCTGTGCCCCTCGCTGCCCCATTGTACTGTGCCCGTATTTCTCTGTTTGTTTTATCTCCATTTTTCCTTCTGTGCCCCTCGCTGCCCCATTGTACTGTGCCCGTATTTCTCTGTTTGTTTTCTCCCCATTTTTCCTTCTGTGCCCCTCGCTGCCCCATTGCACTGTGCCCGTATTTCTCTGTTTGTTTTATCTCCATTTTTCCTTCTGTGCCCCCGCTGCCTCTCTCCATTCCCGCCGCTGCGTCCCTGCGGCCCCGCCCCCTGACTGCCCATTCGCTGCCCCTGCCTCCCGCCTCCCAGCTGCTCCTCCCTCCCACCTCCCCTATATGGCGGCCGCTGTGCGGCCGCGCCGCTGGCGCGCCGAAGGCGCGCCTAAGGCAAGCCCGTCCGCGCCCGTCCGTGCCTGGACCGCGCCCAGCGCCAGAACCCCTGGACCGCGCGCCCCCCGCTCCAGCCTCGAGGACCGACGCCGATACGATGCCACCACACTCCACGCCCTCAACCCCGGACGGACGCACAACTGCTTCAAGGCCGCCCCGAAACGCACCCATGGTCCCTTCAGCTGCCGGAACTGCAGCTACACCAGCCTCAGAGCCACCGAGGCGCCCGCCAAGAAGGACCTCAACCACCTCCGGTGCATCCTACTGAACACCCGCTCCGCACGCAAACACGCCGTCGAGCTCTGGGACCTGCTCGACACATCATCACCAGACGTCGCCTTCCTGACAGAGACCTGGATGAACGACTCAACCGCCCCCGACATCGCCATAGCCATCCCAGACGGCTATAAGATCACCCAAAGGAGACCGCATCAACGCAGTAGGAGGAGGAATCGCCATCGTCCACAAGAACACCATCAGGGTCTCGACCAGCACCGACGACACTCTCAGCACCGCCGAACACATGCACTTCCAGATCCACACGGACCCCAAAACCACCCTTAGAGGCACCCTTGTCTACAGACCCCCTGGGCCCCGACCCCAGTTCAGCGACTCCATCGCCGACTTCATCAGCACGCACGCCCTGACCTCTACCGACTACATCCTCCTCGGAGACTTTAACTTTCACCTGGAGAACAACAACGACAGCAACTCCACCACCCTGATCGACAGCCTCGCCAACCTCGGCCTGAGCCAGCTCGTCACAACACCGACCCACTGCGCCGGCCACACGCTTGACCCCATCTTCTCCTCAAGCTCCCACGTCTCCTTCAGCCACACCACGGAACTCCTCTGGACCGACCACCGCTGCATCCATTTCACCTTCCAGAAACCCACCACACACCACCACACCCAACAGATCCCACGCCGCTGCTGGAGCAAAGTCACCGAAGACCAACTCCGGGCAACCCTCGCTCTCAGCCCTCCCTCCGACCCATCCAACACCGACGACGCTGCCTGCAACCGTAGACGATGGATGGACGACTGTGCCAACACCCTCGCCCCGCTGAAAAAGCTCACCTACAGCGACACCACCAAAAGAGCCAGCTGGTTCACCTCGGAACTCCTAGCTTCCAAGCGTACCTGCCGGAAACTAGAGAAGAAATGGCACAGCGATAAGACACCGGACAGCCACACAGCCCACAAAGACGCCATCCGTAACCACCACCACCTCATCAGGTCCACCAAGAGAATCTCCTTCAAAGACCGCCTCGACAACAACGCACACAACAGCAAGGAGCTTTTCAACATCGTGAAGGAACTCTCCAATCCCAGCTCCAACACCAACGACATCCCGCCGTCGCAACCCCTGTGCGATTCCCTCGCCACCTTCTTTCACCGCAAGATCGCCGACATCCACGACAGCTTCAACACCCAGACAACCCCAACTAAGATCGATACACCAGACCCGCCACACACCATCGACCATGACCCCTGCCAGCCTGGGCCAGCGTGAACATCGAGGACACCATCAAGACCATGAGCACAATACACTCCGGCTCCCCGTCAGACCCTTTCCCGCACCACATCTTCAACAAAGCCAGCAGCTCCATCGCACCCCACCTGTGCAACATCATCAACCTCTCCTTCGAGACCACGACCTTCCCAGAGAGCTGGAAACACGCAGAGATCAACGCCCTACTCAAAAACCCAAGGCGGACCCGAGAGACCTCAAGAACTTCCGGCCCATCTCTCTGCTTCCGTTCCCAGCCAAGGTCATCGAGAAGATCGTCAACAAACAGCTAACCCGATACCTCGAAGAAAACAGCATCCTGGACCCATCCCAATCAGGGTTCCGCAGCAACCACAGCACTGAGACTGCCCTCATCGCCGCCACCGACGACATCAGGATCCTGCTGGACAATGGTGAGACCGCAGCCCTCATCCTGCTGGACCTCTCCGCCGCCTTCGACACTGTCTGCCACCGCACTCTACACGCACGCCTCCACGACGCAGGGATCCGAGACAAGGCCCTGGAATAGACCACCTCCTTCCTCGACGGCAGAACCCAGAGAGTCCGCCTCCCACCTTTCCGATCCGAAGCCTCCGAGATCATCTGCGGCGTACCCCAGGGATCGTCCCTCAGCCCAACACTGTTCAACATCTACATGGCCCCGCTCGCACGCATCGCCAGACAACACGACCTCAACATTATCTCCTACGCCGACGACACTCAACTGATCCTCTCCCTCACCAAGGACCCCCTCGCCGCCAAAGCCAAACTCCATGACGGAATGAAGGCCGTCGCCGATTGGATGAAGATCAGCCGACTAAAGCTGAACACGGACAAAACGGAGGTCCTCATCCTCGGCTCCAACCCCTCAGCCTGGGACGACTCCTGGTGGCCAACGACGCTGGGAGCAGCCCCGACACCCACCGACCACGCACGCAACCTGGGAGTCATCCTCGAATCAACGCTCTCCATGGCCAAGCAAGTCAACGCAGTCTCCTCCTCCTGCTTCAACACCCTCCGCATGCTTCGCAAGATCTGCAGGTGGATCCCGACAGACACAAGAAGAACAGTCACCCAGGCCCTCGTCAGTAGCAGACTAGACTATGGGAACGCCCTCTACGCGGGAGCCCCGGCCAAGCTCATCAAGCGACTGCAACGCATACAAAACGCCTCCGCACGACTGATCCTCAACGTACCACGCCACAGCCACATCACCCCCCACTTGAGGAACCTGCACTGGCTCCCCGTCGACAGGAGGATCACCTTCAAACTCCTCCCCCTCGCACACAAGGCACTCCACAAAACTGGCCCAGCCTACCTCAACAGACGACTCTTCTTCTACGTCCCCAACCGCCAGCTCCGCTCCGCCGACCTCTCCCTCGCCACCGTCCCCCGCATTCGAAGAACAACCACCGGCGGCAGATCCTTCTCACACCTCGCCGCCAAGACCTGGAACACCCTTCCACTAAGCCTACGAAAGACCCAAGACCTGCTGACCTTCAGGAGGCTACTCAAGACCTGGCTGTTCGACCAGTAGCAGCATCCCCCTTCCCTCTCCCCAGCGCCTTGAGACCCTCGCGGGTAAGTAGTGCGCTCTACAAATTCTGTGATTGATTGATTGATTGATTGGTTACTGCGGGGTCCTCCCTCCTCGGTGTGCTGTTATACTGCAATAAACTTCATCTTGAAGGCATCCTGACTCACGCCTTAATAAACCCCTACCTAAATCACTAGTTTGGAACAATTTCTCTATCCTTCAACCAACTGGCACATCCGATATATGTTTGGGGTGGGCAGAAGCTCCTTTCTCTAAAGGCAGTCCATATCAAATGGGTTTCAAACTCTCAGGCAGATCACCTAATCAAAGTTTTTCCTTGCTCCCAGGATTTAATTCTGAGCCCTTTGATTTTTTAGCTACTTTGCCATATTTGGGCTGTTACTCAGGTAGACTTATTTGCAAAACACCACAATTCTCAGCTCCCTGAGTTTTTTTTCAAGATTTGAGGATCAAGAAGCAATGCGAAAAGATGCCTTGACCAGCGCATGGCCAAAAGTCCTTCTTTATGCCTTCCCTCCCATACCCTTAATTCTGAGGGTTTTGGCAAGACTTCAGCGGGAACCAGCAGCCATAGTCATGATATTGCCCTGGGAGACCTTGGTTTCCTGTCCTTTAGTAGCTGTCTGTAGATTACGAATGGATACTTCATCTATCTCCCTGTCTTCTGAGTCATCCACCTTTGTCTCTATCCTCTCTCTGCAGGCTAAAACTATTGTCCTGGATGTTGAGAGAGAAGGTTTATTAAATAGAGGAATTTCCAATTATGTTTCCATCTCTCTACGGGCTTCAAGGATGACCGAGAAAAAAGGCTTACTGTCTTCATTGGGCCTCTTTAGACATTTGGTGTAGATCTAAAAAACTCCCTCTAGTTCAGACTTTTCCAGAAGACAGTCTTCAATTTCTACAAGATGGTTTTAACAAAAACCTTTCCTTATCTAGAATTAAACTCCAATGGTCTGTTATTAAGACTTTTAAATTGCCTTGGAATGACCTTTCCTCCATTGAACCTGTATTATTTCTGTGCTCTTTTCAGATAATGTTGGTACACTTAGGGGCCGATTCCGATTCGGGCCGGAAAACGTACCGACCGACTCGGAGCCGGAATTAATACCGACCGACACGTACAGGTGCAGGCCGACCCGCAAAGTACGATGAGAAGCGTGCAAAATCCGACCGACTCGTACGGAACACAAGCCGAACGACCGAGCCGCGCGGAAAACAGCCATCCGGCCGGAAAACCATGCGAATTGAACCGACCGACACGCACCAGGAATGAACCCGAACGAAACGTACCCACAAAGTCCGACCCACGCAGTACGATGCAACGCGTGGAAAACACGACCGAGTCGCACGGAGCCCAAGCCGTACGACCGACACGCATACAAAACTGCGAGCAGGAGCAACCCAATACACCGCGACAGACGCATACGCAGCATAGAAAACAGCACAAACACAGCGTGAACGACTCGGAGAAGCTTGTACGAGACAACTGCAGGGTCCGACTCGGTCACAAGAACGTCTCCTACATGCACAAAAAGTACAAAGGGAAAAACACACAAAAAAAGACCAAACAAGCAATTACAAAGCCAATAAATACTGGGGGGGGGGGACAGGGAACAAAGACACACCCACAACTCCACCCATATAAAGGACACAAATCCCTACCATGATCCTTTGCAAATTCTAATGACCTGCCAGCACACAACAGACAGCAACCACCCACTCACCCACAGCTCATCCATCACACAAGCCACACACCATCAGCACCTAAACAAATAGCACCCTCACATACACCCAGCTAAACACACACTCACACACCCTCACCTGCACTCCAACACACACATCACTCACCATCACCACCCATCACCATGCCCCCAAAGAAGAATCATAAGTTCCTAGATAGTGAATTGGAAGTCCTGGTAGATGAGATCCTCAGGGTAGAGCCACAGCTGTTTGGTACACTGGTCCAACAGACACCCATGCCGCAGAAAACCAAGATGTGAGAGAGGATCGTCGACAGGGTGAACGCACAATCACCATGTTTGCGGACAAAGGTAGACATCCAGAACAGGTGGTATGACGTGCGCAGGAGGGTCAGGGAGCTGTTGAAGAAGGACTACCTCTTGAGCCAACACACCGGCAGTGGCCCTCCTGCCAAACCAGTATACCTCAGGCCCTGGGAGGAGAAGGTGCGGGCCATCCTACCACCAGTGAGCGTCTATGGACTAGAAAACATCCCAGAGCCTGGTGAGTACACAACAAATGTACACAATATTGTGCGACAATACACACACATCACTGTCAAGGGGAGAGTCAAACCATGCACCCTAAGCAAATACACACCAACCAGAACAGAATCATCCCAAAATGTGTATGTCAGTCAGATAAACACAACACATGCCATCTCATAGTGATATGTAACTGTGTCATCACATGTACAAACACAACTACAACTACAGCTAGGCAGTGGCACAAATATAACTAACAAACACATCCAGACATGTAGCCACCACTACAACACCACCTCACAGTGAAGCCCACTGAAAGGAAGGAATCTTGTGTATGCTGGGCAAGTCAGTGTAGCCAATAGCATCATGGGAGTCGTAGTCACAGATATTGCCCACCCTCACAATGCGCACATCAACACCACCATGAACCATGCTCACATCACAGGGAGTGGAAAACAACTGACAAGATGGCTGACACTGGCTACTGCTGTGGGGAGCACAAGGACCTGCTGGCAACTGTGCACCAACCAACAGCAGGACACCACTGACTGACATCCTGAAAGACAACTTGCACTCCCTGCAACGGAAGCACGTTCCATGGTGGAGAATCTGGCTGGGTGGGAAGGAGGACTGACAGCACTGACCATAGTTACCAGCAGCTCCACTCACACACACCCCTAACACAAACTCCACAAAACTCACCTGGGAGAATGCATTGCCTCACACTCTAATCAAATATCCCACAAAGAACCACAACCCTGGGTCATGCAGTGTGAAGCACAGGGACACACATGGGACTTGTAGCAAAACAAACCCCAGGATAACACTGTCAGCCATCTTGTCAGCACAGGCACACAACCCCACAGGGAAGCAGAGTCAAAAGGAAGGAAGCATGGGCATGCTGGGAAGTGGGGTGGAGGCAATAGCATGATGGGAGTGGTAGTCACAGATATTGGTCACTCCCACAACTGTCCCATCAACACCACCCTGAGCCATGCGCACATCACAGGGAGTGGAAAAGAACTGACAAGATGGCTGACACTGGGTACTGCTGTGGGGAGAACATGGCCCTGCTGGGAACTGGGCACCAACCAACAGCAGGACACCACTATCAGCCATCTTGCCATTGCTCTCACACTCACACACAGTGAAGTCCACCCAAAAGCAAGTAAGTATGGGCATGCTGGGAAGTGGGGTGGAGGCAATAGCATGATGGGAGTGGTAGTCACAGCCCAACATCCCCCACCCACATGGCCCAGCAAGCTCACGCCCAAGCATGCACACCTCACAGGGAGTCAAAAGCCACTTCAAAGATGGCTGACACTGGTGCTCAGTTGTGGGGAGCACATGGCCCTGCTGGGAACTGGGCACCAACCAACAGCAGGACACCACTGTCAGCCATCTTGCCATTGCTCTCACACCCACACACAGTGAAGTCCACCCAAAAGCAAGTAAGAATGGGCATGCTGGGAAGTGGGGTGGAGGCAATAGCATGATGGGAGTGGTAGTCACAGCCCAACATCCCCCACCCACATGGCCCAGCAAGCTCACACCCAAGCATGCACACCTCACAGGGAGTCAAAAGCCACTACAAAGATGGCTGACACTGGTGCTCAGTTGTGGGGAGCACATGGCCCTGCTGGGAACTGGGCACCAACCAACAGCAGGACACCACTGTCAGCCATCTTGCCATTGCTCTCACACTCACACACAGTGAAGTCCACCCAAAAGCAAGTAAGTATGGGCATGCTGGGAAGTGGGGTGGAGGCAATAGCATGATGGGAGTGGTAGTCACAGATATTGGTCACCCCCACAACTGTCCCATCAACACCACCCTGAACCATGCGCACATCACAGGGAGTGGACAAGAACTGACAAGATGGCTGATACTGGGTACTGCTGTGGGGAGCACAAGGCCCTGCTGGCAACTGTGCACCAACCAACAGCAGGACACCACTGACTGACATCCTGAAAGACAACTTGCACTCCCTGCAATGGAAGCACGTTCCATGGTGGAATATCTGGCTGGGTGGGAAGGAGGGCCGGATGTCAACCAAATACAACCAATGCAGACCATGTACACACCCCAACATTCATATAGAAATGCCCAAAGTATGCAGGGCAATGTGCTACACCAATATCAACCTCTGACTGTGACAACTTAGGACAATGCAATGTACAGGCCCGCATCCAGAGGTACAGTCACAACTGTCATGTGTGTCAACCATTCATGCCTGCAGAAACATAACATACATTGTGTGTGTCTCCCAAAAACAGGTGATGATGGGGACACAGCAGCAGACGCTGAGGATTCCCTGTCCCAGGCTCAAGGGGAAACGGAGCTCACTGGTGTGGAACAGCCTCTGCCCTCCTCGGATGACGAAGACCTACCTGGCACCTCCGGAGCAAGTCATCATGCAGCACCAGCAGGACCACCAGCTGCACCCCCTGCACCCACCCCTCCAACGACTGTCAACACACATACCACCCCTGCTGACACGGACAGACCAAGGAGCACCACCACCACCAGCACATGGACCCTGGACCAACGTGGGGCTATGGACACCAACACCACCAACAACCCCCAAGGGGGCCCAGGGTCACCTGTGCGTGCCACCTCAGGTACTGCACGTGTCGCCAGGGGTGGTGGGAGACATAGGTCACTGATCGCAGAGGGGTCTGGACTGCATGATGACCCACAACTGGTACGCATAGCCGATGCGTACCAGTCCAGCACCGGAGAGCTCAGCCAGGTAGTGGGGCTCCTCAGGGACATTAAACAGCAGCAGGCTGCCCATCATGCCCGCTTGGACTTGCACATGTCCCGTGTGGAGTCCAAGTGGGACACACTGCAAGAGTTGACGGCGGTGCATAGGGACATATTACAATGCCTCCGCCAGATGAGCAGCAACCAGTCAACACCTCCCTGTGTGCCCACAACATCTGGTGCTGAAACAACTGCAACTTCCACAGGGAGGGTGGATGACTCTGGCGGAGAGTCTCCTGCACCGCAGCAGCCTGCACTTGAGAGTCCCCCCCCAAAGAAGAGGGGTCGTCCGAGGAGGGGCAAGTGAGAGGCCGATGGCCATGTGCAACCCCCAGGAAGCCAAAACCTGTACTGGATAATCACCTTTGTGCGCAAACTGTTCACCCTGTTGACTGCAACACAACTCCCCCACATGACATGGGGAGTACAAGTTGGACCAATGTATCAGATGACTGTGGACTTTATTCTGGACATATCTGCCACCAGGACTTCCAATTCATCTAGGAACTTAGGATTGAAATCAAAATGTACAGCACCCACCATCCTGTGCACTATACACACACATGTATGACAATAAACACACTAATACACCATTCCTGCCTCTGTTGTGATTCCAACGTGGTTCCTGTCATGGAGATGATGACCTGCGAAATTACACTGTGCATGCTAACTGCTACAGCAAGTACAACACAGGCATGTGAGTCATGGCAACGTGACACATATGAGGGAGACACACCACCAGGGCTACACAACATATACACACCTAGCCCATCTGACTCATCGCCTACACTGATGTTGCCAGGAAATACGGTGTAATGCACAGACACAACACCTATTCACAGTCTCTGTCAACTAGCCCACTGGTGCAGTAAGCAAATGTCAGTCAGATGTGTGACCACAGACAACGCACATCACAAAGTGAAGCACAGGTTTATTACACATTTGCAACATGTTGTAACCACTACAGATGCAAGGCAATCCCACCTGGCAGCGGGCACACAGTCAACAAGTGTAGAAGGAAGGAAGTCCATGGGTGTGGCGCACATCACCTGTAGGGACACGACAGCTACCACCCTGGAAGTCGAATCACGGTGTTGGGGATCACAGTTGACCAAACCACTCTGAAAGTACCCTGTGAAGGACAGAAATGAAACACAGTCAAAAGCACTGAAGAACAGGACAGAACTGCAATACTCATGCCCAATACATGTCACAAGATACCCACCCAGAACCAAGTTAGCATGTCAACACTGTTGGGGAGTACAGACTACCTGTAAGGACACATCGCTACACGCATACAGTCATGTAGCACATGGACACACTCAAACAGCACCAGAGCACCACCAACACTTATCATGCATACTCACATCATTGACATGACATCTCTGGATACTCACATTCAGCTGAAGAAGTTGGTGATGAGCTGTGTGCGGACATCACCATCATCATCATCATCATCATCACTGGCATCGTGGTCCAGACCAGGATCCTCCAGAGGTGGCGGATGTTGGTCATCGTCATCCAGGATGAGAGGCAACTCCTTCCGCACTGCCAGGTTGTGTAGCATGCAGCAGACGATGACAATCTTGCACACCTTTGCTGGGGCATATGGGAGGGCCCCTCCTGTCTTGTCCAGGCAGCGGAAGCGGCTCTTCAGGAGACCAAAGGTCCGCTCAATCACTCTCCTGGTCCGACCATGTGCCTCATTGTAGCGCATCTGGCCTGGTGTCACAGGGTTCCTGAGGGGCGTCAGCAACCACGGCATGTTGGGGTATCCGGAGTCACCTACATACAGACAATTGCACATTAGCTGAGTTGGAAAAGAGGGTGGAACACTACATTGCAGAACACACACAATGGCACTAAGTCAGTACACACCAACAAGCCAGGCACGCTGGTTCCGCATCTGTGACATTATCCTCTGGATGCGACTACTCCTCATCACGTAGGCATCGTGTGCAGAACCGGGGAAACGGGCACAGACGTGTGAGATGCTCATATCTGCAAGACATACCACCAGTGCATTGACCGAGTGGTAGTGTTTGCGGTTCCTGTATGCCTGCTCTTGGGCCTGTGGTGGTACCAAAGCAACATGTGTCCCATCAATGGAGCCAATGACATGCGGCATCCTCCCCAGGGCATAGAAGTCACTCTTCACGTCAGTGAGTTGTTGGAGTCTAGGGAAATAGATGTACTGGTTCAGGTAAATCAACATAGCCTCCAAAACATCGCGGAGCACACGGCTGAACATGGTCTGTGACATCCCACCAGCAGTCGCCACAGTGTGTTGAAAGGGACCGGTGGCAAAGAAGTGTAGGGCTACCATCACCTTCACCTTGGGGGTCAGCGCTGTAGGGTATGTCCGACCAGCTTGCAAATGTGGGGCCAACCACACCGTCAACACCTCAATCAGCGGCCTGGTGAAGCGGTACCGTCGGATGCAGTCCCGTTCCACCATGGTTGCAAGGTCAGGGAATGGTCTATGGACAGCTGGTGCCCTGCAGTGCATAGGTGAAGAAAGAAAGATTGTCAGTCACCCCACATATGTGGCATTGACCATACTCAATATCACATGATACATCATGTGATACATCATTATGAGGCACAAGTACATGATGTGTGCAGTTCCGTAAGGACATGTAGGGCACATACATGGCCAACATCTAACATCACAGTTCCACAAGTGGCATCAACAAGTCCCAGGTTGTGCCATGGGATATCATGAGGCCGTGTCACAGTTCCCATCTCCTGCTGCCACGTTCCAAACACACCCCACAGTGACATGTGAGGACAGATGTGCCCCAGGCATCACAGCTCAACGACAGGTAGATTCCCAGGGACCCTGTATTGCCACATGGACACTGGCATGACATGGTGTATCATGAATACACCACAGCAAAACAACCGTGACCCCCACAGGTAGTGGTCCCTGTTGCCTCTGCAGGACAGACATGGACGTCTGTGACACACACACGTACAACATCAAAGTCCATGCACAAACAACGTGGATGTGGAGACTGTCTCCCATTGTGCACATGGAATCAGAGACATTGTAAACACAACATGCACACAGACTGTGGAGGACCATCACCATTGTGGCAATGGGTCACCCTGGGACGTACATACCGTCACACATGGGACTCAGGGGGTATGTGACATGACATACACATACACCACCGTGAAATGTGACCATGCCACATGCACAGAAATGAACAGTTGCACATCACAGTGGTCATGTACATGAAACACCAAGGACTCTGTCCCCATGAACACGTGCACAGCCTGGGAGTGGCTGCCCCCAAGTGCCACCCACAGAACAACATGTTCACCCCCATACACGGGAATAGGTAATGCAGGCTTACATGCCTCAGGATACAGTGTGGACAGGGTGTGGTGTTGTAGGTGTGCCCCTCACTCCCTGGGAAGTATATGTTGCTGGCATATATTCACCTGTGACAGGCATGGTGACATATGCCAGTGACTTGTACAGGGACGCGTTGTACAGCAATGGACCGATCGGTGTGCCCGGCCGGCCCATTGCATTCAATGTGAGCGGGTGCAGCGTTGTATCCGGGTACGCGTTGAACAGCAATGGACCGATCGGTGTGCCCGGCCGGCCCATTTCATTCAATGTGAGCGGGTACGCGTTGTATCCGCAATACGCGTTGAACAGCAATGGACCGATCGGTGTGCCCGGCCGGCCCATTGCATTCAATGTGAGCGGGTACGCGTTGTATCCGCAATACGCGTTGAACAGCAATGGACCGATCGGTGTGCCCGGCCGGCCCATTCCATTCAATGTGAGCGGGTACGCGTTGTATCCGGGTACGCGTTGAACAGCAATGGACCGATCGGTGTGCCCGGCCGGCCCATTGCATTCAATGTGAGCGGGTGCAGCGTTGTATCCGCAATACGCGTTGAACAGCAATGGACCGATCGGTGTGCCCGGCCGGCCCATTGCATTCAATGTGAGCGGGTATGCGTTGTATCCGCAATACGCGTTGAACAGCAATGGACCGATCGGTGTGCCCGGCCGGCCCATTGCATTCAATGTGAGCGAGTACGCATTGTATCCGCAATACGCGTTGAACAGCAATGGACCGATCGGTGTGCCCGGCCGGCCCATTGCATTCAATGTGAGCGGGTACGCGTTGTATCCGGGTACGCGTTGAACAGTAATGGACCGATCGGTGTGCCCGGCCGGCCCATTGCATTCAATGTGAGCGGGTACGCGTTGTATCCGCAATACGCGTTGAACAGCAATGGACCGATCGGTGTGCCCGGCCGGCCCATTGCATTCAATGTGAGCGGGTACGCGTTGTATCCGGGTACGGGTTGAACAGCAATGGACCGATCGGTGTGCCCGGCCGGCCCATTGCATTCAATGTGAGCGGGTACGCGTTGTATCCGCAATACGCGTTGAACAGCAATGGACCGATCGGTGCGCACCCATTGGCTATGGCCTGGCCTGGCAACGGACGCGTTTTCAAATCTTGAACGAGTCTGATGCTGGAAATTCAGTTGGTCACCCACAACAATGTTGCAAATTCATGGGTGTCATGAAGTTGAACTTTTGAAGGATGCTGTGGGCGTGTGTAAGTGGTGCAATTCCATGGATTGGCCAGATTCAGAAGATGCTAAAGACTTGGACCTATCACTTTGGACACATGGGATAGTATCTGCATCTGCAGCACACATATAATGCTGGCTGTTCCCCTGAGAGCTCACTTGCCTGCACTACATGCTCCAGGACGACATCTGCCACCACCACTGCTGCTGTATCTGCACCCTCTGGACCCTGCAATGGCACGTACTGTGGAGAGAGCCCCAGCCTTCAGCACTGAGGAGAACCAGGCCCTGCTGGACAGCCTCCTTCCACAGTACAGCAAGCTGTATGGGAAAGCAGGGGAGCAGGTGAGTGTGCTGTCCACTGCCTTACTAAATGTGCTTGTTGTCTGACTAGCAAGGCTAACAGTCTGCACGCCACTGGCTAGCAGGCTCACTGAGTAGTTGTCACCCCCATAGTGTGTAGTTACATGCACTGAACAGGTATAGTGCAGTGACAGTGCATTTAAACAAGGTTTTACTTCCCAGGCAATGATACCATGTAGTAACTGCTGGCATACTGTCCATAGCCATCGTTGCACTGCCTGTGTACATCATGTGCCCCTGTGATTGAGACATGTATATCCAACTGTGTAATGCACGGATATGTTGCATGTGTAGTAATGGCATTCTCACTTTGTCTTCCTCACAGGTTGATGCCCACCAGAAGCAGAAGATATGGCTGACCATCGTCCGGGCAGTGAGATCCGTGGGGGACTACAAGCGCCGGATCCGCAACTGCCAGAAGAGGTGGCAGGACCTTCGGGGCTGGACCCGGAGGATCGCACGGGTCCAGCTGAAGCTGTCGCCTCCTCGCAGGAGGGGCGGACACCGGACCCTGACCCCCCACATGCTCAGGATCCTGGTGGTGGTTTTCCCTGATCTGGATGGGCAGCTGAAGGCTAGAGAGCAGCAAGGAGGGGGTGAGTCCATGACTGCATTGTGAACTTTGTCTGCCATGCTATGTGCCCTCCTCTGGCCTGGTTGAACTTCCACAGTACATCAGTGATGTGGTCCAGGACCCATGTCCCTCGATTGTGCACTGCCCACTCCTCATCTGATACCCAGGTGTGGCCCTTGCAGTCAGGGAATTGTGTCACTTGGGTACAGCATCTGTTCCCCTAACTCTGTGGTGGGCATCATGGGTGGGTCCTTTGCTTACACAATGCCTGTGTTCTGACATGTAATCTGCGTGTTACTTTGATATGTGGTCCAATTGCTGAGCTGATCCACCACATGTGCCTGGGGTATCTGGCACACACCCATGCTTCGGGTGGGAACAATGCTTGGGCCCCAGGAGTGTGTATATTACGTGTGTCACACATACTTAGCCAGCTGCCTACTGTCCAGGGCTCATCCCTCATTCATGTGGGGCAGGACAGTCATGCCTACTCCAGGCCATACAATACACTCTGTACTCCCACTCCCGTGTATCAGCTGACACGTTGTGCTCAGTGATATGTCCCCTCAGGTGTCTGCCTCTGTGTCAGTGTGCTGTGGCTTCCTTGTCATGACTGCTGGGGTGTCTCTCGGTTGGGGCTCAGCATGCCACCGGAGATGTGACCATAGTAGACGATACTTGGGTGACACATAGGTGTTTGATCACCTGACCGTGCAGACTGGGGTATGCGAATGTGAAGTTCAGGCAGCTGTTTCCCATTCACAGCAGATTGTGAGGTGCTCAGGTTCAGAGGGTTGTGTTACAGGTCTCCCATATGTCCAATCAGTATGACGTGGACAGATAAGGGTTCAGATGATGTGGTGTGTGGGGGATGTACATGTGCACTTGTTCAGCTCCAGGACTTGCATTCCCCATGACCTACTATTGTGACACAGTGCAGACTGTTGTTGTCTGGCTGCCCTGCCCATGTGACTGGAGACAGTGATGTATGACTTAGCAGGCATGCCTGTGCCATGGCATGTAACTTCCTATGAGTGATCCTGCAGGGGAGTGACATGTGCTACATGCACACCATTGTGGCAATGGCTATCAGGACATGGGTGCATCATGGTGTCTGTCGCTGGTATGCATCACATGCATTTCATATTTGACTCTGGGCATCCCTTTCATCCGGACACCTGTACTGACTCAGTGGCAAGAGTTGTGATGTGTTTTCTGCACTGTCCAACTACTGTGTAGGTGGTGCATGTGTCCACACTGGGGTATGCCATCCAACAGACACCAGACAGATGTGTGCAAGGCCAGGAGGGATGTGAGTGCCATGGTTGACCATCAGACTGACAATTGGCTACTCCTATTCTGTTTGGGCACTTTTGGCAATGTTCAACTAAGGATGCCAGGGCTTGCACTGTAATGTGCTGTACTTACTGTGGTGTGTGCGTTCGGTGCAGGTGACTGATGTCTGTCTGTTTCCCTATTGTTTGCAGATACATCCACAGCCACAGGAGGGGACAGCTCTACGGACCAGGAGGAGCCGCAGAGCCAGACTGGGTCAGCAGCCGAGGAGTGGTCGGAGGGACCCAGTGGCACGGAGGGCGAGGGGAGCCACACTGAGGAGTCCTCAGCACCATCCACCTCAGCTGAGGACCACAGCAGCTCGGAGGATGACTCCCTTGTGGATGCGGGTGTCAGCAGCCACCACACCCCAGCTAGTGTTGCTGTCCCCGCCACCACCACCACCGCCCTCACATCGGCTCCCATTCCCGAGGTCCATGGAGGCTCCCATGTTCGGGAGCGTGTCTCCTTCGGGCCAGGCACCGCACCCCCTGCCCCTGTGTCCCCTGCTGCCCTGAGTGAGGAGTCTGTGTACCTCCTTCGCCAGCTCCATGTAGGGCAGACAGCGATGCTGAGTGTCCTCCATGCACACACCACTCTGTTGACTCAGCTGGTGTCGTTCATGGAGGGCATCTCATCGGGCATGTCTGCCCTACAGAGGGGCAATAGGTCCATGGACTCCTCCCTGACAGCAGCAGTGTCCCTCCACCAACAGTCCCTCACCCCTCCTGCCTCTGCCCCATCCACACTCCCCAGCACCTTACCTGTCCCAAGCACACACACACCGGCACAGGCACACACCAGCACAGACACGAGCAGCACACAGACACACACACCACAAACAAGACGCACACGCACGCACAGTCAGGGGACTGAAACCACACTCACAGGGGATGGGGCCCAGGCACACACACACGCATCCACGAGCACTGCGCAGTCCTCAGTTGCCTCTCCCTCCAAAGCCCCCTCCCTTGCCTCACCTGCAACCCCAAAGACACAGCGGCTCTTCCTCAGTGACCTCGGCCTCTTCCCCTCCGATCCAGCTGATCCAGCATTCAGGGGGAAGAGGAAGCCCACCCACATGGAGCGGAGTGCCCCTCGCCCCCGGACACCCTCCCCCAGGAGCAGACTGACTGACGCCCCCATCCGCAAGTCCCCCCGGACCCGGAAGAGCAAGACCCCGCCGCCGCCCTGCAGCTCAGGCACCAAGTCTCCTTCCTCCATCCCTCAGGCCCCCACTCCACAGGTGCCACCACCACACCCTGCCCCAGGTTCCCCCACCCACAGATACACCATCCCCAAAAAAATCTGGCCTTCTCCCCCTGCCACTTGCTCTTCCGGCCCCACCCCCCGCTGCGCTTGTCTGTGCCACTGGTGTGGAGACGGTGTCCTCCCCTCTGTCCTGCCCACCTTACCTGATCCCCATTCTCCTCCCCTGGAGGTAGGCACTGCAGTGGAGTCCACTACCACCCTGTCTGACTTGGGCACTGCAGTGGGGGACCTGTCCACTCCATCTGCACGGTCCACTGCAGTCGTGCCGGCACCCACACCATCAGTGTCATGCCCCCCAGTTGTGCCGGCACACACCATGTCAGACACCTCCACTGCAGTTGTCAGTGGCTCTTCAGCACCCACCACCCCTTCCCTGCCTCCTTCTGGTGAGCCCTGATCCTGTCCCTGCGGTGCCTGGCCTGCCCCCCGTATACCCCACCGAGGGGATTGTCCCTGGTTTTTATCAGTGCAGGCATGCGTAGGGTGACATCTGCCACTGTCACCCTGTTTAGACTTTCAGGATGGACTGGCCATTGGCCTTTGTTTCTTTTTACTGGACTTCAACTTTTGAACCCACATATGCTGAATAAAGCGACTTTCTGTTCTCTAGTGCTTTTGCTTCTGATGTACATGATGTTGATGATGCTAACCATGCCCTTGCTGCAGTGATGGTGATATTTGGTCTCATGAAAATGAAGTGTTACTGTTCAGGAACCCATGGGGTCCAGGGGGAATGTGTCCTATCCTGTGGTGTATCCATGTCATCCTTAGCAGCATCTGAGGAGGGTGTCATATTTTCAATATTTGGCAATGGGATTTCCTACTTACATTAGCAATGTCACATCTGTGGCTTCCACCCCTGCACATCTGCTGTGCTTGCCATTGTTCAATTATTCTACTTCCCTGACCGTGTGGCCATCTCCACTGGACATGCAGGTTTGGGCATCAATGGGGAAGGACTCATCTGTGTTGTCAGTGCAACTTGCTATACATGTGTGTTGGATCTGTGCTGATGATTTCGTTGACACTCCCATGACCAGGCTGATGTGACGGGAGCCTTCATTTGGTGCAAATTGTTGACTGTGTGACCAAGTGTTCTGCTGACATGATGGAGCCCTACTGTGGCAACATATGGCACAGCTTTCCTCACACAGGAGTGGAGTCCCCTCATGGCAGTGTGTACTCCTGTGACATCGCCTGCGCCCAAGGTGTGTGTTGTATGAGCATGTCTGTGTGTTCACTTCCATTTTGCTGTGCATGCTGGGATCCCTAGTGGTGTTCCTGTTTGTGATGCTTGCTGAGTTGACCTATGTTCCCCCAAAGTCTTCTCCTTGGGTTCTCTGTGATGTGGGTGCATGGCACATTACTGGTCATCAGGGTGTCACCCATAGGTGTGTTGGCTGTGAGGGCTGAGTTTGTGGGCAGACGCAGATGGGTCACAGTCAGGATTCCCTTGGCACTTGTTGTTTACACCTGTCATGTGATTTCCAGTTTGTGTTAGCTTTCAGTGATTGTGACACGTTGTGTCAGTGACTGCTGGCACTCCTCAGGGTCAGGGCTGCAATGTTGGTAGTTGCCTATGTGTGTTCTTTGTGGGTGACCTTGGCTTCTTCATTGGTGTGGGACTGTGGCTGGGATCCCATTGGTTGGTGTGGTATTGCAGTCATGTCCATGTACAGCGTAGTGTGCAGTGTGTCAGACATTCAAGGGTCTTGTTGAGTGGCCATGTGTGATGTGTTTCTGCACCTTGGTTCCCACCACCACCCATGGGATTGTCATGGGTGCATGTGCAATGTCACCAGTGCATGTGAGCTTCACTGCTGCACATTGTTGGAGGTCGAGGTGTGTGGTGTTGAGTGTGTGCAGATGAGAGTTGTTGCACGGCTAGACCCCTGCCTCCATGTTGGCCTTGGCTTACTGGCCGTGCTGATTGATTTGTGCTTGTGTAGGTGTGATGGTAGTTTGTTGCTCAGGACACATGACTGTGGTTCACAGTGTGAACGACATCTAGCTTGTGACAGGCATCCAGCCCCCCATGGGTAGAGTGGGATTGTAATGCAGCCCAGGGTCACCACATTGTGGGGACCCTGGGGGTAGTGCTGTGGTGTCTCTGTGTCTTGCTGTGTCAGTTGCTGTTCCTACATGCTTGTGTGACATGTGTGATTTGTGCTCCCTCTCATCTAACAATGCCTGATTGCCCACATAGGGGATTTGGATCCATGAGTTACCTTTGTGTGGCACTGTATGCACATCTGTGTAATTGGTATTCAGGCCTCATCATGTGTTGTGTGGTTGCCTGGGGACACTGGCACCCCCCCCTCACCTGTTGTGTTTGATGTGCAGTGGGGGGCTACCTGTTTGTGTTTGTGCATCTGCACCACTGCATTGGCATGTCTTTAATGTGCCATTGGCTGTATGTTGTTTGGTGGGTTTCCCCTGCTGTCCCTGGGACTCCTAGGTCATCAGTCAGCACAATGATCATTGTTTGTGTGTCCCATTGCTGCCATGGTATGGTATCTGTTCCCCTCACATCTACAGTCTCCACAGGGCATCTGCATTTGTGTGCCCATTGGTGCAAAAATGTGGGTCTGCATTATCTTGGTCACTTCTGTCATTGTGTCATTGATGAATGTTGACAGTGTCAGCCCCCATGGGTGATGTTTGTCTGCACATGGCCAAAGGTATGTCTTATTTGCACTGCAGTGTTTGCCTCCCCCAATCTATGTTGCTATGGGACACAAGCACTACTTTGCCACTGATGTGTTTGTTGTTCTGTGACCAGGAATCATCCATGCAGTTTGGCAGTTGCAGCTTTTTCAATGTCAACACTTACATTTTGGTCACTGTGATGATGGGGGTTTGAACCCCATTGCCACAATGTTCAAGATGTGCTTCAGCTATGGGCCCACACTTACCTTTTGGTCACTGTGATGATGGGGGTTTGTACCCCATTGCCACAATGTTCAAGATGTGCTTCAGCTATGGGCCCCACACTTACATTTTGGTCACTGTGATGATGGGGGTTGGACCCCATTGCCACAGTGGTCATGGTCTGCTTGCATTGTGGGGGCCACACACATTTATGTGTGGCACATGTGATAGGGGGTCACATTGTATGTTCAATGTCATGTTCAGTGTTGTAGCCATTTGACACAGTCTACACACGCTTGTCATGGTGTTGGGGGGATGTCTTTATGTTGCATTGTTTATGTTGGTGTGTGCTTGTTGTGTCATGTATTAGCCATCCTGTGAGTGGGGGTGGTAGTAGTTGTAGGCATCTGGCACCCCTGGGTAGAGGTGGGAGTAGTGACAGGCATCCAGCCCCCATGGGTAGAGGTGGTAGTAGTGGTAGGCATCTGGCACCCCCTGGGGAGGGGTGTGAGTAGTGGTAGGCATCTGGCACCCCCTGGGTAGAGGTGGGAGTAGTGATAGGCATCCAGCCCCCCATGGGTAGAGGTGGTAGTAGTGGTAGGCATCTGGCACCCCCTGGGTAGGGGTGGTAGGCATCCAGCCCCCATGGGTAAGGGTGGTTGTGGTGACAGGCATCCAGCCCCCCATGGGTGGAGGTGGTAGTGGTGACAGGCATCCAGACCCCATGGGTAGAGGTGGTAGTAGTGGTAGGCATCTGGCACCCCTGGGGCGGGGTGGTAGTAGTGGTAGGCATCTGGCACCCCTGGGTAGAGGTGGGAGTAGTGACAGGCATCCAGCCCCCCATGGGTAGAGGTGGTAGTAGTGGTAGGCATCTGGCACCCCCTGGGTAGGGGTGGTAGTAGTGGTAGGCATCTGGCACTCCCTGGGGAGGGGTGGGAGTAGTGGTAGGCATCTGGCACCCCCTGGGTAGAGGTGGGAGTAGTGACAGGCATCCAGCCCCCCATGGGTAGAGGTGGTAGTAGTGACAGGCATCCAGCCACCCATGGGTAGAGGTGGTAGTCGTGACAGGCATCCAGCCCCCCATGGGTAGAGGTGGTAGTAGTGGTAGGCATCTGGCACCCCCTGGGTAGGGGTGGTAGTAGTGGTAGGCATCTGGCACCCCCTGGGTAGAGGTGGGAGTAGTGACAGGCATCCAGCCCCCCATGGGTAGAGGTGGTAGTAATGGTAGGCATCTGGCACCCCCTGGGTAGAGGTGGGAGTAGTGACAGGCATCCAGCCCCCCATGGGTAGAGGTGGTAGTAGTGACAGGCATCCAGCCCCCCATGGGTAGAGGTGGTAGTGGTGACAGGCATCCAGCCCCCCATGGGTAGAGGTGGTAGTAGTGGTAGGCATCTGGCACCCCCTGGGTAGGGGTGGTAGTAGTGGTAGGCATCTGGCACCCCCTGGGGAGGGGTGGTAGTAGTGGTAGGCATCTGGCACCCCCTGGATAGAGGTGGGAGTAGTGACAGGCATCCAGCCCCCCATGGGTAGAGGTGGTAGTAGTGGTAGGCATCTGGCACCCCCTGGGTAGGGGTGGTAGTAGTGGTAGGCATCTGGCACCCCCTGGGTAAGGGTGGTGGTAGTGGTAGGCATATGGCAGCCCCTGGGGAGGGGTGGTAGTAGTGGTAGGCATCTGGCACACCCTGGGTAGAGGTGGTAGTAGTGGTAGGCATCTGGCACCCCTGGGTAGAGGTGGGAGTAGTGACAGGCATCCAGCCCCCATGGGTAGAGGTGGTAGTAGTGGTAGGCATCTGGCACCCCCTGGGTAGGGGTGGTAGTAGTGGTAGGCATCTGGCACCCCCTGGGGAGGGGTGGGAGTAGTGGTAGGCATCTGGCACCCCTGGGTAGAGGTGGGAGTAGTGACAGGCATCCAGCCCCCATGGGTAGAGGTGGTAGTAGTGACAGGCATCCAGCCCCCCATGGGTAGAGGTGGTAGTGGTGACAGGCATCCAGCCCCCATGGGTAGAGGTGGTAGTAGTGGTAGGCATCTGGCACCCCCTGGGTAGGGGTGGTAGTAGTGGTAGGCATCTGGCACCCCCTGGGGAGGGGTGGTAGTAGTGGTAGGCATCTGGCACCCCCTGGGTAGAGGTGGGAGTAGTGACAGGCATCCAGCCCCCATGGGTAGAGGTGGTAGTAGTGGTAGGCATCTGGCACCCCTGGGTAGGGGTGGTAATAGTGGTAGGCATCTGGCACCCCTGGGTAAGGGTGGTAGTAGTGGTAGGCATCTGGCACCCCCTGGGTAAGGGTGGTAGTAGTGGTAGGCATCTGGCACCCCTGGGTAAGGGTGGTAGTAGTGGTAGGCATCTGGCACCCCCTGGGTAGAGGTGGGAGTAGTGACAGGCATCCAGCCCCCATGGGTAGAGGTGGTAGTAGTGACAGGCATCCAGCCACCCATGGGTAGAGGTGGTAGTCGTGACAGGCATCCAGCCCCCATGGGTAGAGGTGGTAGTAGTGGTAGGCATCTGGCACCCCTGGGTAGGGTGGTAGTAGTGGTAGGCATCTGGCACCCCCTGGGTAGAGGTGGGAGTAGTGACAGGCATCCAGCCCCCATGGGTAGAGGTGGTAGTAATGGTAGGCATCTGGCACCCCCTGGGTAGAGGTGGGAGTAGTGACAGGCATCCAGCCCCCCATGGGTAGAGGTGGTAGTAGTGACAGGCATCCAGCCCCCATGGGTAGAGGTGGTAGTGGTGACAGGCATCCAGCCCCCATGGGTAGAGGTGGTAGTAGTGGTAGGCATCTGGCACCCCCTGGGTAGGGGTGGTAGTAGTGGTAGGCATCTGGCACCCCCTGGGGAGGGGTGGTAGTAGTGGTAGGCATCTGGCACCCCCTGGATAGAGGTGGGAGTAGTGACAGGCATCCAGCCCCCCATGGGTAGAGGTGGTAGTAGTGGTAGGCATCTGGCACCCCCTGGGTAGGGGTGGTAGTAGTGGTAGGCATCTGGCACCCCCTGGGTAAGGGTGGTGGTAGTGGTAGGCATATGGCAGCCCCTGGGGAGGGGTGGTAGTAGTGGTAGGCATCTGGCACACCCTGGGTAGAGGTGGTAGTAGTGGTAGGCATCTGGCACCCCCTGGGTAGAGGTGGGAGTAGTGACAGGCATCCAGCCCCCCATGGGTAGAGGTGGTAGTAGTGGTAGGCATCTGGCACCCCCTGGGTAGGGGTGGTAGTAGTGGTAGGCATCTGGCACCCCCTGGGGAGGGGTGGGAGTAGTGGTAGGCATCTGGCACCCCTGGGTAGAGGTGGGAGTAGTGACAGGCATCCAGCCCCCCATGGGTAGAGGTGGTAGTAGTGACAGGCATCCAGCCCCCATGGGTAGAGGTGGTAGTGGTGACAGGCATCCAGCCCCCATGGGTAGAGGTGGTAGTAGTGGTAGGCATCTGGCACCCCCTGGGTAGGGGTGGTAGTAGTGGTAGGCATCTGGCACCCCCTGGGGAGGGGTGGTAGTAGTGGTAGGCATCTGGCACCCCCTGGGTAGAGGTGGGAGTAGTGACAGGCATCCAGCCCCCATGGGTAGAGGTGGTAGTAGTGGTAGGCATCTGGCACCCCCTGGGTAGGGGTGGTAATAGTGGTAGGCATCTGGCACCCCCTGGGTAAGGGTGGTAGTAGTGGTAGGCATCTGGCACCCCTGGGTAAGGGTGGTAGTAGTGGTAGGCATCTGGCACCCCCTGGGGAGGGGTGGTAGTAGTGGTAGGCATCTGGCACACCCTGGGTAGAGGTGGTAGTAGTGGTAGGCATCTGGCACCCCTGGGGAGGGTGGTAGTAGTGGTAGGCATCTGGCACCCCCTGGGTAGAGGTGGGAGTAGTGACAGGCATCCAGGCCCCCATGGGTAGAGGTGGTAGTAGTGGTAGGCATCTGGCACCCCTGGGTAGGGGTGGTAGTAGTGGTAGGCATCTGGCACCCCCTGGGTAAGGGTGGTAGTAGTGGTAGGCATCTGGCACCCCTGGGTAAGGGTGGTAGTAGTGGTAGGCATCTGGCACCCCCTGGGGAGGGGTGGTAGTAGTGGTAGGCACCTGGCACACCCTGGGTAGAGGTGGTAGTAGTGGTAGGCATCTGGCACACCCTGGGTGGAGGTAGGAGTAGTGACAGGCATCTGGCACCCCCTGAGTAGGGGTGGTAGTGGTGGTGGGCATCCAGGCCCCTATGTGTATATGTGGTATTGGTGATGGCCATCCCGCCCCTATGGTGCTGCTGTTGCTGGTGTAAGTAATTTCTGCATCCCTCTGTGTGTGTGTGATATGTCGGGTACGTGTAGTTTGGTTTTGTGCTTGGTGTCTGACTTACCTTCTGCGCCGTACGCATCCGTGCCTGTTCCGGTAGTAGATGTAGAGTATTGGTAGGATCGGCACGATGGGATTCATAGTTGGTTCGTCTCGTTCGTCTTTCTCTTTGCTTCGCCTCGTCCTCGTCGCTGGCGTGTTCGTCTCGTAGCCGTGGATCGTGTTGTGGCGCGAATCGGAGCTTATGTGCGCCTCTCCCGGATGCTTTGACGTGCCGTGCGTAACGACGGGTTCGGCGCGTACGGAAAGCGCATCGTACTTGTCCGGCCGGACGGGGTTGCATTTTGGCTTCCGTGCGACTCGATTCTGCGTTTACGGATCCGGCTCGGTCGGAGAACAGGACCTGGATTGGGTGAGTACGACTGGGTCGGAATCTAAGCAGTTGTGCGCATCGTACTTGCTCGTTCGGAAGAATGTGCGAATCGGTCGGGAAACAGGCATTCGCCTGGCTTTTTTCCCGGCCGAATAGTGTTGGGTGCGCCTCCGACCGAGATCGGAATCGACCCCATAGTCTCTATTCCTATTCACAATGTTGGCTTGCAAAAATACATAAGTAATTTTGATGTTCTACACTCTCAGTGGCATGTGTTTTCTTCAACCAACCACCTGATGAAAGTAAACCTCTTGGGTTTAACTCATTGAAGTAAGGAATGGGATGAAGAAGGAATGAGAAGGTAGTGCTCTGACAACTTACTGGTAATCTTCATTACTCTAATTTCTACTCCGTCATCCCACCACTTACGATCCTCCCTTCCACCCCTCTTCTTCTTCTTGAGTCTTTTCGATAGAAAGGATTTGTTACCATCAGCAAGAGATATGGGAGGACGGTGATTTAGAGTAAGTACTTCTTCCGTTTTTATTAAAAATAAAAGACAGCTTGAGAAACAGTGGTCAGGGGGGGTAAATGATTAACATTTACCCATTGAAGTAAGTAATGGTATGAAGTAGGAATCGAAGTAATGAAGACTACCAGTAAGTAATCAGTTAAGTACATGTTGAGAATAGCTTCTTACCACCTCACTTAGTTGACATCTGTGTTGTGTAATACTGTAAACTGTTTTTGTAACACCTAATTTTAATGCTTTGTGTTAACAAGCTGCATTTAACTTTAAACAGGACATTCAAGATGTTTCATATGCATGAAGAATAGACTTTCTTTGCGCCCATTCTATGTGATTCCATCAATTAGAGGTATGTTATTATTGATAAAGTGCTTAATTTATGCTCCCTGGTCAGCTCTCCCTTACTGACGAGCTAGATCCACGCTCCAAAAAATACCAACTCCTGCATATAGACTTTCTGTGTGTACTGGGGCTCAGTGCCAATGGGATTTGCCTATGATTATAGAATTTGGTCAGTTGGAGTATCCATAGGTAAAGCTCAGGTCTCATGATTGGATTGAATGGAGGAGGAGGAGCCAGCTCCCATCATGGCCGCTCGGAGCTACTGCTCCGTTGCGAACCCTCCTACAGCCCCCAGAACAGCGTTTCCACCGCTTTTCTTCAGCACCCGCTACTAAGTTTCCGAAACTGGAACGTAGGCGGCTCACACGGAGACCAATTCTGCCTTTCTCCGAGCGATCTCCGCAGATATATTTGCCGCGACCTCCCTCCCACTGAATCAGCCAAGATGGTGCCCGGGGTGTTTTGAGCAAGCGCCTGATGCCGATTGAAGCACGCTGTAATGCCACCGACCTCCGTTCCAACCAGCCATCATCGCCCCCCTCCCTCGGTCCTCACCTTGATTGTGCCTGCTGACTCCACTGGGGTGATTCCGCTGCCTTGTGCTATCTCGCTATGCTTACAAGGTACGGTTGCGGCTGGGGAGGGAGGGGCACACGAGCGCGACCTGCAGTTGCTCCCCGAGACCCACATCGGACACGCTTCAAAGGCAGTGAGTGGGGGAGCGGTATACTGCCACATGCGAACCCAATGTGGCTTCAGAGGACCAGCTGGCGCCTAAACTAATCCCCTATAAAACTCAGCAAATATTGTTAAATCGAAAATCGACGAGCCTGACCCCAAAATGGCGCCCTCCAAGGTAGTCCTACCGGAAAGGGAAGATGTCCCATTAGACGAGGGGATCCCGACGTTCTACTAGGAAAATTGGCACAGCTGAGTAATCAAACTAATGAACTAGAGACAATCCCAGCTACAGAGTCATGGAGATCAATAGACTCGACTTGCCTGACTATAAGATGGCAGCCAAGCTACACACCCTTGCCTATCCTGCCACTCTTGCCATCTCCACTCGCCCGTCACTGGACTCAAGACCTTCGGTCTCTTCCTGATCCTCACTCCTATCCAGCGGAGTCCGAACCGCATGACCGACTCCCGGTGGAGCTGCTCCGACAGCTATAGGGGAGACTGGCTCTGGCACACCGCTACGGCCGTCACCTACCCAGCCGAACTTCGGACATATGTCTCATCTCTTTCTCCGCTGTTGTCTCCTTCCCATGGACTCCCAGCCCTCCCTGGCCTTTTGGATCATGATTTTCATGTTCGCTATTAACTCCTGTATTGAATGTGTAATCATTTTGTAATTAATGTGAATTTTTTGCAACTTGTAATTCGCTGTTTCCCTTATGTAAAGCGTTCTGATACCTCCGGGTCTAGCCAGCGCTATATAAAACTCAAGTAAATAAAATAAATAAAAAATAAATGATTATTGTGTCAGAAATGTAATGCCTAGACTACAGCTATTTTTGCTGCTATCATAGCTATAGAGTATATACTATTTAAGCAGGCTGAAGCATGCCCAGATTGGAAAACCATTACTTTGTGTTTCTGTTTACAGCCCTTTAGCCCACTAAATGCTAATGATTTGCCCCCCCTCAGTGCTGAGTCCCTTTTTTGACATTTGGGGTAGTTGGCTCTTACTTGTGTCCCCTCAAAGAGGCCCAAGCCAAATTTGTCTCTTTTTTCCCCACATGCTGATGAATATCAGGAAAACCAGGATTTGTGAGTTAACCTGCTGGGGGCCTGAGAAAATATCTAAACTATGGCAATGTTGTGATTTTCTTTGAAAAATTGGAAAGAAGGTGCTATGCAACAATGTGCATGTGTTTGTCCTGAAATGGTGTCAATTAAATTCAATTAAATGTTTGCTGTGGTAAGATGGAGATCTGTTCCGCTTGTGGAAACTGGCGGAGTGGGGAAAATATTTTTTTCACCATGCTTATTGCCATTTTCTAAGTAGTGGTCAATATTTTCAAATTTTTGGTTTACGGAGAAACAGGTGTGAAACCCACGGGGGAAGCCAGAAAGCTATATGTTTCTGAATTCACCAAAGGTTCATGTGTGTACATTGCTCAAGGTTTTCCCAAGCAAACTATTTGTTGAAATTAAAAATAGTCAAAATACATTAAATTTTATTAGGGAAAAGCAGAAATACAACACATGATTTTCAGCTCTATGTTTTTGTACAGAAGGCTATTGTAAGAAAGTAATTTACCACAAAGTCCATCGGCGATATATAGTGTTTTTAGGTTGTTAATACCCAGAGGCATCAAGCGAGCTGTGACTTACAATGATTTTTCATCGTGCACCAACCATGTATTACTTCATAATGACAAATCTAATGACTAAAAACTGGGTATGAAGGAAACCTATACATTTTTTTAATGTTCCCAAGAATCCTACTTTGGGGATAGGGGTTATTTGAACCACTCAGAGTTTTAGATTACCCATGACACCAGGTGATTCTGAGGGCATTTTTTCAAAAAATGCCACTGGCTTACAATTGGAAACCAAAAATGAAGAGCTGTTCAAAAGATGACAAACATGATGTGCCCCCCCCACAAGTGCATGGTTGTGCGTGCATTGTGTGGCGCGCATCACATGGTGCATGCCACTCCGTGCCCGGACGAGCATTCATCGCTGTCATGGCAGCGGTATGCTGCATAGGCTCTCCTGTGAGCCAAAGACACCACCGCCATGAGACCGCCGCAGCTCACCCCGGCCTTGGTGGTCTTCCTGGGACTGCGGCAGTCCCAGGTAAAGACCGCCAAAGTCATAAAAGTCCCTCTGTCTTTTCTTTGGGAAGCAATGGCCTTTGTTGAGGGAGGATGCTATGGTGGCTACTGGGATGGTGAGTGATTGAATCTATTTAATTATATACTGATTTTATTTAAGCTCTTTTATCCAAAGAACTTGAACGAAATAGAAAAAAAAAAATTAAGCCTTAGTCAAAAACAGTCACAATTGGGTAGACAAAAGAAATTCTTTGAACAAAGCTTTGAATGAAGATAAAACAAAAGCAGATCTTGCAGAGAAAGTGGGCAGGTTCCAAAAGAGTTGGGCCAGGAGTACAAATGAGCAGTAACGCAAGGGGGTACAGGGAAGTCAAGGAGAAGAAAGCAGGGAATAGGGTAGGAAGTTAATTTTAATTAATAATCAATTACTAATCAGTTATAAATAATATCATTAATTTAATTTTATTGTCAATTATTTGTAATATTTTTTTCTTGTTAATTAAATATTTAATTGATTATTAATTATGTTAATTAGTTAATTGGTATTTCATATATTTAAGTTTAAATTGTTGATTTCAATTTTTATTTACATGTTCTAATTTATGTTAGTAATTACTGGTGTTGGGTTTGTGGGGTTAAGAGTGGGAAGTTATTGAAATTGTATATTCTTAAAAATATTAATCTTAATTAATTTCTTATTAGATAATTAAGTATGTATATTTTAATTCTTTATTTATTATTTAGATGATTTGTTTGATTTGATTTATTTATTAATTTATTGGCATGCTTTTAACATGAATATTTACAAAAGGTATTTTAATTTTTTAATTTTATTATTTTAATTTAATTCATATACTTTTTTTTGTCTTTTTGGGGTTTTGGGTTGTAGCGAGGAGATTGAATTTAATTTTACTTCATTTAAGTATTTTTTATTACTCTGTATTTTTTCACATTTATATTGTAACACTTTTTATATAAAATATGATTAACAATTTATTGTTATGTATTTTAATGTTTTCTAGAAAATTATTAAGAAATGGAATAGCATGTGTAATTCTTATGAAGTTCAACGCTTTCCCTACTGTTGCTAAGACTGGAGTGGGAATAGTAAATTCAACCCTTCCGAGTACAATACTTCTCTACTGTTGCTTAAAATGGAATGGAAATAGTAAATAGTAAATGTAACTACTCTGAAGTCCAATACTTTCCCTACTATTGCATAAGTTGGTGTGGGAATAGTAAATCTAACCCATCTTAAGTCCAACACTTTCCCTAATGTTGCATAGACTGCAGTGGGAATAGTCAATGTAACCCCTCTGAAGTCCAACATTTTCCCTACCGCTGCTTAGAAAGAAGTAGGAATAGCAAATCTAATCCCTCCGAAGTCAAGGCCTTCCCCTCTGTTGTGTAAATTGGAGTGAGAATAGTAAATCAGACCATTGGAACTCGAATGGTTTCACTACTGTTGGTTAAAGTGGATTTATATTATTTTTTGTATTGTTGTTTTAGAAAAATTATTTTTTATATTTATTGTATTACTTTAATTACTTTTATATGTTTTCTTTAAATGTATTTTTTGCTTTTCTTAATGTACTTTTTTTTAAAATATTGGTATTTTTAAATATATGTGTATATTTACTGTAAAGTGTTAAATAAATCTGTTTTATAGGTTTATTTTAATATTTGAATTAAATCACATTTTTTGTTGATTGTATATATATATATATATATATATTTATATATATATATATATATAGCGTGCAGCCCCCTCCCTGAGCCCCTGATCCCAAGTATAATTAAAAGGGAGCTCCCCAAGCCCTTATAGGCTCTGTTTTTTAAAAGGGGAAGGGGGGGCCACTTGGCCCCCAGCCTCAAGCCTTAGTAGGCCCCGGCTACCACATCCCTTGGGGCCACTTTACATTATAAAGGGGAGAGGGGCCACGTAGCCCCCCGCCCGAGCTTTGTTAAGCCCCGAGGACCCCATCTCCAGGGGCTGTGTTTTATTAAAAAGGGGAAGAGGGAGCGCGAGCCTGCTCCTCGATCCTTGGAGGGCCCCAGAGACCCCATTCCTCGGGGCCCAATAATTATTAAAGGGAGAAGGGCGCGTGGCCCCCTCCCTAAACCTAATTAGGCCCTGGAGGTCCCATCCGAAATTTAAGTAAAAGGGTAGGGGGCTGTGCCTTTTTGTAAAGGAGAGAGGACCCTCTCCCCAAGCCTTCTCAGGCCCCAGGGACCCTATCCCTGGGGCTGCCTATTTTTTTAAAAAAAGGGAGGGCCCCATCCTCGAGCCCCAGTTGCCCCTGGGGACCCCATCCCCCAGGGTCGTTCTTATTTTAAAGGGGACAGGGACAATCAGCCCCCCTCTCTGAGCCTCATTACTTCTTGGGGACCCCATCCCCAGGACCGTATTTTTGTTAAAGAAGGTTTAGGTTTAGGTGTAGGGATTTATAGAGCGCATGGCTACCCTTAGGCATCCCAGCGCTGATTATGAAGCAAGATAAGGGAGTTTCAGCGGATATTTTAGGGGAACAGCCATGTTTTTAGTCTCTTTTTGAAGGTTGTTTCGTTCTCGATCGTCCGCAGCTCTGGGTCCATACTGTTCCACAGCTTGGGAACCAGTTGTTTGAATGACCTTCCCCCCATCTGGATCTCTTAATTCTTGAGGTGTTCATCAAGAACTTTGATCCTGACCTGAGATGCCGGCGTGGAGAGTACTGGGAGATCAGGGCTCGTACCAGCGCAGGACCTTTCCCGTGCATAGCTCTGTGGGCCAGACAGAGGGACTTGAATTTGATCCTGGCACTGACCGGCAGCCAGTGTAGCTCCCTGAGGGAGGCCCTTACTGACTGGTGTTTGGGTATCTTAAGGAGCAGTCGGGCTGCCGCGTTCTGTACTGTTTGCAGCCTGTCTGTAACATATTTGGGGGAACCCAGATATAATGAGTTCCCGTAGTCAAGCCTTGACACCACTAATGCTTGAACCACTGTCTTCCTTGATTTTTCTGGGAGCAGGCTCAATATTTTTCTAATCATTCGGAGCATCCCGAAGTAGATGTTCGCCAGTTTTTTTGCTTGGATCTGCATCGTTAGATTCTGGTCCAGCCACATTCCTAAGTTTTTTATAAAGGTTTTGGGTGGGGGGGGGAACCCCATTTTGCTGCCCAGAGGATCTCTGAGCGTGGGCTAAAGTTACTGCCCAGGATCATGAGCTCTGTTTTATCCCCATTTAGCTTAAGGCTGCACTCGGCCATCCAGGACCCGATTTTTTCCAGGCAAGGGGCAAGATGCCTGTGGTCCGAGTTGATGGATTCTGAGATTGATACCACTAGTTGTGTGTCATCGGCGTATGACACGATGGACAGGCCGAACTCCTGTACTATATGGGCCAGTGGGCTCAGGTAAATGTTAAAGAGGGTTGGGCTCAGGGAGGATCCCTGAGGAATCCCCCATGGGGCTGACAGGGCGTCTGAGAAGATTCCAGCCTTCATGCATTGGAAGGATCTACCGTTCAGGAAGGATGCTAGCCATTTGTTGGCTGTGCCTTTGATTCCAATGTCCTTGAGTCTATCTATCAGTACCGCGTGGTCAACGGTATCGAAGGCCGCACTGAGATCCAGGAGCACGAGTGCTGTGGCACCTCCCTGATCTAGGATGGCTTTTAGTTTCTCTGTGACAACAAGCAGGGCCGATTCCGTGCTGTGTCCTGGTCGAAATCCCATCTGTGTTTGGTGTATGATTATATTGTCCTCCAGGAATTGTGAAACAATCCTATTCACATGTTTTTCCGCGATCTTGCCCATGATGGGTAGCAGTGAGATCGGACGGTAGTTTGCCAGTGAGGCGGGGTCGAGTTGGGGTTTTTTAAGAAGGGGTTTCACAATGGCATGTTTCCACTCTTTGGGTACTGTGCCACTTTCGAGGGATAAGGAGATGAGGTGGGAGAGTTGGGTAAGAATACTTTTCCCCCCTTGCGCAAGGATGTGCGGGGGTGCTGGGTCTAAGGGTGATCCTGATTTTATGTTTAATAACAGGGCGCCAACTTGATCCTCGCTCAGTTTGGGGAAAGAATATAGTTCCGGAAGGGGAGTGGGCGGTGGCAGTTCTGCGGTCTTGTGAGGTTCTATGGAGGAGGTGGGGGCTTCGGTGGATGTTGCAATCGGGCTTGTGTTGGTGTGTAGTGAGTTGTAGATTTTTTCCACCTTACTCTTGAAGAATGAGGCTAGCTCATTGCATCTCTCTTTTGAGCCTTGGGGCATGTTAGCACCTGGGCTGATTGTGGAAAGGGACTTTACTATTTTAAACAGCTCCTTTGAGGAGTTGGAGGAGTTCTCAATTTTTTCCTCGAAGTAGGCCGCTTGTGCGTTCCTGATTTTCTTGTGGTATTGCTGGATGGCTGATTTGTAGGCTATTCTGAGTTCGGGGTCATATGTTTTTCTCCAACTTCGCTCAAGCTTTTTACAATTTTTCTTTTGGGTGACCAGTTCAGGACTGAACCAGGAGGATCTGTTAGTGTTTTTTGATTTTATTGGGCCTGGCTTCCTGAAGTTACGGTCTATGGATCCTTTTATCCAAGATAACCAATTTTTATGGGCTTCTTCTAGATCTATGGATTCTGGTGGAGCTGATGACTCAAGGTCTGTGACCCATGCTACGGGGGCCTGCCAAGGCCATTTACGTCCCAGGACTGGGCTTATATGTTTTTGTTCTGTGAAATTGGGTTTTAGAAACCAGATAGGGACGAGGGAGTGGTCTGTCCATGGCATCCGGATGGGGTCGAGTGTTTCCAGTCTGGGGTCGTTTGAAAAAATGGGGTCCAAGATGTGGCCTTTTTCGTGGGTGGGCAGATGTACAAGCTGAGTAAGCTGTAGTGAGTCTAGGTCGGCTAGGCATCTCATTGTTGAGGGGTTAGCGTGATTGTCCAAGTGGATGTTAAAGTCGCCTAGTACAGTAAAGGCGCTTTTCTCTATTATCAGACTAGCTAAAATGTCTGGGGTGGCTTCCAGGAACTGTGTACATGACCCTGGTGGCCTATAGATAAGGCATCCTGAGAAGGAGCATTCAGGGGTGAGGGACAGTCTGAAAGTGAACGCCTCACACTTAGCTATGTTTAGGGGGGGTGATGGCACAGGCAAGATGTGATTTGCAAATGATAGCGATGCCATCTCCTATCGCACCCTCTCTGTCGAGGCAATAGATTTCAAAGCCCTGGGGGAGGGCATTTACAATGTCTGGGCTCGAACTGTCACGAAACCAGGTTTCCGTCAAAAATAGGGCCTCCAGCTCTTCCTCCTCTATTAGAAGCTTAATCTCGATTGCGTGTTTTGGGAGGGATCTACAGTTGATTAGTCCCATCTTCCAGTGGTTAGTATAGTCTAACTTTTCTCCTGTGACCTTTCTCTGTAGCGGCTTGGTTTTGCCTGCGAATCTACAGACGGGACAGGTCAGGGGATCGTTTGCACTCATAGAGTGCAGGCAGGTGGGGAGGACACCTGTATTTAGTGCCTGGAGCTCTGTATTTGTGTATGTATAACTTTTAGGAGGGTTCCGGGTGGTTTGGGCAGGGTTCCTGGCCCCTGGTCCCGGGTGTGCGCGGACGGGCGAAGACAGGCTTGCCTTAGGCGCGCCCGCTGCGCGCCGGCGCCATCCCGCTCTTAAATGCAGATCCTGGAAGTGCCTTTGCGCTCAGACTAGACCGCCAACTCTGAAAATGGCGTCTGTCTGTTAGCCTCCAGGAAGTGAGTATTTCCGGCGTGAGGTTCTCCCTCCACTCAATCAACTACCAAGCTGCGGTGGACCGGGGAGAGTCAGGTGAGCGAGTCTGGAGGTATTTGTTAGAATACTATTTGCAGACAGTTTATGTGCAACAGTTAAAAACGAAATGTGTGCAACTTATAAAACATGTGACAATATTTAAAAAGGTTCCTTATTGATTCCAAGTGCAGCGAGCGCTAGCAGCGATGCAGGGCATCAAGTGAAGGTTAAAAAGTAGTTTCAGTGCAGCGCGAGTGAATCTAGCCGCTTCAGCGCGCTTATCTGCCGAAAATGCCTATCTTGGTCAATAGCGCGTCGGCGCCATCCCGCTCTTAAATGCAGATCCTGGAAGTGCCTTTGCGCTCAGACTAGACCGCCAACTCTGAAAATGGCGCCTGTCTGTTAGCCTCCAGGAAGTGAGTATTTCCGGCGTGAGGTTTTCCCTCCACTCAATCAGCTACCAAGCTGCGGTGGACCGGGGAGAGTCAGGTGAGCAAGTCTGGAGGTATTTGTTAGAATACTATTTGCAGACAGGGAGTTCCTATGGCCCCCACTCGCCACTCCCCAAGCCTCATTAGGCCCTGCTGACCCCATCCACCAGGGTCGTATAGATATTAAAAGGGGAGGGGAGCCTATTATGGCCCTGGACCCATCTCCTGGAGCCCGCATCATTTAAAGGCGAGTGCCCCGGTGCCCACACAGGGCACCCACCATGCACACGTTGAGGAGCAGCGGGGTGCCCCAAGGTCTCCGTGGCTCCAGCCGGCACCCTCCCCTTTGGTACAGGAGCTGGCATTGCTCCCGCTTGCAGGGAGCAGCTATTTATGCTGCTCCCTTCGGGCGGGAGCAATATGTGTTTTGTTTCCCTACTCGCATTAGTGCGGGCTGGGAAACACAACACAAGTCTGCACCCAGCCGGCGTGAGCATTTTTAAAGTTTCTGCCAGCTGGGAACAGACATTCTGTTTGCTCCCATTTGATGGTAGATTAAAAAATGCTCCTGCCAGGCGGGAGCAAAAACACGGTGATCTCCCCGGGACACAGTATGTGAGCCGGTCCAGGGGTATGGCAGCCCCGGTGCTGTTAAAGGATCATGGAGGGGGAGTCACATGGCCCCCTCTTCCTTTAAAGTTTAGTTATGGCCCTGGAGGATGGTCCCTAGGGCCATTTTAAGGCTTGGGAGAGGGGCACCCATCCCGTTAATAAGCATATTGGGCCCTGGGGTATGAGGTACCCGGGGTAGCCCTCTCCTTATTAAATTGATTGGGCCTGGGGGATGGGGTTGCAGGGGACACAATTGGCTCGGGGAGAGGGGCCATGAACCCCCTCCCCTTATTAAATAGATTAGACTGCGGGAGATTGGGGTCCCCGTTGCTAAAAATGGCCTGGGAAAGGGGGGGCACATGCCCCTCCCCATAACGAATATACCCGGCCCAGGGATGGGGGTCCTGGGAACCAAAGTGGGCAAGGTGAGCCCTCCCCATACATATATTAATTAATGGCAGGCGCAATTTTTTTTTGTTTGTTTTTGCCACAATCCCACAGGAGTCCCGTGGGATTGTGGCAAAAAACACAATTTTTTTCATTTTGGCCCCGGTGTGGTCCCTCTGGGTCTCTCCCTATGGGGGGGCTATGTATCCGTACATTGATCCTTTATATAATTTTTTTATTTTTCCTTCAGTACAGGCGACTAAGTCCTTGAGTCATGTAATGGCTGTCAGCAACATTTTTCTTATGTTGCTGCCAGCCAGTCAGAGCACTCGCTTCCGCAAGAGTCTGACTCCGACGGGAGCGAGATGGCCCAAGGGAAAAAAATCTTCCTGGGCCAATCAGAATGCTCTACTTTTAAATTGGCGCTCCCGTGAGACTCTCGCAGACCCAACTGTCCAGATATACAAATAATTTTAAACTTTCATTTCTCAATAACTACTGAACGGATTCACACCAAATCACAAAAAGTACAATCTGCATATCAAGATCTAGCTGCTTGCCAAATTTGGTGTAATTCTGTTCAGCAGTTTTTGCTGTAGCCCTGCCTCAAGAAGTCTATGGAAAATGCATGGGGATTTTGCATTTTGGGACCTCCTTTTTTTCTCGGCCCCCGCTTGACGGATCAACCCAAAACCTTCAATGCACAAACTAAGCAGAAGAGAGCACTTTTTGGGGAAAGTTTCATGAAGACTCGTCAAACAGTGGTAAACATATTAGCAACGCAAGGAAGCTCCCCTTTTCCTCAGAGACAACCTTCACCTTACAAGTGTTCACTGTGTGAAACGTACACATTTTTAAAAATGTTTTGATGGTGGAACTGTCTGTCCAGGGAGGCATGGGGAGAAGTCTCGAGAGCCTTCTGCATGCACCGAGGGGGGGAGTGATGGTAGGGTCCTTGATTAGAGGGCACAACCTGTACTTATATTTTCTGAATGGCAGGTATGGGGCATGATTGTGAAATGATCTCCTGGAATGTTCAAGGTCTCAATAGCTGTCCAAGTGCTATGAGGTTCAGGTGTACCTGAAGAGATGGGGGTTCAGGTTGCTCTACTGCAGGAGACACATCTCACTGCTTCAGAGGATATGGCGCTGCAGCAGTGCTGGTGGGTGCCTTTGGCTTTTACCACCTATTCAGCTTTTGCCATGGGGGTTCTTATATGGATTAGACCTGGAGTGCAGTTCTAAGTATTAGAGGACAAGATAGATACAGAGGGGCGCTATGCGGTGGTGAGTGGCCAGATTGGGGGTGGACATTAAACTCTGGTCAACATCTATGCCCCCAACAGAGGCTAAACTAGGTTTTTAGATGAGCTATCCTTAATCCAGGCTCCCTTTATGAATGCTACTGTTGTTATTAGAGGGGACTTCAACTGTGTGGCCAATCCTTTTCTAGATAGATGTCATCCACCTTTGCGTGACTCCCCTGTCCTACTGACTGCCAAGAAGTTAGCCGATTGGATCAAGCGTTGATGGTGGATACCTGGCGTACATGCCACCTTGTGAAAGTAGCTACTCATTTCTTTCGCTCTTGCATGACTTGTATATGCTGCTAGACACATTAAATCTGTGTTCCCTGATGGTACATGCGCAGATTGGGCACAGATAATATCTGGACAGAACCATGTCTAATCATAACCCTATTCATATTGGCCAAACCTGGGCCCTGCTCGAGCTTGTATCCCTAGCTGGCACCTACGGAGCCAACATTTGGAGGACCTGGTGTTCCGTGAGACTATAGGTGAAAAAATAAAGCAGTACTTCACTGAAAATGCAGGAACAGCAACTTCGGCCCTGATCGAGTGGGAGGCTTTCAAGAAACGGCTATTCGGGGCCACTGCATTGCTCGAGCGTGGGAAGTGAGCAGGGCCGGAGCGCTCATTGCACTAGGAACCACGGGTGCAGGAATACACTCTTCGGGAACTAGAACGCCGCAGATGACACACTGATGCCTCAGTTCATCGCTTCCTATTGTTAGAAAGGGAGAAGCAGGCGGCGTTGATAGAGAAACTCAGCTGCCTTCATTATAGGGAGCATATGGTCAGGGCCCATACAGAGGAGAACAAAGCAGGGGCATTGCTTGCTTGCCTGGAGAATTTCACTAAGCAACGTTCACGGATATTAGAAATACTGGCCGATGGTGGCACTCAGGTTTATGGCCCGGCTGGTATTAATGGCCTGTTGCTTACATACTATGCTCGCCATCCACTGCGGATACCACTATCTCTGACTCTCTTCCTGGACCCATTACCGTTGCCGACTGCCACCAGCTGCAGCTGTAGAGCTGGGGGCGGATATCTCGTCGACGGAGATTATAGATGCGATCTGGACTATGGCCTGGGGTAAAGTATCGGGATCGGGTGGTTTGCTGGTGGAGATCTGTACGATTTATTGCGCTCAACTAGCACCTCAGCTTGAGGAGGTCTGCAGGATGGAGCTGGCAGCCCCGGTACTACCCACTACTTTGAAGGAGGCCTTCAAAATCCCCATCCTCAAACGGAGTCGCCCGCCTCAGGGTGTGACATCGTATGGCCCACTGTTGATGCTAAATGTCGACTATAAAATCCTGAGCCAGGTACTGGCTATGCGGCTGTTGCCCCGTATGCCTCGATTTGTACAAGCTGATCAGACGGGATTTATACCTGAGCGATTTACAGTGATAAATATCAGGAGGATGTAAGAGTTGATAGTTGCAGCATCTTCAATAAATGACCTGGCAGCAGTAATGTCCGTGGACATTGAGAAAGCTTGAACTGGAAGTATTTATATGCAGTGCTATGCCGTATGGGCCTAGGAGAGGTGTTAATTTCATGGACGAGATTTCTGTACACTGCTCCAACTGCGCCAGTCGAGACAGGGGGGGTATTATTGGAATCACATGGAGTGGGGCGGGGAATGCTGCAAAGTTGTGTTTTATCCCTGCTGTTATTCACACTTGCGGTGGAATCACTGGGAGGTAGAGCGAGTGAAGGTATATCTTACGACGGCATCACACTACATGGAAATGAGCACCATATTGTGTTATACGTAGATAACATGTTTTTTCTACGTTCAGAGTTTGGGGTTCTTTCGGGACTGAGCGTGAACTGGCAAAACACTGGTGTGTTTCCTTTTCGGTAGGGCCCCATGGGCCCAACTTTGCTTCTGGAACTTCAATGGGAAAATACCTCCTTTTGTTATCTGGGAATCCATATGTACAGAACGGAGGCCGCCTTACTTGATGGCAACCTGGGAAGAGCGATTACGGCACTCAGGGGGTCAATGGGCATTTGGGGGTCCCTCCCCATATCCGTGAGGGGGAGAGTAGCGGTTGCCGAAATAGTAGCCAGACCCTGGTTGTTGTATTATTTTGCTACCCTCCCCATCATAATTCAATATTTACAAAGAGTGGGAGTGATTGCCCCATATTCCCCAGCCCTACCTCTCCTGTGGTTGGGGTGCTTTCTCCAGGAGGAAGCCAACCGGTGGTTGGGAGAGTGGGTGGCCCTTGGGCTAAAAAAGCTTGGCACCTTATATGGAGGTGGGATTCTGCGGTTCTTTGAGAATTTACAAAAGGAGTATGACTTACCAGCGGGTCACTTCCTTTTCCTGGGCATGCTTACTGCGCTCGTTCAGAGGAGATGCCGCTGTGGACAAGAAGAACTGACCGATTTGCAAGGTTGTCGTCCTCTGCATGGAGTCGGCAGATATAGAGCAGTTATGCAATTATACAGGGAGCTGTGCACTGACTCTAGGGTGCCCCTTCACATGCTCAGACACCTGGGCAGTCGATATTGGTACCCCAATTGCTGATGAAGACTGGGTTAACATTTTGGCTGTAGATCAATTTTTGCTATATTCATAGGACATATCTTACCCAAAGAGGATCAATAGATTCAACGCAGGAGCCTACTCGCACGGCCCTAGATGCAACTTTGGTGGGGGTGAACATGTATCATATGGTGTGGAGCACTCCCCATTTGGGGAGTTTTGGGAAATGGTGCCAGTTGCGAACGATATCACGGAGCAGTGTTTGGCCTGTTTGCCCTGTGGCCTGCTTGCTGGGGTTGTTCCAGAGACTAGCTAAACATAAGTTCACCACTAGGATCCTTTATCTCGCCTGAAACCTTTGCGAAGCCCCAAAATCGCTCTTAAGTGGACGAGTGCGAAGGGCCCACAGGTCTCCAGGTGGTGCACGGATTTGATGAGAGATGCAGATTATGAGGGCGCCGACCAACTCAGGGAGGTGATGCTGGGGCAATGCGCACTAGTGGTGGTACGGGCCTGGGATACTCTTTGAGGAGTTGAGAGTGGAGGGACCCGGATCAGTGGCTCCTTTCCCTCCACCAGCTCACGAAGCCAAAAAGCCTGAACGCTACCCCTGAATATGTCCCCCCTGCTCTTCTCTAGGGGGCTGGTATAGTTCTCGGAGCTGACCTGACCTGTTGTGGCCACACCCCCACACCCGAAGAGCCTGAGTGCCTCCCTTGATTATGATCCGCCCCTTGTCTCCGGGGGACTGGTTTAGTTCTCTGAGTCAACCAAACCCATTGTGGCCAACTCCCCTCCCCCCTTGCCCCCACAGTCACACAGGCTGGACTTCCCATGCCCTCATGAAGGATCTCCTGTGTGGTTGTACTATGCTATCTGAGAAAGGTGAAAGAGTTCTTGTGACCCAGCTGGGGGGTGGAGGGTGTTGGGGTAGTAGTTAATGGTTTGATGACTGCATTACCTGACTGTGGATGGAATAGCTCTTATTGCTATGTATCATTGTGTTCCTGACTCCTATACAGAGTTCGACAAGTTCCATCCCCATGTATAATGGTGAATTGATGGATTGTGACTTTTATGCAAACTATCAATAAATTATGTTTAAAAAAAAAAGATCTTAGAAACACAAAAAATGGATTTCCTATGGAAACACTGACCTAACTATAACTACCGAGTTGTGACCACCACTGGGTTATCTATCTATCTATCTATCTATCTATCTATCTATCTATCTATCTATCTATCTATCTATCTAGCTATACTTTAAATATATATATTTGTAGGCATATATAAACATATTTACATATATTTATACATTAAGGGCCTAATTAGGATGTTGGTCGGAAAGCCTCCGACTGCAGGTAGGAGGCTTTCCGACCGACATCCTTGGTTTGAATTCCGCCTGCCATATTACGATTACGGCGGTCAGAATTCAAACTGGCCGGTCATTCTGGCTGGCTTCCGACGGGCTCAAGGAGTCCGTCGGCCAGTCGGAACTGCCACCCTAATCCCATGCAGACGGCGTTTCCGCCGTCGGGATTATGATGTCGGTTTCCGACAGGCTCTCCATGTTGGGCCTTCTGACATGAAAAGCCTGTCGGAAAGTGACTTTAGGGGCCCGTTGAAGGGCCCCCTTTTCTCTGCAGCTTCTGGTTGGGGGCCGAGGGGGCACCTATGGCGCCCCCTGAAAATCCCTGCACCGTGGGGTAGGCACTGTGAGGTGGCTGCCACATGGTGCAGGGATTTACAGAAACTCCCATTTCTTAAATGGGAGCTTGTGCTGCACCCGGTTTCCGACCACCTCACAAGCTCCCATAGGGAAATGGGAGTTTGCGACTGCATCATGTGCGATCGCATTGTAATTGCGGTTTCGGACCGCCAACTCAAGGTCAGTCGGTCTCGAAACTGCAGGGATGTCGGCAGGAGGAATCTCCGACTGGCATCCTAATTAGGCCCTAAATTATTAAAATTATTTATTTAACATTATATTATTTATAACTAATTAACTATTTAAAATAAATTACTTAAAGTCCATGGTGAAAATAGCTGGGGTTAGATGAGATAGAAGGGGGGAAGAATATGAGACTGAAGAAGTAGTGCATAGGAGGAAATGGTAAAAGGAGGACTGGGTAATAGAAAAGGTTGGGGTACCAGTCTGAATGTGTGTAGGTGGAGAGAGTAGAGGAAAAAGTTAAGGGACTCTGTAAGTATATGTGGAGGAAGCATAGATGTTGCATTAGTAATATGAATTGAAATCACCTAAAATAGAGATGTAGTGTCAGGTAGAGAGGAAGTATGTATTCAATATTGTCAAAGGAAGACAGAAGTGGGGTAGGAGGCCTGTGTGTAATCAGAATAGAAAGAAGATAGGGTTTGGAAAAAGTGTCAAAGTGGAATTCAAGAGACGAAACCAGAGGAAGATGAAAAGTTGACAGAAAAAGGATCCAACAAGGGTAAAAAACAGAACAACTCTGCCTTCAGGACAGAGAGACAAAGAAGGTTCTAGAACGAAGATGCAGAAGTGTTAAGGGCTGCAGCAAAGGAGGTGTCCAGAGGAGAGAGACATGTTTCTGTAATGCACAGAAACTGGAGATTAAGGGCCAAATGTATGAAGCCAATTTGCGATCGCAAACGCCGAAAGACTCGTTACACTAACTAAAAGGAAAATTGGTACGAGTCCCACCTATAAGGAATTGGTGAGTTATTGCACCACCAGAGTGTACTTCGAATATGCAATGATTTCTAATTCAACTATAGCGAATAATACCCTCCCGCTTCACGTCGCTTTTTAAATGGAAATATCCATATTGGATTAAGATATGTAAAGGTAATGCAATTAAAATTACGTATCCACACTACGTAACCGCGTCCTTATCAAAGCGCCCACATTACAATGGTATTTAACAATGCTGTGTAATGTAATTCACTTTATATACTGCTTAACTACATCTCCCTAAAGGTATCCCTATGATACATGATATATATTGAGGCAGAATAATGTGATTTACGGTTTACACTGTCCTATCATGTCCCCCTCTTTTTGAAAAGGTTTAGACATCAAGTAAAGGCAATTCTGATTTTTTCTCCAATAGATTTTAAACAAATATTCAGCCTGCTGCCTTTAAATCATCAGAATAGATTCGTGGAAATAACATAGTAAGTCAAGCTACCACTTTGGATATGAGGTTCTTAACTAGCCCTTCACTATTTAATTCTATACACAAGTTGGTGAATATACCTTTTTTAGTTTATAAAATTCTAAATACATTTTTACTCAAATCTTTGGTATTGCACCTACTTTCAGGTTATCTTCATCATCTTAATCAAAATCTGAAAACCACTCAATTCATTCTTTTTTAGACGGGTGTTTAACTTTCTTCAATAATCAGCACTTAATTTGCACACATAATTTACTGGATTATTCATTCAATTTAGGGGTCTTCGGTTCACAACATAGAAATTTCGTCCTGAAGATGGTCTAAAAGATGAGAACAAATAGACCGAAACGTCGACAAGCTCACCTAATCCCATATACAAACAAATTGTGTAACAACACTCATGGTATCTCGAATAATGTTGTCCATGTTGTCTAAGATCTGGAATAGGTGTTGACAAAAGTGTCAATGAGAAATTGATTAGTGTAGAAAGACAATTTATACTCATTTCACTTTTGTATACTTGTGATTTACATTTGATGTACCCTCAATGATTTTTTCTATATAAATTTATATTTTTCTGAAAAAAGTATACACCTGTCTTGTTCTTTGTTTTGAGATTCATTCAGGTTGAAAAGATATGTTTAATTCAAATAATTGTTTGTTGGAAGTGACTATTGAGGACTTCATGAATATATGAGAACATCAAAATCTAGAGATAAAAAAAACCCTTGTTGGCACATTTACCTATTATTACAAATGTAGCAGCGGCATAAAGGTGGTGTGATTTCTTTCAAGTATATTGGAGCAGCATTCTCAAAGAAAGGATCAGGCAGCTGCCTTTTGATTGGGCACAGGGTAGTTTGCAGGCTGCAAGTCATCTGGATTGAAAATTTCAAGTGGTGCCGCTACTTTTCGACTGACCACTGTGCAGATAAAGGCCAAGTCCATCTCACGTTCATGTCTGCTGTTGAGCTGAGATGCTGCTTCTTTGGTGTGGACATGTGACTGTTTACAGCACTGCTGTTGCTTCCTGGGTGTTTGTTTACTGTGCCTCAAGGGTCTGAAATTGCTGCGTCTGCTGTGGTGGTACTTTTGCTCTTTGGAGGCTTTGCTTTGCCACTCCTGACGTGAGACTCTTTCGGTAAGTGGTTTGCAGCCTGTGATTTCTATTGCCGTCTGGTGGATGATTCTAAAAAGCACTGTAAGTTCAGGTCTGCCTATGGATTACCTCTAGTTGTAAGAAGCATATGTGCAGGTAGAAGCACTCTAAGAAAATGTTTAGGGACCGTAGCTCTGGCTCCTCTTTATATGTGTCTCCTATAAGATCATGTTCGTCTGATTGGATTTAGCATAGATTCACATGCTTGAATTATTCCCCAGCATCAGGCTGAGAACACGTAGTATTCAATGTTGACATAGCAGTGTGCTAAGTTATTGGTTCCCTAGAATGTCAAAATTATCAAAAGATATTGGAAAAGGACACCTCACCCACAAATATCTGTGGCTTGTTTCATCATTGGTGTCCTTTTCCTTATATAAAAGTGTAACTACAAAGATGTGCCCACTCATCCCGACCAGGAAGAGCTCCTAAACCAAAATTAGGGCAAGAGGCGTGATGAAAAAGTGATTCTTCATGTTTGCTGTGTCTGTGACAGTTTGCTATGCACACGTGCCACACACAGAAATTTCACTGTGTGCTTTTGCTGTGAACACTAAGCTTTGCAGAATGCCTTTAATATTTTATAACCCCTTCTGCATTTACATCTTAGTTTTATCAATACGTGCCAGAAAAAAAGGTATGAGAACCTTATGCCTCTAACCATATGTGTGCATGACTTTGAATGCATTGTAGGTAGAGATCTTTCCAGCCCTGGCATAGGCCGACTGGGTACCTAGGGCCTGATTACGAGTTTCGCGGTCTGACCTCCTGAACACCGCGGCCACATCCTCCAGAAGACCGCAGTGCCGGCAGTCTTCAGACTGCCGCATTATGAGTTGACTGCGGTGTCCGCAGTGTGGCTGCGGAGGTCTTGCGGCGGTGGTGAATGTTTTTCCATACATATCGATGCCTGTGTGAACATTTCAACTGCATATGTGTCGAATGCACAAATATGCTTGATACATGTGGAAAAATACCACCTGCCCATTGCTGGAGTCCGACCCATATTGGGCAGTCCAGGCAATAGTTATATGGTACAAAAAGCACTTACCTCTGTATCTCCACAGACAGGGTCCTATTCTTCCGGATAAAGATGCTGCTGTGAAGGGGGAACCTGGAGAAAGGGATCCACGTCGAACTGTGATGGAAAGAACAGGAAAAGGGGTGAGTATGCACCCCAAATCCTTCGTTTCTGCCGACCTGAAGACAGCAGTCCCACTGCCGCGGTTGGCTCATCAGAAAGCCAACTCATAATACGGACGGCGGACAAACTCCTCTATACCACTCTATGGCAGCTGATTTCCCTGACCGCAGCCGCATCGGTCTGCAGATGGCTGGCGGTGATGGCAGTTTGACCACAGTCTTTGCAAAGGCACTCTGACAATCTCCTAATATAGTGGTCGAACTGCCGAGCTTGCAGTGGTCAGACTGTGTCTGCGGCCACAGCAATTCATGGGCCGCCGAATTCGTAATCAGGCTCCTACAATGGCCACACATGTGGGGAAAATAATACTGGATGTACAATACATTGTTTTTAATAGACATCCCATATGTGTTTTTAATCATACCTAGGCTACACATCAAATAAAAGAGATATCTTTTGGGTTTACCCTGAGGTAATTTTAGTATATCTGAAATATCCAGCCAATACTTTTACTGAACTCCCACAAAAGGTTGAGTCCCTCCAAGTGAGACTTACCTACTAGAGTACGAAAAGAACACCAATGATGAAGCATGCCACTGAAATTTGTGGGTAAGGTGTTCTTTTCCAATATCATTTGACACTTTTGACGTTCTAGGGAACCCCTAATAACTTTCTCACTCTATCTGAGATACTGTAAAAATTGGGAGGCTGTGCGACTGTTATCATAGATTCTCAATCTCTCATCTGTGAAACTTTGACATGCAGAGTACACATAGTCTTAAACAACATTGAAATAGCCATAGCCTTTAGGCAGTCTATGCATCTCATTTGATGGCATGAACTTCGGCCAATCAGATGGAGAGACACTGAGCTTCACTCCTTTCCAGAGGCTCTACTGCTCAGATTTTCTACTCTTTTCCAGAACAGATATTTTCCCAGTGGAAATAGCCGTTTTTTTCATTCTTCACCAGCTGCTGAATAACCTGAGTCTTAAACTCCTTGTTGTGGCTGGGTGGCAGATCCTAGACACCTACCCGTCACCAGGACAGACATGCCAAGAAGAGCCTTTTGAACTGTTGTGAGTCTTGTTGAGCTAGGAAACTGTATGCCTGCAACCACACACTACGGGGCATATTTATGAAAGCCTTGTGTCATGTTTTCACCACGCAAAGTGTTACATGCGTGACACAAGGCTCTGAGTCAGATTTATGAAGACATGCAAAGCCACTTTGCGTGGCTTTGAGTGGCCTCATAAATCTTTAGTAAGGCAACGCAGCGCAAATCGCTGTGTCACCTTACTCTGGGTAAGGGTGGCGTTCCATGGGCGTGTCGGTGTGTGTTCCCACGCAGCTCCCATGGGTTTTGACACATTCCCAGATTTATAAGGATTTGTAAACCTGGGAATGTGTCAAAATCTTACGCCTCCCCAGAGCAGGCGTAACAAGGAGAAATATCTTTATTTCTTCTCGTTGTTTCCTCTTTCTATGTGTGCACCATTCTGCAGCACGCATAGAAGGAGGAAAATGACTCTATGGATTGTTTTCGTGCAGGAAGGGGCATTGTTTTCATGCTGGAAGGTGCCACTTTGTGCACAAAAACAACCCTGCCTACAATACAGGCACCCTTGCACCATGGTGCAAGGGTTCCTGCGTTGGCTCTAAGCTGCCAAAACAGCGCCAGTGCAGGAGGAAAGGACAGGAATTCACTGTATTGGATAAATCAGTGCATTCTTGCCCTTTCCTTGTGGCGTAGGGCAACACAGCAAAGTTTCCCTAGGAGAAGCGTTTTTGTTTTGCTAATAATTTAGGCCCAGTTCGACGAATCTCCACAAAACTTTCCAAAAAGATGCTACTTTTTCACTAGTTTTGCATGCATGGAAAGTTTCGGGGTGATCCGTCAAGCAGGGGCTGAAAACAAAAGGGGAGGGGTCCCAAAACGCAAAATCCCCATGCATTTTCTAAAGACTTCTTTAGGGAGGTCTACAGCAAAAACTGCGGAACAGAATTACACCAAATTTGGCAGGAAGCTAGATCTTGATACGCAGATTGTGTTTTTTGTCATTTGGTATAAATCCCTTCAGTAGTGTTTGAGATATTAAGGGTAAAAAATATAGATATCTGGACGGTTGGGTTTGAGGGACTCCCGCGAGAGTCCTTCAAACCCAATTAAAAAAAATAGAGAGTTCTGATTGGCCCTGGGAATTTTTTTCCCCTGTGCCAATTTGCTCCTGTGGGAGTCAGACTCCTGAGGGAGTGAGCGGTCTGATTGGCTGCCAGCAACATGAGAAAAATGTTGCTGGCAGCCATTACAGGACTCAGAAACTTAGCCCTTTGCCCTGAACAAGTAAAGAAATATATATGTATATAAGGGGGCAGGATAGGGATACCCTGACCCCCTATGCTCCATGAGGGTGAACCAGAGGAACACCCCAACAACTTCTGCGGTATCGTCAAAAAGAAAAAATGACTGTCGGGCTGCTTTGTTCTATTAATGGTAGGAGGGTGCGCGACCCCACTCCTCGAGCCACCAGAGGCCCCAGGGCCAAAAGTTTTTCAAAATGGGTGGGGGGCTGTGCAGCCTCCCACTCCGAGCGTCTAAAGGCCCCCATTCCTTGGGGCCAGCTCACTAACTATGTCCCGGGGTGCCCACCCCAGGACATGGCGGTTTCTCTGCCTGCACTGGCTGTCCCCGCGGCTCCAAATAAACGTATGGTGGGTGCCCTGGTTGGGCCCCTGGGCTGAGCATCTACCTTTATTGATGCGGGCCCGGGGTATGGGTTTCCCAGGGCTGGAAAAGGCTTAGGGAGGGGGTACACGTAGCCCGCTCCCCTTTAATTGTAGTAGTGGCCCTGATGCATGGGCTCCCCAGGGCCGAACTAGCCTCAGAAGGGAAGAACCACGCGGCCTCCTCCCCTTTATTTTAAGTAGTGCCCCTTGGGGATGGTGCCCCAGGGCCGACTAAGGCCACACCCCCCCCTTTCATAAAAAAGGCCATTGTGGATAGGATTGCCAAGGCCTAATAAGGCTCAGAGAGGAGGGTCGCGCAGTCCGTCTCCCCTTTTATTAAGAAAACGGCCCTGGGTGATGGGATCCCCAGGGCCTAATATGGCTTGGGGTGGAGGACCATGTGGCCCCCCTTCCCTTTCATAAAAAAGGGTGTGGGGTCCCCAGGGCCTAATAAGGCTCAGGATGGGAGGCCTTGCGGCCCCCCTCCCCTTTAATTAAAACCAAATGGCCCTAGGGAATGGGGTCCTCATGGTCCATTAAGGCTCAGGGAGGGGTGGCACGTTGCCCCCATCGCCTTTCATTAAAAAGACGTCCCTGGGGTCCCCATGGCCTAATAAGGCCCAGAGAGAGGTGTGTCATTTACACAAACAAGTTGTAATTGTAATTGTAATTTGCATTTATCAAGCACGTTATCACCAGCAGGTCTCTAAGCGCTACCAGAGGGACATATAACCTAGTGAGTGGTGAAATGGCAGGGGTTAAATGATGCCCCCGGCTTCTAAGAAAAGTACTGTCTTCAGCTTCTTTCTAAAAGGGAGTAGGTACAGTTCCTTGCGTAAGTTTACCGGGAGACTATTCCACAGCCGAGGTATTGATGCTGAGTAGGCTCTTCCTCCAACTGAGGACAAGTTAAAACGAGGGCAAACCATTAGGCCGGCCTCAGCTGACCGAAGCACCCTACTAGGAACATAGTTAGCGAGACGGTCTTTAATATAGCTAGGGGCTTGGCCATACATGGCCTTGTGGGCAATGCAGAGACCTTTGAACTTTATTCTCTGCCTGACCGGGAGCCAATGTAGCTCGTGTAGTAGAATAGTGGCATGAACTCGCCTTGGCTTTCTGAAAATTAGTCTAGCCGCGTCGTTCAAAACAACCTGAAGTCTAGCCAACAGTTGTTGCGGCAGACCAATATACAGAGAGTTGCCATAGTCCAGGCGCGACAGTATCATAGCAGAGACTGCCCGTCTGAGTGTAGCAAAGGTAAGAAGTGGGGCCAGTTTCCGCAACTGCCTTAGCAGGCCAACACAGGTTCCCACCACAGCTGACACCTGTTGTGACATAGAAAGCTTGGCATCGATTTTGATGCCCAAACTTTCACGGCACCGGCCGGTTCCGGAAAAGGGCCAAGTTCATGTGGCCAAAAAGATCATTCCAAGGATTGGATGCTGTGGTGACGGCCAGTACCTCAGTCTTGACTGGATTAATTTTAAGTGAGTTGGCCGTCATCCAATTAACCGTGAATTTTAAAATGTTTTGCATCCTCAAATGGGCCATCGGTGAGCTGTTAATCTGGATAATGATTTGGGTATCGTCGGCGTAATTAAAAATCCTGCACTCCATCATGTTTAGTGCTGATATCAAGGGCTGAAGGTACGCATTAAAAAGGAGGGGTGACAAAGCCGAGCCCTGAGGTACCCCACATGAGAGTGTGCCTAGGTCAGATACCAGGTCAGCCAGCTGAACTCTCTGTGACCGATCCTTAAGAAAGGATGAAAGCCAGGCCAGGGCCGTGCCCTGGATTCCCAGATCCGAAATCCGCGACAGTAATTGATCATGATTGACCGTATCAAATGCCGCGGACAGGTCCAGTAAAACCAGGGCACAAGGCTTTTTCTTAACCGCACTTCGTCTTAATTCATCCAGCACGGATAGCATAACCAGTTCCGTGCTGTGATGTGCCCTAAACCCTGCCTGGTTAAATTCAAGAAGGTGATTGTTTTCCAAATGGCCTGAGAAAGAGTGGAGTACATGCTGTTCTAGTACTTTAGCCAGGAAAGGTAGCTGCGAGATAGGCCTAAAATTCTTTAGGTTCTTGATGTCTGCCCCAGGTTTCTTTAGGAGCGGGATAACCCGGGCCTCCTTAAAGCTGACAGGGACAAGCCCTGTTTCCAGGGACTGATTGAGCAGTGAGAGCACCTCGCTATCAATTCCGGGGAGGGCCATCTTGAAGATCTTTGGCGGGCAAGGATCTGCTGGTGAGCCCGATTTCACCCGGCCCATTAGGAGTGCCAGTGAATCATTTGTGAGTAATGGCAGAGAAGTTAGAGGGTCCAGCAGAGGGGCTGCACAGGTGAATCCTGTGAGGCCGGGGAAAAGTCGGGGTACAGTGAATTTCCTTCAGGAGGTCCTCTATTTTTTAGTAAAAAGGACTGAAATGTATTACAATCATCCTGACAGAAAGAAGGCACCTGTCCCTTATTTTTCTTAGCTCGTTCAAGATCCTAAAGGTCTCCTTCTGAGGATTAGTTGCTGCAGCAATCCTAGCTTCGAAGTATTCTGCTTTCCTTAACAGAATAGCCTTTTTATAAGAGGCTAACATTGACACGTAATCTATCCGGGCACTGGGTTCATACGCTTTACGCCAGGCTCTCTCACATTGGCGAAGTGTTTGTTTCAGAGTCCTAAGTGCATCATTAAACCAAGGTGCCCCTTTGTCCCTAGTTCTTACTCTACGCGCTGGTGCTACCACATCGATGGCCATCTTAAGCCTTGTTGATAGAGAAGAGCTAGTGCCATCGAGGTCCCCTTGTAAAGTCCTTGTAGGAGCAGAAGATCGTAGAGTATCTACCAGATCTTCTGCTCTAATCCTGTTCCAACTTCGCAGTATTTTCCACTCTGGAAGAGAATCTGCTTTTAGATTGATACAAGCGATTCTGCCGTGGATTAAATAATGGTCTGACCAAGCACAGGGAGTGGCAGCTATAGGGCCGGTTAGCAGGTGAGATGACCAGACCAAATCCAATGTGTGGCCCTTCTCATGCGTGGGTCCATGGAAAGTTCCCTCAAAGTAAGGCAAAGCAGCACTGAACCCTGCTTTGTGTTACTCTGCATCAACGGGGCATTCCATAGGTGGTACATGGGTCTTCACATGCAACCAGCCATGTTTTTGGATGCAAAACCCTATCTACTAACAATAGTAGACAGAGTTTTGTGCCAAAAAAATAACGCCACTCTGAAGCAGGCATTAAAAAAGAGAAATGCTTTTATTTCTCCTAACTTTTCCCACTTTGCATGTGTGCTGCACTATACAGCACACATCCAAAGAGGGATAAGTTAGTCTAAGTATAGTCTTTTGTACTGGAAGGTTACTCCTCCAGTACAAAACCTACACAAGGCTCACGCAGACACCCTTGCACTTGGTGTCAAGGTTTGCGCTTGGCGTTCGGTTGCCTGATTGAGCGCCTGAGCTAAGGAGAGAGCAGGATAGTGACATATTTCTGTAGGTATGGTGATTTCCAGCTCTCATTGTCACACAATGCAGCACAGCAACTATGGTGCTACGCTTCCTCGAGTGACACGTTTGATAATCTGGGCCTTTGTTTGAATTTAGAAGTGAGTGACAAAGCCAACATCCACTCACTCTGAGCTGGTACCTTGAAGGAATACTCTCCATTCAAAGGCAAGGACTCTGGCGTCAGCACCAAAACTATACGTGCACCTCGGAAGGTAAATCACTAACTTGTCTTGCACTGGAAAGCTGGGGGAGCTATCTTGGGCTGACGCAAAAGGACCAGATAAAATTCTGCATGCTGTGGAGGTGCATGCCAGGAACGCCCCCCACAGGAAATATGTAACACTTGAAAGCTGTGCACTGTGCAAGTCTACAATAGATGCCTGAGTACAAAACATTCCTTCTGGCATGACTAAAGGCAAAAGGCAGCCTGGAGCTCCAAATTTGACTGTGTTCCTCGAGTGAGTGGAAACATTTAATGAACAATTTGTGAATAGCTTGAGGAACTTTCACTGCTGAACTGAGTTTGAAATGCATAGTTGAACTATTTGAAATTATTTATCTCTGATATAAAGGGTTCAATGTTTGTTAATTTGACCTTATTCTAACCATAGAATGTGCTTTTACCAAATTCACTTTTAATTACTGTTTGTTTGAAACAAGTGTCATTATGATGCTGTTTTGCAGCCTTAATATGCCTGCTGTGGAGAGGGTCTACAATCTAGTGCCAACGCTACCAGAAGGCAGACGCGGTTATCTCATATAGACAATGCTTGTTTGATTAGGAGCTAGTTTGTCACAGCAGTTAGAGGCTTTTCCCTACCATGGTAACATAGCTTCCTACAACTGACGTAATCTTTGCGTTTTCTTCTTATGCACCCCCATTTGCATTATATATATTGATGTATATGAGTGCACATTTTTCTTTCATAAATGTGTGTTGCAGTTAATATTGATTGCTCGTACACAACATATAACATTTGCTTTGTTATAGTTTGATAGCCCATAAATTATTTATATATATATATATATATGTATTCATGTGATTTATAATGTGTAATAGAATTTAGTGAAGTTGTAACTTAATTAAAATACAAATTCTTACATTTTACATTATTAATCACTAGATCTGCCCTTTTAAAAAAAATTAGAAACTGTATTATATCCTAGTACAGACATGTATTAAAAACAAGTTTAAAGTTCAAAAATCAATGTACCCTTTGGAGACACCCTAGGTAATCTGGAATCCACAATTTATGCAACCGCATTCATACTACACACAGATAATACTCCACTCAGGATGTTTAAGGCACTTATGTACAAATTTAATAAAATGTAAAAATCACAAATAAAGATACAAAAAATACACAATATTCAATTCAAAACAATTAAAAACACAGTAAATCCTAATAGGAATTCATTCACATTAAAAAAGGAGAATTTATCAAGACATCTGTATTAGTCATACAATTTGTTAATTTGGAAAAATAGACAGCACTATGCACGGACATCAGTTCCCTGTCTAATTCTGACTGCTGACTTTGTACCAAATTTAACACAAAAACACAAGGCGTCGACGCGTTTCGGTGGGACAATCACAGTTAAACCACCTTCTTCAGGACTCGGCGTTTATTTCTCCTTTGTACATAAATCAGTGATCATTCATTTATAGCACTGGTGCAACAGCACTCGGTTTAGAACCACTCCCAATGAGTACGCTTAGTACTTCCAAAAGGACCTTTTATAATATTTCATACGGGTTAGTGGTTTTTTCAATATTCAAACCTCCTCCATATATCGCAAGCTCTAGAAAAAACCTTGTTTCACTCCCTGATGAGATATGATATAGATCTTCACAGCTCCTGGGTAACTTTAATTTATATCCACCGTATCTAAGGGCCGGAACACATCTCGGCAACTTAGAACTATATATTCAGCGGATCTCTGTATATCCCGTCTGATATGTACCAGGATCACGTATCCGTAGCTCTTGATTCCGACGGATGTCGCTACTCCCGGTGCTTGCTACTCGATGCGGTTCTTTTTTTTTTTTCAAGAACCGCATCGAGTAGCAAGCACCGGGAGTAGCGACATCCGTCAGAATCAAGAGCTACGGATACGTGATCCTGGTACATATCAGACGGGATATACAGAGATCCGCTGAATTATAGTTCTAAGTTGCCGAGATGTGTCCGACCCTTAGATACGGTGGATATAAATTAAAGTTACCAGAGCTGTGAAGATCTATATCATATCTCATCAGGAAGTGAAACAAGGTCTTTCTAGAGCTTGCATATATGGAGAAGGTTTGAATATCAAAACCACTAGCCCGTATGAAATATTATAAAGGTCGCTTTGGAAGTACTAAGCGTACTCATTGGGAGTGGTTCTAACCGAGTGCTGTTGCACTGGTGCTATAGATGAATGATCACTGATTTATGTACAAAGGAGAAATAAGCGCCGAGTCCTGAAGAAGGTGGCTTAACTGTGATTGTCCCACCGAAACGCGTCGACGCCTATATGTTTCTGTATTAAATTTGGTACAAAGTCAGCAGTCAGAATTAGACAGGAACTGATGTCCGTGCATAGTGCTGTCTATTTTTCCAAATTAACAAATTGTATGACTAATACAGATGTTTTGATAAATTCTCCTTTTAATGTGAATGAATTCCTATTAGGATTTACTGTGTTTTTAATTGTTTTGAATTGAATATTGTGTATTTTTGTATCTTTATTTGTGATTTTACATTTTATTAAATTTGTACATAAGTGCCTTAAACATCCTGAGTGGAGTAATATGTGTGTGTAGTATGAATGCGGTTGCATAAATTGTGGATTCCAGATTACCTAGGGTTTCTCCAAAGGGTACATTGATTTTTGAACTTTAAAGTTATTGGGTGCTCCATCCCTTTGGAGTATAAGAGCTCCTCTCCTTGGTTTCAAGGTTAAACAAACAAGTTACTTACTTTCAGTAACGCCTTATCTGGCAGAGACTCTATCTAGCCGCAGATTCCTTACCTTAAAAATATCTGCAGGCGTCAGACTGGATCTGGAAGATTTCTGAGCAGTATCTCTGCACGCTGGTAGGTGGCATCGGTCAGCTCTGTGTCATCTGTGCCAGAAGTGACGTGCACAGTACCTATTATAGGTGCCACCCCGGCACGCTTACATCAGTTACTTTTGTGACTTTCCATGCCAAGAGCACAGGCCATGATGAGAACTGACCACTTGTCCCTGTACTACAATTGGCTTGCAGGGCGGGGAGGATGGGACGGTCGGTAAGGAATCTGCGGGTAAATAGAGTCTCTACTAAATAAGACATTACTGAAGGTAGGTAACGTGTTCATTTGATAGAGACTTCTAGCCGCAGATTCCATACCTCAGAATAGATACCCAAGCAATGCCTTCCCTGGTGGTGGGTCGCAAAGCCAATTCTATATGAAAAGGTCCTGTTGTGTAGTTCCTACCAATCCGTAGGACCTGCGCATTGTTCGGACAACATAAACTAAGGGCTTGGTGTCAAGACTTATTCCGGACACCCCCGCAGGATATGTTGGCCTATAGACCAGCTAGCTCACAGTGCCACCGTAAGCCCCCCGGACCTACTAGGGAGCAAATGATTTCTGGCAACCACTGAACATGACAACCCTGACCCCTCAGGGATCGTGGAAACAGTACAGAACTTTTCGCTCAGTCACTCGTGCTCACTTATTCTCAAAGGAATATATACAGAATACACAGTGGGATGTTTTCAATAATATTTATTGAACTAACGTTATTCTTGCATAAAATACGTGTGCTGCAAAGATTAGTAGACAGAAGCAGATAAACGTGATTACAAGCACCAAGAGCGTAAGTAGTAGATATAGTTCTACCATGATGCTAAACAATGTGTATATGCAGGCATATAAACAAGGCTGTAATCTAGCATACTCCTACTATGCGAACCCTACTCTAAGTGTACCTAGAGTGTGTGTAGGTGTAGAGCCAAGAATCCCCCCAAGAGACGATCCAACCCCGTCTTGGTCACGAACTGGACACCCCTCACAAGATGTCAGGTTGCTGCATGGTGATTTCTCAGCATGCAAGGATCCTCAGTGTCAGCGGAAGTACCTCCTCAGCTTATCTATCGGGATGCTCATCTTTTATAATAGAAATCAGCCTTGCAATGTACGCATAGATTAGTGATGTTATGGATATATGGATAGCCCTGTCGCCCCGTGGATGAAGATAGTGATGACATTTGTACCTAGTGTGAAACGAGACCTTGTACATGATGTTCAGGGTGTTGAGATAATTGTTGTGCGAAGCTAGATGTAAAAACAAGTTTTATTTTGGAGAAATAATCCAAAATTGTCGTGCATGCAAATGTGTGCCAGAGGTCACAGCTGGAAATGTTATTTGTGAGGACAATGTTAGAAATGAGCTGCTTCGCTACATGGGCCTAACTCGGGAATTTAACACCTACTCCTCATACTAAAGGTCAATATCTAAAAAGCTATCTAAAAAGCCAGCAGACAATTTTAAAAATGTTAAAAAACTACTTTTTAAAAGCATCTAAAAGTGGGCATCCCAATAAAATATGTATAAAAAGTTTTAATAGTCATTTATATTATTTGAGATCCCAAGCACTCAGAAAGCCATGGTGCCTAGAAAAAGAAAAAGCTGTTTTGGTACATTTTGTTTAAAAAGAGACCAAATTGTTCCCACACGGAAAAAGGCCAATTGTTTATGTGTTCCAAGTGGTAGTCTCAACATTGCTGTTGCCCACATCCGTAGACGTTCCCAAAGGCGCACCTCGTAGCATGTTTAGGGAGCAAAGGTGATTCCATCCGGTTGCCACAGCAGCTGCTGTGGGAGGCGTTGTGTCCCACAAGGTGTCCACAGAGCCGTTGTTCACATCACTAGGAGCTGAAACATCCCAGGGTGGCTCTAAGAATGCATTCATCATCAATGTAATACGCAGGGGACAGCAATACGAATGGGCCTTTAAGGGGTCCATCAGTACCTCAATGTCTGGTGGCACAACCAATTCTGATCTGAGACAAATATCCAGGACGTATTCGTGGCTACAAAGCAGGCAGCGGAAGACAGAATGTACGCAGTCAAGCCAGATCGGCCTGAATGACAAGAACCAGTGCTCATTTAGTTCTTGAAGCCGAGGTGTGCCGAAGCAGTGCATCATGCGCTCGAGGCAGCACAGCACTAGCAGTGCTGTCTCCATTCCAAGTTGAACTGGGACGTCCATTGCGGAGCAGATAGAATAAAATCAGTTTTCCCGCCACAAGTAGCAGGACAAGCGGGAGCCCTCCAAAAATGCTTCCCAACACGGAGTGTATGAAAGATGGTAGAACTCCGAATTCCGTCTGAAAGGTGCTAACCAAACCAGAGCCGATACATTTAAAAAAGTGCACTATTCCTCTCGCATAGCCTACGTCCGAATGGGCACTTGTGAGACCGACGAATGCGTGCGGGGTTGTGGCGAGACAGGGTCATTCTTTCATATACTGTGGTCATGCCCTAGGATCCAAACATACTGGGAAGGTATAACTGGAGTAATGATGAATGTGGTGGGTGAGAGCGTCCCGCTTGAGCCAAGGTGGCTCATTTTGGGAGTGACCAGGGAAATGATGTGGCCGCAATGGGCCAAGACCTGGCTGGCTCTGGCGGGAGGGGTGGCCAAGAGGAACATCGCCCGAGCATGGGGAGCAGGGACACCCCCCACACTCGCAGCCTGGAAGAAAGACCTAGACTGGTGCTACGGGGCAGAACGGGTGATATACCAGAGCCCAAAAAAAGGTGAAAAGATATGGGGTGCCTGGGCCAAGTATAGAGGTTATAGTTAGAGGCCGTGGGGGGCAGTGTGCAATGACGTGGGAGAATTGATGCCGTGAATTATGACAAGAGAAGGTCGTTGTAGAAAAGTGGGCGCCTGTGAGGGGGTGCACGTCGTGCATTGCGAATCCTGTCTCGTATGTCTTTTTAAGTATGCCATTATGAACCGCTAATGTACTGAAGCTTGTTTATGTTTAATAAAAAGACGTTTAAAAAAAAAAAAAGTGCACTATTCCTTTTGTATCAGACCTGTTAAAGATACGATGGACCAGCTCCCCAAAATGCAGCGGGAAGTTAGTATGGAGTAGTGTCTGTATCTCAGACGAGGACCTTGCAACCTAGAGATCAAACGTCTCTTTGGCTGAAGTTAAGGCCACATCCTTTTGTAAAAGCATGGCTTTCAGTTTGCTTAGGGAGTCAAATTTTATGTTGGAAACACTTATCGAAGGCCATAGCGCTGCATTCTTGACTGTGTGGGCAGTTGGAAACAGTACTTGTGTACAACAAGTGAATATGGAATTAACCGTCACCAGAAAAGCGATGCCGGTTCCATTCCGCAGCAACCTGTCGTGTAGTTCCTATAAACCTATATAGGATCTGCGCGTTTAGACAACATAGACTGTGGGATTGGTGTCCAGACTGATTCCAGACACCCCCACCGGGTATGTTTGCCTGTATACCAGCTAGCTCACAGTGCCACTAGAAACCCCTCTTACCAAGGAGAGAATAGTTCTTGGCAACTATTGAACATGACAACTCTGTCCCATCAGGGATCGTGGAAACAGTGCGATACTTTTCGCTCAGTCTCTCGTGCTCACTTTGTCTCAGAGAGATACATAGAATAAAACGGTGGGGACGTTTTCAATAAGCATTTATTGAACCAGCGTCATTCTAGTGTAAAATAGGTGTGCTGAAACAACCATTAGACAGAAACAGATATAAATGATTATAAGCACCAACAGAATAAAAGGATGGTAGATTTCTACCATAGTGCTAAAATGATGAATACAGGCAGGTATAAAAATACATGACAATAAAATGCGTACCCCTATGATGCGACCCTAACTAGATGTACCTAAGTGTACCTAGCACGTATGTAGGTGTAAAGCCAAGAATCCCTCTAGGATAAAGTCAACCCCATTACCTGAAGTGAGAGACTGGGGGACCCCGTCTTGGTCTCGAGATGGACACCCCGCGAGGGATGTCAGACCACTGCAAGCTGGAGTGTCTGCGTGCAGGAACCTCAGCGTCTCGCGTCAGTGTGTCAGCATGTAAGTCCTTTTTCTCCTCTTCCTGCCTCAGCAAAGATATGGTGTTTATATACCCAAAGTGATACCCTCAGGGGTTCTACCTTGCTGTGTCATGTCGGACTTAGGATGATGGAAGGAATGACCCTTATACATAGTTATTATGCAGGAGATGGTAGTCCTGCTGAGTTTCCAAGAATCCTCATACATAATTGATGAAGCTAGTTTTCAGGGAAAACCCCACGTCCTGTAAGCAGTACCGTAACTAAGTAAAAGGTCAGTCCCAAGAACCGTTATGCAGTGCAATGGTAGGGGAGAATATAGGTGAAAGGTTAGGTGGTTCCCTGAGCCTATATTGGGGTACCTATATGAAAAATAACACCCACTCCTCATCCGACTGGACGACATACTATAATTTTAATGTACTTCTAGGCACTTGTACGCAAACAACTAATTAGTCCAAAACATTAGTGCGTTTAAAAAATATTTTTTTTAAATGCTAAAATCGTATTTTACGCGATAGAAGTCTTACTAAAATGTGTTCGTATATATAGATCTAACGACTATGAGTGTCTGAAAGCCATGCATTTCAGCAAGAAAAAATGTCTATTGTTTAAAAATTCCAAATTTGGTTGTTTTGAAAAAGGCCACATTTTTCCCAGCACACAATGAGCGAAATGTTTAGTGTCCTGGCTGGGAGACCATCGCAGATGACAATCCCTGCAACACCTCGCAGATCAGGTCATTCGAGCACAGATGTTCTTCTGCACTATCCACAACCGATGCTGGGGAAGCCTGTGTGACATCCAAGGCCTGAGTACTTGTTGAGGAGCTGGTATCCGTTCCAACATGAGCTGAAGCATCCTGTGGAGGCTCTAAGAATGCAGACATCAACATTGGAATACGCTGAGGACACAGCAGAACATGGGCCGTTATCGGGTCCAGTAAAGCATCAACGTCCGGTGGCGCAACAGATGGAAGTGTTTGATAGAGATCCAACACGCATTCTTGTCCGCAGAACAGGCATCGGAGGACAGGCAGACCACAGTTGATCCAGACTGGTCTAAATGATAGGAACCAAGACTCGCTCAGTTCTCGAAGGCGAGGTGTGCCCAGATGGAGTACCATGCAATCACGGTATCTGCGCTCCAGGAGCGTTTTTTCCATCTCCTTGGTGACTAGGACGTCCATTGCGTAGCACAAAAATGACAATCAGGATACCTGCTATTAGGAACAGGATCAGCGGAAGCCCTCCAAAAATGCTTCCAACCACGTAGTGTATGAAGTTGGGAATGACTCCGAAGACGGTCTGAAAGGTGCTTAACAGTCCAGAACCTATGGTCTTAAATAGGTGTGCTATACCCGTCGTATCGGACATGTTAAAGATACGTTGTACCATTTCTGTGAAATGGAAAGGGCAGTTTGTTCGTACTAGTGCCAATATCTCAGCTTAGGACCTTGCGACCTGGAGATCAAAAGTCTCTTGGGTGGAGGTTAAGGGCACGGTTTTCTGTAAAAGCATGGCTTTCATTTGGCTCAGAGGATCAAACTGTATAAAGGAAACATTCAACGAAGGCCATAACAGCGCCTCCCTGACTGTGTGGGTTGGTGGAAACAATATTTGCCTACAACAAGTAACCCTGGAGTCTACAGTGACAAGATATGCGATGCCCGAAAGCATCCCACAACAACCTTGATCATTCAGCATCAAGTAACTCCCATTCGAGAGCGACTTGAACACCGGATTAATCACAGCAGCTGGGGACCCTTTCAAATGACAGGATAAGTTTGAAACTGAACCGTTACAAGCCCGTGAAGCATGATATCCTGGCATATGAGAGATCAACTTAAGGAGTCCTTGCAGTTTGTACCGCTTAGAAACACTTCCATGTCCCCACTCCTGCCTCGAAATCTGTATGGCAATTCCCAAGATTCCTTGATGAATTCCCTACACATCGCTTCATATCTGCCAGCCTGTTGTTGTTCTAGGCAATACTGAAACTGGAAAGTTGTGACCGGTAATGTTATATGGCCATGGATTAACCATTCTGTGGATGGTGACTCTGCCACAGTGAAAGGTAACTGGGCCAGTTTTTCAATACGCAGCATTGTATATTTTGCTCCCGTTTGTGCCATAGTTATCTGTTTTTTAGTTAGATTGTATGTAGAGAACTGAGACGTACTGTTGATAAATCGCCAAGGCACATAACCAGCGCGCAATGATTGCAGTGTCCAGCTTAACCACATAATAGAACGTAGTTGAGATTGTCCGTGCTGTAGTATGGACAGATCTTGTTCTAGTATATCTCTAGCAGAAGATACAATGTTGCCCAGTGAATATATCCTGGATGTTAATGCAGTCATACCATTGTCAAATACAGCTAATGCTTTCTCAAGGTTAATCTTATCGATTTCACTGAGTCTCTCTGCCGCTTCTTGTTGAGAGATTTTCCAGATTTCCTAATAAACAGCGTATAAGAAACATTTATTACGTGGCTTTCGGGGGCCTAATAAAAAGTCCCTCAGATCCATGTCTTCTGATAGTAAGGATAAGTGTTGTTTCACCTGGGACAGTGTCGAGGTTTTTAGCCAATTAAGGCATAACTTCCCAACACTGTAAGATGTCACAATCCCCGGATGTTCTCTTTTTACATAGCGTTGGTCCGGTCTATGGATACTAAACCCTTCGGTTTTATCCCTGAATCTTGATTGACATCTGTTTGTGTCTGTGGGCCAAACTAACCATCCCTTCCAATTGGGGTCTGATGAATTGTACTGTATGATGTCATCTATTGTATCCCCTCCACGTGATGTAAAATTTTGCCACCCCTCAAAGTGTGATGGTGTTGGAATCCGAGGTTCTTGGCAAGTCCAAGACAGGAAGTCTGTTGCACAATTTCATTCAGAAATATTATCTGCTGTGGAATGAGGCACGCTCTAAATAGTGCTTCTGTTCCCTGAACTTGCCATTCCTTTGAACCCCAGACTGATTTTATGTCTATAGTGTCCTTCCATAAGTCGAAACCCTGTTCAAACAGTTGGAAAATAAAGGATGCAGAATAAATCTGTTTGGTATTAGTTAGCATATTTTTCTGTGCAGATGTAGGTGCAACCTTATAGAAATATGAGGTCTGGTCAGAAGTGTTAAACCCTGAAAAATAAGAACATTTCTGTGCAAACGCTTTCGAACTACCTTTTGGTGGTGTTTGGCAATGTTCCCATTGGTGGTATGAAAAAACATTTCGTGGGATACTGGATTTGTGTAAAAAGTGATGACCATAATGAAGGTAACAGTACATAGTGTTATAGTCTGATGTGTCTTCTAACATTTCAATGCTTGAAAATGCAGCGGATTGTTCTAAATCAGACAACATATTATTTACAGTTTCAAAATCCCAATCGTCAGAAAATGTACTGGAGGCAATGATATCATTTAGAGAAATTTTAAATACATGTGGTATTTTCAAAAGTTCAGTGGGACCAAATACATCATAATCAACCTTGTCCAAAACTATACCATCAGGAATTGGAACTGCTGTAATGTTCACGAAGGACAGGTCTCTTGGTTCACGATGAGAAGATGTATGAAGTTTAAGGACCAAGTTCACATTTGATACTGCAGACCGTTCTGGGAGGTAGTTTCCATTCATAAGTAAGCAAAAGACAGTCACTAGGCCAATCCAGAACAGAAAAAACAGTATTCCCGTTATTATCCAGAGCTGGAGCCAAGGTGATACTAGGTAAGTCTTTTTCAAAAAATGGAGAAGTCACAAATTTGTTGCCTACGGGAAACTCCAGCTGGCGTTGTTTCAGGTTCACTGGGATCCAGAGAGAAGGTATCAAAATTGATGAAGCAGCCAGATGCAGTTCGATCTATTTTTGGTAGCTCCGCAGGTTTTGTTGAACTGGCAGACGTCTCTTGTAGAGGCATATTTATGTAGACATCGGTGTTAGGCCAAATTGATATTTGTCTTTCATTTGTGTTTTGTAGTTCCAAGAGGAACGAGTTCCATTTCATTGTTGGATATTCCATTACTTTGTATTGGTGACTCTTCAAATGTTATGAGTCTTTCTGTCTGAACTTCCTGTGTGGTAGCAAGAGGAGAGCGTCAGCTACCCAGGAGCCCACGAGGCCTACTATTCAGTAACGGCCACATAGTGTGGTTTGATCAGATCAATGGAGACAAATCTCTTTTCTTTTTTGCCGGCAAGAGGCGGAAGAAGTACTGCTCTTGTTCCTTTGACAGCCAGGACAGGTACAGGCTTTCTGTATGATGGCCCAAATTCTTTCTTGTCCACAATCTTTTCTCTGACCAGATCCCTGACTTTTGGGATCCAGGCAGGTCTTGCCATGACTGATTTAACTTCCCCAGTGGCGGTGCGTTTTACTTGCACGTTGCTTTGTAGTGCCCGGAATTAATTGAGATCCTGTAAAACAGCCAAACGTTTATTGATGTCAAATGGTTTTTCATCCACCACTGTGCTTTCACAATCGAGATCAGGTACCCACATTCTTGTCCCAAATAGGACCTTATAAGGAGTGACACCTCCTAGGGAACTTCTTGGCATATTGTTAAGGGCTCTTTGGACCCCGTATCAGTGATTGACCCAACTACCACCCAAACCTAATACTCTTGCTGTCAAAGATTGCTTAAAGTCTCAGTTTTTCCTCTCCACGACGGAATTTCCCTCGGGATGGTACGGAGAGGAGTACCGCAATGCAACACCCAAATCTCCCATGGCCTCCTTGTATGCCCTAGAGCTAAATGCGGGGCAGTGGTCAGAATGTAATGTGCCAACTGCGTATGTCCCTATAAAGACTCGCAAATCTTTTATAACAGTTCGAACGTCAGCCGAGCGCTGAGGCCAAACCCACAGGAATCTGGAGCATGAATCCACTGCCATCAAGATATACTTGTAAGCCCCATCCGATTGTAAGGGGCTGCAGTGGTCCAAATAGACACAAGCGAGTGGTCTGTCTGATATAAGTAATGGTGTCTGTGCTGGAAATGCCATAGTGGAACCCTTCAACTGCTGACAGATGTCACACTTTAAGACAAAATTCTTCGTCTGTTTAGTTAATCATGGCCACCAATAGCGTTGTTTCAATAAAGAAGCCGTTGCGGTAATCCCTGCATGTGCAGAACCTAGACCCTCGTGTGCAGCTAGAATTAAACCTAATCTGCGATCTATGTTTGGTATTACTCTATCCCCCACTCCTGGAATTTGAGCATACAGAATATTTTTTGCATCTAACTTATAGGAGTACTTGAGTGGAAAAGCTTTCGTTAAGGCTGTGCTGTTTTTGCGTGAAGCAATGACAGCTACCATTATCTGTCCGTCTATTCTCGTTTTTGAACTAGTAATTGCAGCTACGGCAGCAGTTCGTACTGCCCCCTTCGCGGCTTCATCGGCCAATGAATTCCCTTCAACGTGAACGCCATCACGTTGATGACTCAGCGTGTGTATCACGTGAGCTCTTGGTAGTTCGTTTTTCAACTCAGCTACCTGTTCCCATAGCATTTTATGCCTAATTGTGCCATCTTTTGAGTCTTTAAACCCATTTTGACCCCAGTAGTGAAGATATTCATTGTATGACTGGACACAGTAAAAAGAATTGCACACAATCAGTGTGGGGAATTCTCGATCCGTATTTATTAGTGCCAGTAATAGTGCTTTTAATTCTGCCAGCTGTGCCGTGCAGTCTCCTAGAGACTGTGTCTTCGTACTGCTAGGATAGAACTTGCCTTCCTGCATACGACCCTTCACAATCGCACACACGGCGCTGTATTGCTGTTTACTTCCTACGGCCGGCTGGGCAGATCCGTCAGTGTAAATAATGCATTTCTACTGATCTAGAGGCATTATTTCATTCGGAAGAGGATATTCTTGTTCATATTGCAGGAATGCTTGTGTTTTAAGTGTAGAATCAAATTTGTAATCTACATCTGTTGCAGTGAGAGAATTGGCCCATTGTATCCATCTTGGATGTAAAGCTTTAGCATTTGGAATGCTTGCTTTTGTGACAGCCTCTAAGGCCAGTACTGGAGTCACGACAATTATTCGCTTCCCCTGAGCCAGTGCTCTTTCTCTCACTACAGCAGTCTGTACTGCTGTCAGGATTTTTTGTGTTGAAGCAAAACGTGTTTCTGCGTTTGTGTACAAGTGTGATTTGTATGCTCTGGGTACTGTTTCACCTTGATTGAAGGGTTAGGTAAGTATACCCAGATTGACCCGCTATAACACGGATCACCAATTTTGTGGTGTTTACACGTGTGTGTAGGTGTTTTGAAGCTATCATGTCAGCTTGTAGTGAACGAAGGATATCTGTGTGTTCCTGTGTCCAATGCCTAACTGAGAAATCAGGTCTTATTAAGTCGTAGAAAGGTTTTACTTTTTCTGCGTAATCTAAAATGTATGTTCTGCCAAAATTTAAAAATCCCAATATGGATTGTAAGTTCTTCAAAGATTTAGGAGGTTGGAGCAGCGCACACTTTTCTAAAAAGTTAGCTGCCAGGCTTTTCCTTTCACTTGAAAGCTCATATCCCAAAAATAGGACATTGAGATGGGCTAATTTTGGTTTTTAAAGTTGAATTTGTAGCCCTCTGAGGCGTACCCCAAAATTATGTTGCTCACCCTGGTCAAGTGTTCCTTTAAATCATCATCCGTCAGATAAATATCATCTACATAGGACAATGCCTCTTCATCCAAATTCTGCAATAACTCTGTTACCCTTGCGGAGAACAACCCAGGGCTATTCTTATACCCTTGGGGGAGTCGACAAAATTGACGCTGAGAACCGAGCGCTGAGAATGCTGTAAAATATCTGCTTTCAGGCGCAAGATTTTGGCAGAAAAATCCATTTGAGATATCTAGTGTTGTTTTGTATTTTTTCTGCACAATGTTATTCATTAATGCGGCACTATGTGCATTCTGTACTGCAAATGTTTTAGTGCATGTGTTCAGATGTGTGTGGTCTAAAACTAGACAGTATGAATTATCGGGTTTCATTATGGGAAACAAAGGATTATTCATTGAATAGGTTCAAGTTTCAATTACACCCTGGTATTCAAGTTGAACTAAGATCTCCCTGACCTGTTTTTTCGCTTCTTGTTTTATTGGGTACTGTCTCTGTGGAGTTGGAGTAGTTTTTACTGGGATTGTATAGTGAGGTGACTCAGCATCCCACCCAACATGGTTGAGATATAATGCTGGAGCAAGTGCTACCCCCCACTCCTGCTTGTATGTGTGTTTTAAGTATATAGAAACGAGGTTGGAGAAAGCCGGTAAAATTACCGTTTCTCCCTTTGGGCAATCCATAACAATTTCAGGCGCCCAATCTTTTTCAACTAAAAGGATGTCATATCCATGAGTCAGGTTCTCCCAAAAGAGACCTTTAATTTTTCTGGGTTTGTCCCCCTCCATTTAGAGTGTTATTTCATGTAACCTATGTGGGACACTTACCCTCGTATCAGGTGTCTCCACCGTGATATGTTCATTCAACTCCGCTGTCACCAGAAATTCCATCAGGTTCTGGCGAGCTATTGTTACTTCTGCTGCGCTGTCTAGCATCGTCAGAGCCCATTCCCCATTCAGAAGTTGTGTCCTCAGAATTCTGGGCATGTCTAACTTTAAGACCTGCTACTTTCTTCTTTTTAAATTGAGTGTTTGATTTTGGCTTCACGTTGCGTGTCTCTGGACTTTGTACCCTCTTCTTGTCTGTGTTCTGACCGACCTTCCCGCTCGAAGTTATTTGATGAACCCTGAAAGGAACAAGAGGAACGTGTATCAGTATCCTGATACCGGTCAGGTTTTTTAATGTTGTCACGATTCCTAAGGTTGTACCTCCTTTCGGAGGGCTCCTGCTGAGGAGACCAACTCCTGGATTGTGATCTATTCTCTCTATTCTTTTGTTTTTTTATTGTAATCCCATTTCTTCTTAGAAGAATCAGTTGCTTGCTTGGTGTTCTCTTTTTCAGGACCACCCATGAGTTGAGGTTTTGTTGGTCTAGCTCCCAAACTATCTCTACCTAATTCATCATCGGTGTCTTAAAAATGTTTAGGTAATTCACGTTCCTGTTATAAAGGAGTGAAATCCCTCAGGCGTTGGCGTATTGCCACTGCTGCTGCCTCCCCTTTTATGTTAGCTAATATAATAGCTGATACCTGGGCAAAATTACCTAATAATTTCATCCCTAGGTTCAGAGCAGGTTCTGCTTCATACTCCTTCTGTATCTGTCTTAATACATCTGGTATTACTGCTAATGAAGGGATACCATGAGTTCTGGTATATATGGCAGCAAAAACTGTACCCCAAGAGGTACAATCCTCTATTTGGGGAGCTATCCCCATTGACAAGCAGATTGTTAGCATTCTGTGTTTTTCTTGAGGGCTTGTGTATGGAAATACTGCCTCTAGCTGTGTTATTTTTTGAGCTATCCAGAATGGCACTTGCTCACGTCTAGTGGGCTTTTTACCCATAACTGCGTGTGGTGTTTGTGGAGTTATTTTAGTTGTAGATCCCTGAATTTGTCCTGTAGATGTAGCCCTTGCTGGTTGAAGTGTGAGTGTTCTCATCACAAACTGTGTCAGGTTTCTGTAGAGTTTTATTATTTCTTTATGAAGTGGTCGTAAGTCTGCTACTGGCATTGTGTCAATGTCTGGATGTGGTGTATAGGCCGCTAGGACTGGCCAAGTTGCTCCATCTCTTCCGAGCGGACTGAGTCCCACTTTTTCTTTTGTGTGTGGGAGGGCGCCTTTAAACCAGTTTATGTGCTCCTGGTAGGTGAGCAGAACTTCAATGTCCTCATACGGACAGTATTCATTTGGTGTTTCATCTTCAGTGTAAGAATGAAATGTGTTTGATTGTGCATCTGCTTGTGTAAAAAACCTCTGTTCTATATGATTCATGAGCCTCAATCACGAAAGTTACTCTCCCACCCCTAGCTGTGACTCCATAGTCTGCTAATTTTAGAGTAAGGGCAGTTCTAACATTTTCTGAATTGTTTATTTCCCCTTCCTGTTCTTCCTCCCTAGCTGTAGCACCTTGTGCTGGCGCAACAGCGTCTTCGTCAGCCATTATTATGAAGAAGTTTCAAGGAAACTGAGATAAGGTTTTATGCACAATAGGAACTGTTTGTCCTTCAAGCTTGATTAACCTACAGCCAATAAGTCAGATAGCCTTCTCAGCTGTGGTGGATTGTTCCCTTCCCACTCCAGACGAAATGTGAGTAGGGGTCTCTGAGATTTGACCGTTAAATAAGTACCAAACCAACATTGGGCGCCATGTCGTGTGATTCCTATAATCCTATATAGGATCTGCGCGTTTAGACAACATAGACTGTGGGATTGGTGTGCAGACTGATTCTAGACACCCCCACCGGGTATGTTTGCCTGTATACCAGCTAGCTCACAGTGCCACTAGAAACCTCTCTTACCAAGGAGAGAATAGTGCTTGGCAACTATTGAACACGACAACTCTGTCCCATCAGGGATCGTGGAAACAGTGCGATACTTTTCGCTCAGTCACTCGTGCTCACTTTGTCTCAGAGAGATACACAGACTAAAACGGTGGGGACGTTTTCAATAAGCAATTATTGAACCAGCGTCATTCTAGTGAAAAATAGGTGTGCTGAAACAACCATTAGACAGAAACAGATATAAATGATTATAAGCACCAACAGAGTAATAGGATGGTAGATTTCTACAATGGTGCTAAAACGATGAATACAGGCAGGTATAAAAATACATGACAATAAAATGCGTACTCCTACGATGCAACCGTAACTAGATGTACCTATGTGTACCTAGCATGTATATAGGGTTAAAGCCAAGAAACCCTCTAGGATAAAGTCAACCCCATTACCTAAAGTGAGAGACTGTGGGACCCCATCTTGGTCTCGAGATGGACACCCCGCGAGGGATGTCAGACCACTGCGAGCTGGAGTGTCTGTGTGCAGGAACCTCAGCGTCTCGCATCAGTGTGTCAGCATGTAAGTCCTTTTTCTCCTCTTCCTGCCTCAGCAAAGATATGGTGTATATATACCCAAAGTGGTACCCTCAGGGGTTCTACCTTGCTGTGTCATGTCGGACTTAGGATGATGGAAGGAATGACCCTTATACATAGTTATTATGCAGGAGATGGTAGTCCTGCTGAGTTTCCAAGAATCCTCATACATAATGGATGAAGCTAGTTTTCAGGGAAAACCCCACGTCCTGTAAGCAGTACCGTAACTAGGTAAAAGGTCAGTCCAAAGAACCGTTATGTAGTGTAATTGTAGGGGAGAATATAGGTGAAAGGTTAGGTGGTTCCCTGAGCCTATATTGGGGTACCTATATGAAACATAACAAACTTTGATCATTCAGCATCAAATAGCTTCCATACGAGAGCAGCCTGAACACAGGATGAATCTCGGAAGCTGGGGAACCCTTCAGATAATAAGACAAGTTTGCCATTGAAGCATTGCATGCCCCATGGAGAGAAATGTCCTTGCAAACCGAGGATCCGCTGACGGCATCTTCACAGTCGGAGCCACTAAGAAAAACGTCTATGTCCCCATTCCTGCATCTAAATCTGAATGGTAATTCCCAATACTCATGCACATATCCTTCCCCTAGTGCTTCATATCTGCCTACCTGTTGGTATCGGAGATAATATTGGAATTGAAAGGTCGTGACCGGTAGGGTGATGTAACCATGGATTATCCAGTCAGTGGATGGTGTCTCAGCCACGGTGAAAGGTAATTGGTCTAATTTTTCAATGTGCAACATGGTATATTTTGCATCTCTACATGCCATTGTCATCTGTCTTTCTGTTAGATCGCATGCTGAAAACAGATTTGTACTGTTGATGTAATACTGTGGCACGTGGCCAGGACATAACGTTTGTAACATCCAACTCAATATTACTATTGACCGGAATTGTGACTGCCCATGTTGTAATATAGACATGTCTTGTTGTATTATGTCAATTGCGGAAGACACTATGTTGCCCAGTGAATAAACTCTGGATTATAAAGTGGTCATACTGTTGTCAACCACAGCCAAAGCCTTTTCTAGATTAACCCTATCAATCTTGCGCAATCTCTCAGCAGCTTCCTGTTAAGAAATCTTCCACAGCTCGTTGTATATTCCGCATAAAAAGCGTTTTTGACCTGGGTTCCGGGGACATAGTAAAGAATCCCTGAGATCCATGTCATCAGAAAGAAGGGACAAGTGTTGTTTCACCTGGGAGAGTGTTGAGGTTTTTAGCCAATCCAGGCATAACTTCCCAACACTATATGATGTCACCACCCCGAGTGTTCTGTTTGTACATATCGTTGATCAGGCCTATTGATCCTAAAGCCTTCTTTGTTACAAAGGAATCTAGACTGACACCCATTTGTGTCTACAGGCCAAACCAACCAACCCTTCCAACTGGGGTCTGATGAATTGAAAGAACCATTACATATCATGGTGTCCAGAGTATCCTTACTAAAGTGTGTAAAGTGCTGCCAATAGTCGAAATGTGAGAATGCGGGAATACGTGGTGTGTTCAAATCTTTTGTTTTCGCTATACCCAGACATGAAGTTTGTTGTATTGTCTTGTTCAGGAAAATCATTTGATGTGATATGAAGCATGCTCTAAAGAAGGCCTCCATCCCCTGAACCTGCCAATATTTAGATAGATTTTGTGTCTATCGTGTCTCTTCAAAAGTCGAAACCCTGTAGGGACAGTTGGGAAATAAAGGAAGCAGTGTATATCAGCTTGTTGTTATTCAGTCATTATTAAAGCTTCGATCTGAACTTCCTGCATGGTAGTGAGAGGAGTGCGTTGACTACCCAGGAGCCCACGTGGCCTACTGTTGAGAATCAGTCCACATAGTGCGGTTTGATCAGATCAGTTGAGACAAACCGTTTGTCTCTGTGGCTGGCAAGGGGCGGAAGAAGGACAGTTCTCGTTCCTTCGACAGCTAGGACAGGTACAGGCGCTCTGTAAGATGGCCCAAATTCTTTCTTGTCCACAATTTTCTCGCTGACCAGGTCCCTAATCTCCGGGACCAGGCAGGTCTTGCGATTACCGTTTTAATTTCCGCAGTGGCGGTGCGTTTTACTTGGACGTTGCTTTGCAAAGCTCGGTATTCTTTAAGGTCCTGTAAAACATCCAAATGATCAATGAGGTCAAATCGAGTTTCAGCCACCACTGCGATGACACTATCGGGGTCAGGTTACCACATTCTTACCCCAAACAAGAGCTCATAAGGTGTACGATCCTTCAGGGATTTTTTTGACATGTTGTTAAGTGCCCTCTGGACCCCAAATAGGTGATTGACCCAACTGCCGCTAAAGCCTAATACCCTTGGTGTTAATGATTGCTTTAAGTCATGGTTTTCCCTCTCGACTACTGAATTTCCCTCAGGATGATAGGGGGAGGCGTACCGGAAGGACACACCCAAACTTCCCATGGTTTCCTTGTAAGCCCAAAAGCTAAACGCCGGGCCCTGCCTGGAATGTAGTGTGCCAATTGCGTATGCGCCGATAAACACTCGCAAATCCTTTATAACAGTTCGAGCGTCAGCCGAACGCTGGGGCCAAACCCACAGGAATCTAGAGCATGAATCTACTGCCACCAAGATGTACTTGTAAGCCCTGTCTGAGTGTAAGGGGCCACAGTGATCCAAATAGACACATGCGAGAGGTTTGTCTGAGATCAATAAAGGTGTTTGCGGTGGACGTGCTATAGTGGGGCCCTTCATCTGCTGGCAGATGTCGCGTTTGAGGACAAATTCTTGGTCTGCTTCGTAACACCTGGCCACCAATAGCGCTGCTTTAGTAGTGAAACTGTAGCAGTAATCCCTGACCGAGCTGAACCCAGACCCTTGTGTGCAGCTACTTTTAATCCCAATCCGCGATCAGTGTTTGGTATTACTCTATCCCCCACTCATGAAATTTGAGCATACGGAATATTTTGTGCATCTAACTTGTAGGAGTACTTGAGTGGAAAGCCTTTCGGGAGGGCTCAGCTGTTGTGCGTGGCATTGACAGCTATCACAGTTGCTCTGTCTATCCTTGTGCTTGAGCGAGTTATTGCAGCAACGGCAGCAGTACGCACTGTTGCCTTGGTGGCTTCATCCGCCTTTGAATTCCCTTCAACATGAACGCCAACACGTTGATGACTCAATGTATCAATAACATGAGCCCGTTATAGGACTGGACACAGTAAAATGAATCACACACTATGAGTGTGGGGAATTCATGATCTGTACTTTGTAGTGCCAGTATTAGGACTTTTAGTTCAGCCAGCTGTGCCATACAGTCTCCTAGAATCAGTGTGTGTGTTTTTCCAGGAAGAAATTTTCCGTCCTGCATGCACCCTATTACAATTGCACATGCCGCAGAATATAGCTGTTTCATTCCTACGGCCGGCTGGGCAGATCCATCGGTATAAATGATACCTTCATATCGATCTAAAAGCATTGTTTTATTTGGCAGAGGACATTCTTGTTCGTACTGCAGGAATGCTTTTGTTTGTAATGTGGAATCAAATCTGTAATCTACATCTGTTGCAGTGAGAGAGAGGGCCCATTGAATCCATCGTGGATGCAGTGCTTTAGCATTTGGGATGCTTGCCTTTGTAACGGCCTCTAGGATCTGTACTGGGGTCACAACAATTATGCGTTTCCCTTGTGCTAGTCCTCTCTCTCTCTCACTACAGCAGTCTGTACTGCTGTGAGTATTTTTTCTGTTGGTGCAAAATGCATTTTAGCGTTTGTGTACAAATGTGATTTGTAAGCAACAGGTACTGTTTCACCTTCATTGAAAGTGATGTAGGTGTACCCGGTTGGTCCAGCGACTACGCGGATCACCAGGTTAGTTGGGTTGACACGTGTGTGTAAATGTCTGGAAGCTATCCTTTCAGCTTGTAGAGAACATAGGATATCAGTATGTTCCTAAGGCCAATGGTGCACTGAAAAATCAGGTCTAATTAAGTTGTAGAAAGGTTTCACTCTTTCTGCGTAATCCAAAATATATGTCCTGCCAAAATTTTAAATGGATTATAGTCTGTTCAGAGTCGTTGGAGCAATGCACATTTTTCTAAAAACTGTGCGGCCAGGCTCTTGTCTTCACTTGACAATTCGTATCCTAAAAATAGGACACTGAGGTGGGCAATTTTTGAATTATTTTAATTAAATTTGTTTCCCAAGTGCGCGAACCCAAGAATTATGTGGTTCACTCTAGACAAGTGTTCCATTAATTCATCATCCGTCAGATAGATGTCATCTAACTAGGACAATGCCTCCTCATCAAAATTTTGCAATAACTCTGTATGGTGGCTGAAAACAACACTTTTGTATTCTTATACCCCTGGGGTAATCGACAAAATTGGCGGTGAGAGCCTAGCACCGAGAATGCTGTCAAATACCTGTCCAGTGTTGTTTTGTATTTTTTCTGCACAATGTTATTTATTAGTGCGGCACTGTGTGCATTCTGTACTGCAAATGTGCGTGTGGATGCGTTTAAATGTCTATAATCTAGACAACATGAATTATCGGGTTTCATTACTGGAAATAAGGGATTATTCATTGGTGAGGTGCAATTCTCTATCACATCATGGTATATAAGTTGATCTAGGATCTCCCTGACTTGTTTCTTTGCCTCATGTTTAACCAGGTATTGTCTCTGTGGTAAAGGAATTGATTTTAATGGGATTTCGTGATGAGGTGACTCATCATCCCACCCAACATGATTGCGGTAAAGTGCAGGCGATAACGCCCACTCCTGTACGTATTAATTTTTAACTGATTCTGGTACAAGGTCAGAGAAAGCAGGTAAAATAACTTCTTCTCCCATTGGGCAATTCATTACAAAAAGAATGTCGTAACCATAGGTCAGGTTCTCTCAAAAGAGACCCTTCACTTTCCTGTGTATGTCCCCCTCCATTTGGAGCGTTATTTTTTTATAAACAATGTGGGACACTTACCTTTGTATCAGGTGTTTCCACTGTGATATGTTCACTCAGCGCTACTACCCTCAGAAAGTCCATCAGGTCCTGGCGAGTTATGGTGACTTCTGCCACACTGTCCAGTATCATCACTGCCCATTCCCTGTTCAGAAGCAGAGTCCTCAGTAGCCTAGGCATTTCTATATTTAATTCCGGCTACCTTCTTCTTTTTAAATTGAGCTTTTGAAGTCTTTTGCTTGTCTTCCTGTTTAATGATGTAGTCCGAAGTGCGAAGTATCTCCCTTTTTGGCTTGACTCCCTCTTCCAATCTGTATTCTGACCCTCTGTCTCTCTTCGAACGCTTTTCGGATGTCTCTTGAAAGGAATGAGATGAACGTGTATCAGTATCCTGATACCTGTCAGGCTTTCTAATATTGTAACGGTTTCGCAAATTGTATTTTCGCTCGGTGTGTTCCTTTTTGAGGAGAACCACCCCGTGACTGTGTTTTGTTTTGTTTATTTATTTGTTTATTAGCCAATTTCTTCATCGAAGAATCGGGTGCTTGTTTAGAGTTATCTCTTTCAGAACTACTCTTAACTTTTGGTTTCCCAGGTTTGGCTCCCAGATTATTTCTGCCTCGAGAGGCATATGTATCTTCGATAATCTTAGGCAATTCGCGCTTCTTCTGTGCGGGAGTGAATCCCCTCAGGCATTGGCGTGTAGCTACCGCTGCTGCCTCCCCTTTTATGCTACTCAACATAATGGCTGATACCTGGGGAAAATTGCCCATCAGTTTCATCCCTAGATCTAAGGCAGGCTCTGCCCTGTACTCATTCTGTATTTGTTTCAGTACATCTGGTATGACTGCTATTGAAGGGGTACCATGTGTTCTGATATATACGGCAGCGAAGATTGTACCCCAAGTGGCACAATCTTCCAACTGGGGAGCCATCCCCATCGGCAAGCAAATTGTCAGCATTCTGTGTTTTTCCTGCGGGCCCGTATGGAGATAAACTGCTTCAGGCTGTGCTGTTTTTTGTGCTATCCAGAACAGGATTTACTCCTGGCTGGTGGGAACCTTTCCCATAATGGCGTTTAGTGTTTGTGGGCTACTACCTGTGATAGCCATGTGTAGTTGTGTAGCCTGAGCAGCCCCCGCAGGTTGGACTGTCAATGGTCTCATTACGAATTGTATTAGATTTCTGTACATTTTTACTAAATCTCTGTAAAGTTTGCGCATTCCTGCTGTTAGAGCAGCAACGTCTGGATGCGATGTATATGAAGCTAAGATCTGGCCAAGTCGCTCCTTCTCTGCTGAGCGGACCGAGTCTCACATGTTCTGTGGTATGGGGTAGGGCGCCTTTAAACCAATTAATGTGCTTTTGGTAAGTTAACGGGACTTCTAAGTCCACGTATCAGAAATACTCATCAGGTGGATCATCTTCAATATATTCATGAAATAACCGTTTGTGTGCATCCACAGGCGGGAATTTAACCCAAGAATAGAATACCTCTATTCTGAATACTTTGTGTGCCTCAATCACAAAGGTAACATCTCCACCCATGGATGGGAGGCCATGTTGTAACAATTTCATGGTACCTACCTGTCTGCAATGTTCTGAATTATTTAGGCCAACTATCTGTTCTTCAATGTCATCACCTAGTTGTTCAGTCATTGTTAAAGCAGTTGCATTTTGGCTAATAGAGATATGGTATGCACTATGTGGGAACTTCTAATCCTCTAAGCCTGATTTTAACCTACAGCCAATACATAGGGTATGCCTACTCAGCTGAGGCGGATTTGTTTCCCTTCCCACTACGGACGTCTCCGGTTAAAATGTGAGTAGGGGTCTCTGAGAAAGCAGGACTGAACTACTCACATTTGACCATTAAATAAGTGCCTAACCAACGTTGGCGGCACCATGTTGTGTAGTTCCTACGTAGGACCTGCACATTTTTCGGACAAAATAAACTGAGGGCTTGGTGTCAAGACTTATTCCGGACACCCACACAGGATATGTTGGCCTATAGACCAGCTAGCTCACAGTGCCACAGTAAGCCCCCCTAACCTACTAGGGAGCAAATGGTTTCTGGCAACCACTGAACATGACAACCCTGAATCCTTAGTGATCATGGAGACAGTACAGAACGTTTCACCCCAGTCACTCGTGCTCACTTATTCTCAGAGAAATATACAGAGAATACAAAGTGGGACGTTTTCAATAATATTTATTGAACCAACTTTATTCTTTCATAAAATACGTGTGCTGCAATGATTAGTAGACAGAAGCAGATAAACATGATTACAAGCACCAAGAGCGTAAACAGTAGATATAGTTCTACCATGGTGCTAAAAAGGTGTATATGCAGGCATATAAACAAGGCAGGAATCTAGCGTACTCCTAGTATGCGAACCCTACTCTAAGTGTACCTAGAGTGTGTGTAGGTGTTGAGCCAAGAATTCCCCAAGGAACGATCCAACCCCATTACCTGATAGGATAGAGTGAAGGACCCCGTCTGGGTCATGAACTGAACACCCCTCACGAGATGTCAGGTTGCTGTGTGGTGATTTCTCAGTATGCAAGGACCCTCAGTGTCAGCCGAAGTACCTCCTCTGCTAATCTATCAGGATGCTTATCTTTTATAATAGAAAGCAGCCTTGCGATGTACGTATATATTAGTGATGTTATGGATATATAGATAGCCCTGTCGCCCCGTGGATGAAGATAGTGATGACATTTGTACCTCGTGTGAAACAAGACCTTGTATATGATGTTCAGGGCGTTGTGATAATGTTGTGCGAAGCTAGATGTAAAAACAAGTTTAGTTTCAGAGAAACAAATCCAACATTGTCGTGCGTGCAAATGTGTGCCAAAGGTCACAGCTGGAAATTTTATTTGTAAGGGCAATGTAAGAAATGAGCTGCTTCACTACATGGGCTTAACTCAGGAATATAACAGTCCTGTAGGACCGTATAGGTGAAGTGCCCATCACGACAGACCTGTATGTCCAGGCAGTAGTTTCTGGTAAACATGTGCAAGGATGCCCACGTTACTGCCTGACAATTTATAACAGGAACTCCGCAGGCTAATGCAGTGGTCACAATCTTAGATCTAGTGGCATGAGCATTCAAACCATCAGGGGGTTGCTTCTTGGCCAATGCGTAGCAGATAATGATGCAGAGCACTAATCAACTAGAGATGGTCTGTCTCTGCACAGCCTTCCCCTTCTCAGTGCCTACGTACCCCACGAAGAGTTGATTGTCCACCTGGATCATTTTGTACAGTCTATGTAGAACGACAATGCTCTTTTTGGATCCAAGCGGTGGAGTCTCTCCTCTTCTTTAGAGGGATGAGGTGGAGCAAAGAAGGTAGGCAGAGTGAGGTTTTGGCCTGCAAGGAAGGGAGTCATAACTTTTGGAAGGAAAGAGGCACGTGTACGGAGAACCAACTAGTCCAGGTAGAAGGTAGTGTATGGAGGGTGTGCTGAGAGAGCTTGTAATTCACTGACCCTCCTAGTCGATGTTATGGCCACTAGAGGGACACTTTTGATGGTCAAGAGCCTAAGAGTGCATTTATGCAGAGGCTCAAACGGTGCACACAACAAGACAGTGAGAACCAGATTCAGATCCTACTGGGGCATAATGAATGTACTGCAAGCCTTTAAGAAACCTAGCCACAACAGGTGACGTAACCCCTTTTGTGTGGGTGTTGGCCAATGACCAAGACCTGCACATGCTCCCTGGTGCATCTGTCGGCCATTCGCTGACACTGGGCAGGGCTGAAAAGGATCCTCCAGTGCAAGTACTTTTTTTGTTAAAGGTCAGGGGAGATGCAGAATCGCTTCTGCGTCAGCCTCCGACCTCCCTCCCGCCCATCAATGAGGTCAGCGAGCCGCTCGGACATCACAAACCCCAACCAGAGTGGAGAGAAGCAGCAGATAAGAGATTAAGTAACGTCACATATTCTGGGAGAAAGGATGAAAGTTGTTAACTGTCACCGCTCAATTTCCACGCATAAAGGTAAAGGGTGCCAGGTTTGGGTGCAGAACCCACCCCTGCTGCTGCTGCTGCAACAGAAGATCCTCTCAAAGGGGCAGCCTGATCGGTGGACCGTTTGACATGCTCAACAGCTTGGGACATTGGACTCTCCATACCCAATCAGGAGCCACAAGAATAACTTGGGCCCAGTTGTTACTGATCTTCTTGAGAACTCTGGGCAGGAGTGGTATTGGCAGAAAGGCACACAAGAGGTTGGAGCTCCACTCTGAATAAAAAGCATCTCAGAGCAAGAGTCGCCTTGAAAACTCCCATGTGCAAAACTGCTCACATTTTGCGTTCTCGGTGGTGGCAAACAGATCTAACCAAGGCTTTCCTCACTGCTGAAAGAGTCCTTGCACCACCTCTGGATGGAGACGCTGTTCGTGATCCACTTGACATCTTTGGCTGAGTCTGGTGTTCAGAGAGAGTGCCAGGTTTTGAACCACCAGGGAAATGCCCTGGTATTCTAGTCATGTCCAGAGACGCAGAGGCTCTTGACAAAGGGTCCACGACCCCACCTCGCCCTGTTTGTTGCAGTACCACATGGTGGTGGTGTTGTCCGTGAACACCTGCACCAGCCTAACCTTGATCAAAGGAAGAAAGGCTTTCAATGCCAAACGAATCACCCGAAGCTTTAGCAGGTAGATGTGGAGCCCGGACTCAGTCGGAGAGCCACCTCTCCCAGATGGATGCCCCCTCCCAGACGTGATGCATCTGTCACCACAGTCATCTCTGGTTGGGGAAGGGAGAGGGGTCTGCCACTGACCCAATCGTGGTTTGTTTGCCACCACTGCAGATCTTTCGCAATTCCCTCCGGATTCTAGACCATGTCAGAGAGATTCCCATGATGCTGCACCCACTGGGACTCCAGGTCCCACTGCAGTGCCTGCATATGCCAACTGGCATGAGTCACAAGCAGGATGCAGGAGGCCTTGAGGAAAAAACCTCAGAGCGTTTCTCACCAAAATCCAGGCTAGAAGGTGAAACATCAGTATCATAATTAAGGCTCCCGGTTTTCCGTTTAAACGGATTTTTACATATAAATACAGACGGCAAAATATTTTTCTTCCGTCTGTATTTATAAATAGAAACAGAAAAATACAGATTCTCGGATTCCGAGAATAGTTTGGCAATCCGTGCTCCAGCCCAGGGTTGCCTCGCCCCTCTTCCTAATTGCAGTGTATGCCTGCTCACTTTAACACCTGCTGGGACATTAATCTTGGGTAGGCGCGGGAAAATGAGTGTGACTCAAAAAGGTCAAGAAGACCACAGCATAAACACATTAGGGAAATTAGGTCGCATTAGCTTTCGGATACTTTCAGGCCTTAAAATGTAAACTTTCCTCCTTGACTTGGCGCTGCATAAAGAAACACAAACATTTCTGAGAGACAGAGACATATCTGTAAGCCCTTTTTCAAGCTAAATCATTTTTTTCACCACTGTGCGAGGAACTGTGTGGGATTACTGTATTAAAGTAAATTGTTAAATTTCTACTAGGCAGTAGAAAGTAAAATAAGGCAAGTGATACACGCCCAATGTTTTCAAAGCAGAACTGTCTAACTTATGGAAAATGTGTTTTACATTAGTGAAGGACTTAGTTTTAAAAAAAATGTGAATTAAAAGCTACCATCTCACGTGGGTTGGATATTGTAGGCCTCAGAAATGTGAGGGAAATAGTGCCCGGCAGGAATGCAAGGGCCTTTAATTTATCTCTGAACTGAGAGCTTGCTGCTTCAGAGGAGGTTGTTTACTCTCTCAGCTGTGGATAGTCAACGCGCACCAGGGAGGAGCATGGAACTGACAATAAGGAGAACGAGGCATCCAATATGTCTAATTTATCAGGAAAGTAGACAGCTCTTTCATGCCGTCTTTGGCCAGGTCACTGAAAGTGCACAGGTGCACTCCTCTAAATTCACATTGTGTTTACATCTAATAATCATGGCTAGTGACAGTGTTTTCAATATTGTAGCACAGCAGCAGCTCACTAATGTTACTGCAAGTAATCTCTGTGACACCACTGTGACTTGTATTACAATGGCAAAGTTTTCAGATGACTGTATTGTGTTTACTTAATTTGGCGCACATAAACATATAGCTAAACCTATAACAACTGTGTGCACTGTCTATTTAAATAAATGTGGAAAAATACTAGCTGCAACATCTTTTGTTCTTGCGACAAAAATAAATGCGGATATATACAGATAAAATGACATAAAAATAAATATGGATAAATACAGACGGAAATGTTAAAAAAATAAATACCATAAAACCGGGAGCCCTAATCATAATCTGAATATCCTTGATGCGCCGCTTGGGAGAATAAGCCCAAAACTGCACTGTGTTCAGAACATCTCAGATGAAAGGGAGCGTCTGAGAGGGAGCCAGGTGTGACTTGGCATTTTAATAGTGAACCCCAGCGAGTGAAGAAGGTTAAGCGCAATCTGGAGGTAGGATATGACTGCCTGGGGCGAGCACGCCTCCAACAGCTAATCATCGAGATAGGGAAAGACTAGAACGCCCAACGTCTATACACGTTTACATGAGTTGCAACCGCAGGCATCACTTTTGAGCGCCCCAGAGGGGCGCTGTTAAGGCCAAAAGGGAGCACAGCCTATTGACGTTACCGTGAATCTCAGGTAACGTCTCTGGGCAGGCAGGATGGGGATGTGGAAATAGGTGTCCTGCAAATCCAATGCTACCATCCAGAGTCCCGGGAAGAAAGAACTTGCGCAAGCTTGAGGATCTTGAATTTCTCCTTTTTCAGGAAGAAATTGAGAAGGTGCAGGCCTGGGATAGGATGAAGGCCTCCAACCTTATTGGGCACCAGAGGGTATCGTGAATAGCAACCATGACCTACTTATGATGCCAGCACCCTCTCGATGGCTCCCTTGGCCAAAAGAGACAGCACTTCCTGGTGGAGCAAGAAAAGGTGGTCCTCCGTCGGCCGGTCATAAGTGGGTGCATGGGTGGGGGGGTAGTCACAAAGGGGAGGGAGTAGCCCGTTTGGGCTATTTGTAAAACCCAAAGGTCCGATGTTACTGACCACCAGTGGTGCAAGTGATCGCGTATTCTGCCTCCCACTGGATGCCCATGATGGTCGAAGGGCAAACTAAAGGGATTTGGAGGCAGCGGCTGCCGGGGGGTGGACTGACCCGACCTCTAGCTGCCTGTCCCATGTGGTTTATGGGGCCCGCATGCTAGACCAAGAAAAGGCTAGGAAGCCTGTTGGCCGTGGTTGCTGGGAGGGTATGAACACAGTTGGAGACTGCTTCCATGGCCACAAAAGGGGAGGAAGGCGGACTGGGGATGATGAGGGCAATAGAATGGCCCAACTTAGCTTGGGAAAGTATGGCTTGGGCCTCCTCTGAGACCATGGGCTGCACTTGCGCAACCGAATCCAAGATCGTATGGGAATATCAGCCCAAAACGCATGCGGTGGTAACCGACCACATTGTAAGACTGGTGTAAGAGAACATCTTCTTTGCAAAGGTATCCTGCTTTTCAGATTCCTTATACGATGAAGTGGTAGGGAACATCCTAGAAGTGGTAGGTTGATCCTAGAAGTGGAGGCTTGGATCACCAAGCTCTCTGGGGTGAGGTGCTGGGTTAGGAAAATGGGTCCCCAGGAGTGGGGCGATGGCGACGGGCAATTGTGCCATGCACAGGAGCCCCTGTGCAGAGCTTGGACCAGGCCCCAAGTAGGACATCAGTAAGGGCTTCATTAAATGGGAGTAAAGGTTTGGGGGGGTGACTACCGGCTGAAGCACATCTGTCAAGACCACCACTGAGGGCAGATTAAGGTTGAAGACCTCAGTCACCCGATGCACCACCATAGCCAAAGAGGCTACCTCCTCTGTACCCATGATAGAAGGAGAGACCAAGCCAGTGTCAGGCAAAGTGTCTAGCCTACTACCAGTTCCTCATACCAGTTGTTCTCCTCATCTAAATGATGCTGGTAACTATAAGGATCCTCAGACCCCTCCCATTCCTCTCCATCTCCAGGCCTATCAAGAGTAAAAGGCACTGGTTTCACTCTGGAGAGCACGGTCCCTGTCGGCGCCTGATCCAGTGTCAGGCAACACCCATCCAGGTCAGTGTTGGAGTCAGGAATGAAGATGAGGATGGTGCCACAGTGGGGCGTTGGCAGTGCCAGGGCCGTCAGCACTGGAGCTGGTGTCAAAGAAGGTCTTGCTGATGGCTCTGCTCGGGATCCATGGGGCCTGACTGGCACCAAGGGCGAACCTGCTGGAGCGGATCCAGTATGGGCCCCATGCAAACCGGTGGGGCCCGAAGGCGCTCCAGAGGGGCCAGGACACCCAAATATGAGGTGCATGGGCCTCATAAAATTATTTGAGCTGGGTGGGGGTCGCCCCAGCTCCCGGAAAGTCAGGGAAGTGCGGAACGGACCCTCACTCAGGCTCTGCCAAAGTGAGAGGCCTGAAGTGCTAATGCTTCTCCACCACGTCGGACGACTTGGGTGGGCACGGTGAAGTTGAAGACCTCTTCAACTTCTTGGATTTTTTGAGACTTATGATGACTTGGAGTGCGACAATGATCACCGGGTGCGGCTCCACGAACAATCCTGGAACCTTCTGCGTGACTGAGATCTTGAGCATCGCAGAATTGGCCGACAGTGGGTGCTGAGAAGTTTGAGGGATTGCTCCCTTAGTACCTTTGGGTGCATGGCGCAACAGTCCTCACAGGTCTTGGAGCTGTGGTCATGCTCCAAGCAACACAAACACACCAAGTAGAGGTCTATCACAGACATCTGCCTGTGACAGGCTGCACATGGCTTGAAACTAGCTGGATTCTTGGGTGACATTCCTCACACCAGGAGAGAAAATCTCTCAAAAGAGTACAAAAAGTCAGTCAAAATATGACTGAGGGCATCTCATACCAGATAGGCGCTATATAGTGTGGATAGGAATGAACTGCCATCAGTGCACTGGGGTGGCGCCTATATATGTATCGCGCACGTCACTTCCGGCGTGGACGCCACCGAAACGGAGCTGAATTGCGTCACCTACCGGCACGCAGGGGTACTGCTCAAAAATCTTCCGGATCCAGTCTGACACCTGGTGATATCCAAAGGTAGGAATCTGTGGCTGGAAGTCTCCAAAATATAGAGAGAAATCTTCAGCTTCCTAGGAAATATGCTGTGTGTGAGCTGGGTTGCAAACATCCCAAGCAAAGACCATCAGCTTTTCAGAGCCATTATGACCTTATCAGCTTTAAAATGCCAAAACTAAGACAGAGAGCAACCATTTTGATAAACACTACAACAGGCTTGTTGTTAATCTAATGTATGTGGACTAGAGGCCTCCTCAAGAAACGTAGACCTGCACTTGTGGTGGTATGACAGCTTAGTTAAAGGCTAGAAGTGAGGGGTTGGTTAAAGACTGATTCCATCATTCAGAGCAAAGAGTGTATGAATCGCTGTCACAATGTTGCAATTCTTTTTAATGTTTTGGGGGCCTTGAATGAGAAGAGAGATTGAAAAATATGTTCAACGATGTTTCATCTGTGCACAAGCTAAAGTCCCCTGAAGAAAACATGTTGAATATTTGCAGCCTTTTTCTATTCCACTACAACCCTTTCACAAATTTCAATATATTTTATAACTGATTTGCCACCTACAGAAGGAAAGACTGTGCTACTAGTAGTCATTGGTTACCTCACTAAGACTGCTCATTTCATACCCTTAGAAAATATTTCAAATGTTCCTACATTGACCTCTGTGTTTCTCAAGTAATTGTTAGATTGCATGGACTACCACATGTCATCATTACAGATGGGGAGTCACAATTTATAGCAGGATTTCGGAACACTTACTAAAATAGCTTAGCAAAAAACATTTTTATCCAACTAGTTACCACCCTCAGATGAATGGCCAAACAGAGCTAAAATCAGACACTTGAGTAATATTTGAAATGCTTTTTTGAAATCAATCAGTGGGTGCAATGGATCTCAGTTGCTGAATGTTCTTACAACAACACCTTCCCTGGTGTATACGCCTTTCTTCTGTTCCTCTGGGTTTTCAGCAACACATTTGGCCACCTACAGTCTCTCTGCTTTAGTACATTTAAGATCTGTGAAGGCCAAGAAATTTGCAGATAGGAGGCACAGTGCAGGTTCACCGTTCAAGCTGGGAGACAAAGTCTGGTCATCAGTCGATTATTTGTCCATTGCCGGGTCACATCCCAAGTTTACTTCAAAATATGAGGGACCCTTTCCCATAATAAGACTGGTAGGGCAATCCACACTAGAAATGAGATTGCCTTGTTCTGTATTTCATGTTTCAAGAGTCAAAAAGGCTTCCTCCTATACTTAAGTCACTCCTCCCTCTGTTAGTTGATGAAACATCTGAGTCCAAAGTGGAGGAGATCTTACACTTACAATATATTAGAGGGAAACTATAGTACCTGGTAAAGCGGAAGGGTTATGCCATATCTGATCATTCCTGGGAACCAGCAGGCTTTTCTCTATGCCCCAATATTAGTAAGAGAATTCCAAAAGAAGTTTCTTAACAAAACAAGGTCAAGAGAAAGAGAGGGATTTTGGAGAGAGGTATTCTCAGAGTCAGGATTTGACTTTCAGGTCAGATGAGGCATAGCCGTATAACGGTTTAGCAGACCCACGGCCTATTTATGAGCTGGTTTGCATCGCTCATGCACCACGCAATGTGGTGCAAAAGTAATGCAAACCTTAAGTCAGATTTATAAAGCAACGCAAGGCCTCTTTGCGTGGCCCTGATTGGCTCCATAAATCTGGAGCAAGGCAACGCAGAACAAATTGCTGTGTTGCCTTACTCTGCCCTAGGAAGACGTTCCATGGGCATTGTAGGGGTGTTCTCCCGCAACTCCTATAGTTTTTGACGCATTCCCAGATTTACCGGAACTGGTAAACCTGGGAATGAGCCTAAACGATACACCTTCACAGGAGAGGCGTAACCAGGAGAAATATTTTTATTTCTCCTCGTTACTTCCTCTTACTTTGTGTACTGCATTCTGCAGCACACATAGAGGAATAGGTCTATCAGGATTGTTTTTGTTTCCCTTCCTGCACAAAAACAATTGTGCATACAATGGAGGCACCCTTGCACCATCCTGCAAGGGTGCCTACATTGGAGCTAGGCTGCCAAAAGGGTGCCAGCGCAGAGGAAAAGGCAGGAATGCACTGTTTTGCCCTTAATATGGAACATTCTTGCCCTGTCATGCAGTGCAACGCAGTAAGGTGACTTTCTGTGCTGCACTGCGTGACTTTTTCATAAATTGGCCCCCCAGAGACTAATGTCTGGCAAGATTCGTTGTTTTGACTCCTTCACATTTCATATCAGTTCCCACCCATATTTTGCTTCTGTATCTTTTGTACAGAAATCAGGAAGGTACTGCTTTTATGTATCTTGCACAACGTGGTTTTCTGGTCACAGTATTGGACTCATGACAAACTATGGAAAAAATACAAAACAATGTTGGATATCTCAAACTTTCTTTATTAAATATATTTTGTCTGAATCACAGTATCTGTTTTCTCATTTGGTGGATTCCAGTATGCATATACGAGATTGCCTTGGGGGTATAAGAATAACCGTGGGCTTTTTGCAACAAAAGTTATGAATATATATACAGGAAGATTTGGAGGTGTTATCATACATTGAAAGACATCTACATCACAGATGATAACTTAAACATCTAGATATGGTAGGCAGAATAGGGACTCTTCTAACCCAACATGGGTATAAAATAAACTCAGTTCCACGTACAATATACCTTGACTCATAAAAGTGAGGGAACTGTGTTCTGATTTAGCAGCAAAGACAGTGGTGCAAACCTTTTGTGCGGCTGCTGTCAGACAAAAGATCGATTTATGCTGGCAATACAACATTAAAAGATGAAAAGCCTCCTAATGGTTTCTCTTCCAAATACTCTTACAGCCTCACCAATGAAAATGTTCCTATAGTTTGTATACCTGGGATTGGGTACAGGCACATACCTAAAGAGTGAGCTAGTTTAGTTTTGATTAGGGTAGCTCACGAAGGGTTACTTTTGGCTCAGGCTGGCAATGGTTCTACTGTGTCAATGCTACAGCAATGATACTGATGGACTTATTTACTGAAGAATGCAACAAATTACATACAACAGTGTAACGTTCGTCAACAAATGAAGCATTTAACTGCTGTAAGACAGGACCTATTACCCTCATGATTAACCGACAAACCGTTTAGTGTCATTTTCCTTGATCATGTTAGCTCATTGACAATAGTCAATTAATATAATTATATATTGGTTGCAGTTGATTCCTGTGCTAGATTCCTTTGAGTGTGCCCCCAGTTGACTGCCACTGTTCAAGTGGTCATAAAAGACTTTCAGTGCCTAGCAGCAATGGGAGCAGTTCATACATTTCATTCAGAGAGTGGCCCTGCATTCGCTGCTAAGGCATTTTTGGATGCTGTGTCTGCTCTGGGAGTATGACTGCTATGCTCATGCACTTTCCGCTCAGAATGAGAATGACATGTTAAAGCAAGCCTTGACTGCTAGGGTAGTGGACTCAGGATTGTCTTAGTTCCATAACATGTATAGTGTTCATAAAGCACTAAACAGCTTCCCTAGAGGAGTATTAGGTGGCCAAATACTATACCATACCATATTATATGCTTTTCCGTGTTCCAATGTATGTACCTGAATATATTCTCCCTGGAGGATGGCGGAGTCAAAAACTGATTCATCTGGCCCTATTTCACAATTGGATTTGTTACACAATAAACAAGAAATGAGAGACTGCAATAAAAAGGACTCTGCCACTGAAGCCAAAGCAGCTGATGGGTTGCTACACAAAGTGGAGAACTAGTACAGGAATGCATCCCTGACAAGCAAGTCTTTAGACCATTTTACAGACCACTTGTTCCAGTTATTCTGGTAGAAGGCACATGCACTATAATCCTGCCACTGCTTCCTGGTGCAAATAAAAACATTGGAAGGTGTTGATCAGTCACACTTAAAAGTACTATGTGGCCAATTCTGTTCAGCGGCCCATCGCCGGCACCAAAGTACCTCCAGATTAGTTCAGTAAGTCCTCTCTCTATTCTGGAAATGTGTCAAGAAGATGTTTCATGTTGAAATCACTGGCCCCATTTTGAAGACTGATGAGCATGTTGTATCTCTAGAGTTACACCCATAATTAAGTGATTTGCAACGTGGTACAAGCATTCTCTCATTAATTTGATTTAATCTCATCAATGACTGCTACAACTGTAGTTTTATATGCACCACTGAAAAAATCTTTATTAATTGAATCGACACTGATGCCAGAAATCATGCTATGTGAAATTCAGCCCGATCCAGGTGTTTTCCTTCTGTCTTCCAAGAAACATCAGAAGTAACCACTTCTGTGATTTGCCAAATCTACAGATGGATTCTTACCGTATATCCACCCACTGAGGCCCTGCATTTGGACTTTTCTTCAATATGATAGTTACTTTTACAGTCTTAATTATAATCTTGCTGATGGTTCATAGGCACTATCTTCCTGAAAGCTAACCACCGTCTCCTGTGGTTCAGGAATTGCAGTCACATCCTTCTTCTCACAAATCTAAAAAGGATTACTGTACTGTTAACATGACTGTGTACTATTTGCTTGATAGTGTTCTATGGGAAAGAGTACCTTATCAAATTTTGGGCCCTACAGAAATGATTCAAATCCCTTATGTTTTCAGCATCTCCGTGGATGACATTTTCACTCCAGGCCCTTTTGCAAGTTCATTGGGTTCATATGCTTCCTTGGACAATGAAGATTTGTACCTCGATGCAGAGAATCATTAAGAGCTGTTCTTTTTCCATCAGTATGGATTCACCGATCCAACAGCCTGAGGGAAGTACACAATTTTACATAGGAGTATTACGGGTTTCTCACCCCAATTAAAAGTCCTAAACGTTTTCAGAAAGCATTTTCCTATTTTATTAGTGATCACAAATCAAATCCATCTGCATGTTATTATTTCGAAAACTTTAAAAGCTTAAAAAGATTTTAATGACTCATCAAAAATGTATTTATTCACCACAGTTCATTGAATCATTTCCATAGCAAGGTTACACATATTGGAAGACAAATATTATTGGAAAAAGGGATGGGGAAGTGAACTAAATTTTGGCAAATTCATCACACTGATACCTTGTTCAAAGCATGTATGATTCCTAAAGAAATTATATTTTTTAAATAAGATCGTACAGCACACAATGTGCATGACTTTTGCTTACTTTTCAGATTTAAAAATACCATTACTTGTGAAAATTAATTTGACATATTTTGCAGATTGAAAATAGAAAAAAAATATTACTGTCATGTATGTATAAGTATGTACAGGCCTACTAACAAATAAGAAAGACCCTCCATATAACACATATTCTTCTATGACTAACTACATATAGAGTAGGGAGGTTGCTTAAAAGTGTCTGTCATAATCTAGTTTGAGTGCTGTGAACAAACATATTTCTGATGCATACTTCGAACTGCAGATTCCTCACCTTCGATTACTGCCCAGATACCAGACTGGATCCAGAAACGTCTACCAGCAATGCCCCTGTGCACTGTTAGGTGGTACAGTGCTGTTCCGTACTGGCTCTGTGCCACCCTGGAAGTGATGGAGTGGAACTGCATGTAAGTGCCTAGCCTGCATGCTTACACCAGTTATTTGCTTATCTCTTTCCTTGCCCGCAGATGTAGAGCATGAACAATTGTGTGCAGATTCCTAACCTGAGACCTTTCTTAAGTTGAAAAGAGGCCACTCCACACAATGGGGAGGTGGGAGGGCAGTGAGGAATCTGCGATTAGAACCACCAGAATGAACATTACCAAAGATTAGTAACTTTTTCTTCTGATGAATATGTCTAACAGCAGACTCTTCACCTCAAAATAGATACCAAAGCAGTACTTTTTCAAGGTGGAGGGTCTGTGTAGTGGTGTCTGACCAAAATGTCTTGCAGAAGCTAACAGGTTACATGCTCTTCCCGCCAAACCTGGCCGTCAACGCAGTAGTGCTTTGTAAACATATGCATTGATACCCGCGTCACAGTCTGACAGATTTCAAGGACAGGCATTCCATGTGCCAAAGCAGTGGTTGAAGCCTTAGCCCTGGTGAGGTAGGCTCTCAAACCTTCCAGTGGCTGCTTCTTGATCAGTGTGTAGCAGATCTTAATGCAGAGGACTATCTACCTTGACAGGGTCTTCTTTTGACAGCCTTTCCAGTCTTTAATATGATCAATATAAAAAGCTTAAATCCCTTTTGGGGTATAACCTATGAAGCTTCTCCTCCTCTTTCGATGGGAGCAAAGAATGCTGACATGGTGATAGATTGCCCAATTTGGAAAGGAATCATAACTTTTGGCAAAAAGGCCACCAGAGTCCTCAGCACCTTTGTGTCTGTGAAGAATGTGGTGTAGAGTGGTTGCACTGACAGTGCCTGAAGCTTCCTCATGTTACAAGCTGAAGTAATCGCGATGAGGAGAACAGTCTTTAAAGTTAGGAAGGTCAGCGAGCAGTGTTGCATTGACTCAAAGGGCATACGCATAAGAAACGTCAAGACCAAATCAAGGTCCCACTGTGGCATCACAAATGGTCTGGAAGGAAATATGTGCTAAACCTTTTATAAACTCCATCACATCTGGTGATTTAAACAAGGATGCTTAATCCGGCAAATGTAGAAAGGCTGAAAGGCCAAAAAATAACCTTTAACAGTGCCCACTGCAAGGCCTTGCTGGGTCAAAGAAAAAATGAACAAAACAACATGAGACAGCTTGGCTTGTAAAGGGCCAGTCTTGCGTATACCACACCTGGCCACAAATTTGTCCCAGTGCCCGGCCTAAATGGACTTTGTGCAAGGGCGCCTGGCAGTGGGGAGGGAATCCACTGCTTCAGAGGTCAGATCAAATACAGTCAACTGGCGGCACTCAATGCCCGCACATGGAGGTGTAGATTGTGTAGGTTTAGGTAGAGGACCCTGCCCTGCTGCTACATCAGAAGATCTTCTCGAAGTGGTAGCCTAATTGGAGGGCAGATGCTCATGCCTAGAAGTTCTGGGTATCATACCATCCAAACCCAATCCAGAGACACTACAATGACTTGATCCGGTTTGTTCCTGATCTTTTTCAGAACTCGGGAAAGGAGCAGCAGAGGTGGTAAGACGTCCAGCAGTCTTCTGACCCATCCCAGCCGGAATGAATCTCCTAGTGTGTTCTCATGGGAACTTAGACATGCAAAGCTGTTGAGCCTGTGTGTTCTCAACCGTGGCAAAAAGATCTAGCCAGGATTCTCTCCATTGTAGGAAGACACTCTGTGTCACCTCGTGATGTAGACACTATTCACAATCTGTTGTACGCCACCTGCTTAGCTTGTCCACTCTGGCACTCAGGGATCTCATCAGGTGGCTCGCAATCAGAAAAATTCCCTGATGCTTCCACCAATTACAGAGGTGCAGAGCCTTCTGGCACAGGGTCCAGGAACCCGCTCCACTATGCTTGTTGAAATACCACATGGCGGTGGTATTGTTCATGAGAACCTGCACCAGCCTTCCCTTGATGGATGGCAGGAAGGCCTTCAGATCTAGATGAGCAGCCCGCAATGCCAGCAGATTTATATGCAGCCAGGCTTCCATCGAAGCCCAGACTCCACTGAACTCCACCTCGCCCAGATGGTCTCCCCATTCCAGTAGTGACGAGTCTGTCACTACCGTCTGCTCTGGGTGTGCAAAGGTGAAGGGAATGCTGCTGGACCAATTGCGTTTGAGCAGCCACCACTGCAGGCCCGACAAAATCTGATGGCATCCAATAGAATTCCTTGTTGCTTGGCCTACTGGAACTTTAGATTTCATTGTACAGCCTACATGGGCCACCTGGTGTAATCAAGGAGAATGGAGGAGCCTAAAAGGCCAAGAAGTCACAGAGCTGTTCTCACTGAGATCCGGGTCTGAGGCTGAAACATTGGGATCATAGCCTGGATATCTCCTGAACTCTTTGTGGCAAAAGGAAGGCCCTGAACTGCACTGTATCTAGGACTGCTCCAATGAAAGGAGTGGAAGCCTCGGATGAAGGAGTCAGGTGTGACTTTGGCTCGTTGATCGTGAAACCCAGCGATATCAGGATGTTCAATGTCATCTGAGGTGGTCTATGACTGACTGCCAGTCGCCGAGGTAGGGGAAAACTTGTAACCATGTGCTTCAAAGGTAGGAAGCGATCACCACCATCACTCCTGTGAACATCTGAGGGGCGCTAGTGAGGCCAAAGTGTAGCACAGCATACTGAAAGTGCTTCTGACGTACCCTGAACTGCAGGTAACAAATGTGGGGCTGCAGGATGGATACATGAAATGTGCTTCCTGCAGGTCCAAGGACACCATCTAGTCCCCTAGTCCAGAGCAGACAGGATCTGGGCCAGCTTTAGCATTTTGAATTTGTCCTTACGCAGAACCAAAATAGGTTGGAGATTCCTATCGTTCTTGGACACAAGAAAATAGTGAGAGTAACAACTCTCTCCTCTTTCTGAGTCTGGGACCCTCTTGATAGCACCTTTGCAGAGTAACACTTGTACAACAGAATGGACAGGTGCTCTCTGAAAGTCACTTTGATAGGGGAAGATTTGGCACAGCAAAAAGAAAGAATAGAGCATAGCCATGTGGATTGATTTATACGACCCATACATCAGACATGAGGTATCGCCACCCTGGGAGGAAGGGTTAAATCGTGCCCACCACAGAATGGGGTGTGCCTCTAAGGCCAAACTAAAGAGGCTTGGTGGCTGTTGCCACAGGGAAGGGGACTAAGAGAACTAGTGCCCCTGCTGACGTGCACTTTGCCTGCCAGACCAATGTTCCCGACCTTGAAAAGACTCGGGTGATTGCTGCAGTGGTTGGAGAGACTGTTGTTGCCTATATGCCAGCCTCCTGGAGTAACAACAGAATTTTCTGAACTGATGCAGCTGCTGCTTGGAAGGGGGTCAACAGACTCAAGGAGCGCCATTGCGCTACTATCTTTAAGGTGCTCCAAAACAAAATCAGCTTTTTCACTGAAAAGACATGAGCCATCAAAGGGCATATCCATGAGAGAGGCTTGTACATCTCGAGAAAAACCTGTAGAACACATCCATGCGTGTTGGCAGAGCACACAAGAGGGACCAATCCCCCTTACCAGGCAAACAAACGTATCTAGACCAGCACAAATCACATATTTGGCCATGTTTTGTCTATCAGGAACTGTCTTAGCCAGAGTGGCCCTAAGGTCTTTGGGAACCGCCGGCAAGATATTGCTTGCTATGTCCCAGAGGGTGTGTGCAGCAATATAACCAAAAAGCATTGACTGATCTCAATGCTCGGCTAGCAGAAGAGAACATATGTTTTTGAAACGTCTCAGTCCTGTTAGACTCCCGATCTTCTGGAGTTGTGGGGAATGAAATGGTGCTCACCTTGCTGGTTGAAGCCTGAACCACCAGGCTCTCTGCAGTAGGATTTTTAGAGAGAAAATCGGGATTGGGAGGAGCCGGTCTGTGGCACCTGGCAGTTCACCGGAGGGCAGGAACAGGGCTTTGACCAAGTGCCTATCAAGCTATCAGTGAGAGGCCTTGTTAAAGGGGTGCAGAGGCTCAGATGTGACTGCCAGTCAGCAAACTTTCCAGAAGGATGTTACTTGTGCCTTTGACAAAAGGCAGCTGCAAATCCAGTACCTCAGCTGCCCATCCGACCACTACTGCAAATTATGGCGAGTCAAACCCTGTTTAAGGAGAGGTATCAAGCCCACTGGCCTCTTGTAAGTCCTTGTAAAAGTTGTCATCTGTATAGTGAGGGGGGAGAAAACATCCACCTCTTCGCCATCATCACCAACACCCTCTTGGGGGTGTACCTGATTCAGAGTCAGTGCCCCGTAGAGGCAATAGTTCAGAATCAGGCAGTATGACAACCGGTTGCGCTCTTGTAATCTCATAGCACAACATCGATCAAAATCAGGCAGAAGTCAGTTTGGTGTTGGACATCGGAATCCGCATTGGATCCTCTTCTGGCACCTGTTGCATCAGTGCCAACTTTTGTTCATTTATAAATGCATGTTCCATTTAGTATTGATAGCACATGTACAACATATAACATTTGCTTCATTATAGCTCGATAGAGCATCAAATATTCATGTATATGTATTTATGTGATATATATAATGTGATAGAATTTAGTGGTTACAACAGAATTAATATGCTAATTTTTGCATTTTATATCATTCATCGTAGGTCTGCCCATTTCAAAATAATCAAAAAAGTGTATTTAAGCCTGGTATAGACTAGGTAGAGAGGAATCTTCAGCTTCCTGGGAGATTGTTTCGTGTGAGCTGAGCTGCAAACATCTCAAGCAAAGGCAATCAGCTTCTCGGAGTCAGCTTGACCTTATCAGCTCAGGGAACACCAGTACTAAGACCGAGAGATAGAAAGCGACCTTCTCAAAGAAGAGAACAACAGGCTTCTTGTTCAGCTAAGGTGTGTGGGCTAGAGTTCACCTCAGGAAACTCAGGGGTAGATTTACAGACATTTTGCGCTGGGTTAGCCTCACAAAAGTGACGCTAACCAGCACAAAATGTTTTTTTTCTAACATTTTCCAGTGCAAAACTTGACACTGGGACAATGTTTCTGTTACATCTGCATCCTGTGTCTTTATAAGGAAAGAAGATGAGTTACATCTATGCCCTTTGTTCTCTGCCATCTGCTGATCAGCAAATACACCATTGCTAAGCAGGGCTCCATCTGTCTGGCCTTAATGGACCTCTCCTGCACCTTCGACAGTGTAATGGGGTCCAAACTCTGGGATATTCTGACTGATATGGGGGTTGAGGGGGACTTGGTCCAGTTCTTGAGAGCACTGCATTATAACCTCTCTGCATCAGATTGGTTTGGTCCTGCAGGAGAGAGAACAAATTGTTTTAAGATAGGGAGAGGGGTCTGTCAGGGGTGTATCCTAGCTCCATTGCTGTTCCTTTTGTATATCAATGGCCTAGGTTCTGCCCTGTCCACTAAAGTTTCTGACCCCGCATTGGTAGGAAAAAGGTCCCTGTCCTACTATTTGCAGATGACACTGTATTACTTTCAAGAGCCCTTAACGGGCTTAACATCTTGTTCCATGAATTTGTCACCTTCATGGGTTCCCTTGGTTTGGCCACTAATTGATTTAAACCTTTTATAATGGCATGTAATCCTAAGCAAACTAAGATGCGGGGTGTCTTGTTACAAGGTCACCCCGTGGCTCTTACACAGGATTTTTCTTACCTTGGAGTCATTTTTGATGCAAAGGCTAATTGGGGCACTTGCACCGTTAAAGTCCGCCAGAAATTTGCAAGTTCAGTTGAATATATCTTCAACCTTGCCAGTTGAATCGGTAAAAAACCTTTGGCCCCATTTTTGGAGATGTCCAGAAGAAAGTGCCTCTCCATTTTAATGTATGGGTCAGGTATCTGGGGTTATATTAACTCAAACCCCTTCCAGGCCGAAGAAAATAGAGTGCTGAGGTGACTGTTGGGTGTCCCACCTTCGTCCTCTACTTTTATCTTGCATCAGGATTTGGGGGTGGATTACATGGAAGATTCTATTAAACTAGCCCCCCTCCTTTTATGGTGCTGAATATGGACTAACCGACATGCCTCCTACAATAGAGAAATTGTCAAAGATTGTTTGTCTTGTGAAAGAGATTTGAATAACCCCTGGTTCAACTATATCAAGACTGCCCTGACAGAGTTGGGTGAGATGCACTTATTTTATGAGCCTGAGACCCTAACCAAACTTGATATGGCACAGGTACAAATCTCTTTTAAGTTGAATAAAAATCACCTTAGAGAGGCCCACGAGTTTACTAAAATCTCAGTCAGGGAGCAAACCTCATTACGTAGCACTCCCTGTCACGTGGTCAGGATAGGCCTGGTTAGAAACGTCACCATTTACATATTCAAGTTTCTTAAGTTGCCTTCTCTTGTATACATGGTGACTTTTGACATATATTTGCGTGTGTGACCATGCAGGATAACATTCTCTGAATCTGAATTGCTTACATTTCCACTTCACAAGGACACTATCATGACACCTTGAACATTCAGTGCAAGGGATAAAGTTCACTGTGCAAATGTTATTTATGTTATTGTCTGGTAGGTGACGACGCTATCCAACTAGAATAAATAATTGCGGCCTGACAGGGGTTGTGACATGATCACATGGGTGCTGATATTATATATACTGAACCACTTCCTTGTTTAGGGAGAGGAGCACTCAGCTGACACTGCGAAGTCACTATGTGCCGGAATTCCAGCTCAGCTGATTCCTGCGTACCAACACAAGGAATGTCCTGCTCTACACCAAGACGGACAGGCTGATGACACTTGCAGATAATGGGAGCTAGACCACCCGGGCAGGGATTTGGCAGGTCACCCACACTAAGCAAGACTAGGTTAGGGTGCACTAGGTAGGAGTACACTATACACAGTACTTATATGCCCGCATATATCACTGTTTTAGCACAATGGTGGAAATGTTAATCTTTTTCACTGTTCTTAACGCTAATTACTCTAATCTGTTTCATTTTATTGATTATTGCAGCACACATTTTATGCAAGAATCACAATGCTTCAATAAATATTGAAATGCTTTGCCAAGTGATTCTTGTGTATTTCTTTCAGTATGCATGAGAGCTCAAACAAAGGGGCTCTCGATCTGTTACCACAATTTTCTTGGGGGGTCGGGGTTGTCATGTTCTGAGATTTCACTCACATTTGTTACTCTGTAAGGTTAGGGGTGCAGATGCGGCACTGTGGGATATCAGGGAGACAGGCCAACCTATCTCGAGGGTGGGCATGGAATCAGTCTGGCACAATCCTGATATTTATATTGTCCGACAAATGCACAGTTTTACCAATGAGGTACAAGCCGTACAACATCTCGGCCTGGAACCTTAACTGGAGTGGATTGATCGCTCCTGGGACAGAATGCTACTCACTATAAACTGGGATTTGTAAGATGGCACCTGGGTTTTCCCCTGGGCCAGCTTGATCCCTCTAAATGCTTTGTCCATGTGATGAACTTACACATCAGTCTCTTGCATTTTACTTTTTTCTTTAAATTCTATTTTGATTTTAGCAAAAGGTTTTCAATCCCAACTATCAGGAAATGGGGCATTAGAAGCCCGAAGGTGGCATTGGGATTCTGCTGGATTCCCCATCAGACTGTGTTAACATATGCTCTTTTTTAAAGTGTGCTGTTAATAGAAGGAATACAATGCTGTTTTAATTGATATGGATCTCCCCTCTGGGGGAGGGGGAGGGGTTAACACAACTCTTAAAATTTTATTCCTCTGGATCACGTATCTTAGTTATGCTTAAGTTGTATGTACTTTGTAATTTTCTTTCCTTTTTTTTTAAAATTCTCTTTTTATTAAACAGTTGTGATGGTACAGCGATAGGTCACAAAGCCACACAGCAATAACATATAAAGAGAAGGGCACATGAGCATGTTTACAGATGAAATCACTTCGCAGTATGACATTAGACAGTAAGAAGATCAATATCCAAGTCATTTTTCCGCAATTCAATCGAAGGAGAGATACATATTTCACCATGGGACTTGTTCCAGTTCGCGCACTTGTGATCCCATTTCGAGGGACAACCTCTATGCTTAAACACATCCTTCTCTGCGATCATGGCACTGTCCATATCCTTAGCCCACTTTGAGTATTTAGGTAGATCTCCGGTCCCCCACCCCTGAGCTATGTTCCTTTTAGCCAGGACAAACCCCAGGGACACCCATGTGCGCTCTGTTTGAGTCAGGTCCGTGGCATCCCACACATTTAATAGACACAATCGCGGGGAGTGAACGATGGCCTTCCCACATACCCTCGCCAGTGTAGAGACAATTTTCCCCCAATAAGGCTGAAGCTTTGGGCACTCCCAGATTGTATGAAAGAAGGTACCCTCGGCTGTGCACCCTCCGAGGCAACTAGGATCCGATCGACTGCCCATCCTGACCAGTGTATATGCTGATAGATATGTTCTGTGTAGAATTTTCAGCTGAATGAGTCGTAGACGCATTGGGATGGCAACCTCCCTAGGGGAGGAAAGGGCTTCCTGCCAGTCATCGTCCTCTAGGTATCCCAGGTCTGTTTCCCAAAGCTTCACCACTGGTGACAACAGTGGTGATTGCATGTCGGATTTGGAGATAACGAAATGTCTCGGACTCAGCCAACTGGTATTCCCCCCGGAGATCGGCAAATGAGACCATAGCATTTCGTTTCCAAAGGTACCCCACTGAAGAAATACCAATTAGGTCCCACTTGTCAAAGCCCGGGCATCTACTCAATATACCAAGCTGTTCGGATTCCCACAGGGGAGTGAGCAGTGTTAATTTCTTGTGCCAACCCAGTTTCTTTGTTGCACAGTGCCAAAGTGCCACCGTGTGTGGAGTCGGGCCGGTAAGGTGCTGTCTTTTGGGGCTAGAATAGAGTGCACGCTGGTATCCACCCCTAGCCATTACCCATCTGTCCGTGCGGTACGCCGGCTCAGACGGTGGGGCAAAGACCCATTGATTGACCAGCGCAAGCTGGGAGGCCCAATAGTATTGTTTCAAGTCAGGCAACGCAATCCCCCCATCATACCACCCTCTGGTCAGTTTATGTGTCGCTATGCGTGGGCATTTCCCATCCCATAAGAGAGTTCTAACCTCACGCTCCACGCTGATAAAATAGGCATCGGGGACCCTATGGGGGGTATTCTGTAGGACGTACAAGAATTTTTTTCCTTTTTTAATGTGGCACTTGCACTTTACTCGACCTCTATTAGAGTGCAGCAAACCCCCTCAAAAAGTGGGCTGATATAACTGTTATGTGATATTCGTGATGTTTTGGCCCCAGTACTGTAGTGGTGAACTGATGTTTCTGATGTTCATATTTTTAAGCACTGTGCTGACTTGAGATGTTTTAACGTTGTGCTTTTTTCTCTGTGATGTACTTTTATGCTTACCTTGGTAAACAAAATAAAGATTCACTTGATTTGAGTTGACTTGACGTCACTTCTTTTAACACCCATGGAACAGTGCCTTTTTGAAAGCACAACATTTTGCTGGTCTACCTCTATTTTAATCCAGAATGGAAATTAAAGACCCACACACAGTTTATTAAAATGAACTTATATTTTTTCAGTTTGAGTCAATACATTATAATGTATTAAAATGGAAAGGTACAAAATTGAAATAAATACTTTCTGGTTCATGTATAAATCGTTTGTCAGGTTGACATTGTTTTCATTAGAACGCGTGTCAATAAAACATTTAAAATGACATTGAAAGCATCATTTGTAACATGATTCACTGAAGGACAGATAACGAAAAAGCAACTTTTGGCTTGTTTTGGCATGATTTCTTGACACAATCAGGGTTCCCTAAAACCACGCAAAGGGTCTGATAAAACATACCATGGAGAGGTGGTGGTAAAATATAAATGTAGAACTTATTGAAAAAATAAACAGGCTTCGCAAAAAAACCTTGGATTCGTTATCCTTAACTCAGTCACTTTTGTACAGTCTGCTCGTGCGATATACATTCATTATTGTCCGAGGGAAGACAGCCTTTACCTTTCGTACAGAGATCTCTAGTAAAGAAGAGAAAAAAAGAAATCTTTGCGGCTGACAACAGTTAACACAAAGTTAAAAATCTTAAATTTTCGTTGAAAAAATAAAACCACACACATAATAACAGGACGTAAGAGTGAGAGAGGCCAGTGGTGAGTCCAGATGGGAAGCTTCACTTGCTTTCAGGTTTCATGTTCTTCCTTGATTTTGTAAGCTCCTAGATTTATGTTTAGGTCATTTAGGCTGGTTGTGGTCTAAAAAGTGGATGCGTTCAATGTAGACAGAGAACTCCTCAGTAATGGTTCACATGCATCTTGTCATGATATGCACACTGGCGGATACCGTATGGGTAATTGACAACTTTATGGAAATAGGAGAAAAGATTACAAACCTCAATTCCTTATCTACTTGATTTATTTGAATTTTATTTTAAATTTTTTATATAATGCGTGAAAGTTGCGGGTCAAAAAGTGCTTCACCCTAAAAAAAAGTACAACTGAAGCAAAAAACCAGGTGAGGTGTAAACTGTAAAAAAGAGACGCATAATTTTCAATTCCTCCTTCACCACCCATAACAAGTAAAAAGCTTCTTCAAATCCCGATGGAAAAAGAGCTGATTTATAAAGAAATATTGAAAGCATCAGGTATGAGCAATCTAATGTACTGTAGCCCCCTCCGGTCCCTGGTTTGCCCCTGCAGAGGTATGCCTACCGTGCCTTATGTCAATCGAGGCCTGCATAGACCTTACCATACTGAGATGTTTTGTGGCTTTATTCGATGTCACAATTTCATTGAATTATCTGCCTACGAGTTTCTCATTGCTTGACATGTATTTGTTGTTTTAACAATGTTTTTGTAAGGAAAGAAGAGGGAAAGACTGTAATCTAGGGGCTCACCAATGTGCTAGAAGCGTTGCCACCATAAGTCATACTGGTGTTCTTTGTTACCCAACAAGCTACGCGATACTGACTGAGTTATCTCCTGCTAGAGGTCGCACAGAGCTACATATCATACAGAAGTATCCAAATTATGAATAAAAACACTTAGGATGAGCCAGGCCAAGAACACATACCCTTGTTATCAAACCAAGAACAATGCAAGCATGGATTGCCTAGGTGTGGTGAGGTAAGGATCCCACCATGTTATTGTGGACTTCATATATTATTAATAATACAATAAAGCAGTCATATTAGAATCAA